>CM032899.1:990782-1590782 GCA_019176425.1 Megalops atlanticus
GTATCTCTTTCTAAATGAGTTTGAGTAAACCATATGGGATGTACTTGTGCTTTAGTCAGATGGGACGCTATGGGTGGCCCTCCTTTGAAATGTCACATTCGCCGGCCTCCCGGTGATGGGAGTCCTGTCACTCAAACTCCTCCTTCTCGTTTGCACTATGGTTGCACACTGCAGACTCTGGAGCTGTAGGACCACAGACAGCATGATTGGGCTCCCCTCTGGAGTCCTTCTCCCTCTGGTTGCCTGCCTCTGCTGTAGGAACACTGCCTCAAACTCACTATGTCACGTCCAGATGAACATAATGTACCCACAATGCATCATTCCTGATTACACACCTGGACAGGATCTCTCAGTTTCCATGTTCAGATCAGAATATTGTTACGTCCCCGGACGTATTCGTGTGTGTCTCTCTCTCCTCCTCTTGCTCCCCGTCCAGGTTACGGCGCGAGTGTTGGTTCGCGGCGATTGGCTGGAAGACGGGCGGGGAGAGTTGAAAAGTGGCGTCCGAGCAGGACCAGGCCCCTCTCTCTTTTCCTGCTGCGAAACCCTCCCTGCTGCTTACACCGTCAGAGAAATACAAGAGTGTGAACGCGGATGGGTGTATCCGTAGTGTAAATACTGTAAATAGTTGTACAGTGTATTTTCTCTCGTCAGCCTGAACGAGCGTAGGGGGGTGAGTGCCATGTTTTGTTTAATGACCGTTTTCCCCTGTTTTTCGTAAGTTAGGGAGTTAGGGAAGTTCTTTTTGTATTTTGTTTCATTACTTTTCTTTGGTAGGTTAGCTAGATTCCTTTTTCCCCAGGTAGTTGTGTTTTGTTTATTATTTTGGCCTGGCTCACCCCTGAAGTTGTTTTTGTTCATGCGAATAAATAATAAACAAAAAAAGGCTGACGTGAAATACGCAGTGTGTGCGTGTGTTGGTCGGGTAGCAGGGGTCGGGGGCTGTCTGGTTTATGTTCACCCCACCCTAGACGGGGTCGTAACATAAATTGTGGGGGCTCGTCGTCCGGTCGCTCGTCTTGCCGGTTGTCCGCTGCTTTGGTCGGGTACGTGTTGGTTTTGGCAGTTTTCGTTTTGGTGGTGGGGGTGTGTGTGTGGTTTGCAATGGAATTTCATTTGGAAGACTTTGCTGTGTGTCCTACGCTGGGGCAGTTCAATCGCTGTCGCAAGGCAGATCTCTTGCTGGTAGCTGATCTTTTTAATATATCGGTGCCCGATGATGCTACAAAGAAGGAGATCAAGGCTGTGGTGCAATCTGGGTTGTTTGAGCGGGGAGTCTTGCCTAAGGGTGATGTGGCCGGCGTCGCTGGTGTTGGTGCGGTGGGGCCTGGGGCCGTGGCTGAGGCGGAGGCCGATGCCGAGGCGGAGCTACCACCGGCCATGGATCCTTCGATGGCGTCGGTGGACCCCCGATTGGCTATTGAGCTGAAGAGGCTGGATCTGAAGCTCAAGAGACAGGAGTACCAGACTCAGCTGCTACATATAAGAGCGTTGGAGATAGAGGCGGACCGGGACATACAACTGCGCAGACTTGAACTGAAGTCTGATAAGGGGGTTACGCCTGTGCCCGCACCTCGTAGGGCTGGGCCAGTGGCCAGCTCCCCTACCTCTCCGGTCCCATCTCCTGTCCGCTCTGCAGCTGCATCTCCCATTCGCTCGTCTTCCTTAGGAACGCCTTTGGCATCTCCTGTTTTTGATGTCAGTAGACACGTTAACCTGGTGCCTCCGTTTCGTGAGTCGGAGGTAGACTCCTACTTCTCTGCCTTTGAATGCATTGCGGCTACCCTGCGATGGCCCAAGGATGTGTGGTCCTTGTTGCTGCAATGCAAGTTGGTGGGGAAAGCTCAGGAGGTGTGTGCAGCCTTGTCTATTGAGCAGAGTCTAAATTATGATATCGTGAAGAGCACTGTCCTGTGAGCGTACGAACTGGTTCCCGAGGCTTATAGGCAAAAGTTCAGGTCCCATTCGAAAACTGCCAACCAAACATTTGTCGAGTTTGCTCGTCATAAGGGGGTTCTTTTCGACAAGTGGTGTGCTGCCAGTAAAGTCAATGGATTTGACCGGCTCCGGGAGGTGATCCTGCTGGAGGATTTTAAAAGGTGTTTGCCCGACAGCGTTGTGGTGTACTTGAATGAACAGAAGGTGATGTCGCTAGCCGATGCGGCAGTCCTGGCCGACGAGTTTATTCTGACACACAAAACCGTCTTTTCTTCGCCGGAGCGTAGTGAGGGGAGAGGGTGGTCGCCGAGTGTTGAGCCCAGGGGGTTCGTGGCCTCAGGACGGTCTGAGGAGTGTCCTACTGTGTCTCGCCCGGCTGTTTCCTTTCGTGGGGGGGAAACGCGTGAATGTTTTTATTGTAGGAAACCTGGCCATTTAATTGCGGATTGCAAAGCGCGGAACAAAAAGCGTACCAACCCTAAGAGTGTTGCGCTTCTGCAAACTGTGTCTCGGGTGCCGGTTGACCCGGTAGCACGAGGGGGCGACACCGGTTACGAACCTTTTCTGTTGAAGGGTTTGTGTCTCTTACCAGCGAAGAAACTGAGAGGAAACCTGTTACTATTTTGAGGGATACGGGTGCGGCGCAATCTTTTATTCTTAACAGTGCGCTGCCGTTTTCTGATATGTCGTTTTGTGGGTCACATGTATTGGTGCAGGGAATTGAGCTAGGTTGTGTCAAGGTTCCTCTCCATAGCATATACCTCGACTCGGAGCTGGTGTCAGGTTCGGTAAAAATTGGAGTGTGTGCACAGTTGCCCGTGAATGGGGTGTCTCTCATCCTCGGCAACGATCTGGCCGGAGGTAAGGTATTTCCCTTGCCCGAGGTAACTGACCAGCCTGATGTGAGCTCCGATGGGTTGGCTGAGAAGTTTCCCTCTGTATTTCCCGCATGTGTTGTGACGCGTGCTCAAGCGCGTAAATTTGGTAAGGACGTGGACCTTGCCGACACCTTTATGAACATGTCCACTGTGCCCGTGGAAGGTAATGTACCTGATCCTAGTAGGTCCCAGACTGAATTGCTGTTGTCCGTGGCTGACGCTGACGGAGCGCCGCCACTGGGAGTCGGAAGAGAGCAACTGATCGCCGCTCAGAAGGCCGATCCGTCCTTGGTCGGCTGTTTTTCTGCAGTGGTTAGTGGTAGTGAGTTGCCACAAAAGAAGGTGGCCTATTTTTGTGATGGGGGTGTGTTGATGCGCAAGTGGACACCATCAACACAAGATGACCTGGGTTGGAATTCCTTTTACCAACTTGTAGTTCCCTCAGGTTATTGACTACAAGTATTAACGTTGGCACATGATAATGCGATGTCTGGACATTTGGGGGTCAGGAAAACGGTTTATCGTGTTTCACGTTAGTTTTTTTGGCCAGGGTTAAAATCATCTGTTGTCAAACACTGCCGTTCCTGCCGTGTATGCCAGCTGGTGGGCAAACCTAACCAGGTAGTTCCCCAAGCCCCCCTTCGTCCTATCCCAGTTATTGGAGAGCCATTCGAGCGTATCATCCTCGATGGTGTGGGCCCTTTACCAAAAACAAAATCGGGCAATCAGTACATATTGACGATGATGTGCGTTGCTACACGCTACCCTGAGGCGGTTCCGCTGCGCACTCTCAAGGCCAAGGTGGTAGTGAAAGCCTTGGTGAAATTTTGTTCAACCTTCGGGTTACCTAAGGTGATACAAACGGACCAAGGTACTAATTTCACTTCGAAATTGTTTGCTCAGGTCTTGCGACAGCTGTCCGTCAGACATCAGACGTCAAGTGCGTACCATCCCGAGTCTCAAGGCGCGCTGGAGCGATTCCATCAAACGCTCAAATCCATGTTGCGTACATATTGCCTTGAGTCTGGCAATGAGTGGGATGAGGGGCTTCCCCTAGTGTTGTTTGCTGTACGAGAGACGGTACAAGAATCCCTGGGTTTCAGTCCCGCTGATTTGGTGTTCGGGCACACGGTTCGCGGACCATTGAAACTGCTCCGGGAAACCCTAGTGTCGGACAAAACTAGCTGTGAGTCTAATGTGTTAGACTATGTGAGCTCTTTTCGCGAGCGCCTTCACAGGGCTTGCGCTGCCGCGAAAGGGTCTTTGGGGTTGTCTCAGTCTAAAATGAAGGCCCACTTCGATAGAAAGGCTGTGCACCGAGATTTTGCTCCGGGCGCGCGAGTGCTTGTATTGCTTCCAGTTCCCGGATCGGCTTTGCAAGCTCGGTTCTCTGGTCCTTATGTGATCGCGTCAAAGGTCAGCGAGACCGATTACGTGATTGAGACACCAGATCGAAAGCGCAAAACTCGTGTGTGTCACATCAACATGTTGAAACCTTACGTTGACCGTGATGCTGGTGACAAAACTGTTTCTCTACCGGTCAACTCTGAGGTGAAGGGTGTGGCCTCTGGTCGGCTACAGAACTCCGAACTGTTAGGAGATCTAGAATCGCATTTGTTGCACCTGTCTGTGTCGGCCCGCACTGACATAATCCAGCTGATTCAGAACCATCCATCTATATTTTCTGAAGTTCCGACTCAAACCTCTGTGCTGTTGCATGACATCGATGTGGGTGGACATGCTCCAATTAAACAGCATGCCTACTGTGTGAATCCAGGAAAGAGGATTACAATGCAGAAGGAGGTTGAGTACTTGCTGGAGAACGGTTTTGCCATCCCAAGCTCTAGTCCCTGGAGCTCCCCCTGTATTTTAGTGCCTAAGCCTGACGGCACGGTTCGGTTCTGTACCGACTACCGGAAAGTAAACGCAGTAACCAAACCGGATTCTTTCCCGTTACCTCGTATGGAGGACTGCGTAGATGAGGTTGGCACTGCACGGTTTGTAACCAAACTGGACCTGCTTAAAGGGTACTGGCAGGTACCGTTAACTCCTCGTGCCTCTGAAGTATCTGCCTTCGTTACTCCCGATAGTTTTTTACAATACACAGTTTTACCGTTCGGTCTTAGAAACGCGCCCGCCACGTTTCAAAGGCTGATGAACCTGGTGCTGGCTGATGTGCGAAACTGCGAAGCCTATCTGGACGACGTGGTAGTCTATACATCCACTTGGGCTGAGCATATGGAGGTTCTTTACCTTGTGTTTGGACGGTTGCGAGACGCTTCGCTCACACTGAACCTGGCAAAGTGTGAGTTCGGCAAAGCCACAGTCACCTATTTGGGTAAACAGGTTGGCCAGGGTCAGGTGCGACCTGTGGAGGCTAAAGTCGCTGCCATCGTGGATTTTCCTGTGCCCACGACGAGGCGAGAGTTGCGACGATTCCTCGGCATGGCTGGTTATTACCGAGCCTTCTGTCGTAACTTCTCTAGTGTTGTGTCTGCGCTCACTGATCTGCTCCGTACAGATCAAGAGTTTGTGTGGTCGGTGCAGTGTCAACGTGCGTTTGACTCGGCGAAGACACTGCTCTGTAACGCACCTGTGCTTGCTGCTCCTGATTTCGCTCGGCCGTTTAAGTTAGAGGTGGATGCGAGTGCTGCTGGCGCTGGTGCGGTTTTGCTGCAGGAAGATGCCTCTGGCATTGACCATCCCGTTAGTTTCTACTCAAGGAAGTTCACTAAACACCAAATCAACTACAGTACAATTGAGAAGGAAACCTTGGCCCTCCTGCTGGCCTTACAGCAGTTTGAAGTGTATCTTGGGTCAAGCACTTTCCCCGTCGTGGTTTACACCGACCATAACCCACTGGTGTTTTTGAGCCGTATGTGCAACTCCAACCAGAGGCTGATGAGGTGGTCATTGCTAGCGCAATCGTTCCCGTTAGACATTCACCACAAAAAAGGGTCTGACAACGTTGTGGCGGACGCTTTGTCCCGCGTATGAATTTGTTGGTGGTTTCTGGCGTGTGAAATGTTACCACTGTGTGGTCGCTAGGGTGCCCTGTTGTGTGTAAACATGGATGTTTGTTCTTGTGCGGGGGGGTGTTACATCCCCGGACGTATTCGTGTGTGTCTCTCTCTCCTCCTCTTGCTCCCCGTCCAGGTTACGGCGTGAGTGTTGGTTCGCGGCGATTGGCTGGAAGACGGGCGGGGAGAGTTGAAAAGCGGCGTCCGAGCAGGACCAGGCCCCTCTCTCTTTTCCTGCTGCGAAACCCTCCCTGCTGCTTACACCGTCAGAGAAATACAAGAGTGTGAACGCGGATGGGTGCATCCGTAGTGTAAATACTGTAAATAGTTGTACAGTGTATTTTCTCTCGTCAGCCTGAACGAGCGTAGGGGGTGAGTGCCATGTTTTGTTTAATGACCGTTTTCCCCTGTTTTTCGTAAGTTAGGGAGTTAGGGAAGTTCTTTTTGTATTTTGTTTCATTACTTTTCTTTGGTAGGTTAGCTAGATTCCTTTTTCCCCAGGTAGTTGTGTTTTGTTTATTATTTTGGCCTGGCTCACCCCTGAAGTTGTTTTCATTCATGCGAATAAATAATAAACAAAAAAAGGCTGACGTGAAATACGCAGTGTGTGCGTGTGTTGGTCGGGTAGCAGGGGTCGGGGGCTGTCTGGTTTATGTTCACCCCACCCTAGACGGGGTCGTAACAATATGGACAAGAAAATGCAGGACACTATATGGGTATACACACAGAGACGCAAAGCCGAGGTAGCAGATATCAGGATGTTGATTGTTCTGATTTATTTTGGAATGTGTCGCATACCTTACGGCAATATACTAGACCAGGCAACATCATAACAATGCACTCAGTGTTTCTCATCTCTGGTCCTGGGGGTACACGATACTCAATTAGCAGCTCAGTTAAAGCTCAGGGGTACAGTGTGTTGAGTTAGTAACTCAATCATACCTTACTGGTATAATGTGTTCAATTAGCAGCTCAGTCATTCCTTGAGGGCACACTGTGTTTCAGCTCAGACCATATGCACCAAAGGCTAAGGTTGGCAAAACTGCAATGTTGACATTAGGATGGCAGGTATGCCATCCGCCTAGTTATGGATTGATATAGCATACAGCATATACGGATATACCCAGTATTGATATACACAGCATGGAAATACACAACTGAACTCCAGCTCAGCAGATTGGCTGCACCCTCATTTTTAAATGGTCACAGTGAGCACCTGCAGTAATGATCACTGCACTGTTAAAGTGGATATCACAGGTATGAAGTACTTTTTTCTGTAGTCAGTACAAACACAAATACTGGCTTGCAAAAGTATTGATGTAAAAATGAGGCCAGGTTATTCTCAACAAGTTTGAAAGTTAGATGATACAGAGGTAAATGTTTTTAGTAAGTCAGACCTCAGAGTAATTGTGATTAGTTCTTTGGCAAGCAGCAGAAAGGACATAGTTCATAGTTCTGCACAGGTATGGGGTATGCTTCACCAACCTGTAACTTCTAATGTAGAAAGACTATAAGGTGTCTCACTAAAGGCTGTTCGGTGGTCTCATAAAATGGGCATTATTTTTTTTGATCGACAGATTGTGGGTACCCCCTCCGAAGAGACATGGCCAGGGGTTCTCTCACTTCCCTACTTCAAGCCAGGTAGGCAGATTCACTCAGCCCTGTGCTGTATGTCTAACCAGCCATTCACTTTACACGCAGGGCTAGGTCCACTGAAGGCCTGTGGTTTCACAGGGCCAAGAAACATTACATTACATGCATTTTGCAGACGCTTTTATCGAGTGCGACTTCCATCGCAATAGAACATAAGTGTATCCATTCAATTTAAACAAGCAACAGTGTCAGACTAGGCTCACAACACTCCCAGACCAGTGAGTGTGAGCATAACACTATTCAAGCCCTACCACACGTTAACTTGTGCACTCTGACAAAAGCCAAGTATACTATGATACAACAGATCCTAGAACACAAATTCCTAATACATCATAATGCTACACATAAAATTAACATTGAATGCAAGAAGTAGCAGGTGTTAGGGGGTGGTGATAGAATTGGAACCAAGATGCAGTCTGTAGAAGTGGGTCTTCAGTCTACGTTGGAAGATGGCCAGTGATTCCGCTATCCTAACCCCTGTGGGAAGTTCATTCCATCACTGAGGAACCAGTACAAACAGGGATTGTAACTGAGAAGAGCGACCCCATCGGGTCGGGGCAGACAGCCTGGTGGATGTAGAGCGCAGCGATCTTGAGGGAACATAGGGTTTGAAAAGGGGTTGTAGGTATGAGGGGGCTGTTCCATTTATGATATGATTGTCAACATATTGTGCGAGACATTTTGCATAATTCCATCATGTTACTCACAGAATATTTGCTTTTTTGTTCAAAATGCACTGGAATTAGAATACACATAAGCAAGAGAAAAGTCACATTTCAACATTTGGGTAAGGAAGCTGTTAGTGAGGAGAAAATGCTCACGTTGCACTTTAAAATATTATTAGGCACTAAAAGAGAAATATACACTGGCATAAATATCAACAGTGCAACTGGTGCAGTGCATCACGGTCCAGAAGCTGTCAGGGGCCCATGTAGGAAGTCAACTTTTCACTGCTTTACTATTGTAGGTGGGCCCTCTCCTGCATTTACTGTTTCACACAGTCTTCAAAGTAACCATTCAGCGATATCACTAAAAATTACTTACAATTGTGATAGCTATACATATATATCACCTTCCCACCTTTTGTATCACTCTTACGGTTTTGAGTAATGGCCTATTTTTATGAATTTTATTTGTCCTTGTTGAAATGTTCCAAAACTGCAAACTGTTTCATTAAAAATAAATATTATTTCTACCCACCACTTATTTAATATGGTTGCTTTCTTCTCAAAAGTTACGACGGAAGAAGGCGTGCTGGGAAATGCTAATTTGTTTGTCCATTGACCTTGTTCCCTGTCATTTGTGATAACTTGCGTGGAGGTAGTGATGTCATTTTTCTCAAGGTTCAACCTTTTAGCAAGAAGCAAGTGTTCTTCAGCAAATAAGTTAGCAGCATAATAAATAATGTTTAGCAAGCCCAAACAAAAAAGCGGCACTCAAAAGAGGAAGGAAAAAAGAAAACAGGATGAGTGTACTGCTAAACTGACGAAATTAGATGATTATGCTCGCGAAACACCGTAGATTGTCTGAAATTTGTGTGCTATTGCGAAAGCTACAGCATGAGATTGTTTAATTAACAAGGATGGCAATATGAATAATTAAGTGGCAAGTAATCCCAAAGCTTTCTCTTAAAGCTTAAATGTTTCACGTTATAGCTTTCTTGTGTTACGAAATTCAAATTACAAAATGGAGCTAAGTTTAGTTAAATCTATTTAAATTACTGAGAATAAACTTTTAGGTTAGGTTGAGTTCAATGAACAATAACGTTTAGAACACAGACCTCACAAAAGCTGTGATGTGTCATGAGCATTTAACATAATATAAATTGATAAATGCCATCCTTGTTCATTTAACAATCTCACGTAGCTTTCGCAAGCACACAAACTACAATCTGCGCTATTTCGCGAGCTTAATCATTTATTCTAATTATGCGACTGATATCGATTATTCTGTGAATTATTTGTTTTATTGTTAATCAAGGAGGATAAAGGGGAACTAAAACCCCCTTTTTTAGGGTGTTTTTCTAAGCGATAAGCCTCTTAGATCATGAGTCTAGGGAATGTCAAATCTGGTCCTGGGTGTAGCCCAAGGGGTCTATTAATCAAATTGCACGGGGTTTATGGATATCTGCTATAATTTGGAAGTTACCTGGATCAAAAGCCTACCTGTGACATAAAATGATGAAAACAGATTTTTCCAGATTTTGATCTCAAAATATAATGGGAGTCTAGTGCGATACTTGCAGTACTGCAGTCTTCCACGGGGAGGGCGCTGCCGTGCTCTGAAAAGGAAACTCTCAAGACTTGGCAGTCATGGCGGCTCGCGAACACAGGCACCGCATAAAAGTTAGGTTTAGAATCTACGCTTCGAATCAGAAGTTCTGTCTTCAACTGAGAAAAGTAGGCCTACTTATGAAGTTAACGTCTATGCACTTTCCAAACGATTACATTCTTCTCCTCAATACACATTGAAAGTCTTTAAAAGCGTAGCGAGTCATTGCGCTACGTTGCTAACTAAATACTGTATAAACGATTACATTCTTTTAACTACTGTATCTTGGTATGACGGTGAAATGAACGAAAGCTCATCTAGGGAGCTAGCTAAGTTAATGTCCATGCACTTAACGAAGTATTAAATTCTTCTCCTCAATACACGTTGTGATTCTTAACGTCATCGCGTAGCAACTGAGCTAGCTAGCTCAGTTGCTAACTAGTGTATCAGGGAAGTAAAGTTGGTTTTACATTGGACATTCGTCACACATTCGCGTTTTGATTGTCATCACACTTTTAAAAACAATTGCTATAACCTAAGCGATCAAACGTTCATATTCGGAGGAAGACAAAGTCTTAACTACATCAGGGAATTTACGATTTTAATTATCATTTTCTGATTTGTGCAGTGATTAGTATCATTTAACTATGACAACGCCACCGTTTCCTTCAAAAATTTTAGGGACTATCGTAAAAGTGCTGCTCATTTAAACTGGGCTTTTAAACCAGGAATATTTTAAAAAGCACTCAATGTTGTCCTTTCTACACCCAATGGATTTAGAAAAACGTAAGCATTTATATTTTTAGTGAATTTTTATTATGCATAATATTCAATAGCTTCCCATCCATATGAGATAGAGATCTGAAACCAAGGGCATTTTGAAGAACATTCAATGTGGCTCTTACTACACCCAATGGATTTTGACAAACATAGGCATTTATATTTTTAGTGAATTTTTCCTATGCATAACATTCAATAGCTTACCATCCATATGAGATAGAGATCTGAAACCAAGGGTATTTTGAAGAACATCCAATATGGCTCTTACTACACCCAATGGATTTTCATAAACATAGGCAGCTATATTTTTAGTGAATTTTTCCTATGCATTAAATTCAATAGCTTCCCATCCATATGAGATAGAGATCGGAAACCAAGGGTATTTTGAAGAACATTCAATATGGCTCTTACTACACCCAATGGATTTTGACAAACGTAGGCATTTATATTTTTAGTGAATTTTTATTATGCATAATATTCAATAGCTTCCCATCCATATGAGATAGAGATCTGAAACCAAGGGTATTTTGAAGAACATTCAATGTGGCTCTTACTACACCCAATGGATTTTGACAAACATTAGCAGTTATATTTTTAGTGAATTTTTCCTATGCATAAAATTCAATAGCTTCCCATCCATATGAGATAGAGATCTGAAACCAAGGGTATTTTAACAACATTTTGTTTTATGTTATGCATAAAATTCAATACCTTCCTATCCAGATGAGATAGAGTTCTGAAAGCATGTGTGGGGGAGATTGCAGTTTGTACTTACATGCCTGAGCTGATCACCTACCTGAGTGTGCATGGGGTCCACAGTGTGCTGTGTATTGAAGTGAGGGCACTTTGTGACGGAGTGCCGTCCCTACGGTTGAGTATGTCATACCAACGAGCCTGGCTCTTTGGCGTCGCTGTCAAAGTCACATGTTTGGTACCCTGTAGACCCGGGTTCAAGGCCGGGTGGGGTGACTGCTCTTGCCCTTTGCTACACACTTACCTGTGGGGTAATACTTATACTATTTTGACACAGATGCACATCAGCAAACTGAGAGAAGCCAGGGCTGAATATCATGTATTATAAAGACAGATCTGTTGTAGAATATTATAGTCACACATCCACAAAATCTCCAATATCCATATCAAGGCATACAGTTATTAACAATGTGAAGTCAATAATGAAGTAAAAAAAGATGAGAGTTCACTTTAAGAGTGTTGCATTGTGGGAATGTCTGTCTAGTGTTTAGGAATTCAGTTACAGGATTTGAAAAAATATGAAAGATGGTGGTCTTTTTATACAGTTTTAAATTACATACTGTGCCTGCAAACTAAACAAGCTACCTCTTTAATATATCACTGGCTTCATATATTATACTGTTTTTTCTCTTCAGTCAAGTAATTGCAGCATAAATAGAGAAGTTTTAGGGAGTTACCCAGATAGCAAGCACTTGTGAGCCATCTCTGGCCAACTGCTGGCAAATTTGGTTGAGTGCTAGAACAGCTATTTAAATTTGGGCCAGAGCTTTGCCACATATGCTTGTCCACACTAAAAAAGTAAGGGGAACTTTCCCATGTGGGTCACATCTGGCATGAAGTGTGTGGCCCTACCGATAAGCAGACAGTTATGGGCCTGATGTGATGGACGTCTGGCACATTTGGTAAGTTGTTCTCAGATAGCAAGCACCTGTGGGCCAGATGTGGCCAATTACTGGTTTGTTTGGTCAAGTGCTGGCACCCCAGATATGACATAGATGTGGGCCGAATCTGACGATTATCAATGTACTAATGTACTGATGTATTAATGTATTAACATACTACTAATGTATATTAATACTAATGTATTAATGTACACAATTCTGACAAAATATGGGAAGCACTGTTTAATTGGAAAATTACAAATAGATTATCTTGAATTATCTTAAATACAAATATCTTGAATAATTAAGCCTAATAATTTGCAAAATGATAAATAATTCATAGGCAGTGTGGTGTCTTTTTATGTATGTTTGCAGTTTTTTAATCATCTCTCATCTTTCAAATATATAAACTGGCTCAGAACTTGGCCAGATATAGGCCTCCAGCTGCTGATTATGCTAGATTTAATGAGCATGGGCTAAAACTGGGCCATAGGTGTCATGCCATTGCCAGCAGTCAGCCAGCAGTGCCACCTCTTAGCCAGACTCATCCCACATCTGTTTGCTATCTGTGTATGGGGAAGACAGTAACTAGCCCATAATTGCATACTAATGCATTACAACTGTGTGAATGAATACTGTATTAGTACAATCAAAATAAGTGCTGTTTTCTTCACATTTGTTTTTCAAATTTTTCACATTTCATGTCACATTCTTAATAATCAAGTGATTAAGCAAATTAAGCTGTGCTGTGTAGAGAATAAGAAGTGGTGTATAACATTTTGTGTTAAAACAGTGACTACTAGAAGCTAGTGAGTTTACCTTATTGCAATGGCTTCACCAGTTTTATTTAGGTCAGCCTGAACATTTTTTGACCCAGTGTCTGTAAGAGATCGTCACTTATTTGACAAGCGTTAATCCTAAGCAAACAGTAATTGTTTATATGTTTGAAGAATTTTTATCATCCAGAAAATGTAATAGGTTCTCATGAGATCTGAAACCATGTGTAGGCTAAAGCCTAACATATGTATAACTGCACCCAATTGTTTTTGAGAAGGTTTTGTCATATTTTTGAGGAATTTTACTTTTACACCTACTGGCTACTGTTAACAACTGAATCAACAAAATGGTGGGGATGAGTCGTAAGATTATATTGCAGTAACTGGAAATAGTGGTAAAATAGAAATAGGACACACTAAGCCATCAGTTCAATCTTTGTGTTCTTTTCATGACAGAACTCAAACAATGGGAAGATTCAGGAAAGGGAAAAAAGATTCCAGTAAAGATTTATGGAGGATATCAGGGGGAGAAGATAGAGTTGTTAGAGAGTTCACAAAGGTTTTCAGCCATTTGAAAAGTGCAAAATGGGCCTCAAAAATCTAGTCAGATCTTTCAATGACTCTCTTTGGAGTTGACACGAAGAACAACAGACATTGGTTGTGGCTTGTGTGGAATGTAAATCGAAGGAGGGTGAGGGACAGAGTAATAGAAAGTAGAAAGAGTGAATTGCAAAGATCAGATGTCCAGCTCTCAGAGGGTGAAAATATACAGTCCCTAAGATCAGTGAATGTAATCACAGACGATCGCGCAGGACAGTCCCCAAGATCAGTGAATATAATCACAGACGATGGCACAGGACAGTCCCCAAGATCAGTGAATATAATCACAGACGATGGCGCAGGACAGTCCCCAAGATCAGTGAATATAATCACAGACGATCGCGCAGGACAGTCCCCAAGATCAGTGAATATAATCACAGAAAGTGATGCAGGACAGTCCCCAAGATCAGTGAATATAATCACAGAAAGTGATGCAGGACAGTCCCCAAGATCAGTGAATATAATCACAGAGAGTGACGCAGGACAGCCCCCAACATCAAATTTGCAGAACTCAAATGGCAAGATAAGAAAGACAAGTATTTGGAGGAAAATAGGTTTTGTTCCTAAGACATTTAAATTAACAATTGAAAGGAAATTGTGGAAAAGTATTAAACCATTGAAAGGTACAACAAAACTTAGGACGCCATGGACCCATGTGCTGTACAACAAGTTTAAGAAAAAAAATCCTTGTTGTCCACTGGTTTTCAAATACCAGCTACCTCCGGGTTTGGGCTCATTGCAGATTTTCCTCTTGCACGGCAAAATATCAATTCAAAATGAAAAATAAACCAACAAGTCAGTCTGCTCATATGAAAATTACTGTTCAACGCATTGGAGCCATTTCACATTTGAAAACAGAAAAACGGTTCAGACCAGCTAGTAACGTAAGAAGGGGGAGAATCGCTCGAGCAATTGGACAAGGAGTTAGTAATGTGTACTATAGACAATTAAAATGCACACCAGAGGCTGAACAGTTGGCTGGCAATATTACCAATATTATCAATAAAAATGTCCTTAAAGTTATTTCATCGGAAATCAAAAAAGTACACGTCTCCACAATGATGTATTATTAGAGATCCATCTAATGCAACAGATTCTCAAAGAAAGTGACACAAATTTTTGCCACATTCCTGGTTATATACAAGCTTTTCAAATTGATCCATTTGTTATACACATGTACACCGAAACAGGTATGGGTTTACTCATTCACTACCTTAGAGAAAAGTTCCCAACAACCCTTTACCTTGATGCAACAGGAGGTGTTGTGTCAAAAATACCAGAACAAGACAAGCAGATCCTTTACTACTCTCTGACTCTAGCTGGAAAAGGTGGAAACCTGCCTCCGTTACCTGTCTGTGAGATGCTAAGCAATGAGCACTCAATTCCCCCAATTACATTTTGGCTGATGCAGTTCTTTTGGAAGCTGTCCAAATTCACATCATTGAGAGTTAGCCAAGTGGAGACAGATTTTAGTTGGGCTTTAATACAAAGCGTTCTCTTGGCTGTGAATAAAGAGAATATACATGCATATCTTCAGAGAACACACAAACTTTGCAAAAGAAAGATGGTCTGGGCGGAAATTAAGACATATACTGTCTTGCATCTTTGTGCAGCCCATATTATTAAAGCTGTCTCACAAGTGATCCAAAGACAGACAAATGACAAGGGCCTGAAAGACTTTGTCACCTTTGTCTTTGCACAGCTACAGAACACCACATCTTTGGATGCAGCCCTGTGTATATTTAAGCCATGGTCCTTACTGCTACACATCTAACCAACACAGTGCAAAACAGTGTAAGATCACTTGAGTCCCTCATTGCAGAGTGGAAAATACCTGTCATGCAAGTGGAGGAGAGTCTGAAAGATGGCAGGCAACAGATCTTGGAGGATGAGGAAGTCCAGATACAAGCCAAGACCATTGAGGGCAGCTCTCCATTTTCTGGAGAGTTCAGAAGAGTTTTTGAGGAAGCAAGGGAAGTTGTAAAAGCAGAGGATGACCCAACTTTTGCAAAAAATGCTTATCACTGCCCAGGCATTTTAAAAGCCCTTTTTGACCATTACCTAGGCATCTTTCCACTGTGGAGTGGAGTGCTTCTAGGTGATCTGAGAAGGTATGCAGTAGTAGTATATATCCTGCACTTTCTGTCAAAAATGATTAATGACCCCCTCCTTGTCAGCCTGATTGATTGACAGGTCGATTTGATTGACAGGGTGGTTTGATTGACATCACGTTATGAGTGACAGGTCGTTTTGATTGAGAGGTTGGTTTGACGGTGGGAGGAGCTGTTTGCTGTCTATCTATATTTGTGAGTGTGTGTCACGGTTTAAATTTATCTTAGGATTTTATTACAAAAGAAAAAAGGCGTGATTGTAGGTTGTGTGTTGCCCCCCGGACATGTTTGCGTCATGTGTTGACCTGTCCTGGCGTTTATAAATAGCATTTGACCGTGGGATGGTATTCTGCGTGTTTTCGTTGTGCGACTAAGTCTAACTAGTTAGCTGTTTAAAAAATGTCGGCATCCGCAGTGACAAAGAGTGTAAAGAGGGTACCACTCACTACTATTTCCGACACTGTTGGGGTCGACAAAATGACTTTTGCACCAAAAAAGAAGAAGAATTCCGTGGGTTTGATCGGGTTTCTTCAAAACGAGAAGGAAGCTCTGGAATACGAATGGCTGTTGTCTGATGGTCGTGTTGGCGGGTATGTTTTTGACAAAGTTGCTCGTTGTGTGAAACTGTATACCATCGAATCTGGGGAGTCGTTTACAGAGGACGTGTTGCATGTTTCATTCCCTGCTAAAGACTGGAGTTTGTTTAGAAACAAAGTTTGGAGAGACCTTGAGGTCCCTGGTTTGGACAGCGTCTACAACGCAGCATGGAACAGTGTGACACCGCAAAAAAGCTACTATGTGTTTGCTAATCGTCTTGAAAAGGATCCTGATGATTACGTTTACATGTGTAGTGGCGAATACGCAATCGTGAAGGCGTGTGAAGATATAGATGTTGAGAGGCTTATGCGTGACCTAAAAGTCGTATTTCTTTGGAAAGACATGCCTGCTCTGCATGATGTTTTCAAGAAGATAGACAGTCTGTTCAAATGCTGCGATGCTTTTGGACAGATACTGTGGCATCAAAGTAAAACTTTTTTCAGACGTGGTCTGGGGAGTCGTTTACAGAGGTCGTGTTGCGCGTTTCATTAACTGCTAAAGACTGGTGTTTGTTTAGAAAACAAAGTTTGGAGAGACCTTGAGGTCCCTGGTTTGGACAGCTTCTACAAAGCTGCGTGGGGCAGTGTGACACCGTAAAAAGCTACCATGTGTTTGCCAATCGTCTTAAAAAGGATCCTGATGATTACATTTACATGTGTGGTGGCGAATACACAATCGTGAAGGTGTGTGAAGATCACACGCTTCGCAAGGCGTGAGTGGATGTTGAGAGGATGTTGAGAGGGGTTTGTTGAGAGGATTATACGTGACCTTAAAGTTATGTTTCTTCGGAAAGACATACCTGCTCTACATGATGTATTCAAGAAGATGGACAGGCTGTTCAAATGCTGTGATGCTTTGGACAGATACTGTGACATCAAAGTAAAACTTTTTCCAGACGAGTTTTGGGGAGACATTTACAGTGACATCAAAGTAAAACTTTTTCAGACGAGGTCTGGGGGTGTCGTTCACAGTGGGGCATAAAAGAAAAAAAGAAAAAAAAAGGTGTGATCGGACGGTGTGTTGTCCCGGACATGTGCGAAATGTGTTGACCAGTCCTAATGGCTATAATTTGTGTTTGACGGGTGATTGTCACACTTTTTTAGATTTATGACTTAGGATTTTATTACAAAAGAAAAAAAACGTGTGATTGTATAGGGGGTGCCACCCAACCATGTTGTGACACATGTTGACTTGTCCTGATGGTTATTAAAATGTGCCGACCTGCGGGGTAGTATGAAGTCGGTCGTGAATCTGTGGAGGCCAACGTTTTCGTTTTATCGAGCCAAACGGTTGTCGAAGAAACTCTTGAGAAGACTACGATGGACTCCTTAACTCTGAGTAAGTTGAATTATTTGTACTTACAGAATTTTGCTTTTATCTAGATTTTAAGTATGTTGTGTTACAACGTTTTCTCGAGTGATATTGTTTGATTTGTTTCGTTTAACAGGTATTTATTTGGTCTAGGTGCTGCAGAACACGATTGCATTGATGCCATCAGCGAGATTCAAGGACTCTCGCAGCTTGGTTAGTGTCTATAATTTACCATACTTAATTTGTTTCTATGAAAAAATAAAGGTTTGACCACGGTTATCATTTCCATTAAATAAATGTTGTTATTACACCCTTTTTAGTGTCAGGCGAAATTCTTACGACGCCCGCATCGCGTGGTCATAGCACGTCTGAGCAAGAACGTAAGAACATTAGGCCTACATATAGCTACAGTTCACCACATTTTTTCAAGATTAGTCGTTTTCAGCGATAAACTGTAATGACACTGCTGAATACGTTTTTTTTTAGCGGCTTTGCAAAATTTGGTCCGATCCATTGTCCCAGTCACACCGCCGGGGTTCGAGTCGCCGCAGCGGAGGGGGGCAAGAAACTATCCAGACCGTTTGTTGGAAAGCCCTACGTTTGTCGGCGGTAGAGCACACGGGGTGAGCTCTAAACGTAAAGGCCGCGAGGACAACACCACACATGCGGAGGCCTGTGTTTCGGCAAAACGTCCGAAATCGTGGGGAGATAGATAAGGTGATAGGTAAGAACAAATCTAATCACCGTCAATCTTAACCATTTTGATGACAAAACTGTTTGAAAAATTAAATAAAAATACAGATCGTTAGCACAACTAACAATAATATTTATTACAACAAATTGCAGACCTTTACACGACAGCTGATGTGGCACTAGGAGATCAACACTTGTCTGAAGCAGAAGAACCGTCAATTCAAACAGCGGACACAATTTTGGAATACATCGGAGACTGGACGGACACACAAATTAAAGATTGGGACGACGCAGACCTCGGAGATCAGGAAACGACCTCAAACACAGATGTAGGAGCACCTACTGACGCTGTGTCTACGGAAACTCAATCGCGAGATAACTTTCAAGACGTTACAGATGATCTCGAAGACGGCATATGCGGCAATCAAGAACATGATGATAATTGTCTACCGCGGAGGTATGGTCGCATGTGTTTGGCAATAATTGAGGACTGTAACACGCTTATTTGCGAACTCCGACAGTTATCGGAGCGATTTGACAGTCAAGCGTGTGTTTTTCAGAGACACTGTAAGGTTGTTGAAAAATTAGCGGGGAGTGTTGTCGGGGTAAATGATGTTTTACAGATGTTGGTTAATATTAACGATAAATGGGAACGTAGATATGAGGAATTGACTAGAATGCTGAACAATCAGACGAAAGTTATCCAGGACGTTTTTACATTGTGTAAAGTGGATTGGAGGGCCTTGTCTGATGTGTTAGCTCGTCTTTCAAACATTTCTCGTAGCTATTGTTTGTAATCTCTTTTAAACAAATAGTGTAAATATATGTGTGAATGTTAGAGTGTTTTATTTTCTTTTATGAAATAATTTTTGTCAGACACAATTATTTTCATTAAATAACTAAAAGTTTAAAAATTGTCGAGAGTCAGAAAGTAGGACACAACTAACACTCAAACAGACAATGACACTGCCAACCAAGCGTAGAAGGTTTGGAAGCGCAGATGGTGAAAACCGGCAAGCTATTGCAGAGTTCAACAATGTCCTGCATAACATTAACACATTTTTAACTGCAGAGGGTAGCGTCCGAGAGTCAGATACAAATACAAACAGTCTCTTGACTGATGTTTCCATTTGCCATACGCCTGATGATGTCGATACTCTCAATATCACGCTACAATCTCTCCAGATGCGGTGCTGGTCACACCGACACGTCATCTAACCGTGGTTTAAGCGACGATGATATAGATAGATTGGTGAGAGAGGGTGGTGTTGTTGGTGATTATACGGTGGTGGCGAGGCCTCGATTTAATAGTCTGGTTTTACACAGGTTGCTAAATTTCAGGGGGACGCCCGACACAGACATGGCTGCATACACAGTGTTTCTACACGATACACTGGGTGACATAGTAGAGTTTTCTAAACTCTTAGCTGGTGAAAACGGTGTTTTCAATATTACATTGAGAGGGCCTAGCCTAGCGTCGGATGTAAACGTGATGTTGTCTCCGGAAAACGGTTACGGTGTTGAGCGTTTCTTAGACGCTATTGAAAGAGTTTTACAGAGTAACACACAAATCATGGTTGATGATCGTTTGGAACTAGTAGTCTCTATAACACGGGGTAAGAACGGCGGCGCGTATAGAAAGTTGCTTGACCTGGCTCATAATGAAGTGATTAGTAAGAACAGAATGAATTTGTTTTGTCCTTACAATATTTCAAACAACTTATGTTTCACAATCTGTCTTGCACATTATTTGAATCCGCAAACAACCCCCAACACGTTAGAGAAGATCGCGACAGACATACATACTAACGTCGGTTTCACAGTTCAACAGAAAATAGGGTTTAAAGATGTTTCAAAGTTTGAGCGTGCCTTAGGAATCAAGATTGTTGTATTCTATAGGTCCGGTACAAGCATGTTGCAGAAGTACCAAACAAGTGACACACCACACAGCAAGACGGTGTTTCTATACCTCCATGACAATCATTATTATATGATAAAAAATCTTAAGGCTTTCCTAGGCGAAACATATGTTTGTCAGTTTTGCTATGGAGGGTTTAGTAATCGCAGAGACCATAGTTGTAAGTTCAGTTGTGACGTGTGCAACGACTCTGAATGTTACAAGAAACCGAGGAAGTCGAAATATTGCACTGATTGTTCGAGGTACTGCAAATCCGAGTTTTGTTTTGAGAAACACAAGCAGCCTGTTTCCACGGGCGAGTCTGGTGTGGCTGTAGCGCCGTGCGATGTTACAAAGTATTGTAAGAAATGTAACCGACGCTACCATGTTAGTGTGAAAAAACCAAAGACTCACAAATGTGTTACGGAGCGTTGTGTTCGTTGCAATGAGGATTTGTCACCGGACGCTGAACACGAATGCTACATACAACCCGTTACATTGAAAAAAATACAAAACAAGTACATTTTCTTTGACTTTGAGACTCGGTTTGAGAATGGTAAACACAGTGCCAACTTTGTCTGTGCAATCACGTTTAAGGTTTATGTGTTTACAGCTGAAGGGGAGGATTGTGTTGAAAAACTTTTGAAGAAGTTTAGACGGCCCAAGTATGCGGGGTACACGTGGCTGGCACACAATGCTGCAGGGTTCGACAATTTTATTCTCTTGGAACATTTTTCCAAAGTCGGGATTACTCCGAAAATCACCATGATGGGGTGTAGACTGATTTGCCTGTATGATGAGTCTTTGAAGCAGCGATACATAGACAGCTACTCGTTCATTCCGATGCGGCTAGCTAAAACATCATCCGCGTTAAATCTGCGCACTGTTGAGAAAGGATATTTCCCACACAAATTTAACAAGAGGGTAAACGATAACTACGCGGTGCTTATCCCGACAAGCACTACTATGGTTATGAGTTCATGTCGGATAAGGACAGGGTGGAGTTTGACGAATGGTACAACGAAGTCGCTGGTGGTATTTTTGACTTCAAGAAAGAACTGTACGCTTACGGCAAAAACGATGTCGTCCTGCTAAGGGAGGCGTGTTTAAAATACCGCGATGAGTTTATTCAGTGTACAGGACTTGACCCGTTTAATTACACTACGCTGGCGTCCTGTTGTATGGCCGTATACAAGACACATTTTCTCCCCAAAGACACACTTGCCCTGACGCATAACAACGCATACATTAACCAGCACAAGACGTATTCAAACATTTCAATTGAATGGTTAGAATTTGTCAAGAAGACCAGAAATGTAGATGTGCATCATGCTCTGACACACGGTGAGATGATGGTTGGCAAATACTATGTTGACGGTTATTATGAAAAACGACCGCCGAATAGCTCTCGAATTTAACGGTTGTATGCATCACGGACACGAATGTCGTTATAACCCAAATCACATCCACCCGTTGTCAAAGATACCATACGGCATTTTAAGAAGGCGTTTTGATGACAAACTGGAAACCCTTACAAGGGTGTACGGGTTGGTGGTTGATGTCATGTGGGAATGCGAGTGGAAACACGCCAGACAAAACAACCCCGACGTTGTAGCATTCATGGCGACATACGTACAACCGTCCCGATTGAGACCTAGAGACAGCCTCTTTGGTGGTAGGACAAATGCTTACAAGCTGTACTACAAGACTAAGGAGGGTGAGAAAATTAGGTATCTGGTTTATACCCATACTGCCTGGCTAGGAAAAGCTACCCCATAGGTCACCCGCATATTATTTTCAAAGACTTTGAACCACTCGAAAATTACTATGGTCTAGTCAAAGCAACAGTGCAACCGCCGCGAGGCTTACTTCACCCAGTGCTTCCCTATCGGTGTAACGGAAAATTAATGTTTCCACTCTGTCGAACATGTGCCGAACAGGAAAATCAGACCACCCCCTGTTACCACAGCGAAGAGGAAAGGTCGCTTTCCGGATGTTGGGTTAGCATCGAGCTAATGAAGGCAATTGAAAAGGGGTATGTAGTGAGTAGGATAGACGAAGTGTGGCATTTCCCACAGAACTCCGACACTTTGTTTTGTGACTATGTGAAAACATTTCTGCAGTACAAACAGGAGGCTAGTGGTTACCCGGCGCACACTGTGACAGAGGCTGACAAGAGAGCCTATATTGACGATTACTTTGAAAAAGAGAATATTAGGTTGAATCCCGAAAAAATATGCATGAACCAAGCCCGGAGATCCATCAACAAGTTGTTATTAAACAGTTTATGGGGGCGGTTCTCAATGAGGGAGAATTTGCCCGTGACGGAAATGTTGACAGACCCCGAACAGTTTGCGCGATACATTTTTGGTGATGAGTATGATGTCACACACTTTTCGTTTGTCTCGGAGGATGTTGCTTTGATTCAGTGGCGTCATGCGGATGGTAAATGCGGACAAACTCGTGACATAAACGTGTTTCTCGGGGCATTCACAACGGCGCACGCACGCTTAGAATTGTACGAACTTATGGATAAGTTGGGGGATAGGTTGTTGTACAGTGACACGGACAGTGTTGTTTTTGTTTCTAAGGAGGGCGACTGGGAACCACCCCTAGGACCGTATCTAGGAGATCTGACGGATGAAATAGGTAATGGTGATTACATCACAGAATTTTGCTCGGGCGGTCCAAAGACATACGGGTATCGGACGGGTAATGGCAAAACATGCATGAAGGCAAAAGGAATCACTCTCAATGCTGAAAATTCAAAGGTAATCAAGCTAGACACATTGATTGACCTTGTTGACCATTATGTTGTGAATAGAGACTGCTCTCGACACATACCCGCGCGTACGGATAACATTGTAAGGAATAAAAAACAACTCACACTGAAAAACAAATCAGTCGTTAAACGTTTAAAAGTTGTGTACAACAAACGTGTCCTGCTCTCTGATTTCTCGACGCTACCTTATGGGTACTGAGGAGTATGCGGATAGGTCTAATAGGGGTTTGAGAGATGTCACGGGGTTTGATTTCAGACTTCAACATCCTTTCTCTTGTGTAATTAGCGGTCCTTCAAACTCTGGGAAAACATTTTTTGTAAAGTCGCTGATTGCAAATGCTGACAAAGTGATTTCTAATAAAATTGAAAACATTGTGTACATTTATGACTGTTGGCAACCTCTTTACGACGAGTTATTGAAGATAAGGGACATCAATTTCATTGAAGGAATACCCAGCGCTCTAGATGATGACGATCTCCTACCGGTAACCAAAAATAATTTGTTAATTATTGACGACGTGATGAAGGATGCAAGTAGCAACACACAAGTTGAAAAGGTGTTTACGCAATATGTGCACCACCGTAACCTTAGCGCCATTTACTTGGTTCAGAACTTGTTTTTTCAGGGGAAATCTAGCAGAACTATCAGTCTGAACACAAATTATCTATTGTTGTTTAAAAACCCGAGAGACAACAACCAGATCAGTGTTTTGGCCAGACAAATGTACCCTGGTAACACAAAGTTTTTATGGAAAGCTTTAAAAACGCTACCGACAAGCCTTACGGGTATATTCTGATTGATTATAAAGCGAAAACCCCAGATACATTTCGTCTCAGAACAGACTTGCTTTCAGAGTATCCGGCTGTTTATGTCCAGAAAAAGAGTTGAGGCACCAACATGTCAGCGAGGATCCATAGAAACTTGCCGCTTTTGAAACTCTTACTTAATGCTAAACCAGCACAGAGACGCGTCATTTTGCAAACAGCATCAAACGAGTTAATCTTGACCCTGTGCGAAGTGGCTCTTAACATTCTCCGTGGCACCATACCGCTTACAAATTCACAGTATAAAAAGTTGGAAAAGAAGAAAACCGAGATAAAGTTTATCGCCGATAAAAAGATTGCTGTGCGTAGGAAGAAACGAGCCATTAATCAAAAGGGCGGATTCCTTATCCCATTCTTAAGCATAGCTGTTCCGTTTATAAGTAGTCTAATTGCATCGAGACAGATCTAAATTTTGATGGAGTATGCCGAGAAAATGTTTTTAGTCCCCCAACACCAGTTGGATAGATTAAAGAACGACAACGTACCCGTACCTATAAGACAGTCTGCTGAAAACGAATTGGACGCCTCTATAAAGAGTATTTTGAGTAGAAATGATTTGGATCCGCGTGAGAAAGCTAAACTGTACACAGTTTTATTGCAAAGATATCTGTCCTTGGTTAAGCAGGGGGATATTGAAACCAATACTTTAACGCTGTCCTTACCGCCAGACCCTTTAAACAAGGATGGTGATCAAGCTTCGCCAGGAACTCATTCTGTCGTTGTTGATGATGAACAAGATAATGTGGTTAAAGAAGTGTTGAAAAACGTGCCATCAAGAAACAGGAGGAATGCTCAATACATTTTAGATAAAATGTTGAAATCGAAAGACGTGGCTTCGTGGAGCGAATCGGGCGAATTTATTTTAAATGGTACCGTTATTCCTGGTTCTCACATATTTGATGTAGTGAAAAGTGTTACAGTGCCACAGACTGTGAATGTCAAACGCAGACCACGTGGTTGGAGCGAATTCCTGAGAGCTATTGCGACTCTAAACATACCCCTTTCCACAGTTCCAAACCATCGTGTTAAAGATGAAATCAATTCATTTAAAAACACGGGGTCATATGGTTACGCAACACCTACAAAAAGTCCTGAAACATCCATGTTTAGATCACCTAGTTTGGACGCTGCCTCATGGTTAGACTTTTAAACACCCCTGTTGTAAAATATGGTGTAATTTCTGTCTTTTTTTCAAAAGCACACTGTGAAAATGTGTTCTGTACATAGATGTTTTGCAAAATGTTAATAAATAAAAACTTTGACTCGTATAATTTGTTTGTCTTGGTTTATTCTCCATCATCGCAGCACATTACATTTGTTTATGAACATTTTCCCCATTTGTACATGTTGAACACAGTTAAACATACTAGAAACGCACACCCTGGGTTGTAATGTTTTCACAAATAACGAAACCATGTTATCATTTTTAAACAAATTATCAGAATATTTAGATATCACATCTTCATAGTCCAACCCTCTTGACATGTGATAGAGGAAAAAAACACAGTGTTCACCACATGTGGTCGACAGAAAATCTTGAACCTGTTTTTTTGAGAATTGCAGTCTTGTGCACGTGGTTCTTAAAAACTTATAGATGGATGGTGGAAACAGCTCGTGGTTTGGATTGTTTCCAAAACTGTCAAAAAAACACCCCACACGGTCCTCACTTATGTAGACGGCTAGCCAATGTTAGCCGGGAAGATCCGTACTGTGTGTGTTGATTATCACTGATGAAGGTAATTTTTGTACAGGTCTTTCAGGTAACTGATCACACGCTAACACACCGAGAAAATAAGTATTTGCGGAGATTTTGTCCATAACAGTAGTTAAATGAACGGTATTCATCGTCTCAGTAGTAATCCACCAGAACCTGTCTACGGTTGGACACTTCAATTATGCTATCAAATATGGCGTAAACTATCAAATTGATAGTATGTTGCAATGGCTGTCTGAAACGCGTTTCCAACCTTAAATTTCCAGACTTAATTAGAGATAAATGTTGATTGCATTCTTCGTCTGGTGTGAGGTTAAATGCGTAGAGTGTGTAACCGGCCAAAAAATCTTCTCTGTCTATTGCTAAAGCACAATTTTTTAGATGTCTTCCAGAGGCAAGAGCTAACTGGTAAAACTCACGCACAGCCGACCCGGTCTGATAATTGGGTTGAAGGGGTTTAGCGGGGTATTGCTGACCATCTACGTAGATGGCTAGAAATTCTAAATCATAATGTTTGAATGCAAATGGGTTCTTATTGTAAGCACCCGTAAATGCGTCGTTGTCAACCATACCTATCACTACCGTTTTGGGTAGCGTTCCTAAAAATAAATTTTCTTGGTTAGAAACACGCGTACCGGCCGGTATGGAGAAATTTTTTAGATGCACTCTATCTATCGGATATTTCGCCGTCGCGTGACCTAACCTTACGTTCGGGGATACAGAAGCTTTTTTAACAAATAAGGATGCTGTAAGAATGTTTATTTTGTAGGCTATGGCATCATTGCGCATTAGACTGAATTCATTCTTCGAGTCAATCGTATTTTAATAGCAATGCCATTTAACATCAAATTTTCTTGGAAGAATATATCACTGTGGATTGGTGTCAGCAACTCCAACACCTTACTGGCGTTTGTAAACGCCGCTCTCTTTGTCAGTCCATTATTATCGCCCTCGGGGTCCGTATCATCCATATGTCCGGCTGTGTCCTTATAAAAGAGTCCGGTGGAGAAAAGTGTTTCTAGGGTGTGTCGATCGTAGTTGATTAAACATTCTATGATGCTGCGATACGGATACGTGTTTGAACTTTGTGAGATTAGTCTGTCGCCCAACGATACATCAACCTGGGAAAAAATAGTAGCACCGGGATAGTTTATCAAGCCAACAGGCGCGCCGTCGGCGATGTCTGTCCCATCTGCTTTTGTGATTTTGAGTCCTATGTATAACAGCGTATTGTTCAGATCAATATAGTCTTCACCATTCCCCGCAATGAAAAACTCCAATGGTGCAGCGTCAGATATTGCTGAAATCGGTGGTACTTCTACATATATGCTTTTTTCTATTGTCGTTTGTGTCAAAGGGACAGTGAACAAGTCCAACTCTGACTTAACACACTCTTCTGACATGTCGTGTATCAGTGACATAATTAGAAGGTGCAATTTCTTCTGTCCGATGTACGACTACGTTTGCTTAGAAGATGGTGTTAAATTTTCTTCCGGCTGATGTGCGACTACGCTGTTTACCCCGTGACTTACTTTTTGACACTGGCCGCCTCTTACGACAACCTTTGTTTTTCTTTGCACGTGGGTCACGCCTCATACCGGGCGGTCTTTTCACAGATCTGCGTGGCATCACCAACATGCCGGAACCATCCTGGTTGCTGACATTGTTTCCCCGTGTCAGGACGTTACTGACTACTTCGCTAACAATGTTTTTTGCAGCACTCTTAAGATGCGGTTTAGCAATGTTGAAACCTTTTTTAAACAGTGGTACGGCCATCCGAAAAAGCCCTCGAAAAATACCGCCAACCCCCGCACCATATATAGTCGGGCTATCTGCAAAACCATGCAACAGGCCTCCGGCCTGATTTTGATAATAAGCGACATAACGTTGTGGATCCAGAGCGTGTGGGTTAAACGGTTTCATTGTTTTTAAAATCTGTACGCTTGTTTCACAGGTCTGAAATGAAGCTTCGCAACCACTTTACCGTACTTAAAAGGAACGTTGTAGTCTTGATCAGTCTTTACTTCTATAGCAATATCACTGATGTGCGTTTTAGACACTGGTACGTAGTGCGCTTTGTCGTATCTAATAGTGACTATCTCATTGTTTTTCCCCGATATATGTACGCATCTCAATAGCGGGACAAAATAGTCACCCACAGCTTGATGCTCGATTATGTCTGTGTACACAAAAAGAGTGTAGAAGCCCCCGTATATGTCTGCGGGGTGTGGCGCGTAAACCTTTTCCAGATATCTTTCCGACGTCTCCGGCCCATCACCCGAGTCAAACATTCTTGTTGTTGTATTTAACCCCAAAATTATTGCGAGTATACCATAGAATCTTAGTACTATGTTACGCTTTGTCTGCATATAAATTTTGTTTTTCACAGCGTCATAACCAAGTTTTGCATGGTGTTGCGCTAGGTGTAGATTAATCTCATCAACCACCGCCGTTATGTTCGGGTAATATCCTAGACGCAGCTTGTATCCGGCTGTCTCATTAGAACTTTTGTTAATGAGGATAAAAGTTCCATCTTCATTGCGAAAAGTTTCCCATGTTCTTGGATACTGAAATTCAATTAAACCAACCTGCCAATCGCCTTTCAGTATTATTGGCCTGGCCAGTTTGGTTCTGTACTTGGATATCTCGTATCTCGTACACTGACCGAGACGCGTTGCAGGGCAACGTTATGTAAAACCCTTCATCACCCATGGTTTTGTCTACCACAAATGAAACATAGTATGTAAAAGCATGTTTTAAAAGGGTTCTAAACGTCTACTACGTCTTCTTCATAAACCCAACTATTGAATTTTGAAGGCCAACCGAGCCATTTTACCAGAACTACGCTCTTTTTACCCATCTTCTTTTTTTCTAAAATCTTCTCAACTTTGAAAGTTTTATCCCTACCAACGTTTATTTTTTTGCAGCTCTTCTTCATAAAAACAACCATATCGCCGTCATAATCTTTCAGCTTGTAGACAGGTGGCGTTCGTGGGATGCGCTCCGATATGGTGAAAAATTCATGCGTGTAGTTTTGCTCATACCCCTTTGTAAAGGGTCCTCTCACCTTGGAAACCCTTACAGTGTCACCAGTCTTGTATTTAAACACAACATTCCTGTCATTTGCATCCTTCACACCATACAAAGTTTTAAATACATTATTTTCGTTTTCTCTGGTTACCTCTACAGGTCTCATCTTGATACTCCGATGGTAACTGTTGTTGTAAGCAGTGATTAAATCTTGCAAAACATCTATATATCGCTTAGAATTGACAGCCGTCAGATACCTCCACATTCTACCCTTAATTGTCCTATTGAAGCGTTCAACAACACTAGCTTTTAGTTCGCTCCCTGTGGCGAAATGGTGAATCCTGTATTTGGTCATTACATCGCGAAAATGTTTGTTAAAAAATTCTTTTCCACGGTCAGTCTGCAACTTTTGGGGGACCCTGCCATCCGTCAGTATGGATTCGAATGCTCTCGCCACCTCCGCCCCCGTCTTGTTTTTTAAAACACGTGTCCATGCGTATTTGCTAAAAACATCTATACAAGTCAGCATATATTTTATATAGTTGTCGTTTTCCTTCGAGTATGCGGTCATGTCAACTAGATCAGCTTGAAACTGTATGTCCATACCATGCACCACCACTCTATTCCTCTTATAGTTAATACGAACAGGTCTGTGAAGTGTATAGGCATCCTCTCCGGCCAACCAATCAGAAACTTGTTTGTCGGGCAATCGCACACCGGCGTCTTTGAACACAGCCTCTTTTAAACGTTTTTTACCACCAAAAGACCCCGCGTTAGAGGGCGTGTAGTAAACAGATTTCAAAAGATCTGACATGATACCTACGGACTGAAAACCGGATCAAATAATGACATAAATGTTTTTGATCACCACCTTTTATTTTCAGCAAGAATACAAACTCACAAAGTGTCGAGGTAGTCTAAAAATTTAACACAAACATCAACGTTTCTCTCAAGCAGAAAATCAACTAATATTTCAACCACTTTACACACATTTACTGATTCATTTTTCGACAGTTTCATTACACAAACATCTGTTATGTATGCACAAAGACATGTGATGTATCTGATGTCGAGACCCCTTTGGCACAAGTCCGTGCAAACTAAAAGGTCACTTACAGTCACATGACACGGTTTGTTTGCATTTGCACATATCAGCAACAGATGGTACCACTCTTCAGACATTTTCCTGGCTATTGCCATTTGGGTTTTAAGGTTGTGCAAACGTCGAACAGCGACCGGGCGTACTGTGTTAAAATTATCGGCCTCATCAGCTATAATTTTGTATAACAATGCTGTTAATTCAAACTTCACACGTTGTTTAACGACACCATTTGACAGTCCACCCCTGCCACAGACATTACCCATGTTGACACGTGTCAACCGCTTCTTCCCCACCAACAGTCCAAAGCGTCAAAAACAACTTGCTCGCTCTGTGGATCAACAAGTTTTTCCCTGATTTTCCTCAGTTTCTCACAAATGTACGGTTCTTCTTCCAGTTCGTAGATAATGGTTTCCACAGAGCCGCGAATTTTTTTGTGGGTGTGGGGCGTAATCCGTATGTCCCCAGAAGACGCTCGATGGATTGTAGTAACTCTGGCTTGAAAAGTTTCTGTTTTATTTCCTCGAGGTGTGATTGAAAAAAGTAGGCATCGGGTTCAAAGAGGCATGAATCCTGTAACTGGCTTGGGTGACTCACTTTACAGCCGAAACAACATTCCCGCAACTTTACACCAATGATGTGTTCTAGTATTAAACCGACAGCTGCCTTTATGAGTCTGAAGCCCAGCGGAGCGATGCAACCATCCACATCTTCAGCAGCGTTTGGTGGTGTTGACACACTCTCTACACCCCCTGGAGAAGGCAATGCTGTTGGCGATTCAGTAGGTTCACACCTCGGTAAGTAAGTCAAATTCCTTTTCCCCAGATTCTCGCATAATTCGGCAAGCCATTTGTTGTCTTCAGATGATGCTGCTTCGTTTACAAACGACATGGTTAGCCAGTGCGTCAGCAGGTGTTGAGATGAACCGTGTTGGAGCTGTCGACCTTTTTAATGCTTGTAGAGAATGGGTGGTGATTCCAAATGGTCCGCCCCACAGTCACACTCGAGGTCAGACCCCTGCGTCTGAAAAAGTTTTACTTTGATGCCACAGTATCTGTCCAAAGCATCACACCATTTGAACAGACTGTCTATCTTCTTGAAAACATCATGCAGAGCAGGCATGTCTTTCCAAAGAAATACGACTTTTAGGTCACGCATAAGCCTCTCAACATCTATATCTTCACACGCCTTCACGATTGCGGATTCGCCACTACACATGTAAACGTAATCATCAGGATCCTTTTCAAGACGATTAGCAAACACATAGTAGCTTTTTTGCGGTGTCACACTGTTCCACGCTGCGTTGTAGACGCTGTCCAAACCAGGGACCTCAAGGTCTCTCCAAACTTTGTTTCTAAACAAACTCCAGTCTTTAGCAGGGAATGAAACATGCAACACGTCCTCTGTAAACGACTCCCCAGATTCGATGGTATACAGTTTCACACAACGAGCAACTTTGTCAAAAACATACCCGCCGACACGACCATCAGACAACAGCCATTCGTATTCCAGAGCTTCCTTCTCGTTTTGAAGAAACCCGATCAAACCCACGGAATTCTTCTTCTTTTTTGGTGCAAAAGTCATTTTGTCGACCCCAACAGTGTCGGAAATAGTAGTGAGTGGTACCCTCTTTACACTCTTTGTCACTGCGGATGCCGACATTTTTTAAACAGCTCACTAGTTAGACTTAGTCGGACAACGAAAACGCGCAGAATACCATCCCACGGTCAAACGCTATTTATAAACGCCAGGACAGGTCAACACATGGCGCAAATGTCCGGGGGGGCAACACACAACCTACAATCACGCCTTTTTTCTTTTGTAATAAAATCCTAAGATAAATTTAAACCGTGACACACACTCACAAATATAGATAGACAGCAAACAGCTCCTCCCACCGTCAAACCGACCTCTCAATCAAAACGACCTGTCACTCATAACGTGATGTCAATCAAACCACCATGTCAATCAAATCGACCTGTCAATCAATCAGGCTGACAAGGAGGGGGTCATTAATCATTTTTGACAGAAAGTGCAGGATATATACTACTTGCAGTAGACAAAGAAATTGGTGAAAATGTAATAACTGGAAGAACACGAGATACTAATTGCCACGTGGAGGAGTGGTTTGGTATTGTCAAAACATCAATTCTCCAAAAAAGAAAGAGGCTACGGCCTGCTCACTTCTTAAGACAGGTGTATTCATCACTAAAAGGCAGATACAAGGAATACCTGATTCAAAACAGTCTCCCCATAGACTTCTCAATTAAGTCTATTAAACATAAAAGAAAAATAGATCTAGTGGAAGAAAAGTGGGCAAAGAAGGAGGAGAAAGGACTTAGAAAAAAGTCAAGGTACTATAGAGCACCAGAAAATGTACCTACACCAAAGAGGACAAAGGTTGGGAGACAAAATAATGCCATAGCCATAGAAGAGAAAGATATGCTGATGAAGAAGGAAAACACACATTTTACCAAGAACACAGAAGAAACAGAGCTCGAAAAGAAAAAGGAAGATACATATTTTGCCATGAACACAGAAGGAACAGAGCTCCAAAAGAAAAAGAAAGACACACATTTTGCCATGAACACAGAAGGAAAAGAGGAACAGAGGAAGAAGGAAGACACAAATGGTTTAACGGAAATAGAAGAAATAAAGGTGCAGAAGGAGGACACAACAAATGGCACTTTGGCCACAGATGACCAAGATCTTTTATCTGAAGGAAAGAAAAGCACTGACAAATGGATAACTAGCACATCTGCAGATGCAAGGCACAAAGTAAGACATTTACATTTCACATAATATAGGCAAAAATAGTGTCCTATTATTGAAAAATGTGTGCAATTAAATCTCTATTTAGGTTTGGGATTTATGGAAGATGAAGGAAAGTGAGGTTGTGGTAGCGGTCGTGTCATCCTGTGACAAAAAGGTCAGATATTGTTTAAGACAAAAAGAATTTCTGATTCTCATTCCCCACAACTGGCTTCTTGGTGAGGTAAGTTATTACCCCTATCATTCTCCACCCACTGAAATCCAATGCTTGTCAAATTTTTACTACTACTAATATTATTAATAATTAGTAATAATGATAATAACAATTATCAAATAAATATTTGATGTAATAATGATATATTATTATTATTATTATTATTATTATTATTATTATTATTATTGATAGTTTTAGTGCATTAATTTTAAGTTTGTGTTCCTCAATTTTCAGACAATGCAATGCTATTTCCAAATTTTATTAAATGAAAATGACACCACTGGTCAGCTGTTCCTGTTCAGCCATTACACCATGGGCGTCATTTTACAGGGCACAAGAGAACAGGTTGCCCGACAAGGTTTGTCGAGGGTAAGTTATAATTGTTCGTGCACCCCAAGATTACCATCAGATCCTTTTAGATACCAGTTTGATCCTGAATATAATTTTATTGCTAATTGATTTGAAAGTTTGAATGTGAGGACCTTTTCCCAGAATGTCACCAATTTTAAAATTTAAATGACAAAAGGCCTAGTCTTAACTGAAACCCATTGTTGGGAAAATGATAGGCCAGATAAAGTTGTATTACTTAAAGCCTCATTCTGAATGCATACTTCATGCAAACTGAATTGGTTTTTAATCATGTTTGTTGCTATTTTAACTGTATGTATATATTATGACAGATCAGATTTAATGACTATGATGGAGCCATTGGCTTTGTCCAGACAGGTGGGAACCACTGGAAATTTGTGGTAAGTTGTGATGGTTACTGTGTGGACATTTGAAGTTGGTATAAAATTTATGTAAACAGACATGGGTCAAGATTAGTATTTGAAAATTAGAAATAATTTGGTGTAGGCAGAAATTGTGCCACAGCTGGTGACACCCATTTTCTCATGCTGAATTGTGTATAATCTTACTTTGTATTGGTCTCATATACTTGTACATGAAAAAGGGCAAAAGAGAGAATCATTCTAACCAGCTTACAGAAATAACAGCTTACACATATCTACTGAGTGGCCTACCAACAGGCCCAAGGTGGCCATTCTGTGCCTAATTGCACAGGACATTGCTGCGGGGGCTGAAGGCCTTCTTGGTCTCCTCCCTAGGTAATGTTCCTGGTAAGAATGTGTAAGTGTAGAGAAAAAAACATCTGCAACCCTAGGAGAAGCAAGTTCTTTTCTGTACTTAACTCTATATGTTTGGAAATCACCAATCAGATGCAGGCTATGCCTATTCAGAATCTCTGTAGAAATGTCTATGCTTGAAAAGTAACAGCTGAGTTCATCCTTCCTGTTCTTGTACATAGTTGATTTGCTGAGGTATGACTCCCTTATGGCTGTTTGAATAAAGCTTTTTATTTGTCAAAGAAGTATCTCTCTGACCATGTGCCTGTTTTTCCACAATTGGCACACTCATACTGCTTTTTAATGGCACTCTTTGTATCAGTAGTATTAGAGCAGAGGAGGTATGGAAAAGGTACAGCAACATTTTCAGTGTATTTTAACAGGACCAGGGATCCAAAAACAATTCATTATTTTAATCATATTTGAAACATTTAACACAGAGTCCTCCTCTTTGATGCATTTTAGTGAACGCTTTACCAAATTCTGTTTTAAAACCAATTGCTTGTTTATTTCCTTCTTTTTAAACCTGCAACTGTTCAAGTGTCACCTGCAGAAGTTCAGTCTCCATTTGCCTGCCTTTTACACACATTGAGCGTGTATACATGGAACTGAATGGAGAGTTCAGAGGGTATGTTTTGTCTGACTGAGGAAAAGGTGATGTAGCTTTTTTTCCCAGTGATAACAGCTTTTGCATTGTTCATTGTATTACAGTATCTTAATGCAGTGAAAGAATTAATTTTTGTCCTGGATCCATTGGGAGAACATGAAGACAGTGACTCAGAGGATGCCAGACAAAAATTAAGGTAAAGGTTAGAACTGGTTTCTATACAGAATACCAAATAATTCTACCAAGACTGAATATACAAAATTGACTCATTATTGTGCATTCAGTCTTGATAGAATTATTCAGTAGTAATATACAAATAGAATGTATTAGTAGATTTACTAAACTGAATTCTTAAAACCAAATACATTGGAAGATTCACCATGTAAGTGAAATCAACAACTTATATTGATTATAGTTTGATGAATATGATAATTATCACAATGATTTTCATTTTATCACTTACATTGTTATTGCATATTTTGATAAGATTTGGAGTGGAAAAAACATTCCACAATATGTATATGCAATATACAAATGTATATATGTTTGTTTACATTTTTTGTTAGACAGTACTTTAAGATGAGGCAAAACCAGTATGGAAAGGATGACTGGGTCAGGATCCAGTGGAAGAAGGGTTCAATTGAACACTCCATACAGAGGGATTTCTTCAGTTGTGGAGTGTTTGTAATGAAGGTGAGGCATATATGCAAGTGACTACACAATATTTTTTTCCTTCCAATTGTAGTGTTTGTATCTTTGATCAGTGGGTGTTTTTCTTTCATTTTTTGAATAAGTCTAAGGATGTGACTTTGCGTATTGAATTACCCTAGTGCTGAGTACCAAAAATACATTTGATTGACTATATTTCACAATGTTTATTGCTCTAACAGATAGCCTCTGAGGTAGTAAGTCACTTCCCCTTGATCCCTAAATTCATCCATATAAACTCCAAACAAAGAGCGGTGGTGAGACTCAGAGAGGAGATTGCTGCACATGTTCTAAGATCCTCTGGTAGGTGTCATGACTTTATTAAGAAACAATGAAAACATTGTGTGTGTTTATGATAGTAATTGAACTGAGATAGATATTAGCTTATACAGCATGGTGAAATAAGTTTATAGAATGCACACATGTAATACTTGTTCTATTAAATACAGTACCCTTATCATTAGTTCCAATTAGTTCCAGTTAGTTATACATTGGCTGCCAATAAGGCAGTAGGACAGTAGCCCTCCTGGGCTGGAGAAATCCTCTGTGAAGGCAAAAGAACCTGTTAGGGTGGATGTCATTGAAATCCAGCCCTCCTCTTTCTATCCACCCCTCTTTCACCCCTTTACTGAGACTTCCAGTTAACTACATATACTACAATATTCTCTTTCTTCATCTAAATATCCATCCCTCCATACACTGCCATACACTGCTGTAGCTATCACTATTATACAACTATTTAATTAACCAATTAGTATCTTACATATATAGTATACATTAATTTCATAAAAGTCTATGCATTAACCACACTGCCATTTTGATGTTTTACTAGCCACCAACTACAAATACCCCAAAATAGACAGGATAATGATCTAAAATCTACAATGTTTATAATTTTTTAATGATGGTGTTTTAAAGCCAAAACATAAATCATGTCTCTGTGATGATTTATTAATTTTTATGTATGATGTAGAGCATATGGATGACCTGTGCCACCTCTGTGGTCTGCATGATGTGGAAGCCACCTGCCACATTATAGATTGGGTAAGTCTGCTCCATCACATCTTGATCAGAGTTTAACTCAACAGAAATGGAATGTTCCCTCAAAGGAAAGTTAACAATTCATACTGTAAAAAGTATTGCATGAACTGTCTTAAAATTTAATTATTAACTTAAACATCTGCTCACTACTTTGGCTTCCTAAAGGCTAATGGCTGAAAGTGGGATAACAAAAGTCATTAGACTTATTTCCATTGTAGTCCTTAGGTCTTGGCATGTATTCAAAACACTACAGAGCAAACATATAACTTGAAAAATAAAAAGGGTTAGCTCAAGTAATGGCTCGTTACTAGTAAGACACTACAGCTACAAAATATATAGATCATCAAACTCTGGGATGACTCTGCAAGACTAATTCCTTGTTGTTTCTCCAAACTTACATTTGTTGATTTTGCAGGTGAAACAAATCACTCACAACAGTTGTTAACATGTGTTCTACAATGTGCATTTTATTTGGGCCTTTAAAAATAGAACATGGCCTTTATTTCAGTCATCCACAGGAGGTGCTTCTTGTTTGATAGTAGGTGTGGCTGTTCCAGGTGCAGAAGCAGCCATTTTGGGGTTTCAAGGGAGAATTGAGGGATGTCACTTCACTCAATAACACAAAATGTACTGTGTATCTGCACTCCATTTCAGATCCAGTGTTCCAGATGTGCCAGGTGGTTCCATGTTAAATGTCTGGGGATGGGTGAAGAATGCTATCTTACTGTAAAAACCAAACAAAACTGGGACTGCACTTTTTGTACTCTCTCACAGGAGTCTTGATTATTAGACAACAACTGCTTAACTAACTTTTTGTTAAAAAATAGTTTTTTATGAAAAAGAATTCACTCATTGAATGGCAATCAATATGTTAACCCCTTGCAAATTAATTTAGTTTGACATCACTACCTGATGCAGATGAGAAGCTATTGAAATTTGTATGAGATTAAACCATAAAAAAAATTTTTTTTTTCTTTCCCAAAGTCTATGAGGTGTTGAAAGAATTATATTTCTTTCCCTTTCAAATGTACTTAGTTTCAAATCTATTGAATTTTGTGTACAATAAAAATTCCTTGAAAATAAAATTGTGCACTTTTTTTCAAAATCCATTGGGTGTAGTAAGAGCCACATTGAATGTTCTTCAGAATACCCTTGGTTTCAGATCTCTATCTCATATGGATGGGAAGCTATTGAATATTATGCATAATAGAAATTCACTAAAAATATAACTGCCTATGTTTGTCAAAATCCATTGGGTGTAGTAAGAGCCACATTGAATGTTCTTCAAAATACCCTTGGTTTCAGATCTCTATCTCATCTGCATGGTAAGCTATTGAATTTTATGCATAGGAAAAATTCACTAAAAATATAAATGCTTGTGTTTGTCAAAATCCATTGGGTGTAGTAAGAGCCATATTGGATGTTCTTCAAAATACCCTTGGTTTCAGATCTCTGTCTCATATGGATGGGAAGCTATTGAATATTATGCATAATAGAAATTCACTAAAAATATAAATGCCTATGTTTGTCAAAATCCATTGGGTGTAGTAACAGCCATATTGGATGTTCTTCAAAATACCCTAGGTTTCAGATCTCTGTCTCATGTGGATGGGAAGGTATTGAATTTTATGCATAATAAAAATTCACTAAAAATATAACTGCCTATGTTTGTCAAAATCCATTGGGTGTAGTAAGAGCCACATTGAATGTTCTTCAAAATACCCTTGGTTTCAGATCTCTATCGCATATGGATGGGAAGCTATTGAATTTTATGCATAGGAAAAATTCACTAAAAATATAAATGCTTGTGTTTGTCAAAATCCATTGGGTGTAGTAAGAGCCACATTGAATGTTCTTCAAAATACCCTTGGTTTCAGATCTCTATCTCATATGGATGGGAAGCTATTGAATGTTATGCATAGGAAAAATTCACTAAAAATATAAATGCCTATGTTTGTCAAAATCCATTGCGTGTAGTAAGAGCCACATTGAATGTTCTTCAAAATACCCTTGGTTTCAGATCTCTATCTCATATGGATGGGAAGCTATTGAATTTTATGCATAGGAAAAATTCACTAAAAATATAAATGCTTGTGTTTGTCAAAATCCATTGGGTGTAGTAAGAGCCACATTGAATGTTCTTCAAAATACCCTTGGTTTCAGATCTCTATCTCATATGCATGGGAAGCTATTGAATGTTATGCATAGGAAAAATTCACTAAAAATATAAATGCCTATGTTTGTCAAAATCCATTGGGTGTAGTAAGAGCCACATTGAATGTTCTTCAAAATACCCTTGGTTTCAGATCTCTATCTCATATGGATGGGAAGCTATTGAATTTTATGCATAGGAAAAATTCACTAAAAATATAACTGCTAATGTTTGTCAAAATCCATTGGGTGTAGTAAGAGCCACATTGAATGTTCTTCAAAATACCCTTGGTTTCAGATCTCTATCTCATCTGCATGGTAAGCTATTGAATTTTATGCATAGGAAAAATTCACTAAAAATATAAATGCTTGTGTTTGTCAAAATCCATTGGGTGTAGTAAGAGCCATATTGGATGTTCTTCAAAATACCCTTGGTTTCAGATCTCTATCTCATATGCATGGGAAGCTATTGAATTTTATGCATAATAAAAATTCACTAAAAATATAAATGCCTAAATTGTCAAAATCCGTTGGGTGTAGTAAGAGCCACATTGAATGTTCTTCAAAATACCCTTGGTTTCAGATCTCTATCTCATATGCATGGTAAGCTATTGAATTTCATGCATAGGAAAAATTCACTAAAAATATAAATGCCTATGTTTATGAAAATCCATTGGGTGTAGTAAGAGCCACATTGAATGTTCTTCCAAATACCCTTGGTTTCAGATCTCTATCTCATATGCATGGTAAGCTATTGAATTTTATGCATAGGAAAAATTCACTAAAAATATAACTGCCTATGTTTGTCAAAATCCATTGGGTGTAGTAAGAGCCACATTGAATGTTCTTCAAAATACCCTTGGTTTCAGATCTCTATCTCATATGGATGCGAAGCTATTGAATTTTATGCATAGGAAAAATTCACTAAAAATATAACTGCTAATGTTTGTCAAAATCCATTGGGTGTAGTAAGAGCCACATTGAATGTTCTTCAAAATACCCTTGGTTTCAGATCTCTAGCTCATATGGATGGGAAGCTATTGAATTTTATGCATAGGAAAAATTCACTAAAAATATAAATGCTTGTGTTTGTCAAAATCCATTGGGTGTAGTAAGAGCCATATTGGATGTTCTTCAAAATACCCTTGGTTTCAGATCTCTATCTCATATGCATGGGAAGCTATTGAATTTTATGCATAATAAAAATTCACTAAAAATATGAATGCCTAAATTGTCAAAATCCATTGGGTGTAGTAAGAGCCACATTGAATGTTCTTCAAAATACCCTTGGTTTCAGATCTCTATCTCATATGGATGGGAAGCTATTGAATTTTATGCATAGGAAAAATTCACTAAAAATATAAATGCCTATGTTTATGAAAATCCATTGGGTGTAGTAAGAGCCACATTGGATGTTTTTCAAAATACCCTCGGTTTCAGATCTCTATCTCATATGGATGGGAAGCTATTGAATGTTATGCATAGGAAAAATTCACTAAAAATATAATTGCTTACGTTTTTCAAAATCCATTGGGTGTAGTAACAGCCATATTGAATGTTCTTCAAAATACCCTTGGTTTCAGATCTCTATCTCATCTGCATGGTAAGCTATTGAATTTTATGCATAATAAAAATTCACTAAAAATATAAATGCCTATGTTTATGAAAATCCATTGGGTGTAGTAAGAGCCACATTGAATGTTCTTCAAAATACCCTTGGTTTCAAATCTCTATCTCATATGGATGGGAATCTATTGAATATTATGCATGTTAAAATTCCTCAAAAATAAACATCTATACTTTTTCAAAATGCATTTGATTTAGTAGGGGCCCCATGAAGTATTCTTCAAAAAAGACTTGCTTTCAGATCTTTATCTGACACAGATGGGAAGCTATTGAATTTTGTGTATCATAAAAATTCCTTTAAAATAGTATATTTAGTATACTTTAGTATATAGTATACTTTCAAAATCCATTGGCTGTACTGAGCCACATTGAGTATTCTTTAAAATAAGCTTTGTTTGAGATCTCTATCTCACATCGATGGGAAGCTATTACATTTCCTGTATGATAAAAACTCTTTAAAAATATGAATAATTTATTTTTCAGAATCCATTGGGTGTAGTAAGAGCCAAATTGAGCGTTCTTTAAAACACACTTGGTGTCAGAACTGTCGCCTGCAGATGGAAAACTGTTACATTTTGTATACAACAACAATGCTTAGAAAATATAAATATTCCTTTTTTTAAAATTTCACTGAGTGTAGTAAGAACCACATTTCTCGCCCTTATGAATGCACTTCGTTTGAGATCTTTATCTCATATTGCTGGGAACCTATTGAATTTTGGGTATAATAAAAATGTAGAAATATAAAAATCGGTAGTGTGATGATGGTCCCTTAAAATCGAACGTGAATGTGTAGTGAATGTCCAATATAAAACCAACTTTACTTCCCTGAAACATCACTACTGTAATATATTGCCAACTCGTGTATTATTTGGACTGACTCGGAATTAAATAAATGTTTCGGGTTAAGCGCCTGATATTTCTTGGCCATAGATCTCGTGTCTGAAAATCGCTCTAGAACGTTGAGGAACCCGAGCATTAATTGTTTGTTTGCAGGTATAGAGCATAGTGCGGCGCATTTCTCCCTTTGCAGGCAGCCATGAGTGTTTGTGTTTTAGAGGGGACTATAAGATTAAAATCTTTGATTAAAATCCACCAGAAACTGTGGTTAACGCGTTTGTTGAACTCATCTTTAAAAGTCATCATAGTGTAAGCTACCAACGCTGCTGACTAGAGAATTTATTTTTGCCACCCGTGGGGCTCGGCCATGGGAGCGTGGCACCCACGGCACCCATTGAAGCTCCGCTAGTGCTCTAACCTGAAGAAGCATCTTGAAGTAAGTTCTCTTTTTCATTATTTAAGATAATATTGATCGCTAGCTACCTGTCTTACATAATTTGGCTGCACCGGATTAGCTATTCAGATAGCTAGGAGTCTAGTAGGTATAGTATTAAAGCTAACTAGCTAACGAGATACAGAGACAAAACAAGTAAAATTTCACGTTCAAAACTACGATTACTGTTTACGCTACGCATGTTATAAATGAAATTGTTAAGCTACTCCATTCTCACTCAAAATGTATTTAGGGTGGCTCGTGCCTTTTCTAACTCATGTTTTTGTGTAATGTACCGTTTTTGAATTAACATTTACAATTATGGAGAAATTGCGATTCAATGCCTATAGACTTAACATGGGGGTGCCAAAATGTTAGCCACAACAATGCTGAGTGAACATTCTAACTGTTCAGAACCTTAGTCGGATGAACATTCTTTATAATATGTTATCATAATTTAAAAAATATAGACTGTATTTTTTTTGTAGTAAAAAAAAATCACTCAAGTTTAGTTGTTGTTAGTTGTTTAGATTTTGACATTACTTGGACATAGTTCGTGAGAATCACCCAACCAGTATATGCCACATTCTCGCTTTTACTTACATACTTTTAAAAATTAAAAACAGTCTTCAGAAAGTAATCCAAAGTATTTAGTTTACGTTACTTAACTTGAGTAATCTAACAGAATACGTTACAAATTACATTTTAGGGCAAGTATTCTGTAATCTGTGGTGGAATACATATTAAAAGTAACCTTCCCAACCCAGGTTAATAACTATCTTTGACTACTGTGTTTCATTTTTCTTTCAGTGACGTGATGTGGCAGTGCAGACTTTGTGACTCCAAGGAGAGTTGTAGGTACACTTTACTGAAACATTACAAACTACATCATCATTATGGAAGCAGCCAACATTATCTTTGTATATATTTAAATCGCCCCTGTACATTTAAGACGTGGAGTGGACTTCAAACCCATGTATATAAATCTCATTCATCTCATACCAGTCAGCTACACCCAGCTACCACTTCAGTTACTTTTAGATGTGAGCTGTGTGAATGCAGTGACCTCTCAACAGAGAAGGATTTTTTTGTTCATATTGGAACACATTTGTGGAATAATGAGACGGTAAATTGTGTATTTTTTGGTTGCTCTTTCAAGACCAATGTTTTCGGTACATTTCATTCACACAAAAACAGGCAGCATCGTTTACAGACACTGAAAGATTTTAAAGCAAGTGTGGCTGTGTTTGTTGACCCAACACAAATGTCAGATAGCCCTGAATTTGGGAGCGCTGGCTGTTTTACTGATCCAGCAAATGCTGAAGTTGAGTCAGTATCGGGAAGTGATGACACCTCTGCTGCTGTTGAAAATCTGCCAGAACTAATTGAACGGAAAATAGCTGTTGTATTGTTGAAATTGGAACATATATTTCATATTCCAGCCACTGCTGCAGATGAGTTGTTGGAAGAACTGCATTTTTTGTTAAGTTCTGCTTGTGCTCCAGTCACAAAGCGTACGGTTACAGAAATTTTCAAAAGCCACAACCTCCATATCAGCCGCGCTGTTATTGAAGAAGTTGCCAATTCTGTATGCGTTTCTAACCCTGTGACTAAAATTTTGGGAAAGTGTGGCCCTCTTGGGACTTCTTTTAAAAGAAAACAATACTACAAGATCAATTTCAAGGTTGAGTATTTTCTATCTGTTGATCAGTGGAGATCATTTCAGTACATCCCTTTATTACAGTTATTGCAGGAATTATTTAGTCACAGTCAGATACTGGATAGAGTGGTTGAGGAACAAATAACTCATGAAAAACCAAAGGATTTGTGTGGTGATCAGAGCGTGTACAGGTCTTTTCGAGATGGTAAGCATTATAAAACAAATAACTCCTCAACAGCTAGAAAGCTAAGAATCTTCATTACACTTTATATTGATGACTTTGAGGTTTGTAATCCTCTCGGAACCTCGCGCAAAAAGCATAAGCTTTGTGGTGTATATTGGGTCCTGGATAATTTACCCCCAGGCTCTGATTCGGCTCTCTCATCCATTTATTTAGCAGTTCTTTGTAAAAGTGATGATTTGAGGACATTTGGGTTTGAAAAAGTGTTGGATCCAGTGTTAAAAGATCTTGTAATCTTGGAGCAATGGGGTGTGTTTTTCACTCACTTGAATGAGTTTATTAAAGGCACTGTGAATTGCGTAGTAGCTGACAACGTAGGAGCCCGTGGGCTTGCAGGTTTTGTAGAAAGTTTTTCTGGAGAATATATATGTAGATTCTGTGTAGCAAAGAAACCTGAAATTCAGTCATTGGCCGCTGGTGTTTTTGAGTGTAGAACGCAGGAACTTCATCAAGCTCTTTTAAAATCCGCACTGGAAACGGCAAGTGTGTGCTGTGGTGTTAAACGGGAGTGTGTTTCGACTAAGAATCTCGCTCATTTTGATGTCACTGCAGGCTATCCCCCAGATGTAGTACATGATTTATTTGAGGGTGTGATACCTGTGGACCAAAAAACCAGCTGTCCTCAAGAATATTGGGGGAAATGCGCATGAAAATTGGGCTCTGCTCCGATTGTTGCCCCTTATTTTTGGTCCCCTTGTACCAGAGGATGAACTGGCCTGGCATGTTGTTTTGGATCTGAAAGACATAGTGGAGCTTGTCATCGCCCCTGTCCATTCTGATGAGTCCATTTTGACCTTGTAAATCTGACTCCTGTCTTGTACTTGTTGCTCACTTACCTAGGTAGTATAGTGGTACTTTATTGTCCCTGTAATTGTATTTGATTTAGTAATCCTAGTTCAGATTAGTTGGCTCGCGACACTGACCTTGCGCTCAGCTTCAGCACTAGTTGCATTGTATGTCCTGTAGACATCTTGCTCTTGTGCCTGTTGTTTGCCCACTATTTGCACTTTTGTACGTCGCTTTGGATAAAAGCGTCTGCCAAATGAATAAATGTAAATGTAAATATCATATCTTGAATGCAAAATCAGTGAACATCACCGGAGATACCAGGAGCTTTTTCCAAACAACTGTCTTCTACCAAAACATCATTATTTAGAACATTATCCTCTCATGATTCGCATTTTTGGACCTCTTGTTCATATGTGGACAATGAGGTTTGAGGCAAAGCATAGATTTTTTAAGCAGATTGTGCACCATACTAACTGTTTTAAAAACATACAACTCACAGTTGCCCAAAAACATCAGCTCATGATTGCCTCTCATTTGCACTCTTCTGACCAGAGAACTCATTTGGTGGTAACAAATGTCTCATCAGTACTGTAATGATGCAGACCGGGACTCAAGAGCGGATCACGCTAGTGTCAGGTTTGAATGGGTTTTATTGACGGGACGAGGCAGTGTCATAAACCAAGAACAGGCAGAGGTGAGACCGGGCAGGCAATCCGTGGGCAAATCCTGAGGGCGATAACAGGAACAGGCAGAGTCAGGAGCCAGGCAGACAGGCAATCAGGCGATCGGGGCAGGACGGCAGGCAGAAAACCAGGTCGGGGCACAGGCAGGGTCGGAAGCACAGGAAACTCGCAGGCAGAGACAACGGCAGGGACAAAACAGGTACGAAACACTGCAACGAACTAGCGACGAGACAGGAACAAGCAGGATATAGGACAGAGCTGACGAGATAATGGGCAACAGGTGAGCCGGCTGGCAGGTGGAGGTGATCAGGTAATAGGGCAGGCGGGGACCGGGCGGGGATCGGGGCAGGGCTGAAATGACAGGAAAACAAACAACGGCACATGGCAGACAGGGAGAACATAAAAACAACAGCTAGGGGGCCGGAGTACGGACAAGTACCAATTGATGTGCTGCCAAGTGCTATCAAGCAAAGATTACCTGATGAAGTTGATGTCCACATTGCAAAAAATGTGTCATACTGTGGTATGAACTATAGCTAAGGCATGATTGTTGTCCATGGGCAATCATTTGGTCTGCCTGAGTTTTCTGAAATTTTGCAGATCTTTATTTTGCAAGGCAAGATACATTTTCTGGTAAAAAAGCTGTCTGCTTGGTATAGAGAGCACTTTAGAGCTTTTGAGTTGAACACGTCACATGTGAGAGAGGTGGCTCTCATTGAGCATGGGGAACTGGTAGATGAGTACCCATTAGTTGTCTATTCAGTTAGAGGCATGCATCTGGTTACTTTGAAGAGACACATTGACTCGCAGGGAAAACGGAAGTAGCGTTTGTAAGTACTTATTTTTCAATACATCCCATACTTTGCAAATAAAGTCTCAATCATTCTTCACACTAGGGTGATTGAAATCTGTTTAATATTCACTCTTTGTCCTTGGCAAACCACAATTTTCCCAAAACATGTAAATATATTTTTAATTATTTTGTCCAGTCCCAAGGAGATATTCTATTTACAACAATATAAAACAATAAATTCTTTTACTTTATAAGCTGAAACCGTGATTTGATCAAGCGACTTGGTGTTGACAATTTACATCGTGACAAAGCATATACACTGTGTCCTCTACATTAGTTTAAACACTATATTGGCCCTCTGTCATAAACCCCTTTATGACTTCCCCAGAAATAGATAGACCTGCAGTAAAAGTAATTTTGGGAAATAATTTAGTATAAGTAAAAGTGAAATCATAATATCTCGTAAACTGAGTGGTACAGATAGCACTGTTATACTCTTGAGAAACAAGGCACCGTTACCGTTGCTGGTCTACGTGCCTATACATTTTGTCATTCTGAAATAATGACCTAATGTTTTCAATATTCAGGTGTACACAATGACCCAGCCTATAAGATTGAGGATAATCCTAGGTGAAGATGACGCCAGGAAGTTAATTTTGCCAGGAGGGACACCAGACTCTGTAGAAAAATTGTGCCAGACCATCAAGGTAAACTGTGGATTGCAACAAGATATTCGCCTTCAATATGAAGATGCTGATTTCGGAAATGTTTTCATAATCCTGTCAGAGATCTCCGAAATAAAAGACAAGGGGACACTTAAGGTGATCTACTTGCAGACCCTTCATCGATTTCCTCGTCTGACACAGATAATACAGAGCCCATTTCATCTCCAGCTTCGTCACCATCTACAAGGCTGCGGGTTTGGCCAAGTGTGTACATTTCAGTTACGACACTGAACTTGAACTTGAGAAGGCCAATGTGGAGTACAGGACAAGTGGCATTCATTTGAAGCCCTCACCAAAACTGAAATCCCAAATTCTTGACCGATTGGCAGAGGAAATTATCAAATTCAAAGCGTACCCAACAGACAATGATCTCAAAGATGTTGCTGAAGCCCTTGTGAAAAAGCACCCGTGTTTGAGAGAGCAAGGGTCTTTCAACGGCTGTTACGGGTGGAAGATAAGCCTAAAGTATAAAATGGCCAATTTCCGAACCAGACTAAGAGGCCTGGGGTGTGCTGAGGTGACTATAAACTTACTGAAGAACAGGTCTGCTGACAAAAGTCAAGCAGCATTAAATGTTAAAAAACCTCGTTGAGCCGAAGTGAATTATTGTCCACCTCATCCAAAAGGAACAACCGCTGACAGTCTGGAAAATGAAAGAGTTGCAATACTTTCAGAAATTACCAAAAGAAACAATGAGCATGTTGTTACTGAGAAAATGGAGAAAACTTTTTCATACAGAAGGCAAGAAGTTCTTCAAGGAGAGCCAGTGATTGCAGAGTTCAAAAGCAGGTGGCCAGCTCTGTTCACTGTGAAAGAGGTGCGTATCCTATGTAATATTAGGTTTTATGTATGCCTCCAGAACACACACATAGATGATGACATGAAATAATATTTAGTAGATGGCTGTCTGTCTTTCTCCTCAGTTCTCTCATCACTGATACATAGATACAGATGCAGGGATAAGTTTTTTTTTTTTTTTAATTATTCTTTAGTGCTGTATATTGTTATGTTGTTAGGTGAGTGACAAGTGCATTGTGGTTTTCCAGATCGACAAGGAGTTCATGCGGATTTCCACTGTACCGCCGCTGTCTACTTTCTTCACTGAGCTTGACCGGTACTCGCCACGCTTCATGGAGATCTTTCGGATCAAAGGTGGGAGGACTGGAAGAAAAATAAATCATCTCATGCTCACCATCTCCAAGGTGTGTATTATAAATTGGTAGACTGGTGGTTTTAAATCGTTTTTAGGGTCCTGTTTGTAGGACTCCATCTAGTCTTATCTGGCTTTTTCCCCCAGAAAGACACCATACATACCAGACGAGCATGCATCATCAAGTCCTTGTGCACTTACCTGAATGAGAAACTTGTACAGGAGTACATGGTGAGTTACTTAGAAACCACAGCATGTTTCCCAAGCCTGTACAAAGTATGATTTGGCATGGTTGTTTCTCATCTGAAAATTTGAGAGATGGAGACATGCTATTTGGTATGCATGTTTATTATTATAGTATATCTTACAATATATGCATTTCAATTTTCTTTTATGCCACTTATTTCATTTATTCATAAATAAATTTTGGGGTTTTCCAAAATGCATATTTAAAACCATTTTGTCTACCCTCAAGTCTTGTTGCACTGGATCATTTACTGTCACATTGTATTTCTTGTTAATGGGCCCTTTGTTGTATTTTGTCCCACAGAATGCAGATGCTGAGGCCAACAGAATCATGGGGCAAACTGTGATGGGGGTGTATGTCATACAGAAGGAGGGTGCACAGCCTGAGGAACGCTCAGAGGACATTGGTGTGGTTTGGGTAGCATTGCGCAGACTTGTACTCTGACGTTTGGACTCATATACTGTTTGAACCTGAGATACCCACCAGAACTAATGCACGCTTGAAGTCCTGCAGAAGATCGTTCTAAATCTGGATGGGCAACGATTGTCATCCAAGGTAGAGTTTCTCAAAAACAAGCTTCTTGGGTAAATGAGCTTGACATAGACGAAGCCAAGGTATGCCCTCAAGTTTTTATTCATGCGCTGCAGATTTTTTTCTTGCATTGATCTACTTTCAAAGTTAATAGGAAGTTAATTTAGTTTGCTTAAAAGACAAAAGACTAACATTGTTTTCTCAGATTGTGACGGGCTCAGTTGCGCACACACTTGTTACAAATCATTTTTGTGAGTGGAGCTGTCTTAATCCAGAATGCATACACAGACTGGATTATTTTGCTTTAAATGTTGACTCCCTGGAGTGGAGTTCTTTTTATATATATGGTACATATTTTGAGATAGTATCACAAAAACAGTTAGTTGCATTATACTGATCTGCCAGCCTTTAGCCTTTGACAAAACCTGATTTTTTTCACTGATTTTTGCATGATTTTGTGTGGGTTCTTTTTTTTTATTTTTTGAGGCGGGGGTATATTGCTGTGCTGATTTTGTGTTTTCTGAGTTAAGTATTTGGGGGTTTATTTTTTATATTAGGCCAAAAGTGAGCTCCTGCATTTAAAAAAAAGTTAATATCCTTATTGTCCGTCATTGGAAAAGAGGTATGCTGAAACCCTGTGCATTGCTTTTAGGCTCAGTTTTCCCAATAAGCCAAGATTGTTTGTTGATAAAAGTTTTTATATACTTTGTTGCAGAAATAAAGAAAGCATTTTTTGCAGGCTTCCTCAAAGCCACGATGTTTAGGATTTTGATGTGAATATATCATTCCCGAAATTATAGCAACAAACTAAAATTTTAACACAAAGTGAGTCCTGTTAAAACACTATATGGTAAGAAAATTGGAGAGAATTTAACAGAAAGTACTGTAAGTTTCATGACAGTTCTTCATTGGGTAATGCTATTCACTTTGACATCCTACATGTTGTGGCTTTGACCAAGTTAACTTAAACTTGTAACCCGTGTAAGTTCTTGCACATGTTTTTTGAAATGAAACTAAATTTACATTTTATATGTGCACTTACTCCTCAGCTGTAAGTAAAAGCAAAGTATGAAAAGGAATAAAATGTTAAATTGTTTGTGTTTTTGTGCTTTTATTTAAATTGATTGACCTTTGGTAACCTTATTGGTAATTTAATGAATGACTTACTAGTGCTACCAACAACAATACATTTAATTGTAACAAGATTTACATTAGTAAAGCTAACAAATGTCATTAATTCATTCAACAGGACTGATACTAGTAAGACAGACAAACAATGTACCAGTTCATTTGACTAGACTTAGTAAAGACAAACATTTGGATTCAATGCAAGGAAATTAAATTGAACTTAAATGAAATGATTACATTTCATCCACAAATGTATATTGTGTTCATAGAACATAATAAAGACAGACTTGTTTTACTTGATTCGTTTAGATGGAAATGTGTGGCATGGTTAAATTACGTTCATTCAACAAATTATTTTTTTGAGTGTAATGGTTTCGATTGACACCGAGTTTCTGACCCTGGGAGGCTGCTAACTTCAGCGATGTCAAGCTTGTCTCTCCTGTCGGAGGGACGCAAGGTGTGAAACTAAAATTAGCCGGCGATCGCGCAGCTCCTGCTTTGGGACTCAAACAGAGGGCCTAATGTAGGGGTGGCCAAACTATGGCTCGTGGGCCAAATGCGGCCCGGGGGCAGATTTTAAATGATTTTTAAATGATTTTAAATCTCTCCCAAAATATAGTGTGAGTGGCCCGCCACGGTGCCAGCATTACAGTACAATATTAGGCGATGTGGTGAAGAAGTGAAATGTGCTATTCAAGTGGCCCACCACACGATGGCAGCACTAACAGTTTGTAGACCTGTAAAATATTGAAGAAATTAAACTTGTCCCTTAATAACAAACTGATTGGTTATTCAGTCAATAGCCTACCAGTCATTCGCTATGGCTGCAAAGAAGCGCAAAGTTGATAGCGAGGGCCGCCGCTTTCAAGAGAGATGGAAAACGGAGTACTTTTTCACTGAAATCCGAAATAATTGCATCTGTCTCATTTGCCAAGAGACCGTCGCTGTTATGAAAGAATTCAATGTGAAGAGACATTACGAAACTAAGCATAGTTTGTACCAGAAACTGTCCAGCTGTGAAAGGACTAACAAAGTGAAGCAACTGGAAGCTAGCTTGGCCTCTCAGCAACAACTCTTCTCACGGGCAAAAGATTCAAAGAAAAAAGGTACCAGAGCTAGCTACGAAGTGGCGATGCTATGATGCTAATTGTGAAGCGCGCTAAACCTTTTGCAGAGAGCGAGTTTGTGAAAGACAGTAATGAAAATGGTGGATGCCATTTGAGAAAAAGCAGGAGTTTTCCAATGTTTGGCACGGAGAATAGAAGAATTATCTACAGACATCAAGAGACAAGTGAGTGAGGGGGGGGGCATGGTTTGACTTTTTTCACTAGCCTGTGATGAGAGCACTGACCAAACCAATACAGCTCAGCTACTTATTTTTTTGAGGGGAGTTGATGATGATATGAATATTACTGAAGAATTACTTGACCTTCAGAGTCTGAAGGGCCATACTAGGGGGGAGGATTTGTTTCAGTCTGTGTCTAAAGTTGTCAACTGCCATGGGCGAAAATGATCGGAATTGCTACTGATTGTGCGACTTCCATGATACGTGAAAGGAGTGGATTAGCCGCGCTGATACAGAACAGAGTCCGTGAGCATGGGGGTGATGCCATTGAAATTCACTGCATCATTCATCAACAAGTGCTGTGTGTGAAATTTCTGAAATTTGAGCATGTCGTGAAGCCAGTGGTTAAAACCATTAACCTCATTTGTGCAAAAGCTTATTAAACACCTGTGTGTAGCAACAGTAGGCCTAGCCTGCAAACTCATCTATAGTTGGTGAATCATCAGTCGAATTTATTTGTATTTTGAAATGCGTTGCATTACAATGATGTCTTATTAAGCCTGTTTTATTGTGATATCCTTGCCACTGAAAAGGATGCGAGGACAACGGAGTACAGTTTACCATATTTACTGCATATATGTGGGCATCATTACAGGGGAGGAATAACCACACAGGAACTTTTTACTTCACTGCAACACTCTTGTTAACCACTGCTTCCCAAGCTGCCATCTACTGGACACTTAAAATATGACACTCCAATTTACTACATTTATATTCATATTTCATTTATTTATATCAGTCCAGAATTAACTTTGCTTAAAACTAAAGGCACTATAAATAAATAAAATGTCTGATATAGTATAGTAGGCACCTACATACATTACTATCTGTTAATGGATTTGAATAAAAATTGATTTCTATTTTGGAGATTTTACATAATGAATATTTTGAATATACTACAATATAAATAACATTTAAAATGTGTTGTTTTCATTACCATCTTACTATTTCATAATTCATTAAAAACTGCACAGTGCATTTTGAATTTTACTAAGAAGTCAGTGTAAGAAGATGTGAAGGCAAGTCTTGCTATGTTATTGATTACAGCCCATTTAATTGTTGATTTATCATTACACTGAAAATAAAAGCTTTTAGAATGCATATGTAAAATTAAAAACAAGGAGCTGGCCCTCGGGTATTTACACAAGGTCTAATCTGGCCCCCGTTGAAAAAAGTTTGGCCACCCCTGGTCTAATGGTTTAGATTGACACTGAGTGTCTGACCCTGGGAGGCTGCTAACTTCAGCGATGTCATGCTTCTCTCTCCTTTTGGACTGACGCGAGATGTGAAATTAAAAGTAGCCGGTGATCGCCGAGCTCCTGCTTTGGGACTCAAAAAGATGGCCTAATGGTTTTGATTGACACTGAGTGTCTGACCCTGGGAGGCTACTGAGTTCAGCGATGTCATGCTTCTCTCTCCTGTCGGACGGACGTGAGATGTGAAATTAAAAGTAGCCTGCGATTGCCAAGCTCCTGCTTTGGGATTCAAAAAGATGGCCTAATGGTTTCTGACTCTGGGAGGCTGCTAACTTCAGCAATGTCATGTTTCTCTGTCCTCTCGGAGAGGGGTGAGGTCTTTTTTAAACATCGCGGCTCCCGCAATGTGAAATTAAAAGTTGCCGGCGATGGCCGAGCTCGTGCTTTAAGTATCGTTTGGCTTGAAGTGCACTAGAGGAAGGTATGGTGATGTAAGGTGTTTTAACTTAAGATTTTATTGTTAAAGGCTTAGGAGTGGGTTTTGTTGTTTGGTTGCAATGCATAGCCGTGTAGCATTGACGGTTAATTGCTAAATTCTGCCGTAGAATTCACAGTTTCTGTGCTTCTATCAGGATTGGACAGTGTGCCCAGCCCCGTCCTGTCCAGTTCGTTCCCTTCTAGGGATCCGCCCTCCACAAGGACACAAGGAGAAGTTGGGTAGGGTTAGCACACTATTTTTACAACACAAGACAAGCAGGTGCGCAGTCCCACACACCACAAGCCCACACACCACACACTAGCCTCCCGCACACGTGCCCCACTGCAACACACTCCGTGATCTGGCACCCCCACCACCCAGACACAGGGAAAGAGAGGACCACTCTCTTCTACACCAAAGAGGAAGTGCTATGGCCATGGGGGAGGCTCCCCACATGCACCCACGCGCACATGAACACCATGCAGACACACACAGAACACAAAAGGAAATAAGGGGGGACGTAGCTCAGCCCGCGTCACCGTGCCGGGCCTCGCCTACGTCCCAAAACAAAAAAAGAAGAAACGCAAAAAGACAAGCCCTCCTCGTCATTCCTGTGAACGGGCTGGCAGCTTGGGTGGCGACACATGTCATCTTCTCACTGTCAGCTTTCACCAGCTCCACGGGGTCTGTCTGAGGGAAGCAGTTCTGTAGCCGGTCCGTCCCCTTCCCTCTCCGCCTCGTGCCAGGAACTCACGCTCACAGTTGCCGTTTCGCGGTGTTGCCTCCCTCTCAACCGGGGGATCCACCTCCCGAGCATGCACCTTTGCGGGGTGGGGGCTCTCCTCGGTCCCGGCTGCGCCCTGGAACTGCCCATTGTTTTCCCTCTCCCTCAGAGACTCGCCACGGTACTCTCTTCTGGTCGCTGCTTCTTCCTGGAGCTGCCTAAAAACACACACAAAGACAAATTTGCACTCCTGCACACCAAAAGAAAAACATAAAAAAAGAGTGAATGAAAACAAAACTGCAAAATCCGCCCCGGGTCACGACTCCCGGGGCTAAACCAAATACAAAGAAAAATATATCTGCAAGCAGCAATGAAGGGGCCAAGCACCTCAGGACCAACAGGTAGACAACTGCTCAGAACAACCCCTGAAGAAGACACCAGTCCATCACAGGGTGAACAGACACATTGACACCCACTCTCACACTCACACCTATGGGCAATATAGCATGTCCAATTGACATTACCTGAATGTGTTTGGACTGTGGTAGAAAAGCAGAACACCCAGAGGAAAGCCACATGAACACAGGGACAAGGTACAAACTGAACGCAGATGCACCCTGAACTTGAAACCTCCATATTGTTAGGCAGTAGTGCTACCCATTTGCACCACCGTTCTGCCACATATATGTTAAGCTTAAACATAAGCAGTGCCATAAAATGCAGTGTGCCTTCTTGGGACATTGCAATAAGAAATGCCAACGCTTTTGGAGGCGTGCAATTTTTGGGTATTTGAAAAAATCCAAAATCGTGGGAAAAAGGCAGAGAGCATACCATATTAGCTGAATATAATAACATGTCCCTAAACTGAAAAGGACCCCCATTTTTCAACACCTGTTCTTGGTATCAGACTTTTTGAAGATCAGATCTTACTTTTTAAAGAAATCATTTCATTTGATATCAATTTAATAAAACACACTGAATAAAACAAGGTACTGTGATATATTTTCTACATCTTTTAGATGAAATTGCCACATTTAAATAAAATACAATGTAATCACATTTTCAAATATATAAGTTATTTAAATAAAAATAAAAATAAACTAGTCTAGGGATTTCTAATACCACTCAACAATCTCAGATAAATGGCGCCATCTGCTGTTCTTAATGTATAATGACATTTATTAGTCTAGTCCTCCCAAGTAAGACAACCCCACATATCAGATGTAATTTCTGAAGAAGGAAAAAAAGACCCTGTCTTACATTCAGGCCAATATGGAAAGTCCAAGTGTTTCTTCAACACTATTTAGCGTATTAATTGTGGCAATAAGTCAAAAGGTGCAGGAGATGTGCCAATTTAAGTGCTACAAATTGATTGTATCTTAGCAGCCATGCCATTTGGACATTGAACTATGTGTTCATTTTCCAGTTAGGACATGACATGTAATGATGTAATGATCTACAAAAAATTGGTCGCAATATATGCTTTTCTTGTGGTCTGTGCCTTTTGATGTCCATTAGCACAAAATGTCATTAAAATCTAAGTACATTTCAGTATAGCACCCCAAAGTGGCCAAATTTCACTAAACTTGGTGTGTGCCACCCAGGCCTAATTGTAAGCATGTGTATCGACTTTTATGCCAATGAACAAAAGCATTGCAGATATAAGGCCACTCTTCCTTTTTGGCGACTTCACGGACGAATTTATGGGTACACTGCGGCCACATTGTTCAAACTGGCAACTATCCTTTAATAACTGTTAAAGACAATGGTCCAAAGAGGTAATACACAAAAACCCATTCTGCCATAACTCTAGGAGGAGGTGGTTAAATGTGTTTTTGACAAAATCAAAGATGGATGAAACACAAAAAAGGCTGATTTTGAGGTTTGATTGGTTCCCAGTTAGGATTCTTAACTTTGATGAAGCGCAAGAAATTTAGTTGAAATATCTGCATTTGTGCCAGAAATGTACTCTGAAATTTGGCCTGTTGGTGGCGCTACAGGGATTGATGGATTGACTCCAAATTTAGTGTCTCGATACCTTGGACTGTGCTCTATGAGGGTGCCAGATTCCACCAACATCAACTTAGGGCTTCTATGGCCTGCCATAGAAAACCATGGAAAAAATGATAATACCAAGATGGCCAACAAACAAAATGGCCGACACAGAGGGTTCATGCTTTCCCAGCGAGGGTCCTTTACTGTGATGATGCACAAGAAATTTGGTTGAAACATCTGCTTTGGTTGCAAAGTGATAGGCATTTGAATTTATTTTCTCTGTTTTTCTGGTATAGCGCCCCCATGTGGCCAAATTTCATTAAACTTGGTAGGTACCCAATATTCCCCCTGCCAATAAAGTCTACCAAGGTTGGTGGGACTCCAACCAAGCGTTGCTGACATATGGCTCACTTCCTGTTTTGGTGTCTTCGGAATGGAATTTCATTGGATGACAGCGGCCATATTGTTTGCCCTAGCAAAATTCTTTGAATAACTTTTGGTCAGAACCCTCTGTAGATGATACATATCGAATTTGGTGGTGATAGGATCAACGGTCTAGGAGTAGTTCACAAAAGTAGGTTTTTCAAAAAATTCAAAATGGCAGAAAATCCAATATGGCGGACTTCAACTCCAATGGGTGCATTTGAATTGCCATGACCCAAGGATTCAGGGGAAAAAAGATCACAACGTAGGACAAACGGTTCAAAAGTTATAAGCAAAAATGTACCTACAGAGATGGATGGATTGACCCCAAATTTGGTGCCTGGATACTTTGGACTGTCCTCTATCAATGTGCCAAATTTCATAAAAATCCACCAAGGGGTTCTTTGGGCTGCCATACACTCCCATGGCAGAAAGTATAATAATAACAACAGTGAAAAATTCTAAAAATTACAATAGGTGCCTAGCACCTTCGGTGCTTGGCCCCTAATAAACCAAACCGAACATAACCAACATAAACACAACCTTGCCGGCATGTTAAACAAAAAAAAAAAAAATCCGCACAATAAAACCCTGTGCCGTCGGCCTCCAGCGTGTTTCTGCTGTGCTGCTCCCACTCACCTGCCTAAATAGTCCTGGTGTCCACTTAACTAGATAGGCCAGAAAAGGCCAGAAAATCTCTTAGATGCACTCTCAGAGCACAAAAATGCGATTCTCAGGGAAGTTAAACATTCAGCACAGAGTTTCCAGTAGAAGGAAAGAAACGATCTCAAATTGCACTCTCAGAGTCCAAAAAAGCGATTCTCAGGGAAGATAATCTCTCACCACAAAGATTCCAGTAGAAGGCCAGAAACGCTCTCAGATGCACTTTCAGAGTCCAAAAAATCGATTCTCAGGGAAAATAATCACTCAAAACAAAGATTTCAGTAGAAGGCCAGAAACGCTCTGAGATGCACTCTCCGAGTGCAAAAAAGTGACTCTGAGGGAAGATTATGATTTAGCACAGAGCTTCCAGTAGCAGGCCAGAAACAATCTCAGATGCAGTCTCAGAGTACAAAAAAGTGATTCACAGTGAAAACTACTGTTCAGCACAGAGTTTACAGTAAACGGTCAGAAAATCTCTCAGATGCACTCTCAGAGTCCAAAAATGCGATTCTCAGGGAATTTAAACATTCAGCACAGAGATTCCAGTAGAAGGCCAGAAACGCTCTGATATTCACTCTCAGAGGCCAAAGAAGTGATTCTCAGCGAAGACAATCACTCAGCACAAAGTTTCCAAAAGAAGGCCAGAAACGCTCTCAGATGCACTCTCAGAGTCCAAAAATGCGATTCTCAGGGCAGATAATCATTCAGCAGAAAGTTTCCAGTAGAACGCAGGAAACACTCTCAGATGCACTGTCAGAGTCCAAAAAACGGATTCCCAAGGAATATAATGTCTCAGAAGAGTTTCCAGTAGAAGGCCAGAAATGCTCTCAGAAGCACTCTCAGAGTCCAAAAAAGCGATTCTCAGGGAAAATAATCACGCAACACAGAATTTCCAGTAAAAGGCCAGAAAATCTCTCAGATGCACTCTCAGAGTTCAAAAAAGCGATTCTCAGTGAAGACAATCACTCAGCACAAAGGTTCCAGTAGAAGGCCAGAAACACTATCAGATGCACTCTAAGAGGCCATAAAAGTGATTGTCAGTGAAGATAATCTCTCAGCAGAAAGTTTTCAGTAGAAAATCAGAAACGCTCTCAGATGCACTCTCAGAGTGCAAAAAAGCGATTCACAGAGAAAACTACTGCTCAACACAAAGGTTCCAGTAGAAGGCCAGAAACGCTCTCAGAGGAACTCTCAGAGTCCAAAAAAGCGATTCTCAGTGAAGATAATCTCTCAGTACAAAGTTTCGAGTAAAAGGCTAGAAACGCTCTCAGATGCACTCTCAGAAGCCAAAAAAGCGAATCTCAGTGAAGATAATCTCTCAGCACAAAGTTTACAGTAAAAGGCCAGAAACACTATCAGATGCACCCTCAAAGTCCAAAAATGTGATTCTCAGTGAAGATAATCACTCAACACAGAGTTTCCAGTAGAAGGCAAGAAACGCTCTCAGAGGAACTATCAGAGTCCAAAATAGCGATTCTCAGGGAAGATAATCACTCAACAGAAGGTTTCCAGTAGAATGCCAGAAACGCTGTCAGATGCACTCTCAGAGTCCACAAATGCGATTATCAGGGCAGATAATCACTCAGCACAGAGTTTCCAGTAGAAGGCTAGAAATGCTCTCAGATGCACTCTCAAAGTCCAAAAATCAGGGTGATTCTCAGCAGAAAGTTTCCAGGGCAGATAATCACTCTCAGATGCACTGTCAGAGTTTCCAGAATATAATGTCTCAGAAGAGTTTCCAGTAGAAGGCGAAATGCTCTCAGATCAGAGAACGATTCTCAGGGAAAATAATTCGCAACAAATTTCCAGTAAAAGGCCAGAAAATCTCTCAGATGCACTCTCAGAGTTCAAAAATCGATTCTCAGTGAAGACAATCACTCAGCACAAAGGTTCCAGTAGAAGGCCAGAAAAATGGCTGTCTAAGAGGCCATAAAAGTGAGATGCACAGAAAGTTTTTTCAGAGTCCAGAAAATGCGATTCACAAGACACTGTAATAAGGTTCCAGTAGAAGGCCACAAAGTTCAGAGGAACTCCAGAGTCCAAAAATTCCAGAAGATAATCTCTCACTCTAGAAAGCTGCAGTTTCGAATCTCAGAGCCCAAAGAAGTAAAATCAGATCAAAGTCCAAAATGTGATTCTCAGTGAAGATAATCACTCAACACAGAGTTTCCAGTGCAGATAATTCTCAGGGAAGATAATCACTCAACAAAGTTTCCAGTAGAATGCCAGAAACGCTGTCAGATGCACTCTCAGAGTCCACAAATGCGATTATCAGGGCAGATAATCACTCAGCACAGAGTTTCCAGTAGAAGGCTAGAAATGCTCTCAGATGCACTCTCAAAGTCCAAAAATGTGATTCTCAGGGCAGATAATCACTCAACACAGAGTTTCCAGTATAAGGCTAGAAATGCTCTCAGATGAACTTTCAGATTCCAAAAAAGGAATTCTCAGCGAATATCTTCACTCAACCCAAAGTTTCCAGTAGAAGGCCAAAATGGCTGTCAGATGCACTTTCAGAGTCCAAAAATGCGATTCACAAGACATGTAATAACTCAACACAAAGTTTCCACCAAAATGCCAGAAGCACTCTCAGCTGCAGTTTCAGAGCCCAAAGAAGTGATTCACGGTGCAGATAATTCAACACAAACACAACTTTCAGAGTCCAAAAAGCGATTCACGGAGCAGATAATCCTAGAAGAAAAAGATGCACTTTCAGAGCAAAAACGTTATTCTCGGGGCAGATAATTACTCAACACAAAGTTTCCTGAAGAAGGCCAGAAACGCTCTCTGATGAACTTTCAGAGTCCAAAAAAGTGGGGCACATAATCACTCAACACAACGTTCCCAGTAGAATGCCAGAAACGCTCTCAGGTGTACATTCATAGTCTAAAAAGCGATTCACAGGGCAGATAATCATTCAACACAAATTTTCCAGTAGAATGCCTGAAAAGTTGTGAGATGCACTTTCAGAGTCCACAAATGCGATTCTCAGGGCAGATAATGACTCCGCACAGAGTTTTTAGTAGAAGGCCAGAAACGCTCTCAGATGCACTTTCAGAGTCCAAAAAATCGATTCTCAGGGAAAATAATCACTCAAAACAAAGTTTCCAGGAGAAGGCCAGAATCGCTCTCAGATGCACTTTCAAAATCAAAAAAAACGATCCACAGGGCAGATTATCACTGAACAAAGTGTTGTCAGTAGAATGCCAGAACCGCTCTCAGATGCACTTTCAGAGTCAAAAAAAGTGATTCTCAGTGAAGACAATCACTCAGCACAAAGATTCCAGTCAATGGCTAGAAACGCTCTCAGATGCAATTTCAGAGTCCAAAACTGCGATTCACAGGGCAGATGTTCACTAAACACAAATTTTCCAGTAGAATGCCAGAAATGCTCTGAAATGCACTTTCAGAGTCCAAAAAAGTTATTCTCAGGGCAGACAATCACTCAACACAAAGTTTCCAGTAGGAGGCCAGAAACGCTCTCAGATGCACTTTCAGAGTCCAAAAAAGCGATTCACAAGGCATAAAATCACTCAATATAAAGTTTCCAGTAGAAGGCCAGAAACGCTCTCAAATGCAGTTTCAGAGTCCAAGAAAGCGATTCACGGAGCAAATAATCACTCAACACAAAGTTTCAAACAAAATGCCAGAAACGCTCTCAGATGCACTTTAGGAGTCCAAAAATGCGATTTACAGGGCAGATATTCACTGAACAGAAAGTTTCCAGTAGAAGGCCAGAAACGCTCTCAGATGCACTTTCAGAGTCCAAAAAAATCATTCTCAGGGCAGATAATCACTCAACACAAAGTTTCCAGTAGAATGCCAGAAACGCTCTCAGACGCACTTTCAGAGTCCGAAAAAGCGATTCACGGGGCAGATAAACACTCAATACAAAGTTTCCACCAGAATGCCAGAAACGCTCTCAGATGCACTTTAGGAGTCCAAAAAAGTCATTCTCAGGGCAGATAATCAATCAACACAAAGTTTCCAGAATAAGGCCAGAAATGATATCAGATGCACTTTCAGAGTCCAAAAATGCGATTCACAGGGCACGTATACATAAAACAATAAGTTTCCAGCAGAAGGCCAGAAACGCTCTCACATTCACTTTCATTATCCAAAAAAGCGACTCATAGGGCAGATTATCACTCAACATAAAGTTTCCAGTAGAAGGCCAGAAACGCTCTCAGTTGCACTTTCAGAGTCCAAAAATGTAATTCTCAGGGCAGATAATCACTCAACGCAGTGTTTCCACCAGAATGCCAGAAATGCTGTCAGATGCACTTTCAGAGTCCAAAAATGTCATTCTCAGGGCAGATAATCACTCAACACAAAGTTTCAGGTAGAATGCCAGAAACACTCTCAGATGCACTTTCAGAGTCCAACATATCTATCCACAGGGCAGATGATCACTCAACACAAAGTTTCCAGTAGAAGGCCGGAAATGCTCTCAGATGCACTTTCAGAGTCCAAAAAAGTCATTCTCAGGGCACACATTCACTCAGCACAGAGTTTCCACCACTAGAATGCCAGAAACGCTCTCACATGCACTTTCAAAGTCCAAAAAAGCAATTCACAGGGCAGACATTCACTCAACACAAAGTTTCCACTAAAATGCCAGAAACGCTCTCAAATGCATGACCACACTGATTTTAGAATCCTCCCACGATCAGAAACATAGCTAGGTGTGAATCGAAACCATTAGGGCCTCTATTTGAGTCCCAAAGCAGGAGCTCCGCCATCGCCGGCTACTTTTAATTTCACAATGCTAGAGCTGCGATATTTAAAAATAACCTCACACCCCTCCAAAAGGAGAGAGAAGCATGACATCGCTGATGTCAGAATCCTTCCAGGGTCTGGCACCCGGTGTCAATCGAAACCATTACACTTGAAAAAATAATGTGTTGAATGAATTTACCCATGCCACACATTTCCATGTAAACAAATCAAAGTCTGTCTCCATTACGTTCTATGAACACAATATACATTAGTGGATGAACATAAGAACATATTATGACAAGAACAGGCCATTCGCCCCAACTAAGCTCGCCATTTCTTAATTAAAGAGTATCCAAAACTGCATCAAGTCTAGACTTGAACAAAGGAAGGGTCTCTGCCTCAACTACATGACCTGGCAACCTATTCCATGTATTGATAACTCTTTGTGTAAAATATTATTACCTTATATCGGTGCGGAACTTACTCTTAACTAGTTTCCATTCATGTCCTCTTGTTCTACAGACTGAACTCACCCTAAAAAACATCTATTATAGTTAACCTTATTAAATCCTTTTAGAAATTTTAAAACCTCAATTACATCACCCCTAAGCCTCCTCTGGCTAAGTCTAAATAGGTTAAGTAACTTGAGTCTTTCCTCGTAGCTTTTATATTTCATGCCAGGAACTAATTTAGTTGCCCTTCTTTGAACTTTTTCAAGAGCTTCAATATCTTTTCTATAGTGCGGTGCCCAAAACTGCACACAGTATTCCAAGTGAGGTCTGACTAAGGCATTGTATAATTTCAATATAACCTCCTCAGATTTATACTCAATACTTTTGGCTATATATCCCAGCATCCTGTTGGCCTTTTTTACTGCTACAGCACACTATCTGGATCCTGTTAAGCTTGGGTCAACTATTGCTCCCAAGTCTTTTTCAAATTGAGCACATTATAGTTTTTTCCACCCATGAAGTAGTCTTGTCTACAGTTCTTATTTTCCACATGCAAGACTTTACATTTATCCAAATTGAATGTCATTAGCCAGGTATCTGCCCACTTTTGGATGATGTTTAGGTCTTCCTGTATTACCTTAGTTGATTCTATACTGTTGGCTAGACCCCCTAGTTTTGTATCATCTGCAAATTTTACTATTTTACTACTAACCTCTGCATCAAGATCATTTATGTATATAAGAAATATCAAAGGCCCCAAAACCAATCCCTGCGGGACTCCACTTCATACAGGACCCTGTTCTGATACAATTTCTCCCACAGTTACAGTCTGCTTTCTACTAGACAACCAACTTTGAACCCACTCAGTGATAGCTCCCGTAATTCCTGCAGATTTCATTTTCAATATGAGCCTCTCATGCGGAACTTTGTCAAATGCCTTTTGAAAGTCCAAATAGATAATATCGTAAGCTTGGTTTGAGTCCAAACATGATGTAGCTTCCTCAAAGAAGTCCAGGAGGTTTGTTAAGCATGACCTCCCTCTGCGAAAACCATGTTGGCTATCATTTAAGACACCATTTTGTTCCAGGAATAATTCCAAATTATCCCTAATGATGGATTCCAGTATTTTGCATGCAATACAAGTTAAGCTGACAGGCTAATTTCCTGGATCAGTCTGGTCTCCCTTCTTGTAGATAGGTACTACACTGCCATGTTTCCAGTCATCTGGCATTTCTCCAGTTTTAAGGGATTGCTTAAAAATAATTGTCAGAGGCTTGTAAACTACCTCTGCTAGTTTTCTGAGAACTCTTGGATATATTCCATCAGGGCCTGCTGCCTTATTTGTTTTAAGTTTTTGAAGTTTATCTAGTACTTCTGCATCATTTAAATCAATTTCCACCATAAGTCTCTGAGAACTGACTGCACCTAAAGGCATATGCGAAAACACTTCACTAGTGAAACTCTCCACAAAGTAACTGTTTAGTGTATCAGCAATAGCTTTGTTATCATAAACCATAATTCCATCCTTATTTTTTATACCTCTTATTTCATCCTTAACTATCCTTTTTCGACCGTAATATTGAAAAAAGCGTTTAGAGTTGCTCTTTGCATCTAGTGCAATCTGTCTTTCAAAACGCCTTTTAGCTTCCCTTATTTTTTCTTAACTTGAGCTTGCATATTACTGTATCCAATCTTATTACTCTCTGAGCTCTCCAACTTGTATTTTCTAAATAATTTCCTTTTTTGTTTCAAACTGTCCCGTAAGGACTTATTCATCCACTGTGGATGCTTCTTTTTCAGCTTCCCTTTTCTCACTTGCGGAATGAATTTACGCTGTACATCCAGAATAATCGTTTTAAAAATGCACCACATTTCTTTCACAGTTTTTCCATCTAGAAGAGGTACCCAGTTTATATTCCTTGTATTATCACGCATCTTAATAAAGTTAGCTCGTCTAAAGTTGAATACTCTAGTATTTGAGAATGCAGACTTAACTTGCCAAAAAACTTCAAATGTAATTGAACTATGGTCACTTGTTCCGAGAGGTTCCCCTACCTCAGTACTGCCGATTCTATCAGGATTATTACACAGAACCAGATCTAGAATTGTGTTCTCTCTCATGGGTTCAGTAACAGACTGTATCAAAAAACAGTCATTTACAACATCCAAAAACTCTTCCTCACATTTGCCTTGACCTGACACAGCTTCCCAATTAATTGAAGGGTAATTGAAGTCCCCCATTACTATTGTCTCACCCTCCTGACATGCTAGCTTAATATTATCAAAGAGCATACTGTTGACAGTACTGTCTGAGGCTGGTGGCCTATAGCATAGTCCATTCAGACCTTTTTCATTTTCCCCCAATATTTTAATCCATATGTCTTCACTAACACAAGGGGCTCTATTCCTGGAATTTCCTGAATATTAAGATTATCCTTTACATAGAGAGCTACACCTCCTCCTCTTCCATTGATTCTATCTTTTCTTAGCAGCTTGTATCCCTCTACGTCATACATATACAATATAAATTTATTGTTGTTGGTAGCACTAGTAAGTATTTAATTAAATTACAAAGAGGTTACCAAAGGTCGATCAATTTCAATAAAAAGCTCAAAAACACAAACAATTTTACGTTTTATTCGTTTTCGTGCTTTGCTTTAACTTACAGCTGAGGAGTAAGTGCACATATAAAATGTAAATTTAGTTTCATTTCAAAAAACATGTGCAAGAACTTACACGGGTTACAAGTTTAAGTTAACTTGGTCAAAGCCACAACATGTAGGATGTCAAAGTGAATAGCATTACCCAATGAAGAACTGTCATGAAACTTACAGTACTTTCTGTTAAATTCTCTCCAATTTTTCTTACCATATAGTGTTTTAACAGGACTCACTTTGTGTTAAAATTTTAGTTTGTTGCTATAATTTCGGGAATGATATATTCACATCAAAATCCTAAACATCGTGGCTTTGAGGAAGCCTGCAAAAAATGCTTTCTTTATTTCTGCAACAAAGTATATAAAAACTTTTATCAACAAACAATCTTGGCTTATTGGGAAAACTGAGCCTAAAAGCAATGCACAGGGTTTCGGCATACCTCTTTTCCAATGATGAAAAATAAGGATATTAACTTTTTTTTAAATGCAGGAGCTCACTTTTGGCCTAATATAAAAATTAAACCCCCAAATACTTAACTCAGAAAACACAAAATCAGCACAGCAATATACCCCGCCTCAAAAAAAAAAAAAAAAAAAGAACCCACACAAAATCATGCAAAAATCAGTGAAAAAAATCAGGTTTTGTCAAAGGCTAAAGGCTGGCAGATCAGTATAATGCAACTAACTGTTTTTGTGATACTATCTCAAAATATGTACCATATATATAAACAAGAACTCCACTCCAGGGAGTCAACATTTAAAGCAAAATAATCCAGTCTGTGTATGCATTCTGGATTAAGACAGCTCCACTCACAAAAATGATTTGTAACAAGTGTGTGCGCAACTGAGCCCGTCACAATCTGAGAAAACAATGTTAGTCTTTTGTCTTTTAAGCAAACTAAATTAACTTCCTATTAACTTTGAAAGTAGATCAATGCAAGAAAAAAAAATCTGCAGCGCATGAATAAAAACTTGAGGGCATACCTTGGCTTCGTCTATGTCAAGCTCATTTACCCAAGAAGCTTGTTTTTGAGAAACTCTACCTTGGATGACAATCGTTGCCCATCCAGATTTAGAACGATCTTCTGCAGGACTTCAAGCGTGCATTAGTTCTGGTGGGTATCTCAGGTTCAAACAGTATATGAGTCCAAACGTCAGAGTACAAGTCTGCGCAATGCTACCCAAACCACACCAATGTCCTCTGAGCGTTCCTCAGGCTGTGCACCCTCCTTCTGTATGACATACACCCCCATCACAGTTTGCCCCATGATTCTGTTGGCCTCAGCATCTGCATTCTGTGGGACAAAATACAACAAAGGGCCCATTAACAAGAAATACAATGTGACAGTAAATGATCCAGTGCAACAAGACTTGAGGGTAGACAAAATGGTTTTAAATATGCATTTTGGAAAACCCCAAAATTTATTTATGAATAAATGAAATAAGTGGCATAAAAAGAAAATTGAAATGCATATATTGTAAGATATACTATAATAATAAACATGCATACCAAATAGCATGTCTCCATCTCTCAAATTTTCAGATGAGAAACAACCATGCCAAATCATACTTTGTACAGGCTTGGGAAACATGCTGTGGTTTCTAAGTAACTCACCATGTACTCCTGTACAAGTTTCTCATTCAGGTAAGTGCACAAGGACTTGATGATGCATGCTCGTCTGGTATGTATGGTGTCTTTCTGGGGGAAAAAGCCAGATAAGACTAGATGGAGTCCTACAAACAGGACCCTAAAAACGATTTAAAACCACCAGTCTACCAATTTATAATACACACCTTGGAGATGGTGAGCATGAGATGATTTATTTTTCTTCCAGTCCTCCCACCTTTGATCCGAAAGATCTCCATGAAGCGTGGCGAGTACCGGTCAAGCTCAGTGAAGAAAGTAGACAGCGGCGGTACAGTGGAAATCCGCATGAACTCCTTGTCGATCTGGAAAACCACAATGCACTTGTCACTCACCTAACAACATAACAATATACAGCACTAAAGAATAATTAAAAAAAAAAAAAACTTATCCCTGCATCTGTATCTATGTATCAGTGATGAGAGAACTGAGGAGAAAGACAGACAGCCATCTACTAAATATTATTTCATGTCATCATCTATGTGTGTGTTCTGGAGGCATACATAAAACCTAATATTACATAGGATACGCACCTCTTTCACAGTGAACAGAGCTGGCCACCTGCTTTTGAACTCTGCAATCACTGGCTCTCCTTGAAGAACTTCTTGCCTTCTGTATGAAAAAGTTTTCTCCATTTTCTCAGTAACAACATGCTCATTGTTTCTTTTGGTAATTTCTGAAAGTATTGCAACTCTTTCATTTTCCAGACTGTCAGCGGTTGTTCCTTTTGGATGAGGTGGACAATAATTCACTTTGGCTCAACGAGGTTTTTAACATTTAATGCTGCTTGACTTTTGTCAGCAGACCTGTTCTTCAGTAAGTTTATAGTCACCTCAGCACACCCCAGGCCTCTTAGTCTGGTTCGAAATTGGCCATTTTATACTTTAGGCTTATCTTCCACCCGTAACAGCCGTTGAAAGACCCTTGCTCTCTCAAACACGGGTGCTTTTTCACAAGGGCTTCAGCAACATCTTTGAGATCATTGTCTGTTGGGTACGCTTTGAATTTGATAATTTCCTCTGCCAATCGGTCAAGAATTTGGGATTTCAGTTTTGGTGAGGGCTTCAAATGAATGCCACTTGTCCTGTACTCCACATTGGCCTTCTCAAGTTCAAGTTCAGTGTCGTAACTGAAATGTACACACTTGGCCAAACCCGCAGCCTTGTAGATGGTGACGAAGCTGGAGATGAAATGGGCTCTGTATTATCTGTGTCAGACGAGGAAATCGATGAAGGGTCTGCAAGTAGATCACCTTAAGTGTCCCCTTGTCTTTTATTTCGGAGATCTCTGACAGGATTATGAAAACATTTCCGAAATCAGCATCTTCATATTGAAGGCGAATATCTTGTTGCAATCCACAGTTTACCTTGATGGTCTGGCACAATTTTTCTACAGAGTCTGGTGTCCCTCCTGGCAAAATTAACTTCCTGGCGTCATCTTCACCTAGGATTATCCTCAATCTTATAGGCTGGGTCATTGTGTACACCTGAATATTGAAAACATTAGGTCATTATTTCAGAATGACAAAATGTATAGGCACGTAGACCAGCAACGGTAACAGTGCCTTGTTTCTCAAGAGTATAACAGTGCTATCTGTACCACTCAGTTTACGAGATATTATGATTTCACTTTTACTTATACTAAATTATTTCCCAAAATTACTTTTACTGCAGGTCTATCTATTTCTGGGAAGTCATAAAGGGGTTTATGACAGAGGGCCAATATAGTGTTTAAACTAATGTAGAGGACACAGTGTATATGCTTTGTCACGATGTAAATTGTCAACACCAAGTCGCTTGATCAAATCACGGTTTCAGCTTATAAAGTAAAAGAATTTATTGTTTTATATTGTTGTAAATAGAATATCTCCTTGGGACTGGACAAAATAATTTAAAATATATTTACATGTTTTGGGAAAATTGTGGTTTGCCAAGGACAAAGAGTGAATATTAAACAGATTTCAATCACCCTAGTGTGAAGAATGATTGAGACTTTATTTGCAAAGTATGGGATGTATTGAAAAATAAGTACTTACAAACGCTACTTCCGTTTTCCCTGCGAGTCAATGTGTCTCTTCAAAGTAACCAGATGCATGCCTCTAACTGAATAGACAACTAATGGGTACTCATCTACCAGTTCCCCATGCTCAATGAGAGCCACCTCTCTCACATGTGACGTGTTCAACTCAAAAGCTCTAAAGTGCTCTCTATACCAAGCAGACAGCTTTTTTACCAGAAAATGTATCTTGCCTTGCAAAATAAAGATCTGCAAAATTTCAGAAAACTCAGGCAGACCAAATGATTGCCCATGGACAACAATCATGCCTTAGCTATAGTTCATACCACAGTATGACACATTTTTTGCAATGTGGACATCAACTTCATCAGGTAATCTTTGCTTGATAGCACTTGGCAGCACATCAATTGGTACTTGTCCGTACTCCGGCCCCCTAGCTGTTGTTTTTATGTTCTCCCTGTCTGCCATGTGCCGTTGTTTGTTTTCCTTTCGTTTCAGCCCTGCCCCGATTCCCGCCCGGTCCCCGCCTGCCCTATTACCTGATCACCTCCACCTACCAGCCGGCTCACCTGTTGCCCATTATCTCGTCAGCTCTGCCCTATATACTGCCCTGCTTGTTCCTGTCTCGTCGCTAGTTCGTTGCAGTGTTTTGTACCTGTTTCGTCCCCGCCGTTGTTTCTGCCTGCGGGTTTCCTGTGCTTCCGACCCTGCCTGTGCCCCGACCTGGTTTTCTGCCTGCCGTCCTGCCCCGATCGCCTGATTGCCTGTCTGCCTGGCTCCTGACTCTGCCTGTTCCTGTTATCACCCTCTGGATTTGCCCACGGATTGCCTGCCCGGTCTCGCCTCCGCCTATTCTTGGTTTACGACTCTGCCTCGTCCCGTCAATAAAATCCATTCAAACCTGACGCTAGCGTGGTCCGCTCTTGAGTCCCGGTCTGCATTGTTACAGTACTGATGAGACATTTGTTACCACCAAATGAGTTCTCTGGTCAGAAGAGTGCAAATGAGAGGCAATCATGAGCTGATGTTTTCGGGCAAGTGTGAGTTGTATGTTTTTAAAACAGTTAGTATGGCGCACAATCTGCTTAAAAAAGCTATGCTTTGCCTCAAACCTCATTGTCCACTTATGAACAAGAGGTCCGAAAAGGCAAATCATGAGACGATAATGTTCTAAATAATGATGTTTTGGTAGAAGACAGTTGTTTGGAAAAAGCTCCTGGTATCTCTGGTGATGTTCACTGATTTTGCATTCAAGATATGATATGGACTCATCAGAATGGACAGGGGCTACAACAAGCTCCACTATGTCTTTCAGATCCAAAACAACATGCCAGTTCAGTTCATCCTCTGGAACAAGTGGACCAATAATAAGGGGCAACAATCGGAGCAGAGCCCAATACTCTTGAGGACGGTTGGTCTTATCTCCCCATTTGTACTCAAAATTTTGGACTAAATTGTTGTTTCTCCAAGCTGACATTTTTTGGAGATCAAAACAGCAAAACAATGGGCAAGCTCCACAGGTATCACACCCTCAATTAAATCATGTACTACATCTGGGGGATAGCCTGCAGTGACAAAATGAGTGAGATTCTTAGTCGAAACACACTCCCGTTTAAAACCACAGCACACACTTGCCGTTTCCAGTGCAGATTTTAAATGAGCTTGATGAAGTTCCTGCGTTCTACACTCAAAAACAACAGCGGCCAATGACTGAATTTCAGGTGTCTTTGCTACACAGAATTTATATATTCTCCAGAAAAACTTTCTACAAAACCTGCAAGCCCATGGGCTCCTAGGTTGTCAGCTACTACGCAATTCACAGTGCCTTTAATAAACTCATTCAAGTGAGTGATAAACACACCCCGTTGCTCCAAGATTACAAGATCTTTTAACAGTGGATCCAACACTTTTTCAAACCCAAATGTCCTCAAATCATCGCTTTTACAAAGAACTGCTAAATAAATGGATGAGAGAGCCGAATGAGAGCCTGGGGGTAAATTATCCAGGACCCAATATACACCACAAAGCTCATGCTTTTTGTGCGCAGTTCCAAGAGGATTACAAACCTCAAAGTCATCAATGTAAAGTGTAATGAAGATTCTTAACTCCTCAACAGCTAGAAAGCCATTTGTTTTATAATGCTTATGCTTACGCCATCTTGAAAAGACCTGTACACACTCTGATCACCACACAAATCCTTTGTTTTTTCATGAGTTATTTGTTCCTCAACCACTCTGTCCAATATCTGACTGTGACTAAATAATTCCTGCAATAACTGTAATAAAGGGATGTACTGAAATGATGTCCGTTGATAAACAGATAGAAAATACTCAACAGGTTCGACAACCCTGAAATTGATCTTGTAGTATTGTTTTCTTTTGAAAGAAGTCCCAAGAGGGCCACACTTTCCCAAAATTTTAGTCACAGGGTTAGAAACACATACAGAATTAGCAACTTCTTCAATAACAGCATGGCTGACATGGAGGTTGTGGCTTTTGAAAATTTCTGTAACCGTACGCTTTGTGACTGGAGCACAAGCAGAACTTAACAAAAAATGCAGTTCTTCCAACAACTCATCTGCAGCAGTGGCTGGAATATGAAATATATGTTCCAATTTCAACAATACAACAGCTATTTTCCGTTCAATTAGTTCTGGCAGATTTTCAACAGCAGCAGAGGTGTCATCACTTCCTGATACTGACTGTGTTTCAACTTCAGCATTTGCTGGATCAGAAGAACAGCCAGCGCTTCCAAATTCAGGGCTATCTGACACTTGTGTTGGGTCAACAAATGCACTTGCTTAAAAATCTTTCAGTGAATGTAAACGATGCTTCCTGTTTTTGTGTGAATGAAACATACTGAAAACATTGGTCTTGAAAGGACAACCAAAAAATACACAACTTACTGTCTCATTATTCCACAAATGTGTTCCAATATGAACGAAAAAATTCTTCTCTGTTGAGAGGTCACTGCATTCACACAGCTCACATCTAAAAGTAACTGAACTGGTAGCTGGGTGTAGCTGACTGGTATGAGACAAATGAGATTTATATACATGGGTTTTAAGTCCACTCCACGTCTTAAATGTACTGGGGCAATTTAAATATATACAAAGATAATGTTGGCTGCTTCCATAATGATGATGTAGTTTGTAATGTTTCAGTAAAGTGTATCTGCAACTCTCCTTGGAGTCACAAAGTCTGCACTGCCACATACATGTCACTGAAAGAAAAATGAAACACAGTTGTCAAAGATTGGTAGTTATTAACCAGGGTTGGGAAGATTACTTTTAATATGTATTCCACTACAGATTACAGAATGCTTGCCCTAAAATGTAATTTGCAAAGTATTCTGTTAGATTACTTAAGTTAAGTCACGTAATCTAAATACTTTGGATTACTTTCTGAAGACTGCGTTTTTAATTTTTAAAAGTATGTAAGTAAAGGTGAGAATGTGGCATATACTGGTGGGGTGATTCTCACGAACTATGTCCAAGTAATGTCAAAATTTAAACAGCTAAACTTGAGTGATTTTTTTACTACAATACATAAAATACAGTCTATATTTTTTAATTATGATAACATTTTATAAAGAATGTTCATCCGACTAAGGTTCTGAACGGTTATTTTTAGAATGTTCACTTAGCATTGTTGTGGCTAACATTTTGGCACCCCCATGTTAAGTCTATGGGCATTGAATCGCAATTCCTCCAGAATTGTAAATGTTAATTCAAAAACTGTACATTACACGAAAACTTGAGTTAGAAAAGGCACGAGCCACCCTAAATACATTGTGAGTGAGAAAGGAGTAGCTTAACAATTTCATGTATAACATGCGTAGTGTAAAATCGTTGGAGTAATCTCAGTTTTGAACAAGTGAAATTTTACTTGTTTTTTCACTGTATCTACTCGTTAGCTAGTTAGCTTTAATACTATACCTACTAGCCTACTAGCTAGCTGAATAGCTAATCCAGTGCAGCCAAACTATGTAAGACAGCTAGCTAGCGATCAATATTAGCTTAAATAATGAAAACTAGAACTTACTTCAAGATGCCTCTTCAGGTTAGGGGTTGACTCTTTTGAAGCGGATAGCAGTTTGGTTGCTGGCAAACACAGCTTGCATTGTAGGCTACTGTTATGTTGCGACCTTTGCCAAATTTGAAAGTAAAAGGGTCCCGGTATTTCCATAACATAAACAGGTTGCACTGGTTGCTTTCTGTCTCACTCTGCATTCTACTGTCTTGTGTGTCAGGCAGGCTGCGCACTTTTTTCTTTTCTTTTCTTTTTTCCGTGAGGGGCGTATGGGAGATACACCCCGGAGTTGCCTATTATTGGATAGATTTTACAACTGAATAAACATTAAATGAAAAAAAAAAATTAAACGAAAAAAAATCCAATGTAATCCCTTCAGTAATCTAAATATTTTTAAAATGTAACTGTAATTTGATTACCATCAATTTAAATGGTAACTGTAATGGAATACAGTTACTCACATTTCGTATTTTAAATACGTAATGCTGTTACATGTATTCCATTACTCCCCAACCCTGTTAGTAATACACTACAGTTAAAGCTGCATTTCAGCTAAATTATTAAGACATAAGTGTCTGTATGTAAATGTGTTTATATCACTTACCGTGTAAGGCAGGGGTTCTCAAAGTTTACATTCAAAGGTCCAAATTTGAATTCTCATCAATGTCAAAGGTCCGGAACAATTGGTTATTACAAAACTTGTTTTTAATAAACATGCTTATAACTTTATATAACAAATCAACTTTATATAACAATGCAACACTATTTTTTTGAAAAAATAAAGTGTATTTTGCATTCAAAATACATTCATAACAAATGCAAAAGTGGCAAAACAATTAATTAAAGTGTCTTAGCATTTTTTATGAACATAAAACACAACGAGAAGTAGGCCAAAAGTAACATGGTGCAAAATACAGAGCAGCCAAAAGTAACATGGCGCAAAATACAGAGCAGCCTAATGTGAGAAATGGCACTGTCTGTCTTTCATCAGCTGCCTAAACCGTGGCACAAAAGGTGTGGTTGCTAGACGGAGACACTGGCCTAAATGTTCATTAGTCAAGCTGCTGCGGTATGAGTTCTTCACAACATTCATTGCTGAGAATGCAGACTCACACCGATAGGTCGAACCAAACATGGTAAGAACACAGATGGCTACTTTCTGTAGGTTGGGAAAATTTTCAGCTGTGACCATTTTAGTTCAAAAGATAACAGTGTCACAGTCCACTTCCCGCAAAGCCACATTTTCCTGCAAGTCAATGAGTTCAGTCTGCAGAGATGCCATGCTTGCCCATGGGAAGATGCTCTTGGTTTCTTTTGAAAACACCTCAACATTCTTGAGCAGGAATGGAGATGTAATGCAGAGCAGCACTTGTCTGCCTACATTGAAGCCCTCAAAGCGCTCCCTGAAATTTTCAGCTAGCTTCTCCAAAAAGGAAAGATGGTGATGATGGTGATTGCCATTAGTCTGCTGGAGAAGAGTTGGAAAGTGGATATGTGGCCCTGTGATGTCACTCTTAAAGATCTCCAGCCGCCTTTCAAAGGAGCGTACTGCTGCCATCAGATCACACACTGTGTTGCCTTGGCCCTGGAGCTTCAGACTGAGTTCATTTAGGTGAGATGTTATGTCCACTAAAAAGGCCACAAGCTCCATGCTGTCATCATTCCTCAGAAAATCCAAGTAATGCCTGGCTTTGACATTCTTCTGCTGGGACAAAAACATCCCCAAATCTTTCCCGATGGCCCAAAACCTCTCCAGGACCCTTCCCTTACTCAGCCACCTCATATTGTTATGGAGAAGTAAGTCATCATAAGCAGCATTTACCTGGTAAGAGAAAGAAGAAAAAAGATAAAAAATAAATAAATAAATACATACATGATCTTTTTGTGTTCCACAAAATATTCATAAAGTGAACACAAACACCTTGTAAATGCTGTAAATGTAAATGGTTAAAGTCTGTTGTAAGTAGATTTTGATGAAAACTGTTAATACATATAATTAGATTTTCTTCTACATTTATTCACAATTGAAAATGATTATATACATGAGAAATACATTTGTGAAATAAGGGTTGACCTATCATCAGTCAGGTGTTTACATTGGGGAGATATTCAGCATTTTCCCTATTGTATGAGTATTAACTTATGCCTTAGTTTCCAATTAATTAAAATTGTTAAAGACTTAAATGCTTTGGCTCGGAAGCAATATTTTTTGTGTGCAGTCTGTGTGTGTGTGGTCACCACTTAATAATCCCCCATTGACCCACCCACACTAAAACACAGTAGAAGTAAAAAGTAAAATTAATACTCACCTCAGTCAGGAATGCTCGCAGAAGACGGTGCTGAAGGGCAGAGGATGCTCTCAGGTAATTCACAAGCTTCATAGTAGTTTCCATGACGTCTGAATATTCTTTTCCAAGGCTAGCACACAGCACGGACTGGTGTATTATACAGTGGTATGTCAGCAGATCTGAGTGCTCCTCTATCAGACGTTGGACAGCTCCCTTCTCCTTCCCTATCATGGCTGGAGCACCATCAGTAGCGATGGACACAACATTCTTAACATCAATTCCCCTTTCATAAAGCATCTGCATGATAGCTTCATAGATGTCCTCTCCTCTAGTGTGACAGAGTGGAGTAAGGCCCAGTAAGTCTTCACAGAATGTCCCCTTTGCCTTGCTGAAGTATCTGACAAACACACATAGCTGGGCTTGGTCTGTGCCATCTGTTGACTCATCCACCGCAAGTGAAAGGCAGGGTGCATCTTTGATATCATCAGTTAACTGCTTAACTAAGTCATTGGCAAGTATCTCTGTCCTCCTGGTTGAAGTGTCGTTGGATAGTGGAATTTTCTTTAATTTCTCTGACATCTCCTGTCTCTCCTTTCCCCTCAAACAAAGCCTCTGCTATCTCCACTAAACACTCCTTAACTATCTCTGAATCAGAGAAGGGCTTCTTGTTTTTGCCCAGTACCCAGGCCACTCAGAAAGAGGCTTCTGTAGCTCTCTCTTGCTGTGTCAGAGCTCTCACAAGCAACTTATTTGTTGATTCATACGAAGACTTTAGCTGTCGTAGTTTTGTTGTCCTCACCTCTGTATTCTGTGGATATTGCTGTTCAAAATGTCTGTGTTTTGTTTCATAGTGGCGTTTGACATTTCCACTCTTCACAACTCCAACTGTCTCGTTACAAATCAAACAGAACGGCTTCGTGCTGGGTTGGGGCAAAATGAACACACACTTCTCTGTCCAGTCATCTTTGAAAACTCTATTTTCTTTGTCAACTTTTCTTTTTTTGGAAACTGACATCCTCACCCATCCGAACGCTCACACACCGCGGTGAAGCGTCGCCCGATTGCCCGCCCGATTACGTCAAACGTCATAAGCTCACTGGATGTCATGGCAACAATGTCACACAAGAAAACCTTAACAGTGGCAGTTGGTGAGCTGGAAACAGGGGAGGCTGAAACATTACCTTTAAATCTATCATTACTTTCAACCTGTTCCCCTTTATCCTCAATTATTCACAGAATAATTGACACCAATCGCCTAAGTAGAGTAAATGATTATGCTCGCGAAACAGCGCAGATTGTCTGTAGTTTGTGTGCTATTGCGAAAGCTACAGCATGAGATTGTTTAATTTCTTTCCTCTTTGCAAACATGCGCGCTGATTAGCTGGCATAGCAGTTATAACCCTCCCTCCAGTGGATACTAGATAGGCTGCTTCATGGACAGACCGCATATCACAAAACTGTATCAGCAGTACGTTCATGACGACAACTAGCCAATGGCTGAAATGCTAAAACTCTCGAAGCACCTCCCACTGGCCACCTCGGCACAGCTGATGATGTGGGACAATGCCAAAGATCCGGTGACTACAAAGACTCTGAACTCCACCCAGGGGCGCCTGCAGAATTAAATTGTAAGGTACGCACAGCCAGCCTCAACGCAACCCCCCCCCGGCCGCACTGATACACCCCCACCACCATAAGTTCTTTTATTGTCTGGCATCCAGACTTGATTTTCGATAGCAAGGCAAGGAACGACAAGCAAATAGTGAACTTCACCACGTTCTACATCAATACTGACAGCTATACACCAAAGGAAGAGGGGGGAGGGGGCATTTTGATACATTTTGAAAATAATTCGCTGGAATAAATTGTGAAGGCAACATACAAGTGTGCTCCTTTATACTCATTGGTGAAATGCGAATCCGGCACTGAATGCGAAAATAACACGGAGATTGCCTAATTCATTAAATAAATTTATTTGTGATCCGGCCGGTTGCACCCATTGCATTAACATTTTAAATTAATTCTCCTTCTACCAGTTGTATCGAATTGTTTCAGGACTTCTTCGGTGTCAATCTTCATATCAGAATGAATGTTCATGAGGGCAAGTCCGGTGAGTCTTCTGTCTGTCATCGTACTGCGCAAGTACGTCTTAAGACGCCTCAGTGTGCTGAATGAACGCTCGGCAGAGGCCGTGGATACGGGCATAGTAAGCAGGACTTTCAGCACACAGTGGACATTTGGATAAAAGTCTGCAGTACTTTCAAGCACCTGACAAATGTCGTTTGTGTTCGGCTGTAACGCATTAAGCTGTTTCCACAGCTCCAGTTCAGCGTCAGCAGCACTAACGTTAGGCATTAGCTCACAATACTGCGTCTTTTATCTCCTGCCACAGAGCGTCGGACAAGGCCGAAAGTTTGTCGGGCAGCAAATACTGGCCCTTCAGACGTGGTAGCGCTAAGCAGACATGGTCTCTCACTTCTGTTGTGAGGTGATCAACGAATGGGACGAAAAGATTACGTCGCCAATACTCCTCTGGGGTTGACGCGGGTGTGTTTGAGCGTTTAGTCTGCAGTGCCACGATATGAGGTATAGATGGATGAACATCCAGCTTAGCTGCCAAAGCACAGCCCTGCTCCCACAGTTTTCCAAAGGCTGTTTCCCTCTTTCCTTGGAGTAGGGTAACTAAGGCCGTTGCATTAGTTGCAGCTGATGGTAAATCGCACGCTGGATTTTGTAGACTATTGCTGAGGGGCGTAAGATACTGAAGCAAACCCTGCACTACAGTAATGCTTATAATAAAGTCAAATGACTCCATTGATCTGGACAGGGAGGTGGCCATAGCGCAGCTTTTTGAATCCCCCTCCGTCTGCAGTTGCCCCATTGTCTCAAATATGCGCTCATAATTTTCGATCACTGTGGCAATGCAGGCATCGTGCTGGGACCAGCGGGTGTCTGAAAATTTTTGCAAGCGGTTGGTACTTTGGCCACCTAAAATATCTGTAGCCGTTTGGGGGAAGCAGATATGAAGGTCACGATGTCTTGGATGGTGTTCAGTGAATTTCGAACTAATGGGATACGTGTGGAATGTACAATGGCCAGGTTCAGGGCATGGTTTCTGCAGTGCACATAGGTAGCGGCAGGATAAAGCTGCCTAATACGGGCCTGCACCCCTCGAACCATGCCACTCACATTCCCTGCGCCGTCGTAACCCTGTCCCACCATGTTCATTGGCTCCAGTTTGAATTCTTTTAATTTGTCGAGCAAGACCTTAGTTAAAGCCTCACCTGTTGTGTCAGTGGTGGAGATGAAACACAAAAAGTCCTCTCTTACCGAATATTTTCCTAAATCACAATGCACATAACACACTATCATTGACACCTGCTCTGAATTGCTGATGTCAGCCGTTTCATCAACCAACACGGAAAACCACCGGGCCGATTTGTCTAGAATGGAATTCTGAATCTGCCTCCCACACAAATCAATACTTTCATTCTGAACTTGGTGGCCACAATAATTTGCGTTGGAAGGCGCCAGCTGTAAATACTTGTGGCGTGGGGTACTGGTCCAGACTACGCCACCTTGGGAATTGCGCCCAAGGAAATAGTTATTTCACAGTGCCTTATTGAGCTCCCCGCTCAGGTACCCTTAATTGAATAAGCAAGCAGAGGCGTGAGTTCCAAAGTAAAACAATTCGGTTTATTGTCAAACAGAACCAACTAAAATACATTAAAAAAACAGAAGGGTGGCGCAATAGGTCCTCCCGGGCCACTAGGGGCGCCACCGGTTGCGTGCGGGTAAGAGTTGACTGCTGGAAGGGGTACTCACGTCATCGGAGGTGGAAGTGACACCACAGACACTCGTGATCAGACATCAGCTTGCAAGCACAGCAACAAGGTGATTGCACAAAGTGAAGTTAGTCAAACACACAATATCCCACCCACACACAGTTTGTGAAAAGACGGCCACCTCCTAAGATGCGCTACCGCCTCCTTCCCGCAAGTGCAACCCGAACCGCGCAGCAAATAAAAAGGTAAAACAAGCACTAAAACCAACGGTAAAATAAAAGTTAGTCAGTAACTCAGCCCCAATTGGTTTGTCAGGTTAAAATTAACTAGATAAAATACTGGGTGCTTAAACGAATTCTGCGGTAACAAACATAACAATTACGATAGACACCAGGGTAAAATAAAATTAACAACACAACACAAGGTGTTAGTCGCGGTGTATGTGGCTAGCTAGCTAGTTAGCCACTGCACTACACCGCGAGTCTACACCGTAGACAGGAAAATAACAGAGGGGAAACTTAAATACAAAGGGAAACACAAACGTGGGCTACTCTCTGCGGTATGCTGTAATGTCGGCTATCCGGTAAAACGCGAACTGTACAGTAAAAGAATAAAAACAAATGAATAAAACACAAATAAAACCAGTTGGCAAAACAGCAACCAGCAATGTGCTATAAGAAATGGAAACACAGTTAGGACATTTAGGCATCGTTTGTAAAAACAGTACCTCTGAAGCTTAATATTTCCCTACTTTTTACCACTGACAGTAAAGAGTAAAACCCGGTACCTTAACTCACAGCAAAGGGCGCATACAATTAGCCAGGCAACACCGCTGAGTCTATGGCCACCTATAAAACAGACACCTATCAGTTGTGCACAGGCATGGATTGAATGGCATGGATTTACTGGATTTCAAACCTACCTCCAAGACAGCAAGGAAGATGCGTAACACGAAAGACGCCCCAGGAATGACGACAGGTAAGGTATTCTTTTTTTTGATACCACAACCCAGTGTTTTATAGCCGTTAGCCGTGACGGACTTATATTCTAGCGAACCAGGTAAAAGGTGTGTTGTTAGCCCTGCCTAACATGCTAGCTAGCTTGTGTGTGCATGTAATGCATTGACAGTCTTGCTACATACTGTTTCAATGTCGTGTCGCCTTCAGCACGGTACTTGAGAAAGGCCTGGAAATTACTACGCTCCTCGGTATGACCTCTAAGAGGCACATTTTGCTGTCCACACGTAGCGATCAGGTCAATTATGGCTTTAATGCCATGTCTGTTCCGTTCTGTTGTTTCTTGAAGAGAGCGATCTAATACTGCAGAAATGGAAAGTTTTTTACCAGTGCATACTTGCACAAATTCGGAGGCCCGCAACTGAGCGGTCTGGTGCACTTGTGTGGCTATGTGTTTGGCGACAATTTTCTTCGCATTGCTCCAATCTCGGAGTGGCTTAGTCCTCAAAATTAAATCCCCGGACGAGAACATCATACATGCCACACAGAGCAGACTGTCCTGACACACGCTATATCGCATAGTTGGGTACTTAAGCCTCCCATACACTAGACGACTTTGACAAGACTCTGAAAAGACTAGAAAGTCTGACACCCTCTCACATCTAAAGACTCACAGATGATTTTGCAAAGACTGGGGATCTTGCAGGGTCACAACAGTCATGCGCCGCTTAACGTCCATTCGGACAACGTCCGTTCGCATATAGGCTACGTCCGTAGTCCCATAAAAAGGTTATAATAAAGTTTAAAAATCCCGATCGCAGAACGGGAGGTAGCGGTAGTGAAGGCAACACTTCCCGCACGCAACACGTGTACCTTGTCTCATGGAAATAAAGCGATTGCGCTGCCAGGCGTACAATGGTCCAGTGTATTAATGTGTATGTTTAGTATTGTACAGTATTAACCAACTTAACCCATATATTATAGTGTACTTTACCAGATACATTAATTGAAATAAAGTAGGCTACGGTACTGTATGTTTACAGTATCTTAGCTACAGTAGCCTATATAGATTTGCTAGTATATAGTATGGTGTTCGAACAACGTCCAAATCACATAACGTCCTATTTCACAGAACATATCGTGCGGCGCAGATTTGCAAGACTGCAGCTAGATTCCTTTTTTTATTTTATTTTATTTTTTTATTGAAGTAGAAATTGTACAACAATATATGGAAAGTGATACAACTTTTTTTTTGCTGCTGTCTTTTCTGTATACCTCATTGATTTGCAGTACAGAAAGGGTTGTGTCTTAATACATTTGCATTTATGGATAAAAAATTTACCTAAAATAAATAATGTATTCAACAGAAATTCAGTTTTAACTTGACTCCTTTTGAGATCATTTCCTATTTGGTGCTGAGAGCTCACCTATTGGTTGTTGACAATGCCACGTCACTATTTGCGTCAGCCAAGACTGAAAAACTTACGATAATATTAAACACGGTTGAATTTATCGTAACGGCAAGACGAGAGAAAGACTGACTTAAAACTGCTCCGATTGCCACCTTACACCAAACGATCCAGACCACGGGAGCGCGCCGCGACTCTAGCAAAACTCTCAAGATTTTATTCCGACTTCGGAAATTTGTCTGCGACTGTGAAATCGCTAGAAAGTCGTTAGGTGTAAGGCCGGCATTAGACTTATCAAAAAACTCTCCAGGCACTTTTCTCTGTTTACCAAATATTAATGTTGAAGGAGCTACCCATCCTCTGTGTGGTTTGAATCGGTTTTGTAGCACATGCAGTTTTACAGAGTCTGGTGCACATTTCAGGATATTTGCCTCAAGTTCGGCTATATCTGATAAGTCAGATGCTAATGACAGTGGGAAACTGCTAACTACATGGGGCTCGTCAGGACTAGCAAAACTAGCAGACGGTTCGTTTGTCTGGACGGTGGAGGACTCGGAGACTGAAAAGGAGCTAACATCTGCTGACGATGTGGAGGGATGACAGAGAGAGGGGTGTGTGGTGGCCGAATTCAGGTTAGATCCAGAGGGAGCAGAGCTAGATGGGTCTTCGGTGACAAATACTGTCTTGGGCAGTTCCTGCGAGGGGAACGGATAGCTAACACTGACGGGTGCATCAGTGTGAAGGGGCGCTGAGGAATGCTCTGACCGGTCGCTAGCCGGAGGCGGCTGGCAAGCGGAGGACACACGTGTGTCATTGGTTTTAGGTTTTTTTGAAAATGTTTGAAATAAATTCATTTGTTTGAAGCTCCGTTTACTCATTTTTATGCTGAATACCGTGTTGGAAGACTGTATTTAAAGAAGAGACGACAAGAGACGTAGAAAGAAGAGATGACAAGATGGTAGAAGTAGAAAGAAGATAAAGGTGACAGGAAGGTAGGAAGACAAAGATCATAAGATTACACTGCTTGCAAGTAAGAGAGTAGGCTAAGAGTACTGAAGTAGTCTTTAAAAAGACTGTTTAAAATTACTGCAATTGCAGTGTTGTTAGGCTGGCAATCGCAACCCAAGAAGAAAAGGCTGGCCTATAAAAAGGCTGTTGTTAAGATTGCAAATGGCAATTGAAAGCTAAGCTAAACTCAAGATCAACTGGACAAAACAGCACAGTGGTGTGTTTCTGATATTTGCACTTTTTTATGTACTTGAGGTGTCTGCTAAACATAGTTGTTGAAATTTCAAATGATAACTTGCAGTTTTTATTGGTTGGTCTGAAGACGAAAATTTCTGTGATTTGTTGAGGCAACGGTAATCCAGCCCCTTGCATTTTGCCACTGAGAGGTCCACACCCCCACTCAGCTAGAGGAAAAGATACAATTTAACTCTTTACCTACCCAGCAACCAATCCGTTCTCTCTTGGTCTTGCACATCTCCGCCCTCAGTGCGCTGTACACACACACACAGCGTCTCTCTCTCTCTCGTGGCCTGAAGGTACCCACAGTGCGTACGGCCGTACGCCTGCAGGCGTCACTGATGCTAGCAAAGCAGTAAACACCCTCTCGTATTAAACCACATCATGAAACATTTTCATTGCATTGAATAACGCAAGAAACTTTGGAAACATAGTATCTTGCTTAGCCTATTTAATTCAACCGTACTGGCAAGATATAGGGTGAAAATCAAAGTTAGAAGAATGTAATCGTTTATACATTAGTTAGCTAGCAATGGTACCGCAATGAGTCGGCAAAAACGCTACGCGTGTATTGAAATATAAACTGAATGTATAAACGATTACATTCTTCTAACTACTGTATCTTGGTATGACGGTGAAATGAAGGAAAACTCATCTAGGGAGCTAGCTAAGTTAATATCCATGCACTTTACGAACTATTAAACTCTTCTTCTCAATACACGTTGTGGTTCTTAACATCATAACGTAGCGTCTCTGCGATAGCCAGGTAGATACTGTATCTTGGTAGGACGGTGAATATGTTGTCATCCTTGTGTCTGCAATGATCTCATTATTGTATTACCATTCTGTGCCCGTCTAGCGAGCTAGCTAAGTTAATGTACCTGCACTTTATGAACGATTTCAGTGTTCTTTTCAATACTCACGTAGCGTTTTCGCCGACTCATTGCCCTACCTTGCTAGCTAACTAATGTATAAACGATTACATTCTTCTAAGTACTGTATCTTGTTAGGACGGTGAAATGAGCGAAATGTCATCTAGCGAGCTAAGAAAGTGAATGTCCACGTACTTTATGAACGATTACGTTGTTCTTTTCGATACTCGTTGTGTGGTGTTTTAAATTGGCTCTGTCTGCCATAGTCGCTCTGACTGCCATACCAACGAGCCTGGCTCTTTTGTGTCGCGGTCAAAGACGTATGTTTGCTACCTCAAATGCTTCCAAGCCCCAAAAGATACATAACAATTAAACATACAGTTTTTTTGTGCACAGCATGACTGCATAATCACATTAACACTTTCAGTGCTTTCAAAACAAATTAAACAGCACAATTCAATGACAGACATTCGTTTAATCACAGCTATGTTCTGTTTTAAAGTTACACAAATTTAAATGTTGTGTATTAATAACCATCTTGTTGCAATACCAAGCTACGTGCAGATTCTGCATAAGGAGGACTGTTGTTACATGACACACAGACATGCACCTGGGTTAAGGGTATTTAATTTCACGAAATCTCAACTAGCGAGCTAGGTAAGTGAATGTCCGTGTACTTTATGAACGATGACGTTGTTCTTTTCAATACTCGTGTGGCGATTTAATATCTCTTCGCGAAAGTTGTGGAAGCTAGGTTGCTACCTAGCTAATTTTGTAAAACCACAACGCCTTATTTAGGTCTGTTTGAACGAATCTTGTTATGACTGTCATTAAAATAATGCGTGTTGTATCTGTAAATGAAAACTTATTCGTACTGTGACAGAGTGCCGTCACAACGGTTGAGTATGCGCTCTGACTGCCACACCAACGAGCCTGGCTCTTTGGCGTCTCGTTCAAAGTCGCATGTTTGCTACGCCGGAGACTCACCTGCGTGAAGTTGGCACCCCAAGTATTTAAAAAGTTCGAAATGGTATTACTGTTCGTTTGTGCTACGTTTGTGCCGGTTTGTGCCGTAAAAATTTTCGTTTGTGCTGATATGGATTTGTAGATATAAACATTGTATTTTTGGGCGATGAGGTCACCCAGCACCCCAACCTTCTCCGAATTGCTCCTAAATGGTCTCATTCGTTTGTGCTACGTTTATGCCGATTTGTGCCGTAAAAATTTTCGTTTGTGCTGATATGGATTTGTAGATATAAACATTGTATTTTTGGGCGATGAGGTCACCCAGCACCCCAACCTTCTCTGAATTGCTCCTAAATGGTCTCATTCGTTTGTGCCACATTTGTGCAGGTTTGTGCCGTAAAAATTTTCATTTGTGCTGCTATGGTTTTTTAGATATAGATATGAAATGTGTTGATGATGATGTCAGCCAACACCCCAACCATCTCCGAATTGCTCTAAAATGGCCTCATTCGTTTGTGCTGGTAAAAACTCAGATTGTGCGGTCATGCTAAAGATGTAGGCCTACACACTGTATTCGTGGCTACAATTCTATGACAATGTCAAGAACGCGTTTTCTCCAGAGCGAAGAAAGTGGTCTGCTGTGCAACATTGTACTGGTTGGCGCCATGAAAAGAAATATTCGCGCTACTTTGTTTCCTGGTAGGCCTATTGCATATAATTTCCTCCAGGTTAGCACATCAACACCTTTCAATGCCATGTCTTTGTCCTTTGATCAATATTTGTGTTATTTTATGCTACGTATGTTTTAATGTTTTTGAGGTAAGTTTTGGTGGCCAAAATAATTTATGTTTTATTTGCTCAAAAAAGAGAAGTTTTCACTTGAGAAATGTTGTGGGTAGTTGTGCTCACTGGATATTAACTAATATCCAGTAATGCCAAAGTTTTTTTTCAGGGCACCAACCAGCAAAACGTTGCACAGTAGAACCCACTTTCTTCGTTATGGAGAAAGCAGCGTTCTGGAAGTTGTCACAGAAATTTTGCCATGAAGTACAGTGTTTATCCAAAGCATGACCACACGAATGAAAATTATCATGGCACAAACCAGCACAAACATAGCAGAAACTAACGTGACCATTTAGGAGCAATTCGGAGAAGGTTGGGGTGCTGGGTGACCTCATCGCCCAAAAATATAATGTTTATATCTACAAATCCATAGCAGCACAAACAAATTTTTTACGGCACAAACCAGCACAAACGTGGCACAAACGAATGAGACCATTTTGGAGCAATTCGGAGAAGGTTGGGGTGCTGGGTGACGTCATAGCCTAAAAATATAATGTTTATATCTACAAATCCATATCAGCACAAACGAAAATTTTTACGGCACAAACCAGCACAAACGAACCAGACAGTTTTGGAACAATTCGGAGAAGGTTGGGGTGCTGGGTGACGTCACAGCACATATAATATAATTTGTTGTATCTAAAAAACCATAGCAGCACAAACAAAAATTTTTACAGCACAAACCGGCACAAACGTAGCACAAACGAACAGTAATACCATTTCGAACTTTTTAAATACTTGGGGTGCCAACTTCACGCAGGTCGGAGACTCGGGTTCGAGACTGGCTGGGGTGACTGTTCTCGCGCTTCGCTACAAATACATTTATCAATTCGTTTCATAAAACCGAAGCGTGCTTGTTTACATCTCTTCGAACGAAACTTGTTATGACTGTTACTTTCAAATAACGTGTGTTGTATCTGTACATTAAAATGTAGCACGCTAGATTCCGTTCATCACTGAAATTAAACACCCTTAACTCTTAATTCTTAAATACTCTTATGTTTCTAAAGCTTCTGACATTATTCACTGCAATCAAAATCTTTCCCAATCTACTTTAATATCAAAGACTGTTTGCTGCTTTGCTAGTAAGCACTGAAGGTCTTAATGTAATTATGGAATAATGCTGTGCAAAAAAAAACAAAAAAACCTTTGTTTAATTGTTATGTATCTTTTTACACTTAATATGGTCAAATGTATTGGAAGGAAGTAGTCTGTGTGTCATGTAACAACAGTCCTCCTTATGTAGAATCTGCACATACCTTGGTATTGTCATTATTATTGTGATTATTATTACATAACATTTACATTTGTGTAACTGTGAATCACAATATAGGTGTGAGTAAACGAATGAGCTAACTAATGTATAAATGGTTACATTCTTCTAACTACTGTATCTTGTTAGGACGGTGAAATGAACGAAATCTCATCTAGCGAGCTAGGTAAGCGAATGTCCATGTACTTTATGAACGATTGCGTTGTTCTTTTCAGTACTCGTTGTGTAGCGTTTTAACATCACCGCGTTGTCCCAGCTTGTTTAGTAAAACCAAAGCGCGCTTGTTTAGGTGTGTTTGAACGAATCTTGTTATGACTGTCACTATAAAATAATGCGTGTTGTATCTGTACATTCAAACGTCGTTGAGTAGGAAGCTAGATTCCGTGAAATTAAACACCCTTAACTCAGCTGCAGCCGATCTTTTGTTAAATTCTGTTTATCGATGGAAAAAGCAGAAACGCTACATTTTGATTTTCACCGTATACCTTGCCAGTACGGTTGAATTAAATAGGCAACGCAAGATAGTATGTTTCCAAAGTTTCTTGCGTTATTCACGGCAATGAAAATGTTTCATGATGTAGTTTAACACGAGAGGGTGTTTACTGCTTTGCCAGCATTGTGAATACTGTCACGGAGTGCCGTCACTACGGTTGAGTATGCGCTCTGACTGCCATAACAATGAGCCCGGCTCTTTGGCGTCGCGGGCAAAGTTGCATGTTTGGTACTCTGGAGACCGGCGTTCGAGGCTAGCTGGGGTGACTGTTCTCCCCCTTGGCTACAATTACGTTTATGAATTCGTTTCATAAAACCGAAACACGTTTGTTTACGTCTCTTCGAACGAATCTTGTTATGACTGTTACTTTCAAATAATTCGTGTTGTATCTGTACATTAAAACGTAGCACACTAGATTCGGTTCATCAATGAAATTAAATACCCTTAATTCAGCTGCATCCAATCTTCTGTTAAAGTCTGTTTATCGTTGGAAAAAGCAGAAACGCTAGATTAGAACATTTTGAACTTCACTTTTCCAGTATCATTTTAAATAGGCTAAACGTGACATTATGTTTCTAAAGGTTCTTCCGTTATTCAATGCAATCAAAATGTTTCATGATGTAGTTTAATATCAAAGGCTCTTTGCTGGTTTGCTAATATTGTGAATACATTTATGAATTACTTATCGAAAACCGAAGCATGCTTGTTATGGAAGAACATATTTAAAGAAAGGAGCGCATGCATTACCGAAGGAGCGACTTGTTCAGAGTGAAGAGTCTAGTAACCTGATATTCATGATATCGTAAGCAGGTTGTTCCACTCTTTTTGCTTTATTCACTCTAACCAGCGTGCCTTCTCTAGTGTAGTTTAATATATGAAAGTGGTGCTAGGTTGCTAGATAGCTTGCTGATATTTTAAATACTTGTGTACATATATTCTACTTCTCAAACTTTAAAACAAAGCGTACCTCATTTAATATGGTCAAATGTATTGGAAGGAAGTAGTCTGTGTGTCATGTAACAACAGTCCTCCTTATGTAGAATCTGCACGTAACTTGGTATTGCAACAAGATGATTATTATTACATAACATTTACATTTGTGTAACTATGAATCAGGTACATAGATACATCTTCTGGATGCACTGGGACACATCATCAGTGATGTTTCCTGAGGTCATCGGGTGTCTGGGTCTCGCAACATCAGACACCCTCGCTCAGGCGACCCAGCCGGGGTTGATCAAGCCCCAACTTGTGTCCCAGCAGCATTGGCCCACTTCTTGGACATTTTATCCAAATCCACCTAGAGGCCTCTCTGCAGCCTCTGTGGTGGACTTGATGGCTCTCCTCTTCGCAGGTCCTGTGATACCAAAAAGGGTGTAGATCTTGCACAGGGAGCGGGCAGCAAAGCCTCAACATCCCACCTCTATAGGCTCACAGCGCGCTTTCCAGCCCCTCCTTAGGCACTCCTCTACCAGCTCGTGGTACTTGAGCCGCTTACGCTCATTGGCCCCTTCCATGCGTTCCTCCCAGGGGACTGTCAACTCCAGTAAGAGGACCTGTTTAGAAGAAGCACCACATCTGGCCTCAAGGAGGTTGGTGTCACGTATTCTGGGAACTTGAGCTGCCTGCCCAAGTCAACCCGCACTTCCCAGTCTGATGCCGATGACTGCTGATGGTGTCAGCTGTGGATGCAGCTTCTCACCTTCTCGCAGCTTCTAAAGGAGATTATTCTCCGACTGCGGACATGCTTGTTGTTGACCACTGCACTGGACATGGCCTCAGCCACTGATTTCAGTACCTGGTCGTGCCGCCAGCGGTAGCGGCCCTCTCCAAGGACTGTTGGGCAGCTGCTCAGAATGTGTTCCAGAGTGCCCTTTCCGGGGCAGAGAGGACATGTTGGAAAGTCACTCTTGCCCCAGACATGCAAGTTAGCTGGGCTAGGCAGCACGTCGTAGACAGCTTGGATCATGAACTTTATACGTTGTGGTTCTGCCTGCCAGATGTCATTCCAGGTCAGCTTCCTCTCCAACGCTCCTTCTCACTTCATCCACGCCCCTTGCTGCCGCATGCTCACCATCCTGCTGGTCCTCAGCTCCTCAACACCTGCCCGCACCTCCTCCAGGACTAGGTGGCGTCTGTCCTTGCCGTGGGCCTTATCATACCGTGGCTGTGAGATGGCTCCCAACCCAGCAAAACAGCAAAATCAATATGCTTCCCAGCTCAGTGGGCTTGGAAGCATAAAAAAAAAAAAAAACAACGAAAACAATACGCTTCCCAACCCAGTGGGCTTGGAAGCATTAAAAAAAACAACAAAAACAATATGCTTCCCAGCCCTGTGGGCTGGAAAGCATTTAAAAAAAAACAGAATGAAAACAATATTCTTCCCAGCCCTGTGGGCTTGGAAGCATAATTAGGCTACTAGTGATGCACGGGTCGACCCAAAACCCGCGGGTCCCACGGGTTGACCCGTGGGTCAGGTGGGTTCGGGTAAGCTTACTAGAAAATATGACGGGTTCAGGCGGGTAGGGATCAAAAAGTGACAACGCAGCGTTCCGACTAAGTTAACTTACAGAAACATTGCGTGCAATAGGCTCTCCAAATTGCGTGCTCCGGGCTAGGCTGTGATTACTAGCCCACTTTCCACCTTCTCTTCCCCTCTCTCTGTCTCTCTCTCTCTCTCTCTCTCTCAAACACACACATGCACGCACCCAACATATTGCACTTATATACTAAAAAATGCTCCTTATCAAAAATGGTGTGTACACTGGTCCTGAAACAGTGTTATGTGCACATATAAAATATACATATGTATCTTTTTCTTATGCGAAGCTTGTTTCAGTCGCAGCTGGCTCTGATGGAGAAAGTCGGACGGACTGGGAAACATACAATGACCGTGATGACCGAGGCCAGGGGATTTTCCATGGCTGAGGCAACCAGGAAGAGTCCCCACAATGCCACACCTGAAGAGAGGTGTGTATGTCCCTTTGCATACAGGATAACGCCATCTACACCAGTGTTACAAAGGGCCAAATGATTATTAAACATTGGATGGCTCCACCCACATCAGTGTTACAGAGGGCCAAATGATTATAAAATGCAAGATAACTCTGCCCACACCTTGGACATGCTGGGAGTGCATCAGTAACTACAGGAACACCTTAGGCCACTGCCCTCACTGTGGCCTAAGGCCCAGGTCCAGGTGACACTGCAGTGGGAAAATACCAAAATAAAATCCCCGTTCTGGGGCCCTCTCCCCAGTCCAGGGCCTCTGGTCCCAGCGCTGTTGTGGATAAAGGTCTCCAGCTTCACACAGACAGCTAATGACCTAGACTTGGCCCAGGAGAGGGGGCTGGTTACTGTAGCTGTAGCTCAGATATCAGCATAGTGGACTGTGAGAATGCAGTCTAACTGTTCCACAGCTCTTTTCCTTCTACTAGTGTGTGCCAAAAAAACATACTGTTCCACTCTGAATACAGATGGATTCCACAGTAGTATTGAGTGTCCTGTAGTGTCCTCTCTGTGTTCAGTCATGTTTGCCAGCCTGGAAGTGATAAGGTCCTACGTCTGAGAAACAGGAAGTATCTGTGGTGTTGGCAATTCCAGTGCAACCACTCTATGACTCACTCTCTCGGGCTAGGGTCGGAGCCTTGTTGTAATAGTGCAAGGCTGTTGCATGTGTTACTTTGTATGTGTGTGTATATGCATGGTTGGTGGGCACACAGAGCAGGCTCCTACCTCTTATGATTTCCTGGCTTGACTCATGCAATCACTTCCTTTTCTCCTGCACGGTTGATCAGCAGAATTAGCCATCAAATTTGTAACTCTGAGTCACTTCTTTAACAAAAAAACCCTCACCAGTGACTGTATCTCTCGTGCTCACTCCCCATAAAAGAAGCATGCCAAAGGTTCAAGACCTGATGGAGGAGGACAATAATCCCTTTATCTGGTTCAGACCACGTGGCCAGCTTACCTGTTACATCATTAGCCATTGTAACAGGCAAAGGTCTGATGAAGGTTACACGATGTAAGCTAGATATAGTGTGGTTGGACCAGCCTGACCTCTATGAGCTTCCACATCTCCAGCCAAAGGGACTGCCCTATGCATAGCTCTGAATTAGGTTCATGCTTACAATTATATATCAGTCTATCATCTTAAAAAAAGATCACCAAATCACAGCTTTGGTTTGACTGACACTGGGTATGGTTACCCAAAGCTGTGGTTACTTTATGTTTGCCACGTCCATGTTTACTCAGAATTGCAGTGTTTGACTTTTCTGTGTAAATCCATCTCCATGGAAAAACTGTAAATCATTTGCGGAGCCCGTGTCCCAACAAGGCCGTGACCATGTGCCGTATCATTTGGAAAACGGGACCCGCCAGCATTAGGCTCTCAGATCAAACACCTGGACCAAGGCAAAGCTTCCCCAAGTGCTGCCAATGCTTCCGGAACTCTCTGCCCTCATGATTTTCACAACAGGGAGGAAAAGCCGAACCAGACTCTGTTTGACAGCCCATACAGGTATACAATCCTATCAATTGTCAAAACAGATGAGAAAGAGAGAGGAGAGACAGGAAAGTGTGATCTGTTCAGACTCAGGTTGAGAGGAACTGTTTATTTGGCCATAGCCATAGTAAATAACCACAGGGAATGTAACAGGGATCTCTACAGACACACTCCCATACACTCTGACACTGCTGGCTCAACCGTATCAGCTTGGCTTTTACTGGAACTCAGAGCACAAAAGGGGAAATGCTTATTAAGACTTGTATTTTTTTTGTTAAAACAAAAAACAACAATTTTGTTAAACCCATTCTTGGGGCTGAATCTCCAGAGACCCTGACGAACCAGAGCTACATGAGTGGCTTTACTGGGGTGAAAGCCACACTGGTGCTGCTGGTCTGTATAGCGGTATGGAGGTAGGACGCCGAACTCCAGCAACCCCTTATCCACATCCCCTGGGACACTGAGCCTGCAGGCTTGCCCAGGGAGGGTGCTTACAGGGTTTCCTTTAGCCATCCCTCCCCAGCAAACACACGCACTCAGCATAGCGACTTTCTGGGGAGGGGAGAAACAGCAGGAACAGCATGTCATCTTCAAAGTGGCCTATTGTTACGCAAGACGCAATAAAGCTGCGAGCAGTTCAGCTAGGTGCTTAGTTTAGACACCCGCTCTCACACGTACACAGGCCGGGGGGGGTTTGAACTGGAGAGTTCCAAACACGGAAACCTACGAAAGCAGAAGCTCTGGGAAAAGGCTGGAAAGAGGAGCCCCACAATAAAAGCCAAAAAGCCCAGCTCATAAACACAGCCGTAAATCAAACACCCATAAATCTGGGTGAATTTCAAGCCTCATGGTAATCCAACCACCTGAAGCTCACCAAAGCCCATATCTGAAAGGCAACGTGGAGAGATAAATCTCCCAACCCTTGTGCGATTACGATCCCCATCTAAGGCCCAGAGGGAGCTCACCTGTAGTAGCGAGACTGCAGGTAGGTGGAGCAGATGGCCTTGGAGACGTGGCTGGCTGAGCCAAAGTCGATGACCTTGACACGGTAAGGCTGCTGGATGGGGTCCACCAGCATGATGTTCTCGGGCTTGAGGTCAGCGTGGATGAGGCCCAAACTCTTGAGCTTCATGAGCGCGGTGGCCACCTGCTGCAACACAGGCCGGATGTGCTGCAGCGGCAGCGGGCTGAAATTGTTCAGCTTCAGGAAGTCATAGAGGTTCTGCTCCAGCATCTCGAACACCAGGTAGGTGTGACTCTTGTGCTGGAAGCACTCGTAGGCATGCACAAGGTTGTAGTCGTCGGCATTCTCTGAGCTCAGCCGCGCCAGGATGATCACCTCAATCTGGCCCTGCCGCGTGTACGATGGGTGATTCTTCAGGATCTTGATGGCCACAATCTCGTTGGTGCCATGCTTCCAGCACTTGACCACCTGACCAAAGGTGCCGCGGCCCAGGAACTCCAGCACCTCGTAGGTGTTGGTCATGAAGCAGAGCACCTCGTGCTGCACCAGCTGGTAGTTGCCTTCACCACTGAAGCCACTTTTCTTGGCGGAGATGGCAGTGGCAGCGGCGGATGTGGCGGTGTTTGGGAGCGTGGCAGGCTACTCCTCCACGATCGGTACGCTACCACTACCCCCCAGCTCATCACTCTTGCGCTTGAGGGCGCACCGCTGGTACATGTCCAGCAGGCTCATCGTGCTCTGGCGTGTCAGACTGTGTCCCGCGCCAGCCCGTGGGACCCTGCCTGCCGGGTCCACCACCATGTGCCCAGCCGCCACAGGGAGGAGGAGTGCCTGCTCGTAGGGCAGGGCAGGGCCCACGCCCATGCCCAGTGGGAGAGCCGGTATGTTCTTGTTGCGCTGGTTGTAGACCTTGGTGTGCGTGCTGTTCCCAGTCATGTCCCAATCGCACCTTGGCTCCACCTTCAGCTTTTTCACGCTACAGAAGGTGCTTGACTGGAGAGCGTGTGGGGAGAAGACTTGCACTTGCGAGCCCATACCTGAGGGGGGGGTGAGGGGGAGAGGGGGAAACACTAGAACACAGTAAACAACCTTCAGCTTTCAATAAGGACAACTAGGGTCACAGTAAGTCAGTGACACACACGCACACATGCACGCATACGCGCACACACACACACACACACACACACACTCACACACAGGTCCAACGCCATTTCAGAAACATCAATATGAAGTCACAACACAAGGAAAAAGCATCCTTGTTTGCCCTCTCTGCAAATTAAAACAACAGTTTTCTTAAATAGAACTTGGTCCTATCAATCCAAGGGTTTCTGTTCTGTGGACAATTTGAACATCAATATAAACAAATCTACTGGAATCACACATTTCAAATGGAGAGCAGCACATATTTGATGTTGAAAAACAGCATGTGTGAATTTACCTTCACAAACCAGAAGTTCATGCTTTGGTTTCATTCACGGTCTGAAGTTAAAAATTAAAAAGTGTCAGTCACACTTTCCCAGCAGAGGGAAAGTATGATGTAGTTGCCTAGTGGAGTCATGGAAGCATGCAGCAACTGCTGAAACTGACTTCAATACAGCACATGACACTGGCCAAGAGCTGCAGCCGCTGCTGAGACCAACTCCTCAACAGCACATCACTAGGTAGACACATCACTAGACTCCCAGGTAAATAGAGCTGGTTCACATCTGAGGGCCTGAACAGTGCTGTCTACCTAAGACACCAGAATGGGTGGATGTCAATACATAAGAGACCTGCCCTCCTCACCCGACTGTATTTATAATATGGCCAAAAGGTAAAGCACATTCAGATACCCACAATGTTATAGGCCTTATAAGTGCAGCTTTGTTTTTGGACAGGATCCTAGGGACGAGTTCAAGGACAATCATTGTGACATTGAAATCATCCAACCCTGATAATCTAGGAAATCTAGTAAGCTTTAAATAACAAAAGCATGAACCAGTTTTTCTGCTGTTTTGGCAATATTTCTTCAGTGATACTGAACAGTCTGGCTGTCCCGAATACCATTTTTTGGGCTCCACAGCTTCGGTAGTAATCAACAGCGAATATTCAAAGCTTTGGCCGGGGGATGCTGAGCATGACTCGGGAAGGACTCTGCCAGACATTTCTCCGTTTTCGGCTGAGATGGACGGCATAGCGCTGCAACACACGTCTTTTGGTTTAATTAAAGGCATTAATTTTTAAGGATTCTGTTATTCTACAGTATTGCTGTCTGTATTGTTATTTTTTAATAAAAAAAAACATTTTCCAAAAGGTTTCGTGTATTTTATGCATGTTTGTAATCCCGAGGGGTTCGATTGAATGAGGTCCTATTTATTGTCTTTTTGTGACATAATAACAGCTTGTGGCAATTTTTCTTATGGATAAATTACAGACCTACATAAATGCTCATAATAATAGGCTCCGAATCCGAGACAACGCCTGACAAACTGCTGTGAAACAGAAGCGCAGCATACTAGCTCCAACAAATTTAAGATTTGAGATTTATATTTATAATTATTGTCATTTCTCAGTACTTGCATACATTAAAATGAAATTTGTCCTCTGCATTTAACTCATCCTATACACTCATCACCGTCTCTGCTAACGGAGCTGCAATATTTCAAAATGGTCTCACGCCCCTCTGGAAGCAGAGAGAAGCATGGCATCGCTGCAGCTAGCATCCTTCCAGGGTGACGAACTTAGCTAGGGATTGGTCGAAACAAGTAGACCCTCCGTTTGGGTCCCAAAGCGTGAGCTTGGTGATCGCCGGCTACTTTTTATTTCCCATCACCGTGACGTTCACTGCTGTGAGTGAGGAATGTCAGGCACCCAAGCTGAAATGATATATATTTCAACATTTTAACAGTGCAATTAAAAAGTACAAATATAGTACAAGAATGTGCTGACAAAATGCATTTTGCAGTTTGCCTTTACTGATAGCCTACGTTTAGCCAAACAAAAAAAAAAACAATATCCAAATCCCAAAATTGAAAACCGAATACCTACCCAACGAACGAATATTTGAATAGTTGAATATTCAGGTCCAGCTCTACTGGACTGATACACATTTTCAAGAGGAGATCTGGGTTACCTATAACCCTGGAGACGGTTGCTAACCAGGTTATAGGAATAGGAAGCACTCCTTTACCTGACCAGTATGAATGGCATAAATGGGTCTCATCACCAAATGCCAGGGAAATGCAAATTGATTGTTGCGCAAGGCTGTGTGAACGGGATTGTGGGAATGCCCCACGCCTCTGAGAAACTGCACCCTTAGACAGAGCGTCCCTCAACAAATTGGAAACCAGCATTAACATCCCATGGTGCAATTTTCTTTAAGATGAAAAAAAATGTTGTACCAGGAAACACAGGAAAGTGTTTCTAGGAAAGTGTTTGTAAACCTCAGATTATGAAAAGCGCCCTTGGAGGCGCCCCTGGGTAACAAAGACCTTATTTATTTTGTTACAGACAAAAGCAGGAAACTGTGATGCAAATGAGTTTTGTTTAATTGTGCAGTTATCATTTTATACAAAAACATTGTTCAGCACTTGATAAATACTATTTTGCTTTATTAATCAGTTTTTTTGGTAAGAATTACCCACAAACATGGAAAAACCATAATACTTGAACTGTGCATGTATGCAGTATTTTTTTATTTAATACAGTGACTAGCCTACTTATATTTCTACAATAAAAAATAATCATTGTAATAAATGTCTGGCCCCTGATTTTATTCACAGCCCTCAGCATGGCCCTCAGTAAGTTTGAATTTGACACCCCTGGTTTAGGGAAACAGTAAGAGCCATTTGGTCATTAATAGCTGGGTAGAGTAACTCTAAACCCAGTCTCCTCCTTCACATAGACAGCCTTACCTGGCCAAGTTCTCATGCCCTGGAAAGGAAGTATGGAGGGGACACAATGTCCACAGTCACCTGGTCCTGACCTAAGTGCTCCTGGATAGCAGCTGAGTGTTAGGCTGAGTTTAAGGAGCAGGACTCACAACCAAAAAGTTACTGGTTTGATTCTCCACTAGAACACTGCTGTTATGCCCTTGGGCAAGGTACTTGACCTACAACTGCCTCCATAAATATCCATCTGTATAAATGGATAAAACTGCAACCTATGCAAGTCGCTCTGGATGAGAGAGTTTGTTAAATGACAATCTAATGTAATGACCATTTTTCCATGACCTTGCCTGAACCGATCCTTGAACAACCTTCCACAACCCGCCCCCTTCGACTGGACCATTCCTTGAACAAGCTCTCACAGCCAAGTCCTCACACTTGCTGGTCTAGGAGTGCTGTTAGCCTGGTCCCACATTGTTCAATTCAATTCAATTCATTTTTATTTATATAGCACTTTTTACAACACAAGTTGTCACAAAGCAGCTTTACAATGATCCCAGGCCTGAGACTCCCTGTGAGCAAGCCTAAGGCAACAGTGGCAAGGAAAAACTCCCTAATAGGAAGAAACCTTGAACAGAACCCGGCTTAGAGGGGGAGCCCATCTGCTTCTGGCTGGCACTGGGCAGGCAGAGTTGCTTGATGGGCAGGGCAGCGAAGTAGCAGGACTCGACGTCGGGATGAGACGCTTGGACTACAGCTCCAGGCAGGAGCCCGTAGCAGGAATAGGAAGCAAACAGAAAAGTTATTAGTGGGTGATAAGAATGGCAGGGATGTAGAACAGGGAGGCAGGAGAGGAGGGGCATTGAAAGGTGCCAGTGTGCAACAAGGAAAAAGGAAAAACCCCGGCAGGCTAACATTATGGCAGCATACCTAGGGGACGGGAGGCAAGGGACCGGCATAGTCATGAGGGCGACCCTAGGCAGTCAACACCAGATCACGGCACAGAGTCCATGATAAAGTGACAGCAATGACCACTTAATCCACCAGATACTCTATGATCCACACCAGCACCAGGCCATGTCCCTCAGCTGAAGGATTTACTGTATAGATATGTTTTGAGCCTAGACTTAAAGTTGGAGAGAGAGTCTGCTCCCCGAATCTCGGAGGGTAAGCTGTTCCACAGGAGAGGGGCTTGATAGGAAAAGGCTCTACCACCTATAGTGGTTTTGCCTACTCTTGGAACGATGAGAAGCCCGGCATTTTGGGAACAAAGGGCTCTCTGCGGAAGATATGGGTGAAGAAGGTCCTTAAGATAGGAAGGGGCAAGCCCATTTAAAGCCTTAAATGTGAGTAAGAGTATTTTAAAAATGATCCGGTATTTAATAGGTAGCCAATGGAGAGAAGCTAGAACTGGGGTGATGAGTTTCAAAAGACAGCTCAGGATCAATGACAACACCAAGGTCTTTGATGGCTGCACTCGGGGCAAGGGAGACGCCATCAAGGTCCAGTGTAAAATGAGTGAATTTGCTCCTGATTGAGTTTTGGCCAATGACCAATATTTTGGTTTTGTCTGAGTTCAGGAGGAGAAAATTTCGGGCCATCCAATTCTTTACGTCTGTTAGGCAGGCCTCCATGTTTGATATATTCAGGGGGACGTCGGGTTTGACTGATATGTATAACTGAGTATCATCCGCGTAACAGTGGAAACTAATGTCATGTTTACGGATGATATCGCCAATGGGCAACATGTATAACGAGAAGAGCAGAGGCCCAAGCACAGATCCTTGTGGTATACCATATCTTACTCTGGAACGAGCGGAAGATTCGTTGTTAATGGAGACAAACTGATACCGTTCTGATAGATAAGACCTAAACCAAGACAGGGCCTATCTGCTTATGCCATCCAAGTTTTCGAGGCGGTCGAGGAGGATACGATGATCGATGGTATCAAAGGCTGCACTTTGGTCTAGCAGCACGAGAAGGGAGATACAGCCATCGTCACAGGGGAGTAGAAGGTCGTTGAGCACTTTCAGGAGAGCGGTTTCCGTACTATACTTTTTGAGAGGAATGGAAGGTTCAAGATGCGCCTACAGTTTGACAGGTCATTGGGATCTAGATTGGGCTTTTTCAGAATATGCTTGATAACTGCTACTTTGAAGGACTGAGGTACATGTCCAGACATTAGGGAGGCATTGATGAATTGTTGTGCATTGTTGTGCATTTAACTTGGATGGATATACTTCTGTTCTCTTCTGCTGGAAGTCCCACTGGATAAGAGCTCTGGATAAGAGCATCTGCTAAATGAATGTAATGCAATGTAAAGTAAAGTAAATTAAACACACATTGGAAGAGCCTGTTAGGATATTTTGCCCTTCTCCGTGGAACTCAATGCAGGACGATGAAGAACACGCTGACGACTTCTCTTAAGAGAATTGATGTTTATTTCAATGCGCAAGGGAGAGACAATCTCAGCACATTCGGGCTGTCTGTACCGAGAGAATCTCTAAAGAATCAGGTTGTGTGGTGTGTTGATATACCTTCCATGGTCATACATATCAAAGGATTGAGTTGAGTGGTGGGCCAGAGACAAATGGTCTTGTGCCCTGGGAACCCTGGCAGGGCCATTTAGCAAGGATGTGTGACATCCTTGCTGCAGACACTACAGAGGTGTTCATACAGACATATTATATATATATTATACTGAATAAAACTGGGAACCTATCAGTCCCCCATTTTGTATTTGGAAATATGGTGTCAAGCGCCATATTCCCCACGACCTTCAATTTAACATAATTCAGGCCTGTACCCCCAGTGAGCAAGCACGTGGCGACAGTGGCAAGGAAAAACTTGAGTAAAGGGGAGAAACCTTGAGAGGAACCAAGACTCAGTGGGGGGACCCATCCTCCTCGGGTTGGCCTGTGTACTACAGAGAGACTGTATATATACAGTATGGTAGGTTAAAAGGCACAGTTCTGGTGGAAAATTCAATTCGTCACAATTACAGAATGATTCACGTTTTCTGACATGTCAGCGGGCTATACATTCTTCAGAAGTTTACCCGGGTTTGTCAGACCCACAAATGACAGTTCGCAATTCTCCACATGTCCTCGTTGCATTGGAAAGATCCCCATCCAGTTAGATTGAAAGTATGATCCCAAGTCCAGCTGCATCCACTCGCGTTGGTGCACATTTTAGAACTACGGATCCGTATATCTTAGGCCTTAAAGTGTGCTAGCACAAGTAGGCTTCCGAGTATTTGTGGAGAAGAAGGATTGCGCTGAACTTCATGCTGGGTTTGACTTGTGTATTTACTCAGACGAGTCAGGTGAATCCATGTTGGTATTCCGGCCAGGTGGCTGCTGATGCGGTGGTGAGTAACATGGTGTGTCGTTGAGTCCAGTGAGGATTAAATGTCTTTTCCTGGAAGGGCTTCACCAGGACCTGGTCTGTCCCTGGACCGGGTTTGTCCTTGGGCCCTGTGGAACTCCCTGCAACAAAAGCTTACAACATTCCAACAATCTATCCCCCATCACATGCAATCCTCCTCCTGCAATACACAAATCTCTGGGGGTCCTCATGGGTCGACCTGTTAGCATTTCAAAGGGGGAGAGTGATTCAGGGTTAGTGGGCCCTGTTCTTAGGGAAAGAAGTACAGTGGGTAAGTGTGAAATCCAGTCTCCTCCTGTGGCTGCAAACAAGTGTTTGGTTAATTGATTTTTAAGATGCGGTTCACACTTTCCACCAGACCTTGGCTTTGGGGATGAAAAGGGCAGTGAAACTTGTTTGATCCCTAGTTCCCCTACATCCTGGTAGGGGACCACTACAATCAATCTGCAATTGGGCAAACGGTTGTGTTGGTCTGGGCTGCTGTCTCATTTTCACCTTGATGGTTGGTCCAGGGTTGCACCGGGCGCATGTAATACACCTGTGAACATAGTTATTAATGTCAATATTCAGTCTTGGATACCACCAATGTTTGCTTTACCCGATGTTCATAGTGCTCATCAAAGCAACTGAGAAGATCACCATATTGTTTGGACCCCTCCATATGTTGTCTTCTCCTAGCTTCTCCCCATTTTCTATCCACAGCCCCTTTTCTGCCCATCTATTACCATTCGAATGTGCTTTTAATTTTAATTCCTGCAATAATTAAAGCGGTCCTGCATTTTATCACTTCTCGATTAACTTTCTATGCTGTTACCGAAATAACAGTACCACATGCAGTTCTATCCTTCTTCTGATTCGCCCACCATTCTAACGATGTCTGAGTGGATCCGTTTGGATCCCAACCACGTCTCAACATTTCACTTTCCTTCTTCACATACTTTCCCAACACATACATAGTAATGCTTCCCGCGTAACCACGAGGGGCTTGGGATGTTTTCATTAGTTGCCGGCATTTTACCACGGTGTATATATATAAGTAGCCTACTACACGGTGTTTGGCTTTTCCTTTTCGGTTGTCATGTTATTATTATTATTATTATTATTATTATTATTATTTTGCGCAATTCTGATAATTCTTTATCCTGAGTTTGTAAACGGTTTTGCAGTTTATCACACTTTCCTATTAGCTTTCTGTGTTCCGTTAACAGGCTAATAGTACAATATGCCGTATTCTTTTTCTTACCCACCCACCATTCTAAGGGCGCCAGAGTGGACCCATTTGGATCCCAACTGTTTTTCAACATCTCATCTTCCAAAATTTGTGTTCGGTTTCAAATAATATAGGTTTAGTTAAGTAGGCTATGCCTTGATCCGGGATCCTCCCAAACCAGTTACTTCAATGGATCTTTTAGTCAAAGGCAACCCCGGAATGCTAGTGACAGATACTGAAGCTCCTATGTCTACGAGGATATTACACGATATGTCCCCCACCCTCGCTTGTAAATATTGTCGTTTATGCAAAACCTCAGCACCTGATGCAATGGGACCCGACATATCCTATTCTGAGGTCTTAAATGATTGAATTAATCTAACGAGTTCGTCTTTTGACATGTCCTTGAGCTGACTACTTCGTTCTGACCGATCTTCATTACCAGATGTGAAATCCTTTGCCCAATGTCCGATGTTGTTACAATTTCTACAATGGGGCTTCTTCCTTCTAAAACAGTCTGCCTGTCTATGCCCTGGTTTCCCACAGATGCTACAAGGAGCTAACTCCTGTATAGGAGCCATGTGGAGAGGCGATTTATTTTGAGATTGTGACCTCAGACCTGATCTTGTGCCCCCCTTGTTCAACCCGCTATGATATTTGTTTAAGCATGCAGCCCACAAAATCAAGTCGTTACAGTCCTTCGGTCGATACCCAGACCTACCCGCAGTATCTCGATATAAACTTATACTTCCCTCGAGAACATTCATCAGGAAATCAGGGTTATCCTTACTTGGGTTGTCACCTGCATTGCCATATGTAGAGTACAAGCTGTACTTCTCGTCAATATACCTATCAAAGGGTTCATCTTCGCGTTGTTGACAGGTGAGATATAGTGAATACAGATTGGAACCTGTACCTAGAGCTTTACAAACTGCCTTCCTAAACCTTTCCACTGCTTCCTCCATTTCAAGCGTGGATGTGAAGTGAACTGAAGCCCAGGCAGAGTTATTAAACTCCCCTAACTCACTCCAAACAGCGCTGGGGCATTTTGCCTTTGTTAATACATAAATGTCAAAAGCATGTAAACCCCCCACCGTCATGTACTGTGTAATTTTTTCCCAAAACGCCATGTTCGGGTCATCTCTTTTGAGATCGGGTAATTCCTGAACCATGCTACGTAAGTCAGACGGACTTAGGGGTGTGTGTTTGATTTGTGTCACAATACTTGGCTGTCCCTCACTTCGATCCGGATTCGGAATCGAGTCTACCGCCATGGGGGCCATTGGGGCACTAGGTTTTGCAGATATACAATCCATAAACTGTGGATATGGGGGGAGCTTGTACAAATCCTCCTGTGCCTTTGCTAACTGTCTGTCTTTACTTTCTAATTCATTGCGATACATCTGCAACTCCTCCTCGTATTCTTTTATCTTGTGGGCTGTGCTCTCATATGCCATCACTACACACATTACTGCATATTTCCCCTTTTCCTTACTATTCTTTTGTTGAGACCACCATCTATTCAATGCCTCATCTGAAATTACCCCGAAATTATTTTTGCTGGGGAATGGGGGGTTAGTTGTCTTTGCCTTCCCTTATCTTTTCACCAGAGATTTTAGCGCCGCCGCCCTTAAATCCCCGTTTAGCACCTCTTTCCCCATTACCATTCCAGCGGAAAGTAACCCTTCAAAGGTATGTAGATTAGCCATTATAAATCATTTTACAGCTACTACAAAGTAGACTCTCCTACTTAAAATACTTGTCAATAGTTACGTCCCCGTGTGTAAGATGGTTGATATAAGGAAGGGGAATACGTGCTTTTGTATTTCACCGTATGGGGGTCAATCCTGTGTGTTTTACCTCTTTTATTTATTATTTTTATTGTTACTCCCTTATATCGGGCTCATAGACTATAACTCCCTTATTTCGGGCTCATAAAATATAACTCCCTTATTTCGGGCTCATAAATATAAGAATATTTAGGGGCTCATGTTGTCCACGGTCCTTACGCTATTGGACCGGAACCTCGACAAGTTTATGTATTATAATTCTATTATATTATGTAAGTTATATGTTCTATCGATTATATTGTGTACACTTTATATAACAAACATATCACGTAGGCCTAATACAACAATACAATAGCTATTCTGTAGACATTGACGCACTTTAGCTCCTGCACATAAAGCTTCCAGACACAAAACACCAATTGAGCTCAGGACAAAACAACATTTACTGCATTTACTACTCTCACGCATTCACCCGCATTGGCGAATCTGCCAAACAGAACGGACGCTCCCTCGTCCCGTGGGTCCTACGTGACCCGACACACACCTGTGTCAAAATCCCGACACGAAACGGACGCTCCCTCGTCCCGTGGGTCCTACGCGACCCGACACACACCTGTGTCAAAATCCCGACACGAAACGGACGCTCCCTCGTCCTGTGGGTCCTACGCGACCCGACACGCAGCCGTGACTTAACTCGCCGACGAGACTCAACAATTTGACGCTCCCGTGCCTAGGGTTCTTCGTGACCCGACACGCTGCTTTGACTTAACCGAACTCGCCGACGAGACTCGGTAATTTGACGCTCCCGCGTCCAGGGTCCTTCCTGACCCGACACTCAGCCGTGACTTAACCGAACTCGCCGACGAGACTCGGTAATATGACGCTCCCGCGTCCAGGGTCCTTCCTGACCCGACACTCAGCTGTGACTTAACCGAACTCGCCGACGAGACTCGGTAATTTGACGCTCCCGCGTCCAGGGTCCTTCGTGACCCGACACACAGCCTTGACTTAACACAGCTAGCACTAGCACATTAAAGACGAACTTAACACAACCACATTAAAAGACAAAATTATCGTCAGCAGTTACAACACAGTCCTGCCCACGTAACTCTTTCTAAACAAAATACAGAACAGGAGTCACCCCCAAATTGCGCCAAGGAAAAGATACTCACCCTCTTGTTGATTCTTGTTGGTCCAAGTGGAAGATATTTCCTGTCCCTTCGCGGTCGCCAAAACTGTTAGGATATTTTGCCCTTCTCCGTGGAACTCAATGCAGGATGATGAAGAACACGCTGACGACTTCTCTTAAGAGAATTGATGTTTATTTCAATGCGCAAGGGAGAGACAATCTCAGCACATTCGGGCTGTCTGTACCGAGAGAATCTCTAAAGAATCAGGTTGTGTGGTGTGTTGATATACCTTCCATGGTCATACATATCAAAGGATTGAGTTGAGTGGTGGGCCAGAGACAAATGGTCTTGTGCCCTGGGAACCCTGGCAGGGCCATTTAGCAAGGATGTGTGACATCCTTGCTGCAGACACTACAGAGGTGTTCATACAGACATATTATATATATATTATACTGGATAAAACTGGGAACCTATCAAGCCTGATATATTTTAATTGCTCCAGTTTAGTGGACTGCTTTCCTGCATTCAGACAGAATATGTGAAAGTGCTAATCTCAAGATCTTTTGGGGGGGGGTTACGCCCCTTACAAAGAGTATTCAATCCTCTGGTTTTTAGGGAATTGAATGGATTGCATGCATGTATCTTGAGCTTGCTGTCAGCCTGCAGAGTGTACACACTCTTGCTTCCTTCATTATGGCCTTTGTGACTGCAAGCTGGAAAAAGGCGACCTTCACCTGGGCGCAGGTCACCCAAACATCCACTTCAGGTTTAACCCACTGCGCCCCTCTTAGCAGAAACAGGTGAGAAGAGGAAGTGTTAGTTTTTGTAGCTCACATCCCAGAACATCTAGGATACACCACTCCAAACTGGCTGCCACCACTTAGCAACACGTAGAGCACTACTGAGCACTGATAGCACGAAGAAACACAGACCACAAACAGACTCTGACACCATTCAAAAATTGCCAGCTTCTTAGATGTTTTCAGTGGGTTTCAAATTGAGCTTTAAACTAACAAAATGTGACAGGGCTCAGTGTTGCTTATTATCAAGAGGCCCAATGATTCACCACTTCCTGGTGAAATGGGATCAAAGCACCAAACGCGTGCTGCTCTTTCTGTCAATGTCGCTGGCCTCCACCCTGGCATTGAGAGGCTTTCAAAAGACAACTGGCAGGAACAGCATGAAGAGGGGAAGAATTTCACAGTCACACTTGAGCGCACAGCAGAAATGCAGCGCTCGTGTCCTGTCCCTGGAAACTGGATGCACCAGTCACGTCAAGTACGTGAATTCATTTGGCCGTCATTTTGGTACAGTTTGGGGGCAAAGCAAGGCCAGCGCTCACTGGTCAAGCAGCTAAATTCCGACCTTAAGAATCCACTTGACTGTTGAAGCGCACAGTGAATGTCCTGTCTCAGATACTGAGACAGGACCACTACTCGGTGAAATGAAAAGGAGTTCAAAGGTTATCTGTGAGGAAAAAAATAGCAGGGATAACTGTACCTCTGTAAAGTTCACTGTGTGTGTTTAGTGTTTATTTACAGTGTTCATTCATCAGCCTGTGAGCCAACCTTGTGTGTGGTCAGAGCCAGCCGGTTGTTGAGGCTGAGACTATAGCGTTTTCATAGTCCAAGATATAGTGATTCCACGCTACTTGCTTTCAAAGGGCAGTTTTGGGGGGGGCAGCGGAGCGGAGCGGGGGCCCAACCCTCAGTAACATAGGCCTGATAAGGAGCCTTCGTTTGGATAGCGCTATCAAGCTTGCTAAAGACCACCAGTGTATGAGCGCTGCTCCAGTGAGCTGAAACACAACCACTTGCTTTCACTGAACCTGATGGAGGTGAGGGAAGATGCTAATCTCGGACCACAGCAGCACCACCCGCATCTGAGGGCTACAGCTCTAACAGTGATACAGAAACGCCACACGCTAGTTAAAAATCCATACTCTGTCTCAACAGTGCACTTCATTTTATTTTGAGTGAACATCTATGCTTTGAGAGGGATTAGGCGGACACACACACGCCCACAGTCCTCTTTCTCTCTCTCTCTCTCACACACACACACACACACACACACACACACACACACACACACAGAGCCATGTGCGGTGGCTTGTTCACAGATCTCTCAGCACTTCAGTAGGTGTGTGCAAACCACAGTGAGTCACAGGTGGCAGAGTGAAGGCGGAGCAGCAAATAGGCATACATAGAGGCTCTCCTTACAGAGCATGGACCATCAGAGCACCTTAGCGCTTCACCGAGCAACACCCCTCCATTATGAATGAGCGTCCATGCCTGTGTGTCTCATACAAGCTTACTGATCAGACATCACACCAGAGATACAACAGCAGCAGGCATACATGTTCGAGCCGAAGTGCTCAAATAGCTGCATGTGGGCACATGCAAGGTGAGAGCTGCCCATCAACAGCACTCCACATCATTTGTGTATTCCTTTCGCATGCAGACATAAAGCCTTGAAAATCTACATATTTCCAAATTATAATAATAATAATAATAATAATAATAATCATATACTTTATTGATCCCTCATGGGGAAATTCATCCTCTGCATTTGACCCATCCTACACACACAGTGAGCTGTGAGCACACACACACACCAGCAGGAGAGATTAGGAAGATTTGTGCAGCGTGCCCAAATTAAAGGATTCCTTACTGCTTGTTAAAAAAAAATTAAGTGTTGCACTGCTTAATAAAGTGGGGCAGTAGTTTGGTGTAGTGATAAGGAAAAGGGCTTTTAACCAAAAGGTTGCTGGTTCAATTCCCCACTAGGGCTCTGCTGCTGTACCCTCAGGCAAGGTACTTAACCCCCAATTGCCTGAGCTATATACAGGGCTTAAAGCAACAAAATTTTCTGAGCCTGAAATTTTTTTTTTTTGGCAGGGGGAGGGGGTAACAAAATAGGACGTATGTACATTTAGCATACAACAGCTTTAATTCAAAACTGTAAAACAAAATAAATACATACAATTATTAATACAATCTGTATTACAGTGCTCAAATTAAAAGTGCTTCCTTTTTTTCCTCAAATGCTACTAAAAATGAAAAGTGCAACTTCAATAAAAGTTGCTCGAGTAGCAAGATGTGGTGTTACAACTTTGTCAAAATCATTATCATAGAATCAAACCAAGACATTGAGAATTCTGTCGATGTTGCAGTTTGTGGACTCATCAACGTTCAGTGAAAACGAAAAAAATCTGTTTTGACAGCTTGTGTGCTAAACATTGCCTAATGTGACAGTCAATGCTGTGAGTGGATAGGTAGCTGGTCTGTGTATTTGACACGCTAAGTTTGGAGACTGCAGTTCTGTCCTGTGATAATGTTTTGCACAGGTCAACTAGCGCTATCCTGAAAGACAAGTCTTGTTCCATGATGTCATGATCTGTATGGATCACCCCCCATGGTTTGGCACGCATGTGAACCGCGGATTAATTGCAAAGTCTAACCATAATAGTGTGAAAGTCAGTTTTACTGCCACTGTTACTTTTTAAAGTAATAATTCCCTAAAGCTCGATGCAGAGAACTTTCTTAGCAGAAGTGTTGCAAAGACGAAGGCTGCGTCTGAAATGGCTCACTCATTCACTCACTCACTCACTATTCACAGTTATACAATAAATTAATAATTTCCTGGATATAGTTTTATGTTTGCAAGTTTATTCAAACATTTGTATGAACATCTTTGTGTCTAACTGTGCCAGCTAGCTAGCTAAGTGACTAGCTAGTTGCAACTGACATTAACCTGCTAGCTAGATAATACCGCTACCTATCTAGCTATCACTAACTAACTTAATGAAGGAACTAGCACCCAGCTTCCTCTGTTCAAATTAGTTGAAACTAACATTAGCTGGCTAGCTGGCAATTAAGTCCAACGATCAAGTGTAAAATGTATATAGATTTTGACCACAGCCAAAGAACAGCAGAACAAGTGCTCGGAATTTACGTCACGGTCGAAGCTGTCGCAATATTACGTCACCTCGTGAGTCTGGTGGTTCCTACACCGCAGTCTACATAGTGACTGCAAAGAGGTCTACCCTCTCCCCAGACAATGTAGACGTCCTCATCTTTTTGAAAAATTTCAAAAAAGTTCAGCTCAGGTCTGCTTTGTTTTATTTCTTTTTTACTTTTTTTGATGGTGTGGACAAAGGCTATTTTTTCATTCACTATTGTTCAAAGGAAGAAGATATAATCATGCCTCAAATTGCACTTTAACAATTGAGTATTGAATATTTTATTTTAAGATTTTATTTAAACATTGGACATCTTGAATGTTTTCATTTAAGACCATGGGCAAAGTCTTTGCTTTAAGTGTTCTGTAAGTAATAAATGGAAAGCAAAGTTATATTTGTCTCCCCTTTTTTTTTTTTTTGCTGATCCAAAAAATGATCTGATCCATGACTCAAAAACCGTGATATGATTCGAACCATCAGTTTTGTGATCCGTGGCACCCCTAATATATTATTGCGTATATATATAATTATCTGCTCCTGTTGGTTTGCTGAGTATGGCAGTCAGTGTCAGATTTATGTGGAATGATTGCTTCTAACTCTAGGAATGCCTGAGAACCACACAGACAGTGCAGAGAAAAGAAACACTACACAACCTTGACTACCTACTCTGGCAAGAAAAGCAAATGCAAAGCTGAAAACCAAGCCAAACACAACGTTGGTACTTTTGATGAGCCTCCTCCATGGGGATGGTTGGGCTGCAGTGTAGCATAGTGGTTAAGGAGCAGGACTTGTAACCAAAGGTTTGCCGGTTTGATCCCTGCTGGGGCACTGCTGCTGTACCCTTGGGCAAGGTACTGATAGGTTTGAATCAGTTATATTCTATTTAAATTGCTTTTTGTTTGAATTGCATTTTGTATTTACATTCCCACACACACACTCTGCAATAGCCTTTTGTCTGTTGGAGATAACCGGTCACACATAGGGTTCAAAGGGATGTCCCCGGTAGCTGACCCAGTGGGTGTCCCCAGGACATCGAGGTGTGATATGCGCTCCCCGATGGGAATGCTCACACCTGCCATTTGGTTATACCGCGGACAAGGTACTTAAACCCTCATGTGTATCCATTATGTCGAAGATCTCGGTCGGACCGCACTGTCGCTGTGCTCCCACGCGAGTCTCCCTTTGCACATCGAAATAAAGCTTTCCAATTGAAAAGTGGTCATCAGTGTGTTACTTCGCCGGTCCCGACTTGGTTCCACGAAGGGAGAAAATTCCCAACAGACTTCATGGTGACGAGGATGGGATAGGAAACATCTCCTGTTTGGATCAACGACAATCACTTCGAAGGTGAGTATTATTTTATTTACCACCCTCATTTAGGTTTTTGATTGTTCTTGAACCAAATAGTGGAGTGACTCCTATTTTTTGTATAGAAAGTGTGGAAAGGGACGGCGTTGTGATTGAACCACTGGATGATCTAGAGGGGTCAGATAGGACCCATAGTTAGACACATTTGGGTGTCATTGCCATTTGGGGCAATGAGAGGGGTCAGATAGGACCCATAGTTGGACACATTTGGATGTCATTGCCTTTTGGGGCATTTAGAGGGGTCAGATAGGACCCATTGGACACATTTGGGTGTCAGTGCCGTTTGGGCACATTGGTTTCTGTTAGCGGGTGCTTCCGAGTACCGCTGCAGTTGTTGTTGGCATTAAAGCTGTAGGGAGTAGCCTACACTTGGGGTAATGCTTTGGCCTCTTTCGCCGTTTTGGTAAAAAAGGGAGATGCTTTGGTAGCTAGACTGTAAGTGGTGAGAAACTGGGCTGTGTGCCAACTGTGTGTAAGAAGAACCTTGGTTGTTTGCCAATGCGAATGAATGCGTAAGAGAGTGCACGATCGTCTGTTCAATCAATTTGTGTTTTGCGTTTTTATGTGCATGAGTTGAAGTGTCTGTATGCCGGCGCAGTATCTGTTGCATTTGTTGTGTTAGGCCTGTGTGATCCGTTGTTATATGAAGTGTACACAAATATAGCATATAGAATATGATAGCATATATATAATATAAAGGGATTATCATAAATATTGATATAAACTTGTCGAGGTTCCGGTCCAATAGCATGAGGACCGTGGACATTATGAGCCCCTAAATATTTGCGATCCTGTGAGCCCGAAATGAGGGTGTTATAGTCTATGAGCCCGAGATAAGCGACTAATGTTAAAATAGTAACACACATAGGAATTGCCCCTATACGATAAAGACAAAACACATACTTTCCCTGCCCTTAGGAACTGTTCTAACACACGGGGACGTAGCTACCGACAAGTATTAGCTACTTAGCTGTAAAATGCTTTATAATAGCCAAGATAACTATAATCTCTGAACCGTTACCGATCGCAGGACTGGGAATGGAGAAAGAGATATTACGTGAAGAGATTAGGACAGCTGCAATGGAAGCGACTGTACCTAGATCCAGCGGCGTAGTTAAGGCTAAACCGCCGTTCCCTTTGAGAACACAAAAATAGCCAAACTCTAGCTTAAGTTATGAGTGAATGGTGGAACGGGCGAAAAGAGGGCAAAGAGAAAAGGAAAGAAGCAGTTATTTGTGTCGTGCTGTCATATGAGAGCACAATAAAACTGTGGCAGAAACAGAAGTTAGAGCATGAGAGACAATTAATGGAACTAACTCAACAATTGACCGAGTGCCGCAGCCAGATGAAAAAATGTCTGAATGATTTGAAATGTAAATCAAAGACATTGCCTCTTGTATCCTGAGATAGCTGATGGTTCCCCTCATGTCCCAACCGCTCCCTCATTAGCACCTGTGGCCATTGATACAGTTCCCGCAATCCCGCAATCGGGAGAGGGGGGGCATGCAGCAATCGTGGTGTTAAAACATACACCTCTTAGCCCCTCTGATTTACGAGCTATGGTAAAAGAGTTACCAGAACTGCAGAGACTGTAGTGACCTACTGGTGTGGGTTGCACGTATAACCAAATGGCACACGGCTAGGAACAAAGAGGGGAGGCAGACAGAGGGACTGCGATAAGTAATGAGACATGGGCAACTGCCAGGCCAGTCTGCTCAGATAGCTGAATTATACGCTCTAGCCGCAGCTTGTGAAGCATGCACTTTTTTTTTTTTTTTTTAGCTTGTGGATGAATACGGGGCTCCTGAATAACGCAGGAGCCCCAATACAAAATGGGGGAGTAGTGAGACTACATGAATACAGAAAACCAAGACAGGTGGCAGTGTTGAAAGTGAACAAATTAACGAAACAGCTGTTCTCCATTTCAGGAAATGACTGGGTGACGACTGGGTGACAAATATACCAGCAGTGCTCCTCTCTGCGAGAGCAGGGCCAACTAACCCAGATTCACTTTCACCCTTTGAAATGCTTACAGGTCGACCCACGAGGACTCCTGGTGATCGGCGTATTGGTGGTGGTGATTTGCATGTTATGGGTGACTGTTTGGTTGAATATTGCAGGCTCCTGTCACAGTATATTTCACAGGAACACAGAACCGGACCTGGCCAGGTGGGGACCACATACAGTTTTACTTACAACCCCGTCAGCTGTCCTAGTGACTGGAATTCCAGTGTGGATCCATATCACTAGGCTGAGGAAATACAAGGGTGAGACCCAACATGGGGCACAATCATCCCTGTCTACCCTTCTGGCTCCTGGGAGCCATTTCGCTTGTGTGTCTCCGGGCAGACAAACGGATCCGCAGTACAAAATGTGCACCAACCCTGCAGGCTACAGGACCTGGGACGGACTTGCAACTGTTAATCGCACTGGATGAGGCTCCATGCGATGCAATGACGACTAGAGGATAACGGACTGTCAATTTTGGGGTGTAAAGAACCCTGATATATTGGTAGAAGACCCCTCTTGTAACGTTTTGAGTGATGATGGATCATGTTTATTGATTTGGAAGGATCCGAGAGTGTGGGTAGATACAGGAATGGGCTGGGGAGAGGCAATTAGAATGCACAAGATGTTTAATGTTAATTGGAGCAAAACTGCTGCAGGACTGGAGGAAGATGGTTGTCCCACTCCGAAGGCCATATATGAGCATGCCCTTCAGCAAAGGGGTGGGGCACGTGGTAAATGCAGTCCTCCAGAGAAGCCTGGCGCATACCCTAAATTGTACAATGGACCTAAAATTGGATTGCCCTCTGAAGGAGAACCTCTGCCCACCCTAGTAGGTGTTTCAATCAGACACTCTCGTTTAACTGTCACAGTGTATCATATTATCTGGCCTAAAAACTGTTTTGTTTTCATAGAATTAGGAGAATCTATTCAAATATTGATCAGCACTAAGTTGGGAAAAGGTTACCTAAGTGTTTCATGGGTGGGAGCCGCTGGGTCAACAGTAAACGCAATTTCAATGGCACTAGAGCCCAATAAGCGAGACTGGGATGATAACCTGTTAGCTACAGGTACTATATCGGTGGCAAACGGAGGACTACTTTCTAATCAAGCTACTCGCCATCTTGCTTCCGCTACGCATGATACTGGGGAGGTGATCACTGTTCTGCTCCAGAATTTGGCCAAAAACAGTAAATTTTATGAGGAAATTTTGGTGGAAGAAAATAAGCATGTGAGGGTGGAGGAGATGTGTTACAGGACTGGCATGGCATTCAGCTTGGAGGTGGCAGCCTTGATAGGTGACCTGCTCGCGTCACGTGTACCAGGTTGGGTGCGGTCAGCGGTCCTTAAGGATATAGAGCCGGCTTCCTGGGTGGCGGCCGGGGAAGGGTCCCTGTCAGTAGTAGGGGCTTGCCATGATGGTGAGACCATCCGGGGTGGGGTGCTGATTCCAATAGGACAGAGACCTATAGTTAAGGCACAACCCATACACCCGCTTCCTTTTCCTTGTAATGGTCATGTGTGCCGTGTGTGCAATGTCAGGTATATCATCTTCAACAGCCAAAGACACACCGCCTTTTCTCAGAACCAGTACTCTACCATTGGTGGCTGGGTACTGTGTACTGCTTCAATTGAGTCAGGACAAGCCCTGTCAGATAGTATGGGACCTGACCTACAAATACAAGTATTGCCTGAATCTCCTGGAGCAATAGCAGTGAGAACCAATGCCACAACTTGGTGTGGGTTTGGGGCCTCTGTATTCTGGCAAAAATCTCTGCACAATGCCTAACACTTCCTACTGCATTAACCCAACTTTTACTTCTCTCTATTCTAGTCACTCTGGATGTCACCGCTAACACTTCTGTTCCAGCACTCAATAGCTTTGAGAGAGCCCTTATGGCAGTTTCTGATAGAATTGGGAAGCTAGCTAAAGAAACTGGTGCAGAAATTAAGCATGCTCTCATCTCTACTCGGGAAGTTGCTTATACCTCCTTACGCTCTGATGAGCACTACCATAGCGCAGCTAGAAAAGCGACAACTGTGACCCAATGGCTCAAAGGAACTGAACTTGCTGGGAATAGCACCCCTTGGGGGTGGCTTTGGGTGGTAATATTTCAGAGTATCTGGGGTATTAATATTGTTACCTTTGTTTTAGATCACTGTATGTACCATAAGCTACGTAGTCTGATCAATAATGTGTCGTATGACGTCACCTTCTCCAAACTTGACAAATTTTCTTGAAAACGGTAACATAGTTAGAGCCTGAGCAGTGGTGGGTAGGATGTCTCCTCCCCCCAATACAAAATGAGGGAATGATAGGTTTGAATCAGTTATATTCTATTTAAATTGCTTTTTGTTTGAATTATATTTTGTATTTACATTCCCACACACACACTCTGCAATAGCCTTTTGTCTGTTAGAGATAACCGGTCACACATAGGGTTCAAAGGGATGTCCCCGGTAGCTGACCCAGTGGGTGTCCCCAGGACATCGAGGTGTGATGTGCGCTCCCCGATGGGAATGTTCACACCTGCCATTTGGTTATACCGCGGACAAGGTACTTAAACCCTCATGTGTATCCATTATGTCGAAGATCTCGGTCGGACCGCACTGTCGCTGTGCTCCCACGCGAGTCTCCCTTTGCGCATCGAAATAAAGCTTTTCAGTTGAAAAGTGTTCATCAGTGTGTTACTTCGCCGGTCCCGACTTGGTTCCACGAAGGGAGAAAATTCCCAACAGTACTTAACCCAAAATTGCCTCGGTAAATATCCAACTGTATAAATGGATAACATTGTAACTGTAACCTATTGAAGTCGCTTTGGATAAAAGCGTCTGCCAAGTGAATAAATGTTTAAATGTGATGGCCATCTTTTCATATCAATGAGGTCAGGCCTCGTTCCTTTTCTCTGAAGAAAGAATTTATTTTCCACCACCCCCACCGTAATGTAACAGAGCAACCAAGAGGCCCTCTATAGACCCAACAGGAAGCAGACAAAAACACACTGCATCTCTATCCCCGCCCCGCAGCCAGGAACTCTGGGAACCAAACACTGTCTGTGTGCATTTTGGAATCAAATGCCAGATATCAACCCCCTCCACCCTTAGTTAATATAACTACCATTTGCTTTCCTGGGAGAACCATGTCTTAAGAGAGTAAGAAAACAAACAACTACATTTTCTTTCATGTGCACTGTCACCTTGAGTTGAATGCTACATTTAGCTATATCCAAATATACACAAGAGCATGAAACCAACAGACCTTATTTACCTCAGAGATGCAGAGACTATGAGGGGCAAGGCAAGGTTTTCCCACTGCACATTAAGCACTGAATACCCAAAAGCAGACGAGACGAGCCCAGAGAACTGGCTGTGGGGCCCACCTGGGCTCCACTCCTTTGTAACATGAACTCACATTCTACTCGGTACCCATGCCAAGGCAGGGCTGGATGCAAGGAAGTCAGAGCTGTCTGGCCTTGAAGCATGGCCATAACCCTTTCTTGGTAGAGCAGGTGCCAAAGTGGGCATCGCTGAAATGCCTGGCTTTTACGGGTCACAGAAATGCTGGAACTGCCTCTTCCCTCCCTCCAAGGATCAGTGAAAAATGGGGTGGGCCAGGGCTTTGAGGTCCTCCGGCTACTGGGCCATCTGTGACAGACTCCGTGTCCATGACTAATGTAAGCCCTGACTGGATCCACTGCACTACACTGGCAATTCAGTACTCTGAACCATCATATACCAGCAATTAAGTGCTCTGAACCATCCTATATTGGCAATTAAATATTCTGAACTGTACTACACTGGTAAATTGACTATCCTATCTCCCTTGAAAAACAATCTTTTTAAATTGCACATGATTTTTTGGATGTTCTTCTGAGAAATGGAAAGAATCAAACCACTGATTAATAGAACTTTTAAACAGAGAGAATTGGCAAAAGGAACAATGAAAATTTTAAAAATCCAACCCCTGGCTGTCTGAGTGCAGATCATAGTCTCAAAACTGTGTTAGGACTTGGAGGTAGCACTGAAGACTGAGTGTGAGAGTTTAACACCACCTGCTATGTTTAAACACTGACTCCCTCCCTGATGCAGTGTGGCTGCTGCTCTATCACAGAGAGACACACAGAGGGGCTGGTCTCACACTAGGCCCGGATGCCTCGTACCGTGCCCGAGCACGATTGTCCCCCCTCCCCACTCCCCCGCTGGCCTGCGCTCACATTGCGCTTTTACATTCCGGGCCCGAGCACGCTTGCGTCATCACGAGGCGACTCCTTGTGTTGTGGACATGAGGACAAGCGCTCTCGCACAGCACACTGGAGTTCATGATTGTATTCGCTTTGTGGCATATTTGGAGTCGTTTTGGGCGCGATAACACACGACACTCTCGAATGCCTTACAGATTTGTCGACTATGCAACGCAGAGATTTTCAGTTAATCGTGCTGCATGGATAAGATTTTGACGGAGGCAGCTGACGTTTCAGTCATTATGCTAAGGGACTGTCGGGGAAGTGAGGATTTAATAAAAATTCAATGGTCTGAACCCAGCGGTCTTAGAAATTAACGCCCTTGTTTATCGTCCGGCACTCTGAATACCGGACACAAATGACATCAATTACTAAAACTCCTCACTTAACCAACATGTAAAATAATAATAAAAATGATTTAATTTAATAATTATTATCAAAGATATTAACTATCAATTAAATCACCGAATTCATTGATAGGAGATGAGCAGTCTGGTGGATCAACCTTTGCCAGAAATATAGAGCCACGACTGGAATAAATTTAAAAGGTTTATTAAGCAGTTACACTAAGACAAGACAAAATTCAAAGTCTGGGCTACAGACCTGGTCCACTACCATAACAGACACTAAATTACCTACAGACATTAACAAAACAAGAACATGGATGGATCACAGAATGGTGAATGAATGCGTGCAGAGAAAATTACCCAAGCCAATTGTTTACCTCTTCCAAGGAAGAACACAGGAACCACTCACGATAGCAGTAAAACTCCAAAAGGAAAAATGCAAAAAAAACACACAAACAGACACACACACACACACACACACACACACACACACACACACACACACACACACGCTGATTGTGCTCAGGAAGGGGAGAAGGGGGGAGAGAAGGCAACCCCCTGCAGCTGTGGTCTACCAGGATGTTACAGCTTAAGCAACTTAGATTGGCTAAAAAGACAGAGTTCTTTAAGATTACATTAGAAGTATTTGGTGCCTAAACCTCTTTCAGATTACCAAACATGACTGTAGCCACCGTTTAGCCAAGGATTCTACATCTGAGGGGCAGATTCATGCTTACCAATAAACAAAGTGGGCTTATCACGCCCTACTTCCGCTTTTATCTGGCAAAATAATGTGAATCCAAACAGTCGATCATTATGGTTGAGGTGTTAAGTATCTGAGTAGGTTTTAGGTGACTTCTTGCAATCTTAAAGTGATGGCTGCTTATTTTAAGTAGGTATGTGATCTGTGGTCACTGATTTTGGGGTATTTATGGTGGTAGACCATTTGCCTTCTTGCCTGCTATGTGTGTGTATTTGTTGACTTATCTGTGCTTGTTCTGGTCCCGAGCAGGGAAAGGAATCCTAGAAAAGCCAGACCAGGGCAAATAGGCATAAAATGCATGGTACTCTCCCGACAGGACAGACCAATATTTTGTGTCATTTTTGTGTCAGATTACAGTAGCCTAATCACAATAATGTTAGCTAATGTTAACCAGTTAGGGCTACTACTTGTGTGTGCGCTACTGTCATCATTACAAGAAACATCTCCTATCACTACTTGGATAGTACACTTTTCAATTCGTTGGAGAATATTTGGGTTAATAACGGGTCTGGTTCTCACCTTATTGATAAACGTGAATTGTAGTCGGCGAGTAAAGCTCCAAATTCCTCCCTCAACATCAGCTGCCTCTGTAAAAATCTGAATATACGTGCAGCACAATTAACTGAAAATCGCTGCGTTGCATAATCGATGCTAACTGGCTGGGGAGAGATAGATTTGACAAACATAGCTAGTTAGCTAACAGGCTACCTATCTGAACGATTGTTGAAGACTAGCTACTTAAACAGGTTGGCTGCTTCATTTGGGATACTCTGACTAAGCCCCTGACAACAGCAATGCTTACATCGCCATGTAAAGTATGGTTAGTTTTATTTCGCTTGCTAGCAATCAAGCTAATGTGGGGATCCAGAGTTATTTATAGGTATAGATCTACAGAACTAACCAATCAAAGATCATTTTGGAGGTAGCCAGCTTGTTATATTTAAGGAAGTCAGCTAGCTAATCAAATGATGGTTTAAAAGAATTATTATGACTGGGCGTGTAACTAATAGATGTCCAGCTAACTGTTGCTATAATGGATATATTTGTTAAATGGGACAGTCGCAGCATTGACGTCATGTTCCTGTTCTGTGCTTGGGTGCGGTTTGTGATCACGCTGATGTGTACCATGCCCGAGTCCAAGTGAACCGTGCCTGAGCCCACCTCTTCAATCGCGCCCAGGCACGGTATGGAGCAATCACAGTAGCCAAACAAACTAGACTTTGGGGGTCAAACGTGCTCGGGCACAGTACGGATTGCCTAGTGTGAGTACACCCTAAAAGGATTAAGGGCATACCCATTGTGCTCTGGGTGCTGACAGCTCATACAGGGTTGGGCTTTGGGGGCGGGGGGTGTTGGGAGTTAAATGGGATCACGATCCAGCAACCTACACCACCAGTCCACCTTCATCGTGGTCAAAGAGTCTGCTAACTAATCACGGCTTGTCTCACAATCAACTACAGGGACTGGTAAAAGAGTTGGACAGGGGAGCCTCTTCAATTCCCCACCAATGTGGAGGACCAAGTGGTTGGGGTTACTCAATCCCAGAATCTCTCTCTCAACACTGCAGTTTCAGTGCTGCTGGACTGTTCCTGCCATCAGTGGGGACAGTCAGACCCTGCCTTCTGTGGATCTGAAGCCAATCAGAGCTCAGGTGTACTCTCTGAAACCAGCAGTGCTACAGACACTGACACAGCCCCAGGACACTAGGGATGGGACAATAAATCAAAATTCGGTATATTGCGTCAGAAAATGTCAGAAAAAGTCAGAAAATGATATCGCGATATTTGCTACTTTGTATTGTACCCTGGCATTTAATAAGGATAGCTCATGATTTTCGAATTTTCAAATAGTCATTGAATTATAAAAAATTGAATAGTTTATGCGACTATCGCCTTACTACCAGGCGCAGTTCATTATACCCTGTGTTTTATAGGGTTTTTGGGTTTAACAGTTTAACCCTTTCGCGCGTACGGTCACACTGGTGTGATTTCCCATTTAGCGCATATGCTAAGACCGGTGCAATTAGAACACTAGTGTTACGGCACAGACGAGGGACCCAAAGGCAGACCACGCACGAACAGGGTAAAGTGCGTATTTATTAGAATCGGCAGGCAGAGTTCGTGAGCCGGGAACAGGCAGGGTCAGCAACGGGTAAGCAGTCCGTGGGAAAAACCAGGGCGAAGTCAGGAACAGGCAGAGTCAGGAACCAGGACACAGTCCGAGGGCAAATCCGGGAGCGAAGTCGGGCAGAAGCGGAGTCAGGCACGGGGCAGGCAGACGAACAAGCAAACAGGGCAAAAATGGCAGGCAGAAAAACCAGGTCGGGGAACAAGCGGGGTCAAAAGGTACAGAAAGCAAATCCGAAACAAAAACGGGGACGAAACAGGTCAGGAATAACACTGCTACGAACTAGCAACGAGACAGGAACAGGCAGGGCATAAATAGGGCAGAGCAGACGAGGTGATGGGGAACAGGTGAGCCGGCAGGCAGGTGGCGGCGATGAAGCAATGAGGCAGGCGGGGACAGGGGCGGGGCTTTCACTAGGCCATTCCAAGACATTTAAATGATTCCCCTTAAACCACTCAAACGTTGCTTTAGCAGTATGCTTAGGGTCATTGTCCTGCTGGAAGGTGAACCTCCGTCCCAGTCTCAAATCTCTGGAAGACTGAATTTCCCTGTATTTAGAGCCATCCATCATTCCTTCAATTCTGACCAGTTTCCCAGTCCCTGCCAATGAAAAACATCCCCACAGCATGATTCTGCCACCACCATGCTTCACTGTGGGGATGGTGTTCTCGGCGTGATGGAAGGTGTTGGGTTTGCGCCAGACATAGCGCTTTCCTTGATGGCCAAAAAGTTCAATTTTAATCTCATCTGACCAGACTACCTTCTTCCATGTGTTTGGGGAGCCTCCCACATGCCTTTTGGTGAACTCCAAATGTGTTTTCTTTAGGCAATGGCTTTTTTCTGGCCAATTCCATAAAGCCCAGCTCTGTGGAGTGTACGGCTTAAAGTGGTCATATGGACAGATACTCCAATCTCCGCTGTGGAGCTCCTTCAGGGTTATCGTTGGTCTCTTTGTTGCCTCTCTGATTAATGCCCTCCTTGCCTGGTCCGTGAGTTTTGGTGGGCGGCCCTCTCTTGGCAGGTTTGTTGTGGTGGCATATTTTTTCCATTTTGTAATGATGGATTTAATGGTGCTCCGTGGGATGTTCAAAGTTTGGGATATTTTTTATAACCCAACCCTGATCTGTACTTCACAACTTTGTCCCTGACCTGTTTGGAGAGCTCCTTGGTCTTCATGGTGCCGCTTGCTTGGTGGTGCCTCTTGCTTAGTGGTGTTGCAGACTCTGGGGCCTTTCAGAACAGGTGTGTATATACTGAGATCATGTGACAGATCATGTGACACTTAGATTGCACACAGGTGGACTTTAACTAATTATGTGACTTCTGAAGGTAATTGTTAGGGACTTCATAGCAAAGGAGGTGAATACATATGGATGTACCACTTTTCAGTTTTTTAATTTTTAGAATTTTTTAAAACAAGTTTTTTTTTCATTTCACTTTGGACTATTTTGTGTAGGTCCATTACATAAAATCCAAATAAAAATCCATTAAAATTACAGGTTGTAATGCAACAAAATAGGAAAAACGCCAAGGTGGGTGAATACTTTTGCAAGGCACTGTAACTATATCGTCCCATCCCTACAGGACACAAAACTCAAATTAGGACTGAACATACAACTGAAAGTAACTGGCTGCCATCCAGCTCTGGACCAGTCCCAATTCAAAAAAAGGGCCCCATTCATGATCGCTCTCCTTGATACCAGAGGGGCCTCCTCCAATGGCATTATGCTAGTCATTGAGATTTCAAAACTGAGCAATCTAGATTTATTAATTTGGTTTGAAAAGACTGACATTTCCTAAATGCATGCATGACACTGTGGCAGAATGATTAAGGCCCTGTGTAGCACTGCTGTAGCACAGAGATACTGACGCAAGTCCAATTTGTACTGCAATTTGATGCAGGAATAAAATCCTTTTTTTTGCTCCATGTGTAATTTAAGATTCATTTGAGGGATTCAATGAAGACAAAGGCAGGGCAATCCAACCTGATTGGGGTCTTACAAGCATCTGATCCCTGCAAAGGAAATGTGTCCTGTGGCTTTCTCCCAGAGATGCAGACCACTGCAAGAGACACTCCTATGTGAGACGCGGATTGGCGGCGTTAAGCACTAGCACTGGGCCACCCTGTCCCCAGAAGGCTGTGGGGAGTCATAAAAGACAATTAAAAGCACACTGCTACTGTAATCTCCCACCAGAGTCTGACAGTGATGACAAGACAGGCCCACCTCAACCCCTTTGCTGAACCCTCTCTCATTGGACTGTCGTGCCCCAGCTCTAAGATGTAAATACACAGCAATCAAAAGTCTGTTCATGGAACACAGCCTTGCTATCCCTATTTACTCAGACACATTTATCCAGCTAAGAAACCTGTGGGCTTATCGCCTTGTAACTGCTCAAAGAGGGAGCACTCAACGCCCCAGTGTGGAAGCAAAGCAACATAATCGGTATTAACTAGGAAAACCCCAAGCATGTAATACAAAGCGGGATCTGAGATTCATTAGTCTGCATTTAGCAACCGTAACACTGTATGAATTCTTTTTTATGAACAGCTTGAGGATACTGCACTCAATTTAGGGCTGGGCAATTAATCGAATTTTATTTTCAATTACAATTTTGGCTTCCAATGATTATGAAAACAAGATAATCGAGATAAAACGATTATTGTGCCACATGATTTATTTAAATGTATATGAGGAGTTCATTTGCAGAAACTGATAAACGCCATCCTTTAAAAAAACGAACTGACTGTCATGAGTTATTTTTAACGCATAGTACATTCTGAACCCTAAATATGTTCTGTCACAAAAGCCGTTATTGTCCATTGTCAAGGCATTGCAAGTTCACGTTTTACAGCAGAAAACATCAAACGCCAGTGCTGTTCTTGAACACAACCCGATAAATCAATTCAGCGAATCAGCGTGAAGTATTCAGGTCAGGTGACGCAACATGGCTGCAACTCTTTTCAGCCGGAGATGTGCTGTCTGAAAGGGAATTTTGGCGTAACTTTGGCTCAAAGTCATCTTTAAAGATGGATAATTCTGATGAAACTGAAGAGTCCATGATGTTATCTCCTTCAGGGCATAAAGAGAAGAGGAAAGCTGAAACTTATTCACGTAACGTAGCAAAAAAGCGTGTTATAGCGGTCAGGGAAAAGTTCCCTCCATTGCCTGTAAACACAACTCAGAAAAGTTTGCCAGGCTCTGCAATGAGCTTGTCTGGTCACCACTGTGGTAGTTCTTTAAAAAAAGGACAGCTGTGGTCTTTAATGACACTCTGCAGGTTAAAACATTGGCACATTCATGCTCAGGGGTTTTGTAGTCTGGCCGGGATTTTCCAAGGTATGATCTTATAAATGTTTAATATTGCCCATTAATGGGCTGTTTTTGTTGCAATTTTCAGCACTTTACCTGCTTGTTTTATGTTAAAGAATGTCAAATATTGCACTTAAAAGAAACTTATATCCATTACATGGCTTTGTTTAACTCTGAAACATGAAATGTGGAGTTATCTGCTTTTGCCAAAAAACAAACTTTAAATTTAAAAAAAAATTCAATAAATTTTAATTTTGTAAGTTACCTGTGTTGGGAATTTTCTCCCTTCGTGGAACCAAGTCGGGACCGGCGAAGTAACACACTGATGACCACTTTTCAATTGAAAAGCTTTATTTCGATGCGCAAAGGGAGACTCGCGTGGGAGCACAGCGACAGTGCGGTCCGACCGAGATCTTCAACATAATGGATACACATGAGGGTTTAAGTACCTTGTCCGTGGTATAACCAAATGGCAGGTGTGAGCATTCCCATCGGAGAGCGCATATCACACCTTGATGTCCTGGGGACACCCACTGAGTCAGCTACCGGGAACATCCTTTTGAACCCTATGTGTGACCAGTTATCTCTAACAGACAAAAGGCTATTGCAGAGTGTGTGTGTGTGGGAACGTAAATACAAAATGTAGTTCAAACAAAAAGCAATTTAAATAGTATATATCTGATTCAAACCTATCATTCCCTCATTTTGTATTGGGGGGAGGAGACATCCTACCCACCATTGCTCAGGCTCTAACTATGTTACCGTTTTCAAGAGAATTAGTCAAGTTTGGAGAAGGTGACGTCATACGACACATTATTGATCAGACTACGTAGCTTATGGTACATACAGTGATCTAAAACAAAGGTAACAATATTAATTCCCCAGATACTCTGAAATATTACCACCCAAAGCCACCCCCAAGGGGTGCTATTCCCAGCAAGTTCAGTTCCTTTGAGCCCTTGGGTCACAGTTGTTGCTTTCCTAGCTGCACTATGGTAGTGCTCATCAGAGCGTAAGGAGGCATCAGCAACTTAACTTTAACTAGCTTCCCAATTCTATCAGAAACTGCCATAAGGGCTCTCTCAAAGCTATTGAGTGCTGGAACAGAAGTGTTAGCGGTGACATCCGGAGTGACTAGAATAGAGCCGATAGTGATACAAGTAAAAGTTGGGTTAATGCAGTAGGAAGTGTTAGGCATTGCGCAGAGATTTTTGCCAGAATACAGAGGCCCAAACCAACACCAAGTGGTGGCATTGGTTCTCACTGCTATTGCTCCAGGAGGTTCAGGCAATACTTGCATTTGTAGGTCAGGTCCCATACTATCTGACAGGGCTTGTCCTGACTCAATTGAAGCAGTACACAGTACCCAGCCACCAATGGTAGAGTACTGGTTCTGAGATAAGGCGGTGTGTCTTTGGCTGTTGGAGATGATATACCTGACATTACGCACACGGCACACATGACCATTACAGGGAAAAGGAAACGGGTGTATGGGTTGTGCCTTAACTATAGGTCTCTGTCCTATTGGAATTAGCACCCCACCCCGGATGGTCTCACCATCATGGCAAGCCCCTACTACTGACAGGGACCCCTCCCCGGCCGCCACCCAGGGGGCCGGTTCTATATCCTTAAGGACCACTGACCGCACCCAACCTGGTACACGTGACGCGAGCAGGTCACCTATCAAGGCTGCCACCTCCAAGCTGAATGCCATGCCAGTCCTGTAACACATCTCCTCCACCCTCACATGCTTATTTTCTTCCACCAAAATTTCCTCATAAAATTTACTGTTTTTGGCCAAATGCTGGAGCAGAACAGTGATAACCTCCCAGTATCATGCGTAGCGGAAGCAAGATGGCGAGTAGCTTGGTTAGAAAGTAGTCCTCCGTGTGCCACCGATATAGTACCTGTTGCTAACAGGTTGTCAGCCCAGTCTCGGTTATTGGACTCTAGTGCCATTGAGATTGCATTTACTGTTGACCCAGCGGCTCCCACCCATCCTGCAACATCTGAGAGCAAGTCCCTACGCTTCCTAAGCACATCATTCCTGAAACACTTAGGTAGCCTTTGTAACATAGTGCTGATCAATACTTGAATAGATTCTCCTAATTCTGTGAAAACGGAAAAGTTTTTAGGCCACATGATATGCTTCACTTTGATAATTAAACGAGAGTGTCTGATTGATACACATACTAGGCCGGGCAGAGGTTCTCCTTCGGAAGACAATCCGATTTTGGGTCCATTATACAATCCAGGGCATGCACCAGGCTTCTCTGGAGGACTGCATTTAGCACGTGTCCCACCCCTTCGCTGAAGGGCATGCTCATATATGGCCTTCGGGGTGGGACAACCATCTTCCTCCAGTCCTGCAGCAGTTTGGTTCCAATTAACATTTAACATCTCATACGTTCTAATTGCCTCTCCCCAGCCTATTCCTGTATCTACCCACACTCTCGGATACTTCCAAATCAATAAACATGATCCATTACCACTCAAAATGTTACAACAGGGTCTTCTACCAATATATCAGGGTTCCTTACACCCCAAAAATGACAGTCTGTCATCCTCCAGTTGTCGTTCCATCGCATGGAGCCCTATCCAGTGCGATTAACAGTTGCAAGTCCGTCCCAGGTCCAGCTGCAGCCTGCAGGGTTGGTGCACATTTTGTACTGCGGATCCGTGTGTCTGCCTGGAGACACACAAGTGAAATGGCTCCCAGGAGCCAGAAGGGTAGACGGGGATTATTGTGCCCCATGTTGGGTCTCACCCTTGTATTTCCTCAGCCTAATGATATGGATCCACACTGGAATTCCAGTCGCTAGGACAGCTGACGGGGTTGTAAGTAAAGCTGACGGGGTTGTAAGTAAAACTGTATGTGGTCCCCGCCTGGTCAGGTCCGGTTCTGTGTTCCTGTGAAATACACTGTGGCAGGAGCCTGCAATATTCAACCAAACAGCCACCCATAACATGCAAATCACCACCACCAATACACCGATCACCAGGAGTCCTCGTGGGTCAACCTGTAAGCATTTCAAAGGGTGAAAGTGAATCTGGGTTAGTTGGCCCTGCTCTCGCAGAGAGGAGCACTGCTGTTAGATTTGTCACCCAGTCGTTTCCTGAAATGGAGATTTCAAAGGGTGAAAGTGAATCTGGGTTAGTTGGCCCTGCTCTCACAGAGAGGAGCACTGCTCTCACAGAGAGGAGCACTGCTGGTAGATTTGTCACCCAGTTGTTTCCTGAAATGGAGAACAGCTGTTTCGTTAATTTGTTCACTTTCAACACTGCCACCTGTCTTGGTTTTCTGTATTCATGTAGTCTCACTACTCCCCCATTTTGTATTGGGGCTCCTGCGCTATTCGGGAGCCCCCTATTCATCCACAAGCTAAAAAAAAAGTGCATGCTTCACAAGCTGCGGCTAGAGCGTATAATTCAGCTATCTGAGCAGACTGGCCTGGCAGTTGCCCATGTCTTGTTACTTATCGCAGTCCCTCTATCTGCCTCCCCTTTTTGTTCCTAGCCATGTGCCATTTGGTTATACGCACAACCCACGCCATTAGGTCACTACAGTCTCTGCAGTTCTGGTAACTCTTTTACCATAGCTCGTAAATCAGAGGGGCTAAGAGGTGTATGTTTTAACACCACAATTGCTGCATGCCCCCCCTCTCCCGATTGCGGGATTGCGGGAACTGTATCAATGGCCACAGGTGCTAATGAGGAGCGGTTGGGACATGAGGGGAACTATCAGCTATCTCAGGATACAAGAGGCAATGTCTTTGATTTACATTTCAAATCATTCAGACATAATTTCATCTGGCTGCGGCACTCGGTCAATTGTTGAGTTAGTTCCATTAGTTGTCTCTCATGCTCTAACTTCTGTTTCTGCCACAGTTTTATTGTGCTCTTATATGACAGCACGACACAAATAACTGCTTCTTTCCTTTTCTCTTTGCCCTCTTTTCGCCCGTTCCACCATTCACTCATAACTTAAGCTAGAGTTTGGCTATTTTTGTGTTCTCAAAGGGAACGGCGGTTTAGCCTTAACTACGCCGCTGGATCTAGGTACAGTCGCTTCCATTGCAGCTGTCCTAATCTCTTCACGTAATATCTCTTTCTCCATTCCCAGTCCTGTGATCGGTAACGGTTCAGAGATTATAGTTATCTTGGCTATTATAAAGCATTTTACAGCTAAGTAGCTAATACTTGTCGGTAGCTACGTCCCCGTGTGTTAGAACAGTTCCTAAGGGCAGGGAAAGTATGTGTTTTGTCTTTATCGTATAGGGGCAATTCCTATGTGTGTTACTATTTTAACATTAGTCGCTTATCTCGGGCTCATAGACTATAACACCATCATTTAGGGCTCACAGGATCGCAAATATTTAGGGGCTCATAATGTCCACGGTCCTCATGCTATTGGACCGGAACCTCGACAAGTTTATATCAATATTTATGATAATCCCATTATATTATATATATGCTATCATATTCTATATGCTATATTTGTGTACACTTCATATAACAACGGATCACACAGGCCTAACACAACAAATACAACAGATACTGCGCCGGCATACAGACACTTCAACTCATGCACATAAAAACGCAAAACACAAATTGAGTTCGGAACAAACAGACGATCGTGCACTTTCTCTTACGCATTCATTCGCATTGGCAAACAACCAAGGTTCTTCTTACACACAGTTGGCACACAGCCCAGTTTCTCACCACTCGCAGTCTAGCTACCAAAGCATCTCCCTTTTTCACCAAACGGCGAAAGAGGCCAAAGCATTACCCCAAGTGTAGGCTACTTCCTACAGCTTTAATGCCAACAACAACTGCAGCGGTACTCGGAAGCACCCGCTAACAGAAACCAATGTGCCCAAACGGCACTGACACCCAAATGTGTCCAATGGGTCCTATCTGACCCCTCTAAATGCCCCAAACGGCAATGACACCCAAATGTGTCCAACTATGGGTCCTATCTGACCCCTCTAAATGCCCCAAATGGCAATGACACACAAATGTGTCCAATGGGTCCTATCTGACCCCTCTAGATCATCCAGTGGTTCAATCACAACGCCGTCCCTTTCCACACTTTCTATACAAAAAAATAGGAGTCACTCCACTATTTGGTTCAAGAACAATCAAAAACCTAAATGAGGGTGGTAAATAAAATAATACTCACCCTCGAATTGATTGTCGTTGTTCCAAACAGGAGATGTTTCCTATCCCATCCTCGTCGCCATGAAGTCTGTTGGGAATTTTCTCCCTTCGTGGAACCAAGTCGGGACCGGCGAAGTAACACACTGATGACCACTTTTCAATTGAAAAGCTTTATTTCGATGCGCAAAGGGAGACTCGCGTGGGAGCACAGCGACAGTGCGGTCCGACCGAGATCTTCAACATAATGGATACACATGAGGGTTTAAGTACCTTGTCCGTGGTATAACCAAATGGCAGGTGTGAGCATTCCCATCGGAGAGCGCATATCACACCTTGATGTCCTGGGGACACCCACTGAGTCAGCTACCGGGAACATCCTTTTGAACCCTATGTGTGACCAGTTATCTCTAACAGACAAAAGGCTATTGCAGAGTGTGTGTGTGGGAACGTAAATACAAAATGTAGTTCAAACAAAAAGCAATTTAAATAGTATATATCTGATTCAAACCTATCATTCCCTCATTTTGTATTGGGGGGAGGAGACATCCTACCCACCATTGCTCAGGCTCTAACTATGTTACCGTTTTCAAGAGAATTAGTCAAGTTTGGAGAAGGTGACGTCATACGACACATTATTGATCAGACTACGTAGCTTATGGTACATACAGTGATCTAAAACAAAGGTAACAATATTAATTCCCCAGATACTCTGAAATATTACCACCCAAAGCCACCCCAAGGGGTGCTATTCCCAGCAAGTTCAGTTCCTTTGAGCCCTTGGGTCACAGTTGTTGCTTTCCTAGCTGCACTATGGTAGTGCTCATCAGAGCGTAAGGAGGCATCAGCAACTTAACTTTAACTAGCTTCCCAATTCTATCAGAAACTGCCATAAGGGCTCTCTCAAAGCTATTGAGTGCTGGAACAGAAGTGTTAGCGGTGACATCCGGAGTGACTAGAATAGAGCCGATAGTGATACAAGTAAAAGTTGGGTTAATGCAGTAGGAAGTGTTAGGCATTGCGCAGAGATTTTTGCCAGAATACAGAGGCCCAAACCAACACCAAGTGGTGGCATTGGTTCTCACTGCTATTGCTCCAGGAGGTTCAGGCAATACTTGCATTTGTAGGTCAGGTCCCATACTATCTGACAGGGCTTGTCCTGACTCAATTGAAGCAGTACACAGTACCCAGCCACCAATGGTAGAGTACTGGTTCTGAGATAAGGCGGTGTGTCTTTGGCTGTTGGAGATGATATACCTGACATTACGCACACGGCACACATGACCATTACAGGGAAAAGGAAACGGGTGTATGGGTTGTGCCTTAACTATAGGTCTCTGTCCTATTGGAATTAGCACCCCACCCCGGATGGTCTCACCATCATGGCAAGCCCCTACTACTGACAGGGACCCCTCCCCGGCCGCCACCCAGGGGGCCGGTTCTATATCCTTAAGGACCACTGACCGCACCCAACCTGGTACACGTGACGCGAGCAGGTCACCTATCAAGGCTGCCACCTCCAAGCTGAATGCCATGCCAGTCCTGTAACACATCTCCTCCACCCTCACATGCTTATTTTCTTCCACCAAAATTTCCTCATAAAATTTACTGTTTTTGGCCAAATGCTGGAGCAGAACAGTGATAACCTCCCCAGTATCATGCGTAGCGGAAGCAAGATGGCGAGTAGCTTGGTTAGAAAGTAGTCCTCCGTGTGCCACCGATATAGTACCTGTTGCTAACAGGTTGTCAGCCCAGTCTCGGTTATTGGACTCTAGTGCCATTGAGATTGCATTTACTGTTGACCCAGCGGCTCCCACCCATCCTGCAACATCTGAGAGCAAGTCCCTACGCTTCCTAAGCACATCATTCCTGAAACACTTAGGTAGCCTTTGTAACATAGTGCTGATCAATACTTGAATAGATTCTCCTAATTCTGTGAAAACGGAAAAGTTTTAGGCCACATGATATGCTTCACTTTGATAATTAAACGAGAGTGTCTGATTGATACACATACTAGGCCGGGCAGAGGTTCTCCTTCGGAAGACAATCCGATTTTGGGTCCATTATACAATCCAGGGCATGCACCAGGCTTCTCTGGAGGACTGCATTTAGCACGTGTCCCACCCCTTCGCTGAAGGGCATGCTCATATATGGCCTTCGGGGTGGGACAACCATCTTCCTCCAGTCCTGCAGCAGTTTGGTTCCAATTAACATTTAACATCTCATACGTTCTAATTGCCTCTCCCCAGCCTATTCCTGTATCTACCCACACTCTCGGATACTTCCAAATCAATAAACATGATCCATTACCACTCAAAATGTTACAACAGGGGTCTTCTACCAATATATCAGGGTTCCTTACACCCCAAAAATGACAGTCTGTCATCCTCCAGTTGTCGTTCCATCGCATGGAGCCCTATCCAGTGCGATTAACAGTTGCAAGTCCGTCCCAGGTCCAGCTGCAGCCTGCAGGGTTGGTGCACATTTTGTACTGCGGATCCGTGTGTCTGCCTGGAGACACACAAGTGAAATGGCTCCCAGGAGCCAGAAGGGTAGACGGGGATTATTGTGCCCCATGTTGGGTCTCACCCTTGTATTTCCTCAGCCTAATGATATGGATCCACACTGGAATTCCAGTCGCTAGGACAGCTGACGGGGTTGTAAGTAAAGCTGACGGGGTTGTAAGTAAAACTGTATGTGGTCCCCGCCTGGTCAGGTCCGGGTTCTGTGTTCCTGTGAAATACACTGTGGCAGGAGCCTGCAATATTCAACCAAACAGCCACCCATAACATGCAAATCACCACCACCAATACACCGATCACCAGGAGTCCTCGTGGGTCAACCTGTAAGCATTTCAAAGGGTGAAAGTGAATCTGGGTTAGTTGGCCCTGCTCTCGCAGAGAGGAGCACTGCTGTTAGATTTGTCACCCAGTCGTTTCCTGAAATGGAGATTTCAAAGGGTGAAAGTGAATCTGGGTTAGTTGGCCCTGCTCTCACAGAGAGGAGCACTGCTCTCACAGAGAGGAGCACTGCTGGTAGATTTGTCACCCAGTTGTTTCCTGAAATGGAGAACAGCTGTTTCGTTAATTTGTTCACTTTCAACACTGCCACCTGTCTTGGTTTTCTGTATTCATGTAGTCTCACTACTCCCCATTTTGTATTGGGGCTCCTGCGCTATTCGGGAGCCCCCTATTCATCCACAAGCTAAAAAAAAAGTGCATGCTTCACAAGCTGCGGCTAGAGCGTATAATTCAGCTATCTGAGCAGACTGGCCTGGCAGTTGCCCATGTCTTGTTACTTATCGCAGTCCCTCTATCTGCCTCCCCTTTTTGTTCCTAGCCATGTGCCATTTGGTTATACGCACAACCCACGCCATTAGGTCACTACAGTCTCTGCAGTTCTGGTAACTCTTTTACCATAGCTCGTAAATCAGAGGGGCTAAGAGGTGTATGTTTTAACACCACAATTGCTGCATGCCCCCCCTCTCCCGATTGCGGGATTGCGGGAACTGTATCAATGGCCACAGGTGCTAATGAGGGAGCGGTTGGGACATGAGGGGAACTATCAGCTATCTCAGGATACAAGAGGCAATGTCTTTGATTTACATTTCAAATCATTCAGACATAATTTCATCTGGCTGCGGCACTCGGTCAATTGTTGAGTTAGTTCCATTAGTTGTCTCTCATGCTCTAACTTCTGTTTCTGCCACAGTTTTATTGTGCTCTTATATGACAGCACGACACAAATAACTGCTTCTTTCCTTTTCTCTTTGCCCTCTTTTCGCCCGTTCCACCATTCACTCATAACTTAAGCTAGAGTTTGGCTATTTTTGTGTTCTCAAAGGGAACGGCGGTTTAGCCTTAACTACGCCGCTGGATCTAGGTACAGTCGCTTCCATTGCAGCTGTCCTAATCTCTTCACGTAATATCTCTTTCTCCATTCCCAGTCCTGTGATCGGTAACGGTTCAGAGATTATAGTTATCTTGGCTATTATAAAGCATTTTACAGCTAAGTAGCTAATACTTGTCGGTAGCTACGTCCCGTGTGTTAGAACAGTTCCTAAGGGCAGGGAAAGTATGTGTTTTGTCTTTATCGTATAGGGGCAATTCCTATGTGTGTTACTATTTTAACATTAGTCGCTTATCTCGGGCTCATAGACTATAACACCATCATTTAGGGCTCACAGGATCGCAAATATTTAGGGGCTCATAATGTCCACGGTCCTCATGCTATTGGACCGGAACTCGACAAGTTTATATCAATATTTATGATAATCCCATTATATTATATATATGCTATCATATTCTATATGCTATATTTGTGTACACTTCATATAACAACGGATCACACAGGCCTAACACAACAAATACAACAGATACTGCGCGGCATACAGACACTTCAACTCATGCACATAAAAACGCAAAACACAAATTGAGTTCGAACAAACAGACGATCGTGCACTTTCTCTTACGCATTCATTCGCATTGGCAAACAACCAAGGTTCTTCTTACACACAGTTGGCACACAGCCCAGTTTCTCACCACTCGCAGTCTAGCTACCAAAGCATCTCCCTTTTCACCAAACGGCGAAAAGAGGCCAAAGCATTACCCCAAGTGTAGGCTACTTCCTACAGCTTTAATGCCAACAACAACTGCAGCGGTACTCGGAAGCACCCGCTAACAGAAACCAATGTGCCCAAACGGCACTGACACCCAAATGTGTCCAATGGGTCCTATCTGACCCCTCTAAATGCCCCAAACGGCAATGACACCCAAATGTGTCCAACTATGGGTCCTATCTGACCCCTCTAAATGCCCCAAATGGCAATGACACACAAATGTGTCCAATGGGTCCTATCTGACCCCTCTAGATCATCCAGTGGTTCAATCACAACGCCGTCCCTTTCCACACTTTCTATACAAAAATAGGAGTCACTCCACTATTTGGTTCAAGAACAATCAAAAACCTAAATGAGGGTGGTAAATAAAATAATACTCACCCTCGAATTGATTGTCGTTGTTCCAAACAGGAGATGTTTCCTATCCCATCCTCGTCGCCATGAAGTCTGTTGGGAATTTTCTCCTTCGTGGAACCAAGTCGGGACCGCGAAGTAACACACTGATGACCACTTTTCAATTGAAAAGCTTTATTTCGATGCGCAAAGGGAGACTCGCGTGGGAGCACAGCGACAGTGCGGTCCGACCGAGATCTTCAACATAATGGATACACATGAGGGTTTAAGTACCTTGTCCGTGGTATAACCAAATGGCAGGTGTGAGCATTCCCATCGGAGAGCGCATATCACACCTTGATGTCCTGGGGACACCCACTGAGTCAGCTACCGGGAACATCCTTTTGAACCCTATGTGTGACCAGTTATCTCTAACAGACAAAAGGCTATTGCAGAGTGTGTGTGTGGGAACGTAAATACAAAATGTAGTTCAAACAAAAAGCAATTTAAATAGTATATATCTGATTCAAACCTATCACCTGTATTTTGTTGAGTTATTTTTTACCTAATAAAAACAACCCAACTGCAGCTTGATTGATATTACCTGGAATGCACAAAAAATGATTTATGACAATTAATAAAAATGGAGATATCTGTTTTTATAAATGAACTCTTTATATATATTTATTTATTATTTCTTTTATTTATCTCATTTTTTTACTTTTTAAATTTATTTTTCATTTAAATTATATTTAAAGTTTAAGAAAACCCACTGTTAAAAATAGGGATGCACGATAACAGCCTGGCTTACCATCTATCACCCACACACAGAAAAGGTGACGCACAGACTGGTGAAATTCATTAGAAAGAACAGTGTTGAACAACAAACACAAACTGATGAATATGATTCAGAAATCCAGGGGTACGAAGGCAGAAAACCTGGTGGTGAAAATAGTGCTGATGTGCCACAGAGTGAGGATAGCACAGAGAGCCAGGTCCTAGATGGGAATGAGGAAAATTTGAACGTAGATAATACAGACGTGCCGCAACAAGATGAAACTACAGAAAGCGTAGTGCTAGATGAGATGAACAAAAACAGTGCAGATGCAAAATCTAGTCATGTTCAAAACAAGCGCTACCCAAGAAGAGATAAAAGAACCCCAAAATACTTAGATGATTACCTACCAGACTTTGAAGATAATGATGTAACACGTGCAAGTGTTGATGATTGTTACAGGGCAGTATGTGGAATTCCTCGAACCTATAGAGAATCCTTGATGTCACCTGAGGCACCCAGATGGGGGAACGCGATGAAGGCAGAACTCGACTCAGTTAAAGAAAATGACACATTTGAACTGACTTCTTTACCGGAGGGTAGGAATATAGTGGGGGGTAGATGGGTCTATGTCATTAAATAAAAAGCTGAAGGAGGGAAGACCTTTAAAGCTAGATATGTTGCTAAGGGTTACAATCAGATAGAAGGCATAGACTACCATGAGACGTTTGCCCTGACAGCAAACCTTACTTCAGTACGGGCATTGATGCAGGTAGCAGTGCAAAATGACCTCATTGTTCATCAGATGGATGTCAAAACGGCCTACTTACATGCTCCAATTGATACAGAAATTTTCTTAGAACAACCAGAGGGTTTTGAAAAGACATCGGAGACAGGGGAAAAATTAGTATGTAAATTAAAGAAATCCCTTTACGACCCAAAACAATCTGGGAGAAAGTGGTACAAACTTCTACATGATCATCTAGAACAGAACAATTTTGTGAGAAATCTATCTGACCACTGTGTGTATAGAAAGCAGATAGGCAGTGAGACAATTGTTGTAATCATCTGGGTTGATGATTTAATTATTGCAGCCAGCAATAATGATTTGCTCAACAGATCCAAGAAGGATCTGGGAAAAATATCATACTTCTTGGGCATTCATTTCGAACAGAGGGGAGAGGAAATCAAAATGAATCAGAAAAAGTACATTCTAAAAATACTTGAAAGGTTTGGAATGTCAAATTGTAAACCTAGATCTACCCCTTGTGAGCTAAAATTGGAGGGTGACAGCAATGAGGTTGCTAATCACAAAGAATACCGTGAGATCGTAGGCAGTCTGATTTATGCCATGACTTGTACCAGACCAGATATTAGTTGGATGGTCAGCAAACTGTTGCAAACACTGGCAAAACCAAAAGCTGAGCACTGTGGCTGCTAAACATGTCTTGAGATACCTGAAGGGTTCTGTTAACTTTGAGTTGTGCTTCAAGAAAATTGATAAAGAATTGAATCTAATAGCATTCAGTGATTCTTTTTTTCCGAATACAATGTTTTTATTAACAAAACATAGATGTTACAACTAGGGATGCACGATAACTGTTTTTTACAACCGATATCGATAACCGATAAATTCCTGCTTCTCATAACCAATACCGATACCGATAACCGATAACATTTTTTATAGTTTATATACACACTTCAGTGTAGGGATGCACGATATAGCCATCGCGATGTATGCACAGCTATTTTTAGCGCAATAACAACTATCCCCGGTATGTGGCGTTAGGTTTTTTCCCCGTATGTTTTTCAGTGGCTGCGGGTGAGCTGGAAACAGGGGAAGCGGAAACACTACCTTTAAATCTATCATTACTCTCAGCCTGTTCCCCTTTCTCCTTGATTAACAATAAAACAAATAATTCACAGAATAATTGACACCAATCGTAAATAAATGATTATGCTGGCGAAACGTGAGATTTTATAATTAACAAGGATGGCATTTATCGATGTAAATTACGTTAAATGCTCATGACACATCACAGCTTTTGTGAGGTCTGTGTTCTAAACGTTATTGTTTATTACACTCAACCTAACCTGAAAGTTTATTCTCAGTAATTTAAATTGATTTAACTAAATTTAGCTCCGTTTTGTAATTTGAATTGTTTAACACAAGAAAGCTATAATTTGAAACATTTAAGAGAAAGCTTTGGGATTACTTGCCACTTAATTATTGAAATTGCCATCCTTGTTATTTTGAGCATTTAAAGTAATTTAAATCGATAAATGCCATCCTTGTTAATTATACACGTTGTCGCTTTCGCAAGCACACAAACTACAGACAATCTGCGCTGTTTCGCGAGCATAATCATTTATTAACGATTGGTGTCAATTATTCTGTGAATTATTTGTTTTATTGTTAATCAAGGAGGATAAAGGGGAACAGGCTGAAAGTAATGATAGATTTAAAGGTAGTGTTTCCGCTTCCCCTGTTTCCAGCTCACCCGCAGCCACTGAAAAACATACGGGAAAAAACCTAATGCCACATACCGGGGATGTTATTGCGCTAAAAATAGCTGTGCGATACATCGCGATGGCTATATCGTGCATCCCTACTTGAGTGTAAGAAAGGCTAAGATGTAGTGAGCAAAGATGAATTTAACATTATAGCTCTGCCTCTGTCCTAACCGAATATAAATGATGTCACTACTGTTGTAATCACAATAAAAACAAGAACAGTTCCAATTTTTCAAATGAACATTTATTATTATTATTATTATTATTATTATTATTATTATTATTATTATTATTATTATCATCCACGGAATTTAGGTTTCTTATATCGGTTCTATTTATCGGCGAAAATTTTATTATCGGAGTTATCTGATAGTTATCGTGCATCTCTAATATTTACCAAAGTGTTCACATGCCCAGACCACTGCCAAGCACTCTTTTTCGATCTGTGCATAGCGTGTCTCTGCACTTGTGAGTTTTCTTGAGTACTAAGCAACAGGCTTCCAACAATCCTCATGTTGTTGGAGAAGCCACCCCATAGCTGCTAGCATCCGCTGATACCGCCGTTGGTATGTTTGGGTTGTGATATGCCAGTACTGGGGTGCTCATCAGTGCTTGTTTCAGACTCTGGAAGGTTCTCTCTTAAGGCACTGCTGTTCTTAAGAAGATCATAGAGTGGCCCCCCAATAGTTGCCAGGTGGGGTATGCACTTCCCTACAGAGTTAATCATTCAAAGTGCTCGTTTCAGCTCTTTTATGTTTGTTGGGGCCCAGAGGCACAAAAAGGGGGTATGCAACATATGCAGCGTATAGGGGTATGGGGGCGCCAAAACAATGGTGAAAAATATACATATACAAGATATGGCTGCGGTCCAATGACTGTATCAATGATGAGAGTTAAAAAGTTGTCATAAAAGATTCTAGAGCGCGAGGCTTTGTGGCACCCTGTGATCTAAGTTGTCATGACATAGAGAAGGAGTCCAGATGGAGAAAGCTGAAAAGAAACTGTCAGGGGCGCAGAACAGTAAAAGAAAGGGAAAACGAGAGTGTGTGAAGGACCGAGAGAAAAATTGTCTATGTGGATGAAAGTCTGCGGGTAGGATGTAAAGTACCACTTCAGTGAAAGTCTTGAGAGGGAAGCTTGAAGTTGACATTTTCTAGTTAGCTAAACTAGACTAGTTAACATTAGCTAACATTAGGTAGGCGGCTAACATAGTTATATGAGACATGGGAAAAGAATAGATAGCCTGTTGCCTCAGTACATCGAAAATAAATGTTGTTGGTTACATTTAGATTTTGGTCGAACCCGATGGTCAAATCCCAGTGTTTTATCAGGACATGCACAGTTTGACGAAAACAAACTGGAAAACGTAGCCTACTGTTTTCTTAGTTTTTCTGCCTTCACCTCAAATCATCGATAGCTAAGTTATACCGCTTTCCTCACACGCCAGCCTTCCTCGCCAGCTTTCCTCACACATGAAGTTGATGTTCAGCCTGTCTTGTTCAGTTCTCTAAATAACATGGGGTACCAGTGGTATTTAGCCACGGGTTTTCTTGTGTCTATGCCAATCAGTTGCTAACTTATGTTACTGATGTGATGTTATAGACAATCAACCAGTTTATCAACAAACATTAACTTGTCCCATATGGTTAATGACGTTACCATTTAACTGTAGCTTCCTAGTTCTCCTGATAAGAATACCAAGATAACCTTCCTAAACACACTCACACACAAACACACACACCAGACACGATATTATGGTAGACAACTTTTTTTATTATCATTTCAACGGGCGAATGGAATAAACTCCTTTCTGTTTATGGTTAAAATGGAAGATGTAGTTGGAGGATCATATTTCTTTCACGTTAGGTGAAATCTTCATTCGTTCATCATCTTCATTAGTAGCCTAAGGCTGCCTTTTGACAGCCAAACAAGGTGGCTCGAGCATTTGATGTTAGATGATGATCTATAGGCTACCGTGGTGCGTAAGGAGTTAGTTGTGTAGCCTAGGTTGGAAGACACACTTGAATAGGGCTGTCGCGATAAACGCAATATTGCAATCCAGCACTATTGACAAGCCAACCGCAGGGGATGGCAAGCAACCACCATAACCGCTATGCTTGAGAAACTATTTCGGTTGAGAAAGAGAAAAAAAAGGTTTCTCATGTGCACGAGAAACTTTGATCATTTTTTTTTCTCTCATGTCCCCTAATTTTTTTTCTCAAGTCCCTTTAGGGGCTCCATTTGCACTTAGAAGATTTAGCCTAAACAATTTGCTTTATTCAGTAGTCCCCCCTTATCCGCGGGGGATGTGTTCCAAGACCCCCAGTGGATGCCTGAAACCGCGGATAGCACCGAACCCTATATATACTATGTTTTTTTTTTTTTCCTGTACATACATACCTATGATAAAGTTTATTTTATAAATTAAGCACAATAGGAGATTAACAACAATAACTAATAATAAAATAGAACACTTATAACAATATATAGGGTTACTTGAACACAAGCACTGCGATACCGCAATAGTCCATCTCATAACCGAGACGGCTAATAAGTGACTAATGGGTGGGTAGCATGTACAGCGTGGATACGGTGGACAAAGGGATGATTCACGTCCCGGCGGGACGGCGCGAGATTTCATCATGCTACTCAGAAGGGCACGCAATTTATAACTTATGAATTGTTTATTTCTGGAATATTCCATTTAATATTTTTGGACCACAGTTAACCGCGGGTAACTGAAAGCGAAAGCAAAACTGCAAATAAGGAGAGACAATTTATATCGAGCCTAGGGTATAGGCTAGGCATCATCCTTTTTTTTCATAAAGGAGAAAAGGCGTGTAGCCTACCTTACATTCTTATTGCGCCTCATTGCCCTTCTGTGTTCTGCATTTAACAATAAACAAGTAATTAATTTGTATTAAAACTGTGTCATCTTTGTCATTTAAAAACCAACAATATACCTAACTAGAAAAGTGCATGTCCTGAAGAAAATGCAGAGTGTGATTGCGACCCTGCAGCGAAAACGTGCTAACATATCGCTAGGATGTGGCTAAGTGGTTGCTAGGGTGTTGCTAGCTGGATGCTAGGCTGTTGCTAGGTGGTTGCCAGGGCGTTACTAGGTGCTTGCTAGGCTGTTGCTAGGTGGTTGCTAAGGTATATAAGGTGGTTGCTAGGGTGTTGCTAGGTGGTTGCTAGGGCATTGCTAGATGGTTACTAAGATATATAAGGTGGTTGCTAGGGTTTTGTTGGTGGTTGCCAGGGTGTTGCTAAGTGGTTGCTAGGGTGTTGCTAAGTGGTTTCTAGGCTGTTGCTAGGGTAAACCATACGGTTGCTAGGGACACACCCACCTTTGGTGAGTGTTGGGTCACATGACCCAAAACAGCATATCAGGTCCCATGGGTATTGGTCAAACGGTGACCGAGTTGTAAGACTTTGAAAAATGAATTGAAGTCAATGGGAGGATGGAGGGATGAAGAAATGAGTAAAGGACGAGTGCAGGTCAGTAAAGGTTTCAATGAGTGTTGGGTGATCTGACCTGAGGCCGCATATGTAGTACAGTGGCTGTCGGGCCAAAGGTGACCAAGCGGTAAGACCTTAAAAATGAACTGAGGATGGAGGGATGAGTGAATGACAAAAAGACGAGTGCGGGTGAGTATGGCTTTCAATGAGTGTTGGGTGGCATGACCTGAGCCAGTATATGAAGTACTATGACCGTAGGCCGAAAGGTGACCCAGCGGTAAGACTTTTAAAAATGAATTGAACTCAAAGGGAGGATGGAGGGATGAGTGAACAACAGCAAGATGAGTGCAGGTCAGTATGGTTTTCAATGAGTTTTGGGTGGCATGACATGAGCCAGCATGTGAGGTACTGTGACCATAGGCCGAAAGGTGACCGAGACTTTGAAAAATGAATTGAAGTCAATGGGAGGATGGAGGGATGAATAAATGAGTAAAAGACGAGTGCGGGTCAGTATGGCTTTCAATGAGTGTTGGGGGATTTGACCTGAAGCAGCGTATGTGGTACAGTGGCTGTCGGGCCAAAGGTGACTGAGTGGTAAGACTTTGAAAAATGAATTGAAGTCAATGGGAGGATGGAGGGATGAATAAATGAGTAAAAGATGAGTGCGGGTCAGTATGGGTTTCAATGAGTGTTTGGTGGCATGACCTGAGGCAGCATATGTGGTACTGTGACCGTAGGCCGAAAGGTGACCGAGCAGTAAGACTTTGAAAAATGTATTGAAGTCAATGGCAGGATGGAGGGATGAATAAATGAGTAAAAAAACTGATTAAAGAAATGACAAAAAGACGAGTGCGGGTCAAGACGGTCTTGGATGAGTGTTGGCTGATTTGTCCTGAGGCAACATGTGAGGTATGGTGGCTATGGGGTGAAAAGTGACTGAGTGGGAAGGCCATGAAGTGTCAGGGGGGTGATTTTGAAAATGAATGGTAGTCTATGGGAAAAAAGGGATGAAAAAACGACAAAAACCAGAGAACGAGTGCGGGTACGGCTTAGCTGTATACAAGCACACCGATCGGGGGGCTGACCGGACGGGTTACAGTTGGTTTGGGGTCAATATCTCGAAAACTGTGGGAGGAGAACCAGGACAAAATTTGGTGGAATAAGAAGAAGAAGAAAACTATCGGAAAACAATAGTTTGCTTGCAGTGCTTCACATTGCAATCACACTAATGAACCTTGACAGAGGTAGCCTGTGGGTACACTCAGAAAACTCAACAAAGGCATGTGTTTTATTACCAAGATAGAAATATGTTTGTATAATATGAACGTATCGTGTTTATGTTTGTTACATGAATCGTTGTTGTTCGTTTAATGTCAAACAACAAAAATTCTGATGAACTAGATCAACATATATTGATTCAAGGAGGATTAGTCACTTTGAATCAAGGACACGGGTATTGCTAGCTACTGCACATGCTCCATACCCCAGGATCCAGGGAACTCAAAATTAGTGGGAAAGAACGTACTCGTATGGCGCGCAGCACGCAGTCAGCCTCCTCAATTGTGTCTATCACACTGTTATGCAGCAGATTATCTACTGGTCGCCAGCCTTGATATTATGGGTAAGTAATGGATACACGAATATCTGTTTGAACATATTTAGTCATTAGTGATTAGTAGAAATGAATTACTACAGTTTTGAAATGTTTCTCAGATATCTCCGCAGAATTGTATCATTACAGTTAACTTAGCTAACAGGCCAGTCCAACATGGTTAGTCGTTCTTTTCTGTAAAGGTAGTAGCTTCACTCGGTGACTGTTTCTGCCTGTTTGCTTGCTAGGGAGCTAGTCCCAGGAGTTCTGAAGTCCGAATTGCCAGAAAATGACTTTTTATGCCCGCTTGCTTGCTAGCTAGTAGTGGTGTTCAAAACGATTCTTTTTAGTGATTTGGTTCCTTTCGTTCAGTTAAATAAAATGATTCGAATCTTTGACTCACTGATTCATTCATTTCCATATCCGGTCGGGCAGCATACACGAATCTGTAAATAGTTTTATTGCATTTTAAAAGTTACTGTACACTGTTCCAAACATCCATTATTAGCCTGCTCTGCAGCAAAACAGCACGTGTGAAACCAAATGTCAATGAAATTAATAATAATTAAATCATAATATTCATTACGTAAAACTGCACCATGCTATTCAAACAATCATGCAGCCGCAAAAGGTAATAGAACCCCACATTTTAACGCGTATAATAGCCTAAGCACATGTCATTTGCTAAAACTAAAAAAAAGCACTGAGGAAAAAAGAGCCACGCTTATATCCGAAGCGAAAAACTTCGTTTTACAAGTTTTGAACTAACCCATCCCAAACATTTTAATATACTTGTAGGCCTAGTCAGTGATGTCGTATTTTTATTTGTTGTTAATGTAGACATAGTACGCTACAAATGTGGTGCATAGGCTTATGCATCACATTTCTGTTTTGTTTTGCAGCCTACTATGTTGATTTGTCAGTGTTTATTAATAAGGACTTTATTCACATTAAAAGGAAATGTGATGTCAACATTAAATACATCGTAGCCTAAGTAGAATTGCAGTTGTGATAAACAAGAACTGCGATATGTTGTGCGCACCTAAAATATGCTACTGCTAAAAATATAAATATAAAATAATATTCCAGGTAGATGAGAAAAATAATATTTAATAATATTTTTTATTCCTATAATAATGTCACGGAAGCGCTCTGATTCCTCTTGCATCGTCACAGTCAATGGTGGATTTAGCCCAAGCCTGTTATACTGAGAACTAGCGATTCTGGCAACACGTAGTCACCCATTCTTCATAGTCAGTGAATCTTTGGAGTCCGAAGGAACTGGTGAACTGAGGACTCACAGTTCCTTCGAGTCCGAACGAACTGGTGAACTGAGGAACTTGTCAACAGTTCATCAGGTCAGTAGGTGGAGTCAGTGGCGCCTGCAGGTGTACGGCCGTACGCACTGTGTGTACCTTCAGGCCACGAGGAGAGAGAGAGAGTCAGTCCATTTCTGTCTGTGATTATTATTAGAAGGGTCCTGTTCTGTGTTCAACATAATTGTCACTTTTTCTTTTTTCTTCTTCTTTTTATGTGTGTGTGTATGTACATGGCTTTGGCAATAATGTTGTTGTAACGTTCATTCCAATAAAGCTTTCTTGAATTGAATTGAGTCAGTCGCTGTGTGTGTGTACAGCGCACTGAAGTAGATGCTGGTGTGTCGTGTGTTTGGGGGTGGGGCGGAGGTGTGCAAGACCAAGAGTGAACGGATTGGTTGCTGGATAGGTAAAGAGTTAAATTGTATGTTTTCCTCTAGCTGAGTGGGGGTGTGGACCTCTCAGTGGCAAAATGCAAGGGGCTGGATTACCGTTGCCTCAACAAATCACAGAAATTTTCGTCAAATTTCGTTAGAAAGTTCATTTGAAATTTGAAATGTTTAGCAGACACCTCAAGTACATAAGAAAGTGCAAATATTGGAAACACACCACTGTGCTGTTTTGTCCAGTTGATCTTGAGTTTAGCTTAGCTTTCAATTGCCATTTGCAATCTTAACAACAGCCTTTTTAAAGGCTAGCCTTTTCTTCTTGGGTTGCGATTGCCAGCCTAACAAAACTGCAAATGCAGTAATTTTAAACAGTCTTTTTAAAGACTATTTCAGTACTCTTAGCCTACTCTCTTACTTGCAAGCAGTGTAATCTTATGATCTTTGTCTTCCTACCTTCCTGTCACCTTTATCTTTTTTCTACTTCTACCATCTTGTCATCTCTTCTTTCTACATCTCTTGTCGTCTCTTCTTTAAATACAATCTTCCAACACGGTATTCAGCATAAAAATGAGTAAACGGAGCTTCAAACAAATGAATTTATTTCAAACATTTTCAAAAAACCTAAAACCAATGACACACGTGTGTCCTCCGCTTGCCAGCCGTCTCCGGCTAGCGACCGGTCAGAGCATTCCTCAGCGCCCCTTCACACTGATGCACCCGTCAGTGTTAGCTATCCGGTCCCCTCGCAGGAACTGCCCAAGACAGCATTTGTCACTGAAGACCCATCTAGCTCTGCTCCCTCTGGATCTAACCTGAATTCGGCCACCACACACCCTCTCTCTGTCATCCCTCCACATCGTCAGCAGATGTTAGCTCCTTTTCAGTCTCCGAGTCCTCCACCGTCCAGACAAATGAACCGTCTGCTAGTTTTGCTAGTCCTGACGAGCCCCATGTAGTTAGCAGTTTCCCACTGTCATTAGCATCTGACTTATCAGATATAGCCGAACTTGAGGCAAATATCCTGAAATGTGCACCAGACTCTGTAAAACTGCATGTGCTACAAAACCGATTCAAACCACATGGGTAGCTCCTTCAACATTAATATTTGGTAAACAGAGAAAAGTGCCTGAAGAGTTTTTTGATGAGTCTAAGTACCCAACTATGCGATATAGCGTGTGTCAGGACAGTCTGCTCTGTGTTGCATGTATGATGTTCTCGTCCGGGGATTTAATTTTGAGGACTAAGCCACTCCAAAATTGGAGCAATGCGAAGAAAATTGTCGCCAAACACATAGCCACACAAGCGCACCAGACTGCTCAGTTGCGGGCCTCCGAATTTGTGCAAGTATGCACTGGTAAAAAACTTTCCATTTCTGCAGTATTAGATCGCTCTCTTCAAGAAACAACAGAACAGAACAGACATGGCATTAAAGCCGTAATTGATCTGATCGCTACGTGTGGACAGCAAAATGTGCCTCTTAGAGGTCATACCGAGGAGCGTAGTAATTTCCAGGCCTTTCTCAAGTACCGTGCTGAATGCGACACGACCTTGAAACAGTATTTACAGCTGGCACCTTCCAACGCAAATTATTGTGGCCACCAAGTTCAGAATGAAATTATTGATTTGTGTGGGAGGCAGATTCAGAATTCCATTCTAGACAAATGTCGATCCGCCCGGTGGTATTCCGTGTTGGTTGATGAAACGGCTGACATCAGCAATTCAGAGCAGGTGTCAATGATAGTGTGTTATGTGCATTGTGATTTAGGAAAGTATTCGGTAAGAGAGGACTTTTTGTGTTTCATCTCCACCACTGACACAACAGGTGAGGCTTTAACTAAGGTCTTGCTCGACAAATTAAAAGAATTCAAACTGGAGCCAATGAACATGGTGGGACAGGGTTACGACGGCGCAGGGAATGTGAGTGGCAAGGTTCGAGGGGTGCAGGCCCGTATTAGGCAGCTTTATCCTGCCGCTACCTATGTGCACTGCAGAAATCATGCCCTGAACCTGAACATTATACATTCCACACGTATCCCCTTAGTTCGAAATTCACTGAACACCATCCAAGACATCGTGACCTTCATATCTGCTTCCCCCAAACGGCTACAGATATTTTAGGTGGCCAAAGTACCAACCGCTTGCAAAAATTTTCAGACACCCGCTGGTCCCAGCACGATGCCTGCATTGCCACAGTGATCGAAAATTATGAGCGCATATTTGAGACAATGGGGCAACTGCAGACGGAGGGGATTCAAAAGCTGCGCTATGGCCACCTCCCTGTCCAGATCAATGGAGTCATTTGACTTTATTATAAGCATTACTGTAGTGCAGGGTTTGCTTCAGTATCTTACGCCCCTCAGCAATAGTCTACAAAATCCAGCGTGCGATTTACCATCAGCTGCAACTAATGCAACGGCCTTAGTTACCCTACTCCAAGGAAAGAGGGAAACAGCCTTTGGAAAACTGTGGGAGCAGGGCTGTGCTTTGGCAGCTAAGCTGGATGTTCATCCATCTATACCTCATATCGTGGCACTGCAGACTAAACGCTCAAACACACCCGCGTCAACCCCAGAGGAGTATTGGCGACGTAATCTTTTCGTCCCATTCGTTGATCACCTCACAACAGAAGTGAGAGACCATGTCTGCTTAGCGCTACCACGTCTGAAGGGCCAGTATTTGCTGCCCGACAAACTTTCGGCCTTGTCCGACGCTCTGTGGCAGGAGATAAAAGACGAGTATTGTGAGCTAATGCCCAACGTTAGTGCTGCTGACGCTGAACTGGAGCTGTGGAAACAGCTTAATGCGTTACAGCCGAACACAAACGACATTTGTCAGGTGCTTGAAAGTACTGCAGACTTTTATCCAAATGTCCACTGTGTGCTGAAAGTCCTGCTTACTATGCCCGTATCCACGGCCTCTGCCGAGCGTTCATTCAGCACACTGAGGCGTCTTAAGACGTACTTGCGCAGTACGATGACAGACAGAAGACTCACCGGACTTGCCCTCATGAACATTCATTCTGATATGAAAATTGACACCAAAGAAGTCCTGAAACAATTCGATACAACTGGTAGGAGGAGAATTAACTTAAAATGTTAATGCAATGGGTGCAACTGGCCGGATCACAAAAATGAATTAGGCAATCTCCGTGTTATTTTCGCATTCAGTGCCGGATTCGCATTTCACCAATGAGTGTAAACGAGCACACTTGTATGTTGCCTTTACAATTTATTCCAGCGAATTATTTTCAAAATGTATCAAAATGCCCCCTGCCCCCTCTTCCTTTGGCGTATAGCTGTCAGTCTTGATGTAGAACGTGGTGTAGTTCACTATTTGCTTGTCGTTCCTTGCCTTGCTATCGAAACTCAAGTCTGGATACCAGACAAAAAAAGAACTTGTGGTGGGGGTGTATCAGTGCGGCCATGGGGGGTAGTTGAGGCTGGCTGAGCGTACCTTACAATTTAATTCTGCAGGCGCCCCTGGCTAGCATTGTGAATACTGTGACAGAGTGCCGCCACTACGGTTGAGTATGCGCTCTGACTACCATCCCAACGAGCCTGGCTCTTTGGCATCGCTGTCAAAGTCGCATGCTTGGTATTCCGGAGATTCGTGTTCGAGGCCAGGTGGCTGGGGTGACTGCTCAAATAATGTTTAGCGTTGGAAAAAGCAGAAGCGCTAGATGAGAATGGTGTGCAGCGTTTGAACATCGCAAGCAGGCTAATATTTTACATTCGTGTGTACTTAGAATTTACATCTCAAACTTAGCTGGCTAGCCCACTTAACGAACGATTACGTTGTTCTTTTCAATATTTGTCCTGTAGCGTTTTAACAACGCTACACGAATGGTGTCCTCGCTACTTTTGTAAAATCGAAGCGCACTTGTTTAGGTGTGTTAAAACGAATCTTGTTATGACTGTCACTATAAAATAATGCGTATCTGTACATGAAACCATTGATGAGTAGCAACCTAGATTCCGTTCGTTAGTGAAATTAAATACCCTTAATTCAGCTGCATCCAATCTTTTGTTAAATTCTGTTTATCATTGGAAAAAGCAGAAACACTACATTAGAGCATTGTGAACGTCACCTTGCCACTATCGTTTTAAGTAGGCTAAACGTGATATTGTGTTTCCAAAGATTCTTCCGTTATTCACTGCAATCAAAATGTTTCATAATGTAGTTTAAGGCTGTTGTCTGGTTTGCTCAGATTGTGAATACATTTATGAATTACCTTTCAAAAACCGAATCGCGCTTGTTATGGAAGAACGTATTCAAAGAAAGAAGTGTATGCATTACCGAAGGAGTGCCTTGTTCACAGTTGAGTCTTTTTGTCGTTCACTCATCCCTCCATCCTCCCATTGACTTCAGTTCATTTTTCAAAGTCTTACCACTCGGTCACCTTTCGGCCTACGGTCACAGTACCACATGTGCTGCCTCAGGTCATGCCACCAAACACTCATTGAAACCCATACTGACCCGCACTCATCTTTTACTCGTTTATTCATCCCTCCATCCTCCCATTGACTTCAATTCATTTTTCAAAGTGTTACCACTTGGCCACCATTTGACCAATAGCCACGGGACCTGATATGCTGCTTTGGATCATGTGACCCAACACTCACCAAAGGTGGGTGTGTCCCTAGCAACCATATTGTTTACCCTAGCAACCGCCTAGAAACCACTTAGTAACACTTTAGCAACCGCCTAGCAACACCCTAGCAACCACCGTAGCAACCGCATAGCAACGCCCTAGCAACCACTTAGAAACACTTTGGGAACCACCCAGCAACGCCCAGAGACCATATTGTTCACCCTAGCAACCACTTAGCAACACCCTGGCAACCACCCAGCAACATCCTAGCCACGCCCAGCAACCATATTGTTTACCCTAGCAACCACTTAGCAACACCCTAGCAACCGGCTAGCAACCACGTAGCAACCACTCAGAAACAATTTGGCAACCACCCACCATCCCCCTAGCAACACCCAGCGACCATATTGTTTACCCTAGCAACCCCTAGTAACCACTTAGCAACACCCTAGCAACCACCCAACAACACACTAGCAACCAAATCATATACCTTAGTAACCATCTAGCAATGCCCTAGTAACCACCTAGCAACACCCTAGCAACCACCTTACATACCTTAGCAACCACCTAGCAACAGCCTAGCAAGCACCTAGTAACGCCCTGGCAACCACCTAGCAACAGTCTAGCAACCACATAGCAACCACTTAACAACACTCTAGCAACCACATAGCAACCACCTAGCAACCACCTGGCAACCGCCCAGCAACACCCTAGCAACCAAATCATATACCTTAGTAACCATCTAGCAACGCCCTAGCAACCACCTTATATACCTTAGCAACCACCTGGCAACAGCCTAGCAACCACCTAGTAACGCTCTAGCAACGCCCAGCGACCATCTTGTTTACCCTAGCAACCACTTAGCAACACCCTGGCAACCTCTCAGCAACGCCCTAGCAACACCCAGCAACCATTTTGTTTACCCTAGCAACCACTAAGCAACTCCCTGGCAACCGCCCAGCAACGCCCTAGCAATTCCCCAGCGACCATACTGTTTACCCTAGCAACCCCTGGCAACCACCTAGCAACACACTAGCAACCACCTTATATACCTTAGCAACTGCCTAGCAACACCCTAGCAACCACCTAGCAACCACTTAGCAACACTTTGGCAACCACCAAGCAACGCCCTAGCAACCCCCAGTGACCATAATGTTTACCCTAGCAACCACTTAGCAACACCCAGCAACCGCCCAGCAACGCCCTAGCATTGCCCCAGTGAACATATTGTTTACCCTAGCAACCCCCTAGCAACCACTTAGAACCACCATAGCAGCCACCCAACAACACACTAGCAATCAAATCATATACCTTATTAACCATCTAGCAACGCATTAGCAACCACCTAGCAACAGCCTAGCAACCAATTAGCCACATCCTAGCGATTGTCTCATATACGTTACAATGTTTTCGCTGCCGGGTTGCAAGCACACTCTGCATTTTCTTCAGGAAATGCACTTTTGTAGTTTACACTTGATGTTGCCTATTCATTGATGTCCCAGAGGAAGTTGTGGCTATTCAGAAGGTTAATGTTTTGGCATAGAGCTGATTAGATCCACCTCCAGTAATTGAATTTAATTCCAGTAAGTAACCAGTATCATGTTCAATTTCTCACGTTTATAACAAACCAAACTTCATGAAAATTGGTTCAGAATTCAGAAAGATACAGTCCATTTTGTAGAGAAGTCTGCATCTCTCAGTACACATTATTTACTAGCGGATCTTGACTGCTCCAATATAGTCGACCACGCAGATGCATAGCGGTGACATACAGCAGTGGACAATGAGGTACCTATTTTTCTATATCTATGGGTGTAGCCATGCTGTCGATCCAAGTCAAACCCACCAAAAGAAACTCTTCTCTCATCCATCAGCATAGATCCCACCCATTACGTCCAGTTCAACTTGCAAGAAAAACGTTTTGATTCGTAAAACTTTTTGACTCGCAAAACTTTTTGACCCACAAGCAAAACTTTTTGACTCGCAACCAAAGAGGACTGATTCGCAATCAAAACTTTCTGTGACGCAAAAAAGACAAACTTGTTTTTGATTGCAGTGCGAGAAATTTGCTCTCAAAACTGTTTTTTATGCTTGCGTTAAAAAGAAACAAAAATACCCTTATATGCCGGTCAATGTGTACAAACCCATGTTTGCTATTTGCTTGGTACTATGTCAACTGCTGTTCACTTTCTGAAGTGTGATTTATGTAGCAGCATATCTGCTTTTGTAATGTTTAGCTCTGTGCAGTGAATATGTTGCTGTAGGGATAGTGGGGGGTGTTTTGAATGAAGATAATGATGTGCTCTTTTCGGTGGTGTCGCAGGAACTCCCATCCCCACAGCAACCATCATAATTCCATCATGCAACAGCTGGCCTTGCTGACTGGTCATGTGACCCTACCCTCTACCCAGCCCCGGAATGTGGGTGTGGCCCATGTAATGAGACAGCAGCCAACCAAGAACTCGTCCTCCAGAAAGAACAAGCAACAGCACCAAGGGTCTGCCAGGTAGATATTCTACATGCTATTTCAACCTAGGAGCAGCTACCCCACAGATATTCTGCAGGTTTAACCCATGACCCTTTATACCACAGATATTTTAGACGCTACTTTAACCCATGAGCCGTTACATCACAGAAATTCCGTACACAGTTTCAAACCATAAGCATTATGCCACAGATATTGTACACATTTTTATTCATGAACCATTTTACCACAGATAATCTATACTATGACCAGATGTTTGGCAGCTGCATTTCTCTGTGCTTACTTGGTTCAGGAGATCACCCCACAACAACTGGGGCAAATCAAAACACAGCTTCAAAAATGGCAGGAATAGAATTTACAATGTGATGGAATTGGATATCTGGTCAATGTACTGACTGTGGATATACCCAGTTTAATCATGCCATTCCTAACCCTGTAAACACTTGAAAGCACACAATTGAATTTGCCTGCCTAGCCATTCTATATATTTGCTTAATATACATATACTAATTAATACAGATTGATGAAGTAATAGATGTTGGTGCACAAGTATTAGGAGCACACAGCAACAGTAAGTCAATAAAGCAGTACTAGGTCTCCTGTATTCTTATGCTCCTTCTCTTCTCTTCCTATCAGAAACGTTTCGGCATGCGAGGTGTCGGCCTCACAAGTACTGTCATCCCTGCAGCGCTCCAAGCGCGTGAAAGAGAACACGCCACCGTGGTGTGCTGCTATCCCGAACAGGCTGCTCCTGGCTTGCGGACCCCCCCTCTCTTACAGCAGCTGCAGCGAGCTGACATCCAGCATCAACCTGGACAAAGCCCACCCCCACGCCCCACGGCAGACTATCGTCATCCCCGACACACCCAGCCCAGCTGTTAGCATCATCACCATCAGCAGCGACACAGATGAGGAGGATGACCACAAGCAGGCCAGCAGCAGGTCAGAGGTCACCACCCGCATGCGGGCTGCTGGGAGTTGTAGTCTTTTTTGTTGGTCTGGTTGTGGTGAGAAGGAGTTTGGAATTAATGATGCTGCCAGTGATTAACATTTGGCCTTACACATGGACTAAGCATTGGATGCATTAACGTTTGATGGAGATTCGCAGGGCTGTGGTTAGCTGGTGGCCGAGGGTGTGACGTGTATGTCGCTCGTGTGTTCCCACACCACAGCACGCCCAAGCAGAGGAACGATGTGGTCAGCTGTGTGACAGTACACGACTCCCCTACCTCAGACTCCTCCTCTGGCGGCAGCCCCTACTCCATGGACTCCCGCCCATCCAACGCCGGTGGCCTCCACTCAAAGCCTGCATTGCTGGACAGCTACTGTCATGTCAGTCCCCACACCATCATCATTCCACCCCTCAAGGCCCAGGCCAATGAGACGGCGGCTGAGTGTAAGCGCAGGCAGCCAGGTACAGACTCAGCAAGGCTGGAAATGCATCATGTACCTGTGGGGATCAGACTGGGGACCAAATAACTAACTACAACCTTATGATGGATGGAGTGACACTAAAAACGCAGTCATGTTACATTTTCATTTTGCAGATTATCCGGAGCGAGTTATATAGGTTACAATTTTATCCATATATCTAGCTGGATATTTACTGAGGCAATTTTGGGTTAAGTACCTTGCCCAAGGGTACATTGGCAGTGTTCCAGCAAGGAAATCGAGTTTCGGTTCGAGCCCAGGTCCTTACTACTACACCACATTGCTGGCTGTGGGGATGCAGGGGGGACACAGTTATAAATGAAATCTCAGCTATCATGTGTGCCATCACAAACATAGGGGAAAATCAGCTTGCGCACATGCTAACAAGGAGCCCCATTACACCTGGCAGCTCCAGCTGATTTCTGTCTCCACACAGCTGGCCACTGCTGTACTCCACCCAGGGTGGGAGGGGCTGAAGCAATGCACACCTGTCATTAGCTAGCCGTGGACTTTACTACTCTTTAGAGTCATTGTAGTGAAGAGGGTTTTTGCACCTGCAGCATGTCAATCCACACGGTATGTGTTTGCGCATACATATAAAGTGTTATCCAGAAGGTCAGAATGAATGTAGGACTTCCTACACACTAGAGATGTGCATCTCCATCACTGAGGCCAATGCGATACACATCGCGATGTATTGCCAACGATCTGATACATTAAAGATACATATGAAGCAACTACTAATGCGATACGATACGATTCACTTGATTGCGATGCAGTGCAATTCGACACGATTTGATTCAACACAATGCTATTCACCGCGATACAATGCGATGCAAAACAATATGATGCTATGCAATTCAGTATGGTACAGATAGTTTGATTTTATTTCCTTGGTTCTTCTTAAGCAGACAGCAAATTATGAACTAACTAAAAAAATGCCATTTTTGCTTCACATATTTGTTATATTCACATATTCACATATTATCTCTAGTACTGCAACTCAGTAAGCATCTCATTTATGCTGTTTCTTTTCTTTATAGCGGCATGGCATATTTTGCAAATTGCATGCGTCTTGTCAAATTGTCCGTCTCTGTTGAAAAATCCAAAGTGTCGCCAAACATTTGATTTGCAGCAATGCGGTGGAATGTGTAGCTCTTCCTCCTCCATGATAATCTGTGACTTGCCCGAACATGCCTCCAACTCGCGCAAGACTTGGCCGAGAAACTTGACAAGATTGGCCACTGACAGCAGTGGAGATGAGAGAGCATGCATGAGAAACAGTTTAGAGAGGAGGAATCAATCTAAATATAAAATTATTGGTCACGAATTATTGGTCACATTTCTAAATAATAAAGGCGTAGGGCCTTTACTAATAATTATATATAAATAAATCGGATTTTACCGATGCAAAGATAGCCAGGTAGGGAAACGTATACCTGTATGTCATCTCACGCCTGCCAGTAACATCCCACAGACCTGAGGATGTATCCTGTGAGTCATTGTGGTTTTAAACATATTTGAGTGCTGAAATTGCATATTTGTTGTACTTCGTTATACTGCGTGGAGGTTTGATCCTGTGCTCTCACGCCCCCTGCAGGCACAGCAGCATGTGGCAGCTGAGCAGAACAGCGGGCATCGGCGGCAGCAGGCCTACATCACACCCGCCATCACGGCCCAGGCACCATACTCCTTCCACCACAACAGCCCTTCCCACACTGCTGCTGTTCACCCACACCTGGCCACCGCCCACCTCTCCAGCCAGGCTCACCTCTACACCTACACTGCCCCCACCGCACTGGGCTCCGGTGGCGCCGTGGCCCACCTGGTCACCCCCCAGGGCTCGGCCCGCCATGCCATCCCACATGCGACCTACCCACCGGGCATTGTTCACCAGGTGCCCGTCAGTGTGGGCCACCCCTCCCCCACCCTGCACTACAGCCAGTACTGGGCCTACATCAGCACCTCGCCCACCTCCACTGTCTACACTGGATACCCACTGAGCCCCACCAAGGTCACCCAGTATCCTTACCTCTAGAGCTGAGACACTGGAGCCTGTTCCAGAGCTGCTCTCCAGCCATCCGTACTATGAAGCCACACACAGGAAACTTGAAGAAGACAGTGAACACTTGCCCCCTTGTGGTGGGGAGGTTTTCTTTTTTAAATTAGTTTGTTGAAATGGCCAGTTCAATTGTTTTTGTTGTTTTGGAGGAGGGGTTTCTTTTTAACATTGGTGATTCTGCGTGGTCTCCTCCCCCAGTCCTTTTGAGACAGGTGAAAGTCTCATCACAGATTTTTTAAAATGTGTGTCATTTTTTAAATTATTGTTTTACTTGTTTGTCATTTGTCATTTTAAGAATCAGACTGTTTTAAGGGGGTCGGATAGCTGTATATGTGACCCCCAATCAGAAAGGAGATAAGGTCAAATACGGATACCTGCTGCTTTTCAAAAACAAAACAAAACAAAACAATGGCCTTGAACTGTCTTAACCATTTCCAAATCACTCTACGGAAGAGCAGGGGAGCACATTATACAAACAAGAGGCAAGCAACTTTTTGTGTATTTATAGGTTTCTTTCCTTTGTGTTCACTTCTGGGGGAAACCCTGATTTTAGTTCCTTGCGGGTAGAACTTTTAGCTGGGCCCCTTTTAGAATGTAGCAGTCTGCACCTTGTCATTTTGTGAAGAATGTCTCTGATAGCAATAGATGTGTGTTTCTGCTCTCAATGTGACTGCACAAAAGTGGTTATGATGACATAGGCATGTACAGCGTGATCGTTTGTGAGTATGTGTGTGTGCGCGCCACCAGCAGTCCAATGTATGTCATCCACCGCCACTGAATACTTATAGCTTTTAGCGTTGTTCCCTGTTGTGCCTTGTTTTTTTGTGCTGACACAATTTAAAGTTTACTGTGCTGGTGTGAGAGGTGCATTGTGGGTTTGTTTCACTTGTAAAGGAAGTTGTTTGTGTCTTCCAGGTGTAAGCTAGGTGCTAAAGCCGTTAGCTAGGTTTATGTTAAAACAAACATGTCAGATTTTGTATTTTCCAGAGTGTCCCAATTACTGTGTATAAGATGGCCCTTTGCTGTCTTTTTATGTAGCTGAAGATGGCTTGGAACCAAAGTTGCCCTTTAGTAAATTATTGTTCTGTTGATTGAAGCCATCCTGTGTTCAGTATCTATATGTACATGAGTTACGTGAGGGATATACACAAGTTGGATGTAAGCTGTCCCAAAGCATTAGTACAATTGAAAAACACCCTCTGCAGACCTGTCATGCAGAATGTGTGCACTGAATATAATCATAAAATGATGTCTGAGCTTGGGGGAGATGAAGATTGTCCTGGCTTTGAGGTGATTTCATAGTCAAATCACAGGCCATGAGGAGGGCCCTGATTGGTTGAGAGTGACAGAGGCAGCCATTGAGAGACCTGCAGCAGAAGTGAGCTGGAATCTGGGATATCAAAGGAAGGCATGTGGGGAGGTATGTGTAGGATGGAGGGGACGGAGTTGGACTGGTTTGATTGGGGCGCAAGACGGAGGAGGAGGAAGTGGAATTCTGCATCTTAACAGGACTTCAAGAATGGCATTCTGGGTCGGTGTGACGGGTTGACCGCAGCAGCCAGGCAAAAGATTCCAAAATGGAGTCGAACAACAACTGAAGTGGCAAGGGGGTGTTTATTGGTTCCCAGGCGTGCAGGTGAAGGTGACAGCTATGTACAGTGCAGGAGACCATAAAGTACCAAAATAAACAAAAACAGAACTTAAGCAACAAAAATGTAACAAGAGACAAAAAAAATAAAATAAAATAAAATAACAAACAGGTAAACAAAACTATTTATAGGGGTTTTCAATAATTCCCACTAACTAGGCATGTTCAGACTCAGACCAGTCTTTACACTCATCCACTCCACCAACCAACCAACCCTCAAGTGAGGTCACAATTTGCCTTTTATCCCCTCCTTGCTGGCTGGGATGATCCAAACAATATTACCGTGTTTCATTCCAAAATTGGTAATCTGTTAACAAATCACAGAAATAATTGACAATACAAATGACATTACAATTATCACACATTTCCCAGCTTTTCTTATTTTCCCATGTTCAGAAAATAAACTTATAAATAAACCCGCGTTAACTGGACTATACCACCCGCTGTACATTAAATTATAAATACAGTCCCAGCTCACTGTACCACCCTTTTGCTCCCCGACGACCCGGAAACAGTGGACGTGGTCTGAAACACAAACAGATACGCGGTAAGGCGTTTGCTTGCTAGCACGCTCACACGATATCATAAAACATTTAAAACAAAGTTAAAACTGTTTAGCTATGTTTTTAAATAGCGTGTAGCTTCACTGCCCTGCTAGTTGGCCACCCTAACAGTAACAGTGCCACTTAACAGAAATTTAAAACTTTGTTTTTAAACGTGCGCGGTGCGCTTGCTTGCCCGTAATTCTGCGAACTGTTTTCATATCAATAAATGGGTAGGTTATTCATATGGCGTTCTTTCTTTATTGTCCCAATTATCGACACATTCCGTAACAGGCTAGCAGCTCCGTTACAGTCGGTCAGTTGAAGCAGTGAGTCCCATTGTCAGGGATGCAGTGGCGGGAGGTGACCGCACCCTGCTCTCTGTGAGGAGCGCTCATGTAGAACAGCTTCATGAAAGGTTTTAGTCTTTCACACCCTGAGGGGTGAACGCTGTTCCTACCCTCAGAGGCGGGAACAAGACATAGGCGCAGTAGCATACACCTGGAAGAATAACATTCAAGCATTGCTGTAACCTTGCTGGCCTCTGGACCTGTGTTAAACCTCATGCTGCTGGAAAGGGGACTGGTGACATTCTGTGAGTTGATCGGTCCACGGCACCTCGACCTGGCTGCTCTGTTCAACCGTAAGCTTTACAACAGCCAGGCAGTCAGGCTGCAGTCCCCTTCAGGCGCTGGACACAAAGATGCTGGCACGAGGGACACTGTGACACGCCGCTGTGGTGACTTTCTGTTCCTCCTTCACACCTTGCTGTGGTAACAGTCTGATTGATGATGTTTTAGTGCACAGTCTTGATTTTTCATAATTAGAGGTATGTTTTATTTTTAGATTGTTGCAATAATTATTCTCAATGCTATTGAGTGTACGTGGATTTTTTGTCATGCTGGTGTCATCTGTGTGTTCATTTGTAACGGAACAATGTATCGCAGTGTTTAGTGTCATCTTCACCTGGAATTTCATTGGCTGTTGTTGCATGAGCGAGGTCTGGGGGTGTGACATGCAAATGGTGAGTTTCCCAACTTTCTTCCCAGCAAGAGCGTTTATGTGAAGTGAGTGCAGGTGTTCGCATGCACACATGCACATGCACACGCACATGCGACATGTTACATGTAGGGATGCCACATTACCTGTGCACAGTAAATTTCCAGGGATTGTCGCTCCCTGTTTGATTACCATTCCCATAATCGTGTTCTCTGCTGTCTGCCTGACTTTTGTTCAGTGCAGAATCTGGCCATGTGTTTAGTCCTTCTCAGAGTCATTGACTTTCTCCAAAACATGTTTTGTGTGGGCAACAATTGTATTTTTAATGGATGTGCTTTCATTTTATCAGTGTTGTAGTTTTTGCTTTATAAATTTATGTTTTGAGTGAATGAACATTTTTATGGTAGAGTGCCATAGCAGTTACCCGTAGGGTAGAATTCAAAATTGCGAAAATCCTTTTCAATAATTCAATTTCAGTTTCAATTCAGTTTTATTTATATAGCGCTTTTTACAACATGAGTTGTCACAAAGCAGCTTTTCATCAGTATTCCAGGCCTGATACCCCCGCAGAGCAAGCCAAAGGCAACAATGGCAAAGAAAAACTCCCTGACTAATAGGAAGGAACCTTGAGCAGAACCCTGGTCAGAGGGGGAGCCCATCTGCTTCTGGCTGGCACTGGCTGGACAAATTCAGTAGGAAAGAATTTCCTAAGAAATTCTTAACAGTACTTAAGAATGGTGAAACATGTAAGGTAGTAAGACATAGCAATATACGGTGTGTAAAACATGAGTCTTGTAAATCTTAAATCTTAAAAGTTATACAGCAATAAAAGGCCACTAGTACAAAATGAATGTAAAATTTGAAGCCAGAATAGTGAAGATGATTTTGATCTTTGTTTCTGTTGTGATTACCAGTGAAACCGTGACCTTCCTTTTCCAAATCCCTGAGCTTATATTATTTTTGCACTTCCAGAAAGGCAGTATATTTTACCCCCTATAATACTTTAGCATTTGTTTAGGAATATTGCAATATCTCTGATTTGTTCTTGACATTGAGGGTATGCAAATGAGGAATGTTTTGCTTTGTTCTTTTTTTTTTGTTTTGGGTAATTGAAACTACATTGATTTAGTTTTTGGAATGGAAAGAGTAGCCCTTTCAACCCTACTAAGCTCAATATTGAGTTAGTGGATTGTGTGTTTGAATACTGAAGGAAAGGAATATCCAATGTAATTAATTTTGTAGTGCTGGTTGTTTGCATTTTGCTGTTTCTTTTTTTTTTTTTTTTTTTTGATATGTTGTCTCTGATCAGGTGAAGTAGAACTTTTAGCATCAATGTAGATTCAGTAACCATTCATTTACCAAAATGTCTTTCATTGAGAATTAAAAATCTTAAAAAAAGTTTTTGAATACAATCCTTTTCCTTCTCCCACTATCATTTTAAAGTCAATATACACTGCCTTGCAAACAACAGACTCTTCTGTCAAAGCTTTAAGGGCTGGTTTCAATTCAAGTGTGCCGTGTAAAGGGGTCTGTTTGTGAAGTCAAATTAAAGCAAATTTAGCTTTATAATGGCCAAACTGAGCTACATGCACACAGGGCCGGAATAAATGGTGGGCAGATCATCTTTTTAGGGCCCCACACCCCTAGTCGAGGTATGTTTTCACGGATTTTAAACACTGCCCGATAATTATCTTGTATGAAATAGTTGATGCACGCATTTTTGTATTCAATGTACAGCATAGGCTACTCACATACTCAAAAACGAGATGGTACATCTCAAGGGGTTACTACTAATAAATTTACTATATTTACATTTAGATGTCCTTTCTCCGGAATCTGGATTGGGTAAAGTCCTCAATAACATCGTCATAATCCAATGAAACAGTGAATTCATTTTCAATGGCAAGCAATGCAAATGCGTTCAGTTTCTCTTCTGTCATTGTGGACCTCAGGTGACTTTTAACACATTTCAGCACGGAAATTGTCCTCTCCCCTGAGCAGTTTGCAATCGGCAATGCAAGATACATCCTCAGGTATATGTCCACATTTGGAAACGCATCCTGTAGGCCTAGCTCTCTCAGTCTCTTGTACATGCCCAGCACAGAAACTCTTCTGCAAAACCTGTCTCAAGATCCTGGGCATATACTTCTCTCAGGTGTTCTGTCGCTGCCCGCAATTCTCGTATGCTCAATGAATGAGCTTTTGTAAGGAAACCGAACTTTTCCTCCGCTTTTTTGTATGCTGCCTTGCGCCGACGCAGTACCTGATACGGAGTCACAGATTAAATATTGTGTATAAAGGTATCATGCCCGGAGCGTCTGGCTTCTGGGTTTGCCGACTCACCAAACATAACTTTCTTTGAGCGACCTCTCTGAGTATCAGTAGCTGATAGAATTTTAGCCTCTGCTTCATAGATTTCAAAGTTGTCTCTGGCTTTGGTTATGTATTCTACGAGTGAATGGTACATAAGAGGAACTGTGCAAACATCTATTTGCACCTGCTGCAAGGCCTTGCTCGTAGCATTGATTCAGTTTAGTATGTCATCCCACATTACAGTCATAAGCGCAGTTTCAAGGGTATCCATTGCTGCACTTAGTTGACACGCCTCATACTGTGCTGCTTTAGGGATACCACTATCAGCAGAAATTTCTGTCAAGGCTGCCATATCTCAGAGCTTTTGTGGCATCGGCTCTTGTGGACCACCTAGTGTCTGATAGGCTTTAATGCGTTAGCACTTTGGTGCACGCTTTGAGATGTGACGTGAGAACCCCCCACTGCCATGTGGAGGCTGAGAAGAAGTTGTATAAATGTTGAACAAAGCCAAAATATGAAACGGCTTCTCTGCAACATTCCACTGCACAAGTCCCTACTAAATTAAGAGAATGGGCAGCATGGTATAAAGTCAGCGAGGGGATTTTCGATTTGTATTCTAGCCTGAAGTCCAGAGTACCGACCAGCCATATTACTAGCATTGTCATAGCTCTGGCCCCGACAGTCAAGCAAATCAATGCTGCTTTCTGTCAAAGCTGATTTGACAGCAGTTTCCAAATGTCCTGCACTGTGGCCATGCAGTGGTATGAATTTTAAAAACTTCTCGACAGGCTCACCACTTTTCTGCTGGACATAACGAATTACCAGGGTGAGTTGGTCAACATGTGAGACATCTAGTGTTGAATCGACAATGATGGAATAATATTTGCTGTCTGTAATTTCCTGGACAATTGCATCCAGGACTTTTTTGGCCATCAACCCAATAAACTCGTCACAAACAGTTGACGACAAGTAATTAGTATGTCCTCTCCCTTTATTTCCATATTTAGCCAAATGCTCCGACAATAATGGATCAAAGCGACTGATTAATGCTAGACACCCCTAAAAGTTTCCATTGTGGGATGATCTGATCAGCTCATTGCTGCCGCAGAAGGGAAATCCTCTCAACAAAAGAAACTGAACAGTTGCCACCATACGTTTCAGTATGTTTCACCAATAAACCCTCCGCTTGCTGCACTAACTATGAATCAATTCATGCATTTTCATTTCCGAGGGAGGACAGGGCGACAATTGCACCGCGATGATCAGTGGAATTTTCATTTTCCTGTAAGTGACTAGAACCATTTTTCCAATCATTAAATCCGACTGTAAATGCACTTTCTCTCTTGGAAAATAATTTGCAGCAATAGCAAAACACTGAGCCACAAGACGGTGAATACACTAGCCATTCTCTGGACAAAATATCCCTGTTTAGTTTTTTTTCTGAAGAAGTAATCCCTAGTTAAACTACAATTGACATCCCCATATTTTCTCACAGATTGCGAAAAATCCCCCCGGTTTATTGAATGCAAAGTAGGTACGGATTTTGTCATCAATTTTGTTCCACTTTTCAGGATCAGAGGAAAAGGTTTCAATCACCTTGTCTGGGTCAGCAGCAGATTTTGACAGAGACTCTGGAATGGCCTTCTCAACGGGTGACATTAAGCCTACCTCTGCTGTTTGTCCACCTTGCTCACAAGCTTATGTAAAGTTCAGGTTAATGTTGACTGGGATGGCGGAATTCTCTGCAAGGGTTTCGGCCGCATTTGCGGTTGGTGACGACTTTGCTGTATCACTACTAGATTTAGCTGTGCCAGGGGAGAGGAACTTTTCCATTGCAAACCTCTGCATTTTTCTTTCTTCATCTTCATGTTTATTTTTTTTTCCTTTTGCCGCACCAGAAAGCATCATTGGAGCTAGCTAACAAACATGGACGTAGCTGCAAGTGCCGATCACTGAACAATGATGAACTGGAAGGTTTTGCTGCGTGCATGTTATTAGCCTAACTAGCTAAATGTGAATTATTTCTATTTGTTTTTTTTCTGCCTGCACCTAATTAACGCTTTAATTGGACGTTTTTTTTTTTTATTATTATTTCAGTACTATCATTACTATTTTTTTCATTTTATATAATTTTCCCCTCATCACTTTGTCTGGCCAGTGGGCAGCCTAGTGGTCGAGTGGGCCCTAGGCAGCTGCCTAGTTTGCCTGTGCATTAATCCGGTACTGCAGGCACAGCTTCCAACTTGCTGGTGATGCGAAAGCCAAGACCGCCAACCTTTCAGATTGAACAACATTCCTAATAACTGTCTGTGGGACCCCTTGAGCCATCCAGGGCCATCTGAAGGAAGTACTTGAAGACTTTTTCTACTGTTCCCAGTGAAGAAAGAAATCTGAAACATGAAACAGTGCGGAGAGCATCCTTGTACAGTGTGGTCTCTTCTACATGTTGGAAGTGGGCTAGAATAGTGATGGTGGGCTAGAATAGTGATGATAGGCTTTTTTCATTTCTTGTGTTGCACATAGATGTCTGTCACCCTATGAGCCAGGACTCGGACATTCTCAAAGCCCGCTGCACAGGTGAGAGTGTCAGTCTGTAGCGGTGTACATTCTGTACAGTCTGCTCCTGTGTACATTCATTTCCCGCGGGGTGGGGTGGTTAGGGGAGATTTACGCTATCACTGTATATCCTGATGTGCAAGAAAGCCAAATAGTATCATTTGGTAAGTTTTACACATTTCTTACAAGAACCAGAAATCTATTAATATAATTAGACAAAGGTTTTGTGCTGAGGAAATTTTCATAGAATATCATCCTGTTTGCATGTAAAGTGACTTTCCCTCTAATTATCTGGCATGAATGGGTGAATAAGACATCATTTTACAAAATGGTAAAAATGCAGATCTGTTTGTGCGCAAAAATGTTCCAGCTTTTGTTCATAACCTGTAGACTTTGTACTATGCTCCATAGCTGCCTGCATGTTCCTATGCAGAGCCTGCCTGCTTTCCACTGAAAGGGGCTTCCCACAAGAATGAAGAACTTGTTCTGTTGTGAGGAGTCATGGAACACAAGCCATCATACCCTATGACTGTGAGGGCTTTAGACCTTCACCAGTGGCAACCACTGCTAATAAGATATTTGTTAATGTTTTCTCCAAATTCAGTGAAGATAAATATTTTATACACTCTACTCAGAAGGCCTAATAAATGAGAAAGCATCATACCCTGTCGCCATTTTGTGTCCATGGATGTGTAATTTCTCTGTGGTATTGGCTCTCATTTATGGCTGTGTAATCTCTTGTGTGCTGCAGTATTTCCCTCTACAGGTCTTTCATCATGTTAGCTGTCTTTTTTTTAATATTGTATTTTGGAGGAAAAGGGTTTGACAAAGTGATGTATCGTTTATCCGTTTTTAGGTGTACAATTACATGAACCCAGTTCCTTAGACTCATATTATTAAGTATGTTATGAGAATGGATATTTTACTGCCTTATAGAATGTTTTAAATATAATATTGACTATAATACTGAAGATAAATTAAATCCTTCACGGGTTGAGTACTTGCTACTAAAGAGCTTGTGTTACCATTGAGACTTTGTTTGCTTCTCATAATCATTTTTGTTATAGAAAAACAGTGCATTTATATTAGACTTCAAAACTAATTACAGCATTGTAAATTTACTAGGGATTTTAATAGAACACTTGGTTATAGAAAAATTCATAACTGTTCTATTTACTAACTGTAGGGTGAGAATGGGCTTGCGATGTGGTGAACTTTGTTATAGTTCGTTATCCACTGTTACTTTTGATCATTTTTTTGGGTCTCTGAGGTGAATTGAGTTATTAATGAGAATTTGCATGCTCACATATGCATATTGTGTTTGTGTAGAAATGTAATCACATTTTGTCTTGGATTTACATTAAACTGTTGAGTCATGGCACCTGTCGTTTGTAACTGGTGTTTTTCATTTGCATTTTTACCTGTGGTGTGAGTGTGTGTTGTTTTCCAGTCAAAGTCGCTGTCACTACAGTGTGTTAGTTTAAAACCCACTGTTGAAACAGTAATGTAAAAAAAAGTTTACCTTTCTTCCAGTTGCAACATTCGTAGGATTATAAGCAGTGGCCTCTGATTAAACACAGTGATGATGTTCCAGTACTTTCTCAACTGGAAAGAACAGAAGAACTGCAGCATGAGCACTGTGTTAGGTGTGATCGTGACTTTGCAAATTGTCTTTAATTTATAACGAGATTAAAATGGTTCTTATCTTGACATTTCTAGCTCTGCTTGTATTTGCTGCTGTTTCTGAGCTCTTTTAGAGTATTTCTCACAACTAGCAGGTTTGGGGAAGAACCAGCTTCAGACAAGTTTTGTTTAAAAGCATTGCCTAGTTTGGGGAACATTTCAGAGGAACAAAGGAAACCTTCAAAGTCTTGGAGGAAATGTCCAGTAAATTCTCCACAAAGGCCAGTAGGACACAGCTTTGTGCAAAATATTGTCTAGTCTAGTATATCAATGTCAAAATACTTAAGTAACAAGCATAAACAGCAATGTAATCACCACATTGTTTAGGTAGACAAACCATAATACTATTTGCTCATTCTTTATTACAGGTTTAATAGTTCTATGTGCAGTGGAGATTAAAACGCCCAGAGTCAAATTTATTGAATAACTACTATAATTTTTCTCTTCGTTATTATGTCTGAGACTGTCCAGATACTACCAGGTTCTCTAAAGGCCCGTCCACGTTTAAAGGGACTCGCTCGTCGCCCGTCGCTAGCAGATCCATGTAGCGAGAGAGAGTCGCGTCAACTGCGTTCTCTCCAATGGACCATGTTTTACATCAGTGGCGGATTGTGGAGCCTCTCAATAGTTCCCGGACGTTAGCAGCAACTACTAGCAGCGCAGTAGAGTTGCAGCAGAACAGACCGCTTGTGATGCACTTTTAAAGGGTAAGATGTTTAAAGAATCAGATGGTATTTTATCAGCACATCTGAATAAAATTAACATGTACATTAAAGCATGTTAGTGGATTATCCCCCACTAAATTAGTAGATTTAGGGAACATTAACAGATTGGGCTAGGATACTGGATAAAGTTAGCAACACATAACATTAACCACGAACAGACTATTAATTGTAAATTCCTATTAATTGTAAAGTACGGGGGGGGGGACGTTGGGACGTGTGATTGTAGAGTGGTGGGTGGAGGTGGTGAAATGAGGATATCCATTTTGGAGCACGAGCTAACGCTACACAATAATAAGGAAGAGAGCTATTTTTGTGATATATCGCTATTGATATGGATAGTGTATCTATTGGATATGGAGTGTATATTTGAGACTTCTAAACAGTAAACAAAACCTTGTCCCTGCTCCTTATTTTTAATAAACCAAACATTAAGCTTCCCAATGGTGTGGTCTTTGTAAAAACGTGCAAATGCAGTGTTTGAATATGATTATGTCAGGAGGTAATCTTACAGCGGCTGCCGTGTTGAGCCTCCGTTCGTGATGCTAACTGGGAACCGAGAGAGAGAGAGGGAGGATTTTTTTTCGTTGTTCTTTATTGATTGTTTTGGTTTCGGTTTTTCCCAGTAAACAATTTGCGTTGGCCCAACGTTGGCCCATTGTCATTTTTCAACGTTGGCCAACCGTTGGTTTTGCTCATCGGTTCGACGTTGGCCCAACCATGATGGCCCAACGTCGCACTCTTTTGTTCCTACGACGGTGACCCAACCGTTTATCTGCACGGTTGGCCCAACGTCGGCAGCCAACCATAATCCATATGATATTCTGCACAGAGCAGTATTTGGTTATAGAACGTTACGCTAACACTGGTGGTCGCCAGCCAACCGTTACTGATTAGCCTGTAGGCTACCATTTGGTTTCGGTGTCATTTTTTTTTCTACAGCAAAGAGGCATTTGTTAGTAGACACGGTACTAGGAAAAATACAACGTTTTGGTCTTCTGAAGTCGGCAGAAACAATTATATGCCCTTTACATCCAACATATCACATTTGCAGAAAGAAATATGCTGCGCTACACGGAAGAAATTTCCATTCAGAATTTAAGGTTGGAGAAGTGTTTATCTGAATCACTTTTAACGTAGTTGTTGGAGATACCAAAGAGAGGAAACGAGTAGCCTATTTTAGACTAAGTTAACATGAAGAAATGACAAAAAATATAATTAAGAAAACTGATTTATTAAAAACATTTAAATAAAACATTAACAGGATTTTAAAATGGAACAAATAGCTAAAACAAACTTTAAAAGTATTGTATTTGTAACAACAGGCTAAACCATGACAAAATACACAAATGACAGAACATATGTTACATTTTTAAAAAATTATTTAGAATACAACTGCATTTAGAATAATTAAATTAATTAAAATTTGCATTCCTCGCCTTCCTCCCTCCGTCACGGTCTTTAGCGTAACGCAGCCAATTCTTCCCTGATGAACTGATGTCGGCATCTGTGGCATCTTTGAAGTTTGCCCGCACAGCTCCTTAAAGAAGTAAAATAAAATAATGACTCAATAATGTTTTATGTCAGTTTTTCCCTGCAACCCCGCTTAATGGTTTCTAAACGCTATTTTAACAGTGAATGCGGATCAAGCTATCCGCCGTTAACCCTAAAATAGGCACAATGTAAAAAAAAAATAGTACAATAGTAGGCTTATTGTCGTATTTTAAAGTTCGTCTGGCCTAAAATGAATCATTACAACTTTCCCCACATTCGGTCTCTTACTTGTTTTTGTAAATAGGCTATTGTACCGGTGGTTAATCGTTTGTGTGTGTGTGTGTGTGTGTGTGTGTGTGTGTGTGTGTTTAACTGCGGTTGCTCTTTCTTTAGTTTTAGCTTTTGTTAGCTAGCTAGGTCAGGTAGCCACCTTAAGAGTAATGAATGAAACTGTTTACTGTGTGAGTTTTATGTACTGTTTTCTGTTACTGTTGTGTTGGAATGATGTGTAAATGTGCCCGTCTTTCACTCGCACTACTGTGGGAGGCTACCTTAAGGTAACCGCGAGTGAGAAGTGTGGGATATCATGTAGGCCTACAAATAATTTAAACCCATATAGACTTTGATCTCTGCAATCGGAACCGTTACTGTAGACAGATATTATTTAATATACAGAGATGACCCATGGTGTGACATGATCCTAGTGTAGTAGACAACTTCAAAGAGTGAAGTCAGTTATTTAGTGTTGTAGTGCTACCTATAAGTTTACATGGAAACATTGTTGATTTGTTAATAAAGCGTTAATATCCAATTCATTTTGTTGCGATTTATAGATCCTAAGGATTTTCTATGGATTTTATGGATGTTTCCAGATGGTGATACAAGTGGGCATCCGTAGGGGTTGACATGTATGGATACTACAGCCAGTCATAAAAATTAATGAGGCCAGATGGAATATTTTCTTTGAAAATCTGTGACACCCTTATAACATTAACCGCTTCACCGTTTGTATGAAATAAAAAAACGTAGCCTTAGCTAGCCAAGCAGTGTGGGATTAGCTAAGAGAGCTAAATAAGTAGCTACCTACGCTAGCTAAATTACCTCAGAACCAGGTAACGTTATATGTAAATCCATCTCACTAAAATTGGCTAAAACTACCAACACACAACAACAAATAAATATATAAATACCATATATTACAGTAACAATTCCAGTTCAAACTGTACATAATTAGCCCTGATACTTTTATCTATTTTACGAAATATAAGACAATTGTTATAAGGTACTTACCCAGATGCGGCTTTCCTTTTCTCTTCAGAGTGAGACTGAGAGACTGTCTCGCACAGTTTCAGCTGAACTTCAAAAATGTCCTCGCGATCGTCCCGCGCTAACGGAACATTATTGCGAAAATGCCATGGTTGGGTAAAAGTCACAATGCCAACGGAGTGCCAACGTTGGTTCATGACGGTTATGCGATGGTTGGGATAGAGTGGTAGTCCAACGTTGTGCCAATGTTGGCTCATGATGATTATGTGACCGTTGGGCTAAAGTGGCATCCCAACAGTGTGCCAACGTTGGCAGCCGACGGTGACGGTCGCCAACCATAATGACCATAAGCCAACGTTGGCCCAACCACCGCATGTTTACTGGGTTGTTGGACGTTTCGGCCGGGTTTTCTTTTTTTTTTTTTTGGATAATTTGGTTTGAAAAGTTTGAATTGGTTTGAATTTGCTTTTGTTTTTTTGGGTTTGATTTGGGGAGGAAATCCCAGGAAGGGATTTCCTTTTATTTTAGCGTGCGAGGAAGAGTGAGTGACGGCGGAGTGCTGCGGACCTGGACCGCTCCCTGGGGTGAATCACAGAGCAGGCAGTGCAGCGGAGGTCGGCTGGGGAAAGAAAAGGGGACGAGACTCGGGAGAGCGGCGGAGCAGCAGAGCCCCAGGCTGGGCAGGAGGCGGGACGGGGCGGTGCCCCTGTGCAGTAAGGGACGTGACTGGTGGTGTTACCGCGGTGTGTGTGCGTGCCCTTTTTTGAAGACTGCCCAGCCTAACAGTGAGGGTGATCTGTGCTGTGTGTTCTTCCCCTCCCCAGTGTGGCCGAAGTTCCTGCTCCGGAGCTGTGCGACAGGACCAGCAATAAACACCAGCACCTGGAGGCAGCGGTCTGGACCAGAAACACCAGCAGCACCCCGCCTCTTTTCTTTTGGGTTTTTTTTTTTTTTTTTTTTGGGGCGCAAGCGAGGCCCGGCACAGAGGCACGGGCCAAGTTGCATCCCACCTTTTTTTTTTTTGTTGTGTGAGTGTGCGTGGGTGGACCTCCCCCTCCCTGGAGTGTTACCCCCCCCTTGGGCGGCTGAGAGGGGTCTGGCCTCTGTCGTGGGGGCCAGCACAGGAGACGAGTCGGAGTGATCACTGTGTGGTGTGTGTGTGTGTGCGCGTGCATGGGGGATCTTGACCTGCGGTGTGCTCAGGCTTGTGGTGCCGTGTGGGGGGTAGTCTCGCTCCTGGTGCTGGGCTCGCGTGGGAGAGGCCAGGAAGAGGGAAGAGCGGCCGCAGGGAAGGGGGAGGAAGGTTTAGAGGGGAGGTCTGCAGGGTGTGAGCCGTCCCACTTATGTACTGTGTTTTTAATAGAAATCGAATAAAGTTTTTTTTTTTTTTTTGTACCTGCAACTCCGGTGTCCTGGTTGTCTGTGGCGGGCGGATCCCTTAGGGGGAATCTGTGCCGGGGTAGCAGGGGCCTGCGTTGGCGACTCCTAACAATTACACTTTTTTTTTTTTTTTTGCTGTAATCTTTAGTGATAGTAAGATTGCTCCTGCTGACTTGAGCCAACCATGTTTTTCTCCTCTCCGTACTCCTTTCTCCAAGCGATTGGAGCATCCCCATGCAGCACAGCAAACCATGGTGGAGACTATATGCAAGGACAACACGGAGGAAAGGGCACAGACAAACTGCTTGATATGCTATTCATGTTTTTGAGTTTATTAGAGATTTATTTAATGAATTCATGACAATCATTGACAGTCACCTGTCGGTCTCCTTCTGTCCTGTCTTAAAGTCATGAAGATTACATTAGTCATTAAATCATTAAGATTACTTAGGCCGTCAGTTACCATGGGATTACTGAAACCACCATGAATTAAGGAAATGTTAGAAAATTAATCTGATCTGAATTTTGAAACATTCCTTCCCTTCCCCTTCCTCTAAATATATCAATAAACATTAAGATATGATTGCTCTTGACTACCATACAAGTTTAAGAACATAATAAAAAAAATAATTCAAAGCAATAAAGAACAGCAACACGCTCTTTAACCAAGGTAACGTTAGCCTAAAATATGTCAACAAGGCAGGTAATGCTAGGTGTTCACACTAATCCTCAAATAGTATCGAATTTTACTAAAAAAAAAAAAAAAAACATTGATGTAACTACGGACATATGTCGGTGTGCTATATAAATATTTTAAATCAATGCATTTATTGACTACTAAATCGCAGTTCTGTCTCTCTGTATTTACCCATTCAAATTCGCCCGGTGCACAAGATGTCGGTGAGGAGAATTGCGAGAAGGCTTGGATAGCAGTAGCTATAACGACTAACATAGCGGCAAGAGAAGAAAACGTCTCTACATTGTCGTGTGCCTCGAATAGCTAATTCGTCGAGGTACAACTCGGAGATTAGCTTTCATTGGTTTCCAATCGATCCTGAGGTACGGGCTCAGTGGCTCATTAAGATCCGTAGAGTAGGGTGCAAAATACTGGGAGTCTCGGGGTCCGAGACCCCTTGATTGACACTTGAGACCCCCTGAAAGCCTCAACAGCAAAATTTTGGGGGTTCTCGGGAAAAATCTTTTAAAAAATTATTTGTCACTTGCAGTTGTCACTAAAAATGTCTTTTAACCCTTAAAGCCCGACAGACGCAGCCTACGTCCAAATTCAAATCCCTTCTTCTCGGTTGAATTGCTCACGAAGTACTCCTCGCTAATAATTCTGCTTGTCTATGCGACGAAGTGTTGGCGAGAAAAATAATTTTGAATTTACATCAAATGTAATCACAGTTACAATCTGCATATGTAACAGAGTTAAAATTGTAGTGTGTGATAAGAGTTTCGCCATATTTAAGCAGCTCCAGGCAGTATTGGGTTTCCTGGAGCCTCCTTTGGAGTTGTGACGTACTGCAGGTCTGCGCATGCCGTACAGTACTCCAGCAGCAGCGGTAGGCTGACTGCATGAGGTAGGTTTACTGCGCACAGTGCTCCCGGCATTTCATTCTTTGCATAAAAGTGGACATCATCTAAGTTGAAATTTGTAACGTATTATGTGCACTAACCATTTGAGCATGCGTTGTGATGAATTCCGTACGGTTTTATCTGCCGACGATAAGTTTAGAAATAAGTTTTATCAGACCACGTGTCCGCATGCTAATTAGCTGTCAAGTTCGCTAGCTAGCATCAATCCGTGCATTCCAAGCATTTCATTCCCCACGTTCTGCTTGCTAGCTAGCTCTGACGATGTTGCTGCATGGAAATGCGATTGTATTTTGTTTTGCTTGCGCAGATACTGCGATATTACAGACACCAGGGGATCTGAAGACATTTATGTGTTTGTTGTGTCTTCTACTCCAGGTATGTTACTCCAGAAAAAAAAGTAGAATATGTAAATAAGTTATAGGCTAATGCAGTGCACTGTTATTGAACTGTACATGCACTAGCTAAGGCTGCAGTTATATTTCTTCATTCTGTTGAATGTAATTGGTTCGTTACATGAAAAAAAACTTCGATTTTTATGACATTTAGTCTTGTAGTCTGTAAGTACAGTATGATTATTTCACATTTGATAATGTGTAATGCAAAGTGTAGTGTTGGAAAGAGAAATGTTTTTTTGTGTGTGTCTCTCTGTAAACAATTCTTGTTTCTGTCATAGGCTGACTGCATGAGATACTGCGATATTACAGACACCAGGGGATCTGAAGACATTTATGCGTTTGTTTTGTCTTCTACTCCAGGAATAAAAGAACAAAAGCACATGGTTGTCCCTCAGTCCTTTGACGGCCTGACCATTGTTACACATACAGCTCTGCGTCCATCTCCACACTCATTACTCTTATTTGAATTACTCATGAACTCCTCATTGCATAGATGTGGAACACATATCACAAGAAAGACCGGAACCGGAGCTTTGTAATGATGCTAGTCACATATTTGTACATAACCGAAGTAATCACGTTATGAAGACAGATCAAACTTGTTTCCCTGTGCGACAAAGCGTTGTCAGGTAATCCGGTTTTAAAATCACAGCAAATTTCTGTATTGTCTCCAACATAGGGCTGACATTACATCCCACTTTGTATGAAAAATAAACACAAACTCCTGTAATTTGCATGGCAAACTTTATTATGAATAATCATACACGGATCCATAAGTTTTGTATGCTTGTCTGACGTTACCCAAGTTACCAAATCGTCTATGAAACACAGTCTACACACATGAACACCCACTATCACTCATCTGCACAGGGGAGGAGTCCTCAAGGACAATCAAAAAAAAAAAAAAAAAAAGGTGTTGTCATGTTACAAACAGATCAGCTTAAATATTACACAGAAAAAGAGAAATGAGAAAGCTGATCAGATTGTTTTGAGTAATCATGGTAGTACCTACTACCTAATCAAGTTATCAATGTCATCACAAAAAGAGAACAAAAATAGTCTATTTCTGTTCTGTTTTTGGAACATCGTAATGTAAGAAAATTAAAATAGATAAGTCTGAGTAGTCTATAACGTTAGTGTCTTAATTTGCTCAAACCTACGTTCAAACATAGTTTTATATATATATATATATATATATATATATATATATATATATATATATATATATATATATATATATATATATTGTGCCTATTGTTTGCTCACTTTGGATAAAAGTGTCTGCCAAATGAATAAATGTAAATGTAAATATTGTGTACAACAGTGAATACTGAACATAGAGCAGCCACAGCTGCCACAACCAGTTTCTGGGGTTTTCATGAAGGCTATAGATATGTGAATGCTACCTGCAAGGCAGGTAACGTTTATGTTACCTACTTCAGACGTTAATGTTATAGAATTACAGAACCTATCCTAGCCACATCAATCCCCAGAACATAATTGGAACAGAACTGGCTTGCAACTGACGAACAACTGAACTATCTTCCATCCTGCTCTGAGGTTGTGAGTGTAACAGTAGTCAGACTGCGCTGTGTATTAATGTGATGTTACGGGGGTCAGCGAGCAAGCGAGTTTCGAACCGAGGTTCACACTGCTCACTGCTAACCCCTTACAGCCAGCGTCGTTGCCAGTTGTGCAAAAGGCAAATTGCCGTTAGCCTGTTGGCAACAACGCTACTTAACCAGGTCTCGGGGAGTGGCGTAGCCGCTGAAACCGTTCGGCTACCTGCTACCCGCTACCTAAGGCTCAGGACTCACACGAGCTAATCACTTCAGCTCTGCTACACTCACCCCCCTTTGACCTCCTCTGACTCCTAGCGACCACTGGCGGCCAAGCTGTGCTTTAGCCAGTGATCCGGGTCACGGCACCAATGTAACGGGTGTGGTCAGACTGCTTTGTGTATTAATTTTGATGTTACGGGGGTCAGTGAGCGAGCGAGTTTCGAACCGGAGTTCTCACTGCTCCCTCCCAACCCTTTACGGCCAGCGTTGTTGCCAGTTGAGCTAAAGGCAAATTGACATTAGCCTGTTGGCAACAACGCTACTTAACCAGGTCTTGGGGTGACATAGCCGCTGAAACCGCTCGGCTACCTGCTACCCGCTACCTAAGGCTCAGGACTCACACGAGCTAATCACTTCACCTCTGTTACATGAGGTTTCTCATGTTTCCTCATGGACCTATGGCAGGTAGCTCGGACGCTCATTCTCCCTGTTCGTTGATCTTCATTTGATACTGGGGACAATATCACGTTATCATCAACACACTTAAAACTGGATCATACTAGTCAAATTGTTGTCAAATTATCAAACGTTAGATAACAAAGTTAGCTGTTTAGCAAGATAGCTAATCCTCTGTGGCTGTTTACGTTAGGTAGTTACTAAGCTAGTAAGTTAACTTATCTTCATAATTATCGATGTAACTGGAGACGTACATCTTGAAGCCCTTTTCCCGCTTACACCTTGGTGCTGATGTCGCAGTTTGAATGATGCGGTGAACATCGTTGATTGTTACCTTGGAAGATCTTGAAGACATCGCGTGTAGAAAGTAATTTTGTTATCTGCTAACTGCCCGGCGTCAGAAAGCGGAAATGCTTATGCTCACCATCCTCAAACCGGAAATCGTACAACGTCGTCTTATGCAACTAGCCAATTGCCCGCCAAGAACTTCCTGGAACTATCCAGTCTACATGAATCACGTGACGATCAAGCATTTTGAACTTCCGTTGACGTGACTCTCTCTCCACATGGCTCTGGTCGCTAGTCGCTGTTACAGTTGGTCGCTAGTGGGCGTTCCAGGCTCTGGTTGCCTAGGTATCCAGCTTGTATATTTCCCACCCCAAATGTTTCCGATTGAAACAAACAGTAGCTGGCTAGTTCTACAAGACCATAAATATATTGCTAGTGTATGCATATGGACAGAGCTACGCTTCAACAGTGACAATGCAGCCACGTTTAATGTCTTTTAGTTCACAGATAGTACAGTTTATAGATCAAAGCCGTAGTGGTGGGAACCAAAGTTGTGGATGTTGTCTCCTTGTGGTAAACGTTTGGGGAACTCAGTGTTGGCGTCATCTGTCAGTCAACGGTATCCTTCGCTCCCATTGGTAGTCGCCTCAATCGCGTCGCCTCAAAGTTGAGATTAGTTTAACTCGGAACCCTCCCACTTCGTGTCGCCAAACGTCATTTCGCCTGACATCGCTTCAAGTCGCCTAATCTCATTAATATTCCATGGTCTCTCGTCGCTTGTCTCTTCCAGTGTGTACTGGGCTTAACATTCCATGGTCTCTCGTATGTAATGTAATGTATATACATTTGCGCACAAAGCAGCCACCAAGAGCGAGAGAATTCCTGCTTGGTAAGCGCTGGAGGGCATACGCGGTTAAGTCTGCTCTCGAAATTGAGTTCTGCTCATGCGAATCGACCTGAGTTTTGACAATTTGGGGGCGAAAAAAGGGAGGCACTGGCCCTCTTATGATTGGTCACTTTCAATGCAATCACACCCACACGAACTCCTTGAACCTTGATTGACAGCTTCCGTTAACTGAACGACAGGCAGGCAGTTTGGCGAGAGGCTTGTTATTTCAAACTGAGTCCTGACAAGTTCGGAGTTGAAGACACAGAAGACACCTGAATATTTACATGTAAGTGATACTGATAGATGGCTTCGTCTAACAACCCAGCAATTTACTTACTTTAACGTTACTTAACGTTTAATTAGCTAAGGTTAGCTATTTAAATGTTCCAACCAAATTTCAGAGTAAGTATCACTTACATATAAATCTTCAGGTGTCGCCGCCATTGTTCCGTCCACTGTGTCTTCAACTCCGAACTTGTTGTCAGGACTCAGTTGTTTGAAATTTCTCAGTTGTTTGAATTTTCAGACGTGGGCTGAAGACACACCTCTTCAGACTCTACCTGGACTGACACCCTTGCTATTTGACCTCGTAAATCTAAGATTCTTGGCTTGTACTTGTAGCACTATCTCTTACGTTGTATTTGTAGCACGTTTTTGCCTAGGTAGTATAGCAGCACTTTATTGTCCCAGTGACTGTATTTGATATATGTAACCTTAGATTAGATTAGTTCTGTCTCGCTACACTGACCTTCCGCTCAGCTTCAGCAGTATCTGCATTGTATGACCTGTACACATCTTGCCCTTGTGCCTGTTGTTTGCCCACTGTTTGCACTTTTGTACATCGCTTTGGATAAAAGAGCCTGTTAAATGAATAAATGTAAATGTAAAATAATAAGCCTCTGGCCAAACACTGCCTCCTGCCTGTGGTTCAGTGAGCAGAACTCAATTTTGAGAGCAGAGTTAACCCACGCGAGCGTGTATGCCCTCCAGCGCTCGCCAAGCAGAAACTCTCGCGCGTGGTGGCTACTTTCTGCGCTCGCGAGCATGTTTTCTGCGCTCGCAACTTTTGACATAAATCTGACGCCATACTCTCCTCGCTTGTCTCTTCCAGTGTGAACGGGGCTGGAGGAACCAAAGTTGTGGAATTGGGACACAGCCGTTGTCTCCTTGTGGTAAACGTTTGGGGAACTCAGTGTTGGCGTCATCTGTCAGTCAACAGTATCCTAATTCGCTCCCATTGGTAGTCGCCTCAATCGCGTTGCCAACTGTCATTTCGCCTGACATCGCTTAAAGTCGCCGAATTTCATTAACATTCCATGGTCTCTCGTCGCTTGTCTCTTCCAGTGTGTACGGGGCTTAACTTTCTGTATCATCAGTCTTTACTGTCATAAATGCAAAGTTCAGGATTAGCTGCTACGGCAAACAGCTTTCTGTACTGCCTTGGTTAGGGACTTGACTGCCTTTTTAAGGTGTAAGGGGCCCTGCTCTGCACGGTCACACAATTTGTTTCTTCTGGATTGCAGACAGTGCCGCATATCTTTACAATGATATGTGTCGGTTTGCCAAAGGTCAAATGAACAAACATGTTTCTCTGCTGTATGGTTTAGAGGCACGTTTTTCTCCTAATGATTTCGTGCTGTCATATTACAAGAAAGGAATCTAATGTTCAGCTGCGAATGATTGAATGTCGAAATAGTGGCAAAAACGAATAGGATTTTAAACTGCAATAATTAACAATGGTAGCCTAGCAACTATGTAATTAATTTAAGTTCTTGTGAATGCTTATTTGTAAAATTAATCATTGAATGTCAAACGCTCGTGCCAGCTTTCTATTATAAGGTCATTTTTGTTTTATGTATGTTATTGTAAGGAGCTTTACCATGCCTCTGTTGGAACTAGCCAGCTAAAAAGGACGAATTAGTGATGCTATACCGTGCATCTTACATTATTATACGTTATATTTTGCATAATAAATGTAACGTAAATGAATATAGCTATGAACACACACTAGTACATATACATGTATGCATATGTGAGTGTGTGTATGTATATATAACCCCAAAATGGACCCAGCCGTAGCCGTTAAGATGACCCCTCCATTACGTGCTTGTAATTGCCCGCTGGAGGCAGTGACAGTTCGCTGTCTTGCTTTCTTAAAACAGGTGTCAAGCTCCGTTCATTACAGAGATGACGTTGCGGGTTGCCGTGTAACCACAGACGCCAATCTAGTAAGCAAAGGCGACAACCTACCTTGCTTTTGATAGACAGCATCTTGAACCAATGACATCTGTACATTTTATTGCACATTTCCAATCAGGGGCGAGAGAGGGAGGGTTCTCACCAGCCCCGAAGACAAGCGACTACAGAATGGGAGAAATGATGCTTCGAGACAACGGGAAGGGAGACGTCCATCATCAGATAGATATGGTCGAAACGCGATATTTCAAGTACAGGATCCTTCAGAGTGGATGTGATATTGGAAAAATTGTGCTCACCACAAAAGAAAACGAGGAAGCGTTACTTGTCCGCTGCCAAGAAAAGACAAACAGGGACAGGTTGGAGTAACGTTGCTGTTGCATTGCATTGCATTCTGCTATGACGCCTCCATCTGCGATAGGGAATTGTCAGCAGAACAGTGCGCTCTGTTAATTAGCAAACTAGCCAGGGATTCACGGTGAAACTAAAAACGTCCATAATCGATATGCATTCAGCGTAGGAAATTGTGGTGTCTTTGGTGAGGAGAACGCATCTTAACGTCTGGGAAATACGGAATAGATCGTTGTTTGCAAAGCCGAGAGGCGTGCGAGTGATTGGAGAGATACGTGCCTGGAAGTAAAATACAGCTGCATGTTGATTGCAGCGCTTGAGCCACTGATAACCACTGGATTAATCACTGTTTCGTTTCACTCTAGTTAGTCTAGCGATATAGCATTAATTGTTTCCTCTAACATTCATGTAGGCAATCCAGCTAGCTAGCAACGGTAGTCCATGCAAGATTTTATCAAGATAGCTAATATTAGCTAATACTTGGTAGCTAGTAATGAATAACGAATAGCTTGTTATCTGGTGTAGCTAGCTAGAATTTTTAGGTTTTACAAATTAAAACGGATGTTTGCATTTTTACAATAAACAAAAAAGAGCGAATAGTCGGCCGAAAGTTTTTTTTTTTGCATGTGACCAATAGCTAAAACAATAACCAAGCAGGCTAGCCAGCTAAGTAAAACATTCCAGAATTAGCAGGCTAGCTAGCTAACATGTAGTATCTAGCTAACGGTACCCATTAACTTGAAATCATCCTTGTTGGCTCTGTGGCGCAAAGGATGGTATTGTATTGATAGTAGTTAACTTTACTTCTATATGCATGTTAGCTAGCAAACAGGCGACGTAATCAAATGGTTTCACTAATTCCTTTTTTTGGATTACAATTTGATATTAGCCAATGCTGTTGAACTGACCGTTGTGTATTAGGCAAATTAACGTTAACGAACGCACCCAGCTCACAGAAAATGGACATCTTTGAATGTTAAATTTATGACATAGATAACGCTGTCTGTATGAGGGTTTTTAGGTTAGCTTAGCTACCTAGTTTGCAGACTGGGTAGCTAGTTATTGTAGTAAGCCTAACGCTAATAAGACATGATCACACACATAGCAATCCTCAACGTTTTTAATATTTAGCCAGTTAGCAACACTGTAATCTTTATCATATATATGTATAGATATATTTAAACAGTTTTTTTTTCTCCAAAAATTGACTATGAGCTCCAGATAGCAAGCCGCAGCAGCAGTCTTCTGACAGTAAAGCCCTATTGAAGAGAGACACCTGCAGATGTGCGCTTCTCCCAGGCTTTGAGGTGGCAGGGCATCGGGACGAATCCTGCAGTTGTGAACTCGAAGAAGATGCCATGAATTGTGTGCGATGGAGGTGACCACGGATTCGAATGTGTTCCCCAACAACCCACCGCGTTTTCGAGGCTACTATGCGCTTATTCTGGGATCTGTGGTGCTAGTTTCTGTGACGACAGCAAGTTCCCCTATAGTCGGTAAGTGAACGAGGTGCTTATACATCATGCATTCTTGTCAATATAGTAACCACAATTTGGTGCTGAGATTGAATTTAAATTTCTTAAATTTACTTGGCTAGCATTATTAGTCACTATGCATGACCACCAACCAAATACATACACGCACAGACGCAGATTGACAGAAACTAGTTATATGTATGGTTAATTATGTTTGCGCACGTACACATTGTGTTATGATGCAAAGTGCATTCTCTGTATGTGAACCATCTATTTTGATACTTTTCTGCTGTTCTCTAATCGAAAGAAAATAGTGATCAAAACTGACCTGTTCTATCGATATTGCACACCTCTGACTAATGCGTACTATGTCACACCTCTCACACATCGACTAATGCCGATTGATTATGGCACAGACATGTATTCGCATACATACTACCGTTGTTACCCAAACAATTTGCTTTTTTCTTATTGATGATACAGAAGGGAAACGCATGAAAATATTCACAGCTTCAGTGAGGTATTTGAGTGTGGGGAACCTTAATGCTGCAGTTCAAATATTATAAATCCCTCTGACTTCCAAGTCACCAGCTACTATATATTAGTTATCAAGCCTTTATCCTTTAGGTGCCGCATGGATTCCATAGATTCCTTTATTATTATTATGTTGGGTTGTTTTAACCAGCTGTAGCAAAAACTCACTGGTACTTGGCATTTTCAGTCCAGTCTGAAGGTGGCTGTAGTTAGACTGTTGGAATCGGGTGATCATCTTCTCTTGTAGCACTCATTACTGTACGTTATTGTCATTTAGCAGACGCACTTATTCAGAGCAACTTCCATACATACAGCTGGGTGTTTTACTGAGACAACTGTGGGTTAAGTACCTTGCCCAACAGCAGTGCCCCAGCAGGGTATTGAACCAGCAACCCTCCAGTTACGAGCCCTCTGCCTTACCACTACACTACACTGCTGCCCAGTTAGATGGGAACTATGACCAGCATTATCCTCCTTTGAACAATACTGAAAGGCTCAGTGCAGAAAGGTGGTGACTGCTGGGCTGTTGCTTTCCAAAGAACAGATGGGAAGGACAGGACTGGACTCCTGTTGCAGGTTGGAGAGACGCCTCTCTCTTATGACCACAATCTGAAGCCGAACTCATGTAGCCTGACAAGAATTCAATTAATATCTGAAAATATCATTGTAGATGGGTGGCACCCTACAGACTGGGCTGTCTCAGTTTTCTAGTGTGTACACCAAAATTTTTACGGTTGTCAGTCATGATTGTCAGTGTAGACTGCTTAGCCTGTTAGTAGGAAGAAACAAGATTGTTAAAGAGGAGGATATGAGACCACTCTGGCATACAGAAGAGCAGCAGTTGTAATCGTGAGTGGAGAGCTTCCGCCCATTTTCTAGCGGGGGCTAAAACAAGGCCACAGCACCTTTGCTCTTTGCTGTCAGACCCTGGACAACTTGTGCATGCAAGTGCCATTCCACGATAGCAGAGAGTCCTGTATTGATGGGGCCATTGTCACCCTGCCCAGAAGCACTGATCCAGTCAATCAACGACCAATTGATGCCCCAGCAATAGAGTATTTGTGCCTTTTTCTTGTAGCTAAATGGTCATTTTTTTCTGTAAACCTTCCAACCTTATTGTCTCAGGTGCAAACGTGCAGTGTAACAACGTTTAACAAAGGGTCATGATTTTAGGCCAGGAAGCCTGTGTGAGACTGTAGATGGCAGTTTCTCTTGATAGAGATGAATTCAGCCAAACCTATTATTACATTTTTGCTTTAGAATAAACTGAGCTGATAAACTTCTGAGCTGGTCGACCAAGACCAGGCTTCACTGGGAAAGTTGTTTCCAGCAGGTCCATGGGCCCAAGTGAAATTATTTGGGAGGGGAAAAATGTTATTCATTCAGCCATCTGTAACATCATTTGCTCTCTGTGTTTGCATAATTATTCAGGGGGTTGTAATTTTTTCCTTCTGGCCCTTAAATTAAAATATTTTCAAATGTTGGACTCCAGGGTTTTATCCTGCAAGCATTGTTCTGATCTGAATACTATGTATGTAAGAATCTTGGGCACTTTGTTGTAAAACTAACCAAGTAGAGCAGTTATTTGAAGCTTGGCCTTCTGAGGCTTTTGATCATAGTGTTCCCTACATCTCCTTCTCAGCAGGAACAAGGACATCAGTATAATGATCTTCTGTAATTCATCCATGATGTTGGCTATTCATTTGGTGCAGATATTACCACAAACACAACAATAATGCAGTTTCACAATCATGGGTCCATAGTCTGTTGTAAATATTGTGATTAAAATAAAAGGACATGTTAAAAACTTTCTGGTATCTTATTTTTTCATATCTGATGCATTTTAATTTTCCTCTGTTTATATACAGAAGTGAAAGCAGTGCAGCATAGTCATAAGGAGCAAGGCTTGTAGGGCAAAGGTTGCTGGTTTGATTCCCTGCTGGGATACTGTAATTCTGCACCCTTGGGCAAGGTAATCAAACCCACCATTTCCTCAGTAAATATCCAGCTGTATTAATGGATAAAATTACAACCTATGTAAGTCACTGTGGATAAGAGTGTCTGCTAAATGATAATAGTGTATATTTTTCTGTTGTTATTAATTTAATGTTTAAGTTAATAGCATACATGCATTGCAGTGGCATTTGCTAAATGACAGTGTCATGTCCTTGTCATGATGGCCGAAGCATAGGTTTGCTCCAGATGGTGGTTGGAACCCCAGCCTTGTGGCATGCAGGCATGCAGTTTGCCTTGGCTGGTACTGGGGAGTAGTGTTTTTGTTTTTTAAATAAATAAGTAAATAAATAGTAAAAAAGAACATTCAAGAAGACAACAACAAAGATTGGGGGTGTGGGTGCAGTGTACACAAGATTGATCATACGTTTTACAATACATTCAGATGATCTGTTTCATTATTGATGTTACAATGTTTCAATTCAGACAACTGGTCAGATTAATTTACAAGATTAAGATGCAGACAGATCCGTTATTTTTCACATGTTCATCTATTTTTTAAAAATATTTAAGGAAGGTGTCCCATATATCTCTGAACTTTTAGTTTACCCTTTGTAAAACAAGTTGTCTTTTCAAAAGCAAGGCATGATGACATCCCCTCCAGCCACTGGGTTACTCCAGGACTCTCCTCCTTTTTCCACATAGGAGCAATTATACATTTAGCTTCAAACAGACATAGAGTAATTAAACAGGATTCTTTTTTATTCACATTTAAGCCATCAGGAAAAATATGAGGAATGCACAGTTTTGGACTCAGGGGGATGTCCTTGTCAGTCATTAGTGAAATGGAGTCAATTACCTTTTTCCAGAAACAAAGGACCAAAGAGCATTCCCACAAACAGTGAAATAGTGTACCTTTCTGTTTTACACTTAATACACATATCCGGGATATTGGGATTGAAGCAATGCAGTTTGGAAGGGGTAATATACATTCTGTTCAACCACTTAAATTGGAGCAGCTTTAGACTTGTGTTAACGGTCTGAGTTTGGGCTTTGAGACAGGAGACTGCCCAGTCCTCCTCAGATATTTCTTCCTGTAAGTCTTTATTACAGGCTTCAAGGTTATGATTATTTGATTCTTTTGATTTCTCTACTAAGAAGTCATACAAGATGGAGACTTGGCCTCTACCCTGCAAGTGATCTACCACTACCTTTTCTAAAGAGGATAGTGCTGGGGGGTCAAAGGAGTGATGTCTTGAAAGAACAAAGCTTTTTACTTGAAGATATTTGAAAAAAGTTATGGGGGATATGATAGGTGTTTTTAACTTCTTCAAAGGTCATAAATTTCCCATCCTCATATAGGTCAGAAACCCTACATAAACCTTTCACTGACCAGAACTTGAAGCCCAAATCAGATCTTCTGGGATGGAAAAGATCTTTTCCATAAATAGGACTAGAGCAAGAGAAATGTGAGGCTTCTCCAAGATAAGGCAGGTCTTCATACCAGACTGAGATAGTGTTTTTAAGAAATGGATAAGCTTGCTACCTTCTGATGAGAATAGATGCAAGTTTAGTGGTAGATTTTTCGCATCTTGTGGTTCAATCGATGTCCAAGCTGGTGAAGACTGTGCCATGAAATAAAACATAGTTGCATGAATTTGTAGAAAAAGTAAGGACAGTCTCATCCTAGGACGCTTGTTGTTCCATATGAAGCTTGTAAATAGTTTGTTGTGCATGCTGAATAGAGAAGGTGGAGGATGGAGAGGCACAGATTGAAAGTGATATAAAAGTTTTGGCAAAATAGACATTTTAATTATATTGACTCCTCCGATCATTGATATAGGCAACTTACTCCATCCTGAGGTTGAATTAACTGTACTATCTATCACTGGATTGTAGTTTTCTGTAATAGTCTTGCTAACCTCTGGGGTTATTTTGATTCCAAGATATGTGATCCCCTCTTTTGTAGAAAAAAGGGTGTTTGAAGAGGTGGCTGGAGTCTATCCCTGTGATTCAAATACGTCATCACTGACTATATTATAATATTATTCACCTTATACCCAGAGATGACACTAAAGTTACTGATTAAATCAAGAAGTGATGGAATGGATTGTTTCAGATTCTAAAGAAACAGCATGATGTCATCTGTGTATAGAGAGATGCAATGCTCTAAGCCACTAACCATTATACCCCTAATTCTTGTATGCGCTCTAATGGCCATGGCCAGAGGTTCAATGGCTATGGTAAATAACAAAGGTGACAAGGGGCAGCCGTGTCGTGTTCCCTTGTGTAGTTTAAATGGAGAGGATAGCAATCCATTGGTGAGAATTTGGGCTTGATGGGTTTGCGTAAGGAAGATGGATCCATTTAATGAAGCCATCTCCTATACCCATTCTGCGGAGCATGTCAAACATATACTGCCATTCAATCTGGTCGAAAGCCTTTTCTGCACCGAGTGATAGTATTACTGTATCAGTTGCCCCTCTACTTTCCTGTACAATGTTTAGTGCTTGCCTTGTGTTGTGAAAGGCCTGTCTTCCTTGTACGAACCCATTTTGATCACTTTGTATTATTTGTGGTAACAGGGTCCCTAACCTTGTTGGCAATGCCTTACATAGGATCTTAGTATCATTGCTAAGAAGTGAGATTGGTCTGTATGACTGCCTCTGTATTGGGGATTTTCCAGGTTTTACCAGAAGTGTGATAAGTGCACAATTTAAAGTGGGGGGGAGAGTGCCGGATTCATAAGATTCATAATACATGTTGATGAGAGGTGATATCAGTTTATTTTAAAATATCTTGTATATTTCAATGGGTATTCCATCGGGTCCTGGGGCTTTCCCTCCCTTCATGTCATTAATTGCCTCACATAGCTCCTCAGCTTCTAATTTCCTCTCTAATGAAGAAGTAGCCTATATTCTCTTTCCAAGGTGGCAAATTGTAAGGAGTTAAGGAACGCTAACTGTTGTTGTCCTGAAACCCATGTATATTCAGAACTTTATAAAGTCTTGTAGAATGATTTAAATGATTTGTTTATTTCTTCAGGATTTACTGTAATGTGACCATCATCTCCTTCAGTAGCATTGCTTGCTCTCTCACTGCATCTGTTTAATACGCCATTCCAGAAGTTTCCCTGCTCTCTCTCCCCGTTCATAAAAGTTCTGCTTTAGGTGCATCAAGCTCTGCATTGCCCGTTTTGAAGATATTTCATTATATTGAGATTGTAATTTGTGCAGTTGAGATACTATGCTAGAAGAAGCATTTCTGGAGAAGACCTGTTCTCCAGATTTTTAAGCTCTACTCTGGATTCTAGGGATGTCCCGATCCGATTCGTGGCCTCGGTATCAGGCCGATACTGGCCCAGAATGCTGGATCGGATATTGGAGGGGAGAAAAAAATATGATCCAATACACACAGCGTGTCACGTGATAACAGTAGTAGCCAATTAAGCTGCTTACACATGACTAGCGTTGGGGCGTCAACGCAACGCTCAGCATAGGCTTGACCTTGCCGCTCAGTCCTCCACATGACAAGCGTCCTAGATATGTAATCACAGAAGCGCTATTTTAAAAAGTAGAGAGCGGGAGAAATAAGGCAAAGAACCTCAAGCACTTACTATCTCAACAACTTTCAGCAAACAACAGAAAAAAGCCATGCCAATTGCTCTGATAGTTCACCGAAGGACAAAAAGAGCCCGTAGAACGTGGGTTCTATTCTATTTGTGGGGGCAAATTGAGTGAAGTTCGCTCTTTTCACTCAATTTGCGCGCAGAGATTTGTATGTGTAAGCAAATTGAACTTTTTTTACTGAAATATCAAGGTGTTATTGACTCCCTAAAGTGTTTGTTTCGGATGTTTTACTTTTACCCAATCATATTTGATGACTTGGAGACGTCTTCCAGATGAGCAAACGCTCTTTTAAATACCGCTTCCAGATCTACTGGCATACATCGCATAGACGTCTTGGAGATGTATGTGTGCGTACAGGGATACTAATACACTAGCCAGCTATCGAGTTTTTTGTAGCTCTGTAACGTTAATACTATAAACTCACGTTTGGTTTTGGCACTTTGACAGAACAACTAAGCTAGCTAGCTAATAACCAGGGACGTAGCAAGCTTCTGAGTGTGCCGGGTATGTAGCTAATAACTATAAATTATTACAGCCGAATCTACAAACCTGGTAGCCCCATCTCGATGCTAACTTTGCACCATGCATCGTTTTTTTAGCGAGGTCGTGGTACCACTTCGAAGTGGTGTCACACCACAGTGAAAAGCCTGACACACATATAAGCTTTGTATTTGTTTTTTTTGTTTTTTTTTAACAATGCTGAATGCTGCTTAAATTGTTTTAACTTTAAATCCCGGCAATAGCGAGACTAGGGATTCTAACATCCGATCTCAGGGCTCCTAGGCAAACGTCGCTCACACCGGCAGCGACTTCATCGCTGTATGTCGCCAAGTCGCTGTGGCGCTGTCACTAGCTGCAGCCAGCTTGTGGGCGTTGCTAACGTAGTTTTGAGGAAGCGGGCTACAAATGTATTGACAGGAGATGCATCAAATTTCTAAAACAATATATATACTAATAAATATAATATAATGTAATATAATATAATATTATAATATAATATATATTATATATTTATTATGTTATATTTACATCGTCTTTGCTATATTCATCGTGGAGTTGTATGTTCGTATTTTCTTAAAGGCAGGCCTATTAATATATCGCCCAATATATGCGTGAACCCACAAATCAGGTGCATTCCCGCTGAAAAATATGTTTTGGATGGAATTTATTTTCCTATAAAGAGTGTGATCTTGCTTCAAACACTACCGTTTCACCATGGACCACAAAGTAGCATTCGCAATGGGAACTAAAATGCTAATATAGGAACTAAAGTTAAAGAAAACGTTTCACAGCAAAAGAATATAAGAGGAACACATCTGCCCTGATTGGCCGTCGCTCGACTCTGTCGCTGCTCATTTGCATAAAGTGCGCTACATGCACTAGGCTTTGTGACGTACTTCCGATTCAAAATAATACTGCTCGGTTATTTACGGTCTTTGTTTACTTGGAGCTAGCTAGCTAGAGAGCTCTTGATAGCGTTAATGTTTAGGCTATTTTACAATGAGTGTATGCTAGAAAATGTTCAAGATGGAAGATTTTCAAAAACAGGAGGAGAAATACTGTTGCTGTGACTAGTGGTGTAACCGGTGTAACTGACCGTAGTTGATCGGTGATCTGTACGGATCCCCGCCCACAGTTCGGCACGCATGTGAACCTTGGATTAATTGCAAAGTTTAACCATAATAGTGTGAAATAGAGTTTTACTGTTTTAACCGTGCCGGCTAGCTAGCTAAGTGACTAGCTAGTTGCAACTGACATTAACCTGCTAGCTAGATAATGCCGCTACCAATCTAGCTATCACTAGCTAATTTAGTGAAAGAACTAGTACCCAGATTCATCTGTTCAAATTAGTTGAAACTAAAGTTAGCTAGCTAGCTGGCAGTTAAGTCCAACAATCAAGTGTAAAATGTATATATTAAGTTCTTTAAGTAATAAATGGAAAGTTATATTTGTCTCCCCTTCTTTGCTGATACGAAAAATGATACGATCCGAACCGTGAGTTTTGTGATCCGTTAAACCCCTAGCTGTGTCCCGCTTTTTTCGGCATCATCCAAATTTAACGGCATACTAAGTTTCCATGGCTCTCCGACCCATCCCGACCTGAGAAGACAATGGCTGGTAAACATACGCGGGGATAATTTCACCATCTCCTCTCACACTAAGGTCTGCAGCAGACAATTGATCAGCTCATAGAGCCAACAACCCTTGATGGTCGAAATTAGAAATATAACCTCTGCTTCATGGAAAAGAGCTAGTAGGTTATTATAAGAACAGTGTGTTATTATTGAACCATGCTCCTAGAAGAAGCCTACCCTCCTGAATGCTTAGCGTTACCTTCTCTCCCTACTAAAACAAACTTGATTAACCTTCCTTGATAACTATAATGCCTTAGATGGTGTATATTAGCAGTTTACCTTAATGTAAATTTGTAAATTAATGTAAATCACCCAAACACACACGTTTCCATCTTATCCTTATTAACTTGATCAAATTATGTGACCAATCAAATTAGGTGTGTGATCCAAAACTGGGAGACGATATGACTTGCAATAAATAAACAAATACATCATTAGCTATACAGTCCCTATGTCTTTCTGCTTTGGGCCATAGTTAATGTTAGGAGCATTTGACGTTAGCTAGCATTAGTTAGTTAATTGTTGTTTTCTTATCTTTGTAGCGTATATATATGAGGAAAATCCTTTGTCTAATTTGCTGGTTGGGGCTTTATGCAAATCCGATGAACATCGGTGATGACTTTGCTTTGTAGACAGTGGGTGTAGAAATAAATAAACAAATAGAACGCGAAGTGATTGTGCAACCAGCGGGCTGAACAACTTTTTTGAAGTGTCACCCAGCGACCACTGGAAATTAGCTATACAGCTGCCAGTATGAGCGCAGGGTCCCTCTGTCTTTCTACACTCCGGAAGTATTTGTTTGTTCTCCATTTTAGATGTTTTAGGTGGCTAATTGGCCATTATGAGCAAAGTGCTTCCATATAACAAAACAAAGGATCGGATTAGTATCGGCAGAGCCAAACTTCGATATCGGAAGTGAAAAAAGTGGTATCGGGACATCTCTACTGGTTTCCTTAGTTTTATGGCTAATAGAGAGCTCGCATTAGTTAGTTAATGAAAAAAATAATAATAAAATATATGGAAGCTTATCATAATTTGCCACCTAAAAACATCTCACTCAAATGGAGAACAAATACTCCCCCAGTATATATTCCACAGCAACAGTTGGTTATGAAAGACTGCCCACCCTTTATTCAAACACTTCAAAACAAAGATCTCCATCTGGCTCACAGGGTAAGACGTTTGCCAGGGAGCCCTGAGATCGGGGGTTTGAATCCCGATCTCGCTATTGCCGGCTATTTAAACAGCAGCATTCAGCATTGTAAAAAAAATATACTTATTATTAATAAATATTAATATATTTATAATTATTATTATGCTGTGTGTCAGGCTTTGTATGACACCACTTCGAAGTGGCACCACGACCTTGCTAAAAAAAACGATGCATGGTGCAAAGTTAGCATCAAGATGGGGCTACCATCCTTGGTTATTAGCTAGCTAGTTAGCTAGCTTAGTTGTTCTGTCAAAGTGCCAAAACCAAACGTGAGTTTATAGTATTAACGTTACAGAGCTACAAAAAACTCGATAGCTGGCTAGTGTATAAGTATCCCTGCAAGCACACATACATCTCCGAGACGTCTATGCGATGTATGCCAATAGATCTGGAAGCGGTATTTAAAAGAGCGTTTGCTCATCTGGAAGATGTCTCTGAGTCATCAAATTTGAATGTCTACGGTTTAACAACAAATTAGGGGTAAAAGTAAAACATCCGAAACATTTTAAACATTTTAGGGAGTCAATAACACCTTGATATTTCAGTAAAAAAGTTCAATCTGCTTACACATACAAATCTCTGCATGCAAATTGAGTGAAAAGAGCGAACTTCACTCAATTTGCCCCCACAAATAGAATAGAACCCACGTTCTACGGGCTCTTTTTGTCCTTCGGTGAACTATCAGAGCAATTGGCATGGCTTTTTTCTGTTGTTTGCTGAAAGTTGTTGAGATAGTAAGTGCTTGAGGTTCTTTGCCTTATTTCTCCCGCTCTCGTTTTGGAAATGATTACATATCTAGGACGCTTCTCATGTGGGACTGAGCGGCAAGGTCAAGCCTATGCTGAGCGTTGTGTTGACGCCCCAACGCTAGTCATGTGTAAGCAGCATTGGCTACTACTGTTGTTATCCGCGTGACAGCCGCATTGTATTTTTTTCTCCCCTCCGATATGCGATCCAGCGTTCTGGGCCAGTATCGGCCCAATACCGATGCCGTGGATCTGATCGGGACATCCCTAAATTTAAACAGATTTAAACAAGGCAAGTTTCACTCCGTGATTTGTGTTCAATATTCTGGTGAGGGCCAGAGATGAGTCTTTGCAGGGAACATTCAGTCTTGCTGCAGCTTTTGACCAGAATGTCTGGGGGGCGTGTGTTACTGTAACAGTTTCCTGGCAGGGAAAAGACAGGCAAAGGCAGTGGAGCATGGCTGGCTGTGTTCGTTAGTGTCCTAGCCGTGGCTGCTTGTGGATGCGTCTCCTGTCCCAGAGCCACTGTGGACAAAGTGGTGGAGGTTTCTCACAAAGAAATAATTCAGAGGAATGCGCTGTCCCCCAGCAACCCTCTCAGGCTGAGCCACTTTCTGGTCATATGAACAGAAATAACCAAATTCATTTACATGATGTGTTTACTGGTGACTATTTACAGATCACATCCAAGATTAGCCACAAACGAGTGCTGGCCACAAAAATGGCCATTTGAAGGCCACTCCAAAACACTTTAAACAGCACAGTAATGAGATTAAAAATGAAGCGCTACAATGGGGCTTTGCCTGAGGCTATCCCAGCAACATGAGGCATTGCAATGGGGCTTTGCTTGAGGCTATCCCAGCAACATGAAGCATTACCTTGGGGCTTTGCCTCAGGCTATCCAGCAATATGAAGCATTGCAATGGGGCTTTGCCTCAGGCTGTCTAGAATGAGATGCTGTTTACGATCTTCATATTTAAAAACCTTACTTTTCCATAATATATTTTAAGTTAATTCATTTGTTGACATACATACACACACAGAAATGTATTTAAATTGTGTTTTAAAGTTATTCCCTTACAGGCTTAATAGCCCAGGACTGAAGTGGCATGTCCTTTTGTAGTTGAACACAAGGAAGCATGCAGTACCTCCTGAATCTAAAGTTAAAACCGGTTGTAGGTATGCAATAACATGCTCTCTCACATTACAAAGAGAAACAGCTTGCAGAACGGAGATGCAGCTGCTTTGTCCATCAATACAGTGCAGAATAAATGCAGGAAATTGTGTATTGGAAAGGCCTGTGAATCAAACAAATACTTTTGCTTTAACTACAGGATGCTTGTCATGTGGAGGACTTAGTGTGTTCTAATGTCTGTGCCACAGACTAAACAGAATAAGGCAACTGGCATATGGCTAAAACCACACATTTCAGATGTTATCAAACTAATTGTGATGCTCAGAAAGTCTACCTGAAACGTTAGTCCCAGTCATTAATATGCAGTTGATTCTGAAGGTTTGCAGTAAATGAAAGGGTGGTGATGTCCTAGTAGGTGCATTGCATCAATATAGAGGACTAATGTGTTTTCCCACTCAATGTGTAGGTCAGCATCTTGAGCTATGAGCAGATATGCAACAGATACAGCAGACAGTGGCAAATAGCCCGAGAAACACTCTGTGTGCTTTTCCTGAAGAGCAGAGTATTTGATTTAGTCTCAATCAATTAACCAATCAAATTTTGATTTGCACATTTTAACTGCTGAGTGTAGGGATATGGACACATACCTACAACCAAAAGCAAGTTATTTACAATGCTTACTCCTGGCATCATTGGAATGTATATGGCCCTGGAAAGAGGATTGGGCTCTGCATGACCCCTCACCCTTATCAGGCCATTTATTGATTCAGGACACTGCTCTTGACTTAAGATAAACACAAACAAAACAGCCATGCGTGCAATCTCCACCTCTGGCCCCTATGGGATCACACACAGTTCACTGGAGATTCTCAGGTCTTTGTCAAGCATCTTCATGGGCTCCTATCGTCCAATCAGATCGCGCGGCAATTAGGGGCGCAAGTTTTCTACCGGTGACCGAACTGTGTCCCCAAGTGGACTATAGCGTTTGAAGTGGCTCTATTTAAGTGCTAAAAAAGCAGTGCCCCTCGTGGCCCTGGCTCTGTCGCTCCCTTGCTCCCTGTTGCTGATGGCATCACACCTCATCTAGCTCTGCGGAGGAGGAGTCCTTTCCCCCCTAAACAGATGCAAGGCAAGGCAAGGCAAGTTTATTTATATGGCACATTTTGTGCACAAGGCCATTCAATGTGCTTCACACAAGGCATGTAATACATTGGATAAGAAAAACAGAACAAGATAAATAAAAACAAATAAAAAGAGGTAATGCAGCGTGTAAGGGAGAATAACAAGAAATAACAAAACATAAAGAAGTAAGAGAGTAAGACAATACATAAAAGGGAATGAAAGTCAGATGCATAGGCAGTGCAAAACAAAAACATTAGGTTACAGAATAAGATAAATAAAAACAAATAAAAAGTAATGCAGTGTATAAGGGAGAATAAACAAATAATTAAAATTGATAAGTAAGAGAATACATAAAAAGAATAAAGGTCACGGTGCAGAGGCAGTGCAGAACAAAAAAGTTTTGAGTCTAGATTTAAAAATGGTCAGAGTTGGGGCGCGTCTGAGGCCTTCTGGAAGTTTGTTCCAGCTATGTGCAGCATAGTAACTAAACACTGCCTCACTGTGTTTAGTAATAACTTTGGGAATAGTTAGCTGACCAGTCCCAGCTGACCTAAGGGATCTTAGAGGGTTCATATGGTGAAAGCATGTCAGAGATGTATTTTGGTCATAAGCCATTGAGTGATTTGTAAACAACCAACAGTATTTTAAAGTCGATTCTTTGACTAACTGGAAGTCAGTGATCTGAGAATTGGTGTAACGTGTTCAGTTTTCTTGGTTTTAGTTAGAACTCTAGCAGCAGTGTTCTGGATAAGCCGCAGCTGTCTGAGAGTTTTTTTCAGGAGCCCTGAGAAAAGACCATTACAGTAATCTAACCTACTAGACATAAAGGCATGGATGAGCATTTCTAAGTCTTGTTTGGGCATGAATCCCCTAATTCTCGCTATATTTTTAAGATGATAATAGGCTGATTTTGTTAAGTTGATGTGGCTATTAAAATTTAAATCTGAGTCCATAATTACACCTAGATTTCTGGCCTGGTTTTTGGTGTGCGGGGAGAGAGATTCGAGGTGGGCACTGACTTTCAGCCTTTCTTTGTGGGCGCCAAAGACAATTATCTCAGTTTGTCTTTGTTTAGTTGAAGGAAATTCAGGCACATCCAGTCATTGATTTGTTTAATGCACTGAAGCAGCGAGTCTATGGGACCATAGTCACTCGGTGAAAGAGCTATGTAAATTTGGGTGTCGTCCGCATAATTATGGTAAGCTATTTTGTTATTTTGCATAATTTTGCTTAATGGCAGCATGTAAAGGTTAAATAAAAGAGGCCCGAGGATTGAACCTTGGGGGACTCATGTTGATTCGCTCTGATGCAAAGTTGCCGATGGAGACAAAGTACTCCCTGTCCTTCAGATAGGACTTAAACCAATTAAGGGCTGAGCTGGAAAGTCCAACCCAGTTCTCCAGTCTGTCTAACAGTATTGTATGGTCAATAGTGTCAAAAGCTGCACTAAGATCCAGCAACACTAGCTGAAATTTTCGGAATCTGTGAAGCGGATGTCATTTAGAACTCTGATAAGAGCAGTTCAGTCTGTGATGTGGTCAAAATCCTGACTGGAAGTTGTCAAAGGAGCCATTTGAGGTTAAAAAGTTGCAAAGTTGCTGGTGGACAGCTTTTTCGATGATTTTACATATGAAGGGTAAGTTTGATATAGGTCTGTAGTTGCTAATTACAGAAGTATCTAGGCTGCTTTTTCAAATAGAGGCTTAATAACTGCAGTTTTCAAAGTCTTTGGAAAATTGTCTGATAGGAGAGAACAGTTAACTATTTTTAGTAAATCTGTCGCCAGGCAATTAAATACATTTTTAAAGAAGCTTGTAGGCAGATCATCAAGGCAGCAGGTGGACGGCTTAAGATGTAATACAATATCTGCAAGAATTTTGAAATCAATGGCTTTGAACTCTGCCGTGTTTACCAAGATACTTTTTTCTGGGTGTGGTGGTGGTGGTACAATTGTTTTGTTTGACATGGAAGTATGGATGGCTTGTCTAATGCCTTGAATTTTATCACTAAAAAAGTTAGCAAACTCATTGCATTTATTAGGGGAAAGGAGTTCAGGAGCTATTGATGGCGGAGGATTTGTTAGCCTGTCAACAGTAGCAAATAGAATGTGTGTATTATTTATATTGCTGTTAATGATATTAGAAAAATGGGACTGTCTAGCACTTCTCAATTGTGAATTGTAATTATGGAGTCTGTCTTCATAGATGTCGTAGTGAATCTGGAGTTTTGTTTTTCGTCATTTGCGCTCAGCTTTTCGACACTCCCTTTTTTGGGTTTTTACAGATGTAGCATTTCTCCACGGTGCTTTTTGCTTACCAGAGATTGATTTGACCCTAACAGGAGCAATGACATCAATAATATTAACAATTTTGGAGTTGAAATTATCTAGAAGATCATTAACAGAGGTTGAAGTAAGGGTTGGTGACAAAGAGATGGCTTCCTTGAACAATGCATTAGTATTCTCATTGATGAACCGTTTTTTAACAGTTTTTGATCTAAGACGGATGTCAGGGGTAATGGACACATCAAAAAACACACAGAAGTGGGCAGATAAGGCAATGTCAATTACATCAACATTTGAAATATTGAGACCCTTTGGTGATAATTTTTCTAAAATCAGCAAGCTCTGAAAGAAGACTCCTCTGCCGATGCCTCCTGAAATCAACCCGATGCATCCTGAACTCATCCTCAAATCTGGACGGCCAAGCTCTTTGCAGTATGCCCCATTACGAATCCACAACTGGCTCTGGAAGCAACTCCCTCGACAACGAATGACGCAACCTTAGAGACCGAAATGCCCCAACGCGACGTTGAATCTCATTGAATGCAAAGATGACCGGATCTCTTTGTCATTTCTGTGTCGACAACATTTGTACCTGGCAAGGATGCCAGAAGACCTTGCTACAGGTAATATGTTGCGCTTCTTTTATGTGTATCTGGCAAGAAAAGCCAGAATAAGCGGACCTCCAGTGACGGACCTGGACGCCACGTTTGTTCCCCAACGATGGTCAGGCAATGGATCTCTCCTGCGTGTCTCTCTGTGTCTTTGGTGACAAACCCAGTAGCCCCTGGTGGAAAACGGACTGCGGCCTCCCAGTAGGCCTGCCACAAATGAGCTTCCATCCCCTCAGGTCTGATGGACTGGCTGTCTTCAATAGCTCGATGAGTATTATTGTTTAATACTGGCATCATTTATTGCTTAGCTGATTTGATCAAGATGGGATTAGATGGGATTAGACATATCCGTGACTCATACATCGATAATTTTCCCCCATTACAATTATCATTACATGACTGGTTAGATTGACTTACACATAGTTGAGTTAAACTTGTCAAGTTAGGTAACTTACATGGTTAGAAACACGTCTAATTAATGTTTGCGTGTGTCAAACTACAGTTATCACTTCATGATCTCCTGTAGTTTGAGTTAGCTGCTGATAACCACTCTGAAACACACAAATCTTTATCATCATGTTTCCCCTTTTCGTGTTGTCCTGTCTCACAGTAACCTTCTCACGACTGATTGATTAATTCATTTTCTATTCTGTTTGTTTAGATATTCTAGTTTATTTCGTTTCGTCAGTGTTTGTCTGCATTGTGTTAATAAACTTGTTTTATTAATTACATCATCGTCTGAATTTTGTATTGACAAACCAGGCTCTAATAGGCTTAAAAGACCTCATTTTATTAATTATTATGTTCGTTGAGGAATGTTAACTATCCTCGCCAAATGGCCAGTGTCTCTGTGGGGATAGGAATGTCCCCTACATAACTGGTACCCCGTGTGAGGAAGACTCCCCTACATGAGATTACCATGAAACGCTGTACATGTAGATGCGGGAATTGGGGGAAAAAAAACAGCCTGACACAGTTGCGTAGAAAAGCCTTTTCCCCATTAGCTGCTGAAATATGCCAAAGTGTTGATGGGTTCAGTGTCTATCTGCCAGTTGCAGATTGACCTGAGTGTTTGTTTTAGAGATGAGCCACACATCAGTGCATGACCTGGAAGTTGTTGCAGGGTGTAGTTTTTCTTAAAATTGAATTTAGTTCTGGGTTATTATAATTGTTGGCTGGTAAATCTTCTATGATGGCTTGTTCAATGTAAGGTTCTGCTGGTAACATTACACTGGTTTTGTTCTGCTGAGACTCTTTCCTCTTGTACTGTTCTCATGGTAATGTTCTGGTGAGGCTTATTCTTCTGGTACCATTCTCCTAGTACCATTGTGCTAGTAACATTTTTGTACAGCTTGAGCGACTTCCGGTGAATTCCACACCACTGAAGTGGGAAGGGCTCTGGGTCTGTCTTTTTGCGTGTGTTGCATCTCACTCTGTGTTTTTAACCCAGTCCCTCCGGTAAAACCACAGGGGATCGATGAAAATGTGATAGTGCTCCAGACACAACCTTTCCCCCAGGCACTCAGTCTCTTGGGCTCATGACAGTAATTCCATTAATGGCCATTAATGGATCCGCTCACTTCTTCAGCAGGAAGACAGTTAGCCTGCGGATGTGTCTGTTTGTCACGTGTCTGTTTGTTGTACATTCATGCAATCAGCATTTTACTGGAACAGTATGACCTACGCACTTGCTAAAGCATGTAGTGGCCATGGCTGCTGTGAGAACCTAATGGTGCAGTCTTCTAGGTTCCAGCCCAGCTCCTTCAGAGTAGCCTGATTCTTAATTATAAAAAACCCAAAATACTACTGGAAAAAATCCCTATATCCGATTCATGGAGTTAGGAAAGCCACATCATCACTGTTTCATAGTAAGATTATTTTGTGAATGCTAAGCCTTTTTTACTTTGGAAAAAAAAAACAAAGTAGTATCACTCATAATAGGCTACTGACATGAAAATTAGTATTAGTGAATTATTGCCAGAAAGAGATGTCATAATTTGGGATTATAATGACTTGAGAGGTGATATGGCCAGTGTGCCTGTTACCTATCCGTCCTGAGGGCTTTCTCACTCCTTTAAAATTTTTTAAAATGCCAAAAAGTATTTTTGTTTATTTATATTCTGTTCATTCTTTATGCCTTTCCCTCAACCTTACGCTTTCATCTATGCTTTTTTCCACCACTAGAAGCCCCTGCTGTCCAGGCTTGAAAACTATTGCTGAATTTAAATCTCTGAATCAAGTTCAGTGAGATCATGTTGTTGTCCAGAAGGTCATTTCTTAACATCTGTGTCAGGCTTTCAGGTGGAAGGACCCAGGCAAAGACTGGGATGACAAACCAGGTGTTTATTTGATGACAATCCAAAACCGAAGTAACAAAACAGTCCGAGTTGAAACCAGAAAATCCACGGGCAGTAAATAAAAAAAAAAACCACAAGGCATGTTCAAAATAGTGATGTGACTATCGCGACCGATCCGAGTCTTTGGTACGAAAGAAGGGATCCGAGTCGTACTTGAGAGCCGGTCTTTTTATCGTTGCAAGCAAATTTCACTGCCTGCTCTAAATCCAGTCAGTGTTGCATAGTGGTTAAGGAGCAGGACTTGTAACGAAAAGGTTGCTGGTTCGATTTGAGAGAGAGAGAGAGAGAGAGAGAGAGAGAGAGAGAGAGAAAACCCCCCCATTGTTTCATAGTGGTTATGTTCTAAAGCACAAATACACAATGACATTAGGTGTGGCAATTCGATATCATTATATGATCATTTCGCAGATAAACCTAGTAACCCCCATCCCTTAAAAAAAAAAAAAAAAAAAAAAACGATGAGCTGAATGGCTCTCAGAAAGGAACGGAGCCATAAGATCCAGCTCCTTTCAAAGAGCCGTTATTCCCATCACTAGTTCAAAATCCAAAGAAACAGGCATAACGTCAAAAACCAGAGCAGGCAGAAATCCAAAAAACACAAGGCAAGTTCAAAATCCAAAGAAACAGGCAGAAAGTAAAAAAAAAAAAAAACAGAGCGAGCAAAAAAAACAGGCAGGAACAAAACAGACTGATACACTGTGACAAACTGGCAAAGAAACAAAGCAGATAAAGGGGTATATATACACATACTGGTGATGAGAAAACAGGGAACAGGTGTGCAGGATGGGCTTCAGGTGGTGGGTGTGGCAGCCGGGCAGATAGGCAGGACAGGAGGTGGGGCGATGGGCTGAAACCAAAACAAGACACACCCACACTGACAGACAGAAACAGAAACAATACAAGCAGGACATCATTTCAAGGACTGACAATCTGAAATGATCTTACATATTTACATACACTTCATGTTTGTAATTTTGAGTTAAACAGTAACTGCTTTTCCACGTTTTTTCAATTAGGCTCATACACAAGAGTTTTTGTGGTCTCTACTGTCTGCTTACTCTTTGCTTTATAGCCTCCTAGGTAAGAGGCGTGTCTGAACAGCCATGCCTAATTGTGACATCACACTCTGGGAGAGAAGCCCCCCATCAAAAGAGTGACAGAATGGCCATGACCACGATGTGTGGATCAGTCAGCTAACATTAGCAGCAGCAAAGGCCCCTTCTTATCTGTATGACACCCTCTTACACAGGCTTGGCTGGAAAGAGCCTGGCAGTGCAGAGGAAGTGAAGTCTTTAAGGGGATTGTAATGGCCTTTTCTGTTTTCCCGTCAGATGTGGAACAGGTGTGTTTCGCAGCTGTTCCTCTTAAATGTGTAACCTGACTCTGATAATGACAGACTTTGGCTGTGTCCCAATACAAAGTCAGCTGCCTGCTGCCTGCACCCTTAGAACTGAGCTCCCTTGTAAGGTAGCATCCTAACGGAAAAGGAACCTCAAAAGGCAACAAAATCGGGACACACTTTGAAGCAGGATGACGTCATAGATCGTTCGCGTCCCTGGAGAGAAAATTAGTTTAACATTCATGTAACTAAATAACTAGCCAATTTAATCAGATTCAGTTTAATCAGATTATCGTGTTAAGTATTTCAGTAGCTGTAAAAGACTTCACCTTTGTTCGATGGACAACCAAACTACCGCTACGTTGGCTAGATAGCTAGCTTGTTCAATTGGAAAATAATGTGATTACTAGCAAGCTAGCTAGCTCACTGGAGGCTTAAAAACATTACGTACATTATTCCAGTGTATTAAATAATTACAATGTATTTTTTTAGATATAACTGCAACAAATTATTGAGTTCACTATATGGACATTTATAATGAGCTCCTCTCTTCTACTACCACCGCATCTACCGCTGTGGTGTTTTCAGCCGCCATTAATTTAACGGAAGTTGAGAACCCTGAGGTAATCGCAAAGACTTATGGGATACCCTACCTGGCGAAGGGTACATCAGATGCTGCCTTCAAATTTAACCAAAATAAGGCACCTTAGAAGGGAGCATTTTATGATGACTTTGGTTTGGGACATGCCTACTAAGGGTAAGTGTGCAAAATTGTAAAAATAGTGAAAATGTTCCCTTCAAATGCTGCCTTCTAAGGCAGCTGGCTTTGTATTGGGACACAGCCTCTTTGTTTGTCATCACCCCTTCACCCCGGCCCCCCTGCTATTGGCGTTCTGGTGCATTCTCCCTCTCTGCTAACAGCTAAGTGTACTACTGTTAGCACCAGTCTGATCAATCTGTCAGATTAAGGGGTATTTATGTTCAGTACAGGTTAACCATGTCCAGAGATGCTGTTGTGTTTTGTAATGTTGTTAGTTCAGGATAGAGTTGGTTCCACAAACAGCCCTGCTGAAATTTCACGCTCTGTGATGTTGGGCATGTAGTCTAGGATTGTAAAGTTTTTGATTATTTTAGGCTGTGGCACTGTGTGAAACATCAATGGTTTGTAGAAAGGGGCAAGGGTCTGAAATTCTCAGAAAGGATTCAATGGAGGACCTCAGAGACACTCCAGATTGGATTGGTTTAAGCCCATCCGTCTTGGTCTGGTGAGCTTTCCAACCTTCTTGGCTTCTTGTCCATGTTTTGCCTAAAGCTATAAGGAAGTTCCTCGCAAGATGGTCGCCCAGTGCTTGTCAGCCCCTTTGTGCTCTAAGGACACTGCTGATGTAGTGGTTGAGCTGGCCATGTTTTCCTCCCACAGCCACACTGGGAAGGCCGGTATTCTTAGATGCAGGCTATCTGTCTGTGTCTGTCCCCGTGAATAGAAGGGCTTTTGGCATGACACTGAGAGGCATGATGCTAAGAGAGGTGAATCTGCAACATGCAGCGAAAATCCCACCAACGTGAGAAATGCCTCAATGACAGTATGACAGCAGGGAACTGCAGATGATGGCGGTGGCCGCCTCTAAAAAGGTGAGACCACAGGACTCGTCACCTTGCCAGGGAGAAATTAAATTACATTACAATACATTCATTTAGCAGACGCTTTTATCCAGTACGTCATCCACCACAATAGAACCTAATTGTATCCATTGAATGAGCAACAGTACCAGACCAGGTTAACAACACTCCCAGACCAGTAAGTGTGAGCATAACACTCTTTTAGCACTATCACTATCACTAGTGCAACCTGACTAGACAAGGGAAGCCAAATATGCTACCATATATCAGTCACTAGATCACAGAATCCAAAGCACATCGCAATACTATATGTAAAATAAACAGACACAACCACAAGTTGAGCAGTGGCGCACACGCTGATATCCAGGTCATTACATTATATTACATTATTGGCTTTTAGCAGCCACTCTTATCCAGAGCAACTTACATCAGTTACAGTTCTTTTACAATGTTATCCATTTATACAGCAGGATATTTACTGAGGCAATTGTGGGTTAAGTACCTTGTCCAAGGGTACAGCAGCAGTGCCCCAGTGGGGAATCGAACTGGCAACCTTTCAGTTACGAGTCCTGGTCTTTAATCACTGTGCTACACTGCACGGAGGTGACATGGTAATTATAGCAGCACAGCTGATGGAAGGAAGACGAGTGAACACATCCATACCTAAAAATCATGTTAACACCATGGGAGTAGGTCTGTAGGTCTGGTCCATTTTCTCCTTGGCTGTGTGCAAAAATGCACTAGCCAGAGTGAGTGGAAATGTCAGTATCCATAAGTCCCTCAGTGTCAGCAAATATAAGTAATGGGGGAAAGTGAAGGTCAGTATCATCAGCTTGATGTCTTGCGAATTAAATGCGTATGCAAATAAGATGTTAAGATTCCATTTTTACAAGGTGAAGCTCATTAAATAAGTAATTTGCATATGATTTGTGGTGTATAATTCATGAATAAAATACCCTCCACTTTGCATGTCAGATTCTCTTAGGGTGAGATATTAGCTGGGCCTGTTATTTTAATCTGTTTTATTTTTGGTTCATCAAGCTCAAAAACTGAACAGAAACTTTTAAAAAAAAATTTTAAAACCTTTAAAAATGTTGATAAAAGCTATACCTGCTTTTATCGTTAGATAATTACTTTAGAGTTCATAGCATTGAAAGGAAAAAAAAACTATTAATGCTATGTGCGTGTATATTAATGTTGCATTTTGTTTAAAATAGGGAGGTCTCTGAGTAAATTTGCTCCCCAGGAACACCTAGCCTAGCATTTTGGCCTATTTGTTGTTATAATACTCATTTTAACACAGGTAACCCAGGATATGAAGATCTTTAGTTTAGCTGTTGGGCCTGATGACACTTTATGAAGTAAATTTGTATCGAGGCCTATATGCGATTGACACATGAGATGGCGACATGAGATGACTCATATGAATTGGTTTCTGAGGGAGCAGTGTTCAGGGAGAAGCTTGTTCCAAATAATACAGAAATAATGAAGCAGATGTCATCACTGTTAGTTTCAATAAATGCATGAAATGGCCAGTATCAACAGTAACAGAGAACTGTTTATGTAAAGGTTTTTAAGGATGTTGAGTTGAGGATGTGGCATGTTCCAGCATAAGGATGTTGAGTTGAGGATGTAATATGTTCGAGCATGTTCCAAGCTAAATGTGTGCTAATTTATTGCTAGAGTGCTGCCTCATGCTCTCTGTCTCCTGGGCTGTGACAGGTGTCTTGCTATGAGATGTGCACAGGTGTCATGTATATCTGCTTAATTGCCAGGAGTGACAGAGAGGGCCTAATGATGCACGATGTGGTTGCGTTTCTGGAACAGGTGGTGAATTGGGGGAGTCCACCAACCCTTTTTTCACTCCTGCCTGCTATAATGTAAGCCCAGCCGGTGCCTGGATCCTGTCTGTCACATAGATATCCTGATCTCTTAACTCTGAATGGACCTCATTACAACCAGAAACCCAGAGACCTCTTCCAATCAATTATGAATCTTTTCCAGCAAAGGGGTGCCTGTCATTCTGCATTGGCTGGCATTGTCCTGAGTCCCTCCCCAACTGTCTATACATGCACATACCATTCTGGCTAACAGTCCTCACCCTTGGTCCAGTCTTATTCCGAATAAGATGTGAACATATACTGTGACACACAACCACTCAAGGTTGCTCAAGGTTTCTTCCTGTTAGTTAGGGAGTTTTTCCTTGCCACTGTTGCCTTAGGCTTGCTCTCAGGGGGTCTCAGGCTTGGGAACAATGTAACAACTTGTGTTGTAAAAAGCGCTATATAAATAAATAAATCAAATTGAATTGAAATGCAAGTCTATAGGAGGAATATTCCAAATGAGATGTTTGCTTGGCTCAGTGTTCTGTTCATTAGAGGACATCCCACCTGTGTTATTTGTATTTATCAAAGCCAAAATATTGACTTATTCAGGTTATGATTGTAGGAATAAGGTGTGTACATGGCTCACATCAGAATCAGAATTCTTGAATATTTGAGTTAACGGTGGTACTTTAATGTGCATTTTACTTCCAGCAGTGATGGCATGCTTAAACAATAAGCTTAATGTAAACTTGTGCTGAAGCAGGATGTTACAGAGGATCACCCTACAGTTCTGTCCCACCATCAGGGCCTGAATTTGGGCGCGGGATTGCGGGTATTGCACATATTTTTTTTAATTCCCGCACCTTTAACCATTCTAATGCGAGAGAATCCCGCACACATTTACTGCACTGTCTGACAACGTAAATCTAATAATGGATCAGTGTGAATGCGGGACTATTAGACGAACGGACCACCTTCCGACCTGGGTTACTTGAATTGAACCATCTCTCCCCCTGTAGCCTACTCAGGAAAAAAAAAAACAAAAACAGAGACACTCAGACAGATAAATGCGCGCTGTCCCTCTCTCTCGCTGGTAAACATTCTTAGCCATGCAAACATGGACCGCTGGCTAAAACGGTCATGTACAGTGCCAGAAGTTTCACCCGCTAAGAGGAAAACTCCAGAATCCAATTCTAACGTTAATAGTGGTGGTCACAGCAGTGTGAGTGATACCGTTGACGAGAGGTCTCTGGACGAGAGAGGTAACGTCGACGTTGCACAGGGGAAGCCCAAAGACAAATTTCAGGCAGCCTGGCTGAAAATATATCCTTGGCTCGAATTTAATGATGGTGAAATGAGCAGCTCGATTTGCAAAACCCATAGCCCTGCGATTTTTAAAAGCAGATGTTACAAGACGTCAACGTTAATTCGTCATTCAAATGGCGTTTCCCATACCGCAGCCATTTAACGCAAGCGTGAGGCTGATTTAGCTAAGAATGCCATCGCTAACGCGATTGAAGTAGCCCAGTTACAGTGCGAGGAGGAAACAAAAGGCCTTCTGAAAACTGCCTACTTCGTTGCAGAGGAGGAAATGTCAAATTCAAAATTTAGCCCCCTAGTTAGATTTTTGAAGGAGATGGAGTGTCCCGCTTTCAAAACTCTGTCACCGGACAATTATGGAAGTTATGTGAATGAGAAGGGAGCAACAGAAATGCACCAGGCTATTACAGACACCCTTACAGAAGATGTTGACAAGGCTGTGCTAAAAAGTCCTGTGTTTGCCCTAGTACTAGATGAGTCCACCGATATAAGCAACATGAAGCGACTCATTACATATGTGAGGTACATAGATGATGACAAGAAGATTAAAACAGCATTGTTCAGGAACAGTGAAATTATGGATGGAAGAGCAGATACCATAGTTGAGGATGTAAAGAAGTTAATGACAGAAAAGAAATTGGAAGGCAAAAAACTTGTAGCACTGTGTACTGATGGAGCTGCGGTTATGACAGGCTGCCGCCAAGGAGTTGTTAAGAAACTCAGAGATGAATTCAATTCTGCTTTGATAGGGGTACATTGCACTGCTCATCGTCTCTCTCTCGCGGCTAGTGATGCAGCCAGATCTGTGAATAATGTGAAAAAATTTCAAGAAGATTTAAGGTCTATTTTTGTGTTTTTCAGTAACTCGGCTGTTAGGAGCAACAAGCTCCATGAATTGCAGAGACAGTTAGATGAGGCTGAACTTAACTTCACCAAGCCACATACAGTCAGGTGGCTTTCAGTCCACAATTCTGTGTCTGTGGTGTGTAGATCACTGAAATCTCTTAGAGATGTCCTGGAACACATGGCTGCATCCAATAACCAGGATGCTGACAAAGCCAAGGGTTTACTGACCTCTGTCAGGCAGTTCATTTTGTTGCCCTCTGCCACACACTGAAAGACATACTTACGCATGTTGTCATTCTCTCTAAACATTTTCAAAGGGAAGATCTGGACTTCTCCACAGTCCAACCAATGGTTGAAGGTATCAAAGAGGCCCTGAGAGAAATAATAGTCCACCCTGGCCCAGCAGAGCAGGAATTCTTTAGCTCTCTTGATGGTAACAAGTTTAAAGGAGACAAGCTTTTTGACCTCAACACTCAGAAGCCTGCCTTTGATAACATGAAGAGCAGGTATATTGGGGCACTTATAGATGAAATTGACAGAAGATTCCGTGCTGATACACTCACCATTTTGTCATGGTTCACTGTTTTGGAACCAAAAAAAGCCATGGTGGCAAAGCGATCCTCTGAGAATTTTTCTCTCTATGGTGCAGAGAAACTTGACAACATACTAGCACACTTTTCAACTGATGTGAGTGCAGAAGAAGCTCGGTCAGAGTTTGCATTGCTTAAGCAAGTCATGGTTTCCAACGATTCGTATGCTTCCTTTTCCTTTCAAGAGTTTGCAGAGTCTGTGTTGCATGATCATGGTGGCGTCTTCACTGAAATGGAGAAACTCATTAAGATAGCAATGGTCATGCCAGTAGCCAGTGTGTCATGTGAATGTGGGTTCAGCACACAAAACAGGATTAAGACTAAATTCAGAAATTCATTGAGTAACACCAGCCTCACCAATCTGATGATCATGTCTGAGCTTGGCCCTCCTCAAGAGCAGTTTGATTTCAATAGAGCCACTATCAAGTGGAAAGAGATGAAGCAGAGAAGGCAGAGGACAGGGAGACATTAGAGCAAGAAAAAGGAGCTAAAAGGAAAAAGCAAAGGACACTGAAGAGGATCAGAGATGACTAAGAGAAGGAGAAGAAGTAGTAAAGACTACAGATATGCATAAGAATCTTGCGGTCAGCAAAGACTTGTTATGGAAATACAAAGTTCATAAATTAAGAAGTGTTTGATACATTTTTTTTTTTAAATTAAAGACATGAAGAGGACAAGGATTAGATCAGAGCATGAATATAAGAAAAAAATGGATTAAAAGGAAAAGCATAGGACACTGATGCTGATAAAAGAGATGACCACAAGGAGAAGGAGTAAGAAAGACTATGTAAAAGAATCCTGCAGTCAGCAAAGACAAATTCTGTACATGGACTGTAATTAAGTTTATAAATTCATTCAGTGTTAAGAACAATTTGAATTTTTTTTCTAAGTGTTTTTTAATTAAAGATATGACACAGGAGACAAGGCTCTAAGAGGATAAGACTATATTACAAGGAAAAAGCAAAGGACACTACAGATCAGAGATGACCACTAAGAGAAGTAGAAGGAGAGACTACAGAAATTTATAAGAATCCTGAAAAGTCAACAAAGACTGTTCTCATGTAAACACAAGTTCTGTACGTTGACTGAAACTAAGTTTGTAAATCCATTCAGTGTTAAGAACAGTTTGACAGTGTTTTCTTGTTTTAATTGAAGACATGACAGGGATTAGATCAGCATGAGAATAGAAAAATGAGCTATAAAAAGGAAAAGGCAAAGGACACTGATGCAGATTAAAGAGATGACCAATAAAAGAAGAGACAAATGAAAGACATAGTTAAAAGAATCCTGAAAAGTCAGCAGATTGTTTTAAGTTAGACTTGTGTCATGAAATTAGTTCAGTAAACATACCATTTTTAAAACCTAAGAAAAGTCTGATTTCTTTTCTTTTTTAATGAAATGAAGAATATGAGAGACTTAAAGAATAGTGCATGAAGATGAGGGAAGAAGCAGCTGTGTAAAGCAACACTAAGGAGGTTGTAAAACTAGTGGACTTGAAAGGCACACAACCTTCCAAACACTTCCTAGAGCCTTACTGGTGCAGCTAGAAAAATGCAATTGGTGTTTGATGATATTACAGTCAGTCAGCAATGTCATGCTGTAAAGGTTTTCTTTCATTTTGTGGTGTGGTTTTCTACCCTCCACCCAAAACTTAACAGTGCATATCTTAGATGACTGGTGGGAATATTAATACGTGTGTATGACAATGCCATCCAAATTAGGAGATATCAAAATGAATAGTCTGCTAAAATGGATACCTCAAATGGTGACGAAGAGTTACTGTAGAGATCTTTTCGATCTGAGTAGTGGATATTTAAGCCCGCTAGTAGTGTTCCCCCCCAAAACTGTATAAATCCCCCAAACTGAATAAATCCCCCCCATGTGAATCACTGAGGGGGGAATTCCCCCCCATTTTGAAAAATGAAATTCAGGCCCTGCACCATGCATTACCAGCCAATCCTAGCTAACATGCCTTCAAAGCACTGAGGCAAGGCCAATGCACTGATCTGATGGGGCGAGAGCAGCTGGTTCCAAGGTTACACTGATTGGGGAGCACCCTCCCTCTGTACTGGAGACACTGCTGGTGTGCTCGGAGCCCTCATTCCTGCAGGTTCTGTTAAGGGGTAAAATCCTCGTTTCATTTTAATTGCTCGCTGTCGACTTCACTCCCAGCCATGACGCAACCACGGATTGGTGTCCTGGCAAACTGTGCGGTGGTAATCCGGCAGCCATCTGCTCAAGGTTCATTTCCCTGAATGTGACAGTTAATTCCTTCCCCCTGCATCACACGCAGTACAGAACGGTTGTATTTTCTCACGTGGTTAGCCAGTCAGCAGTTTCTCTCTTTCGCGGGGCTGCTCATGCTGACGAGACTAAGAGAGAAAGTACCAAACAGGAAAGCCTCTCGCCACGTGGAGATCGCAGTGTCCTCCATTGGTTTTGGGAACCCCGCACAGCTGCGGCCAGCGTAAAAGCACGGGGCACTGTGGACCTCCTTGGAAGTCCAGCACTCCGTTCTGTGAAAGCAGTGTGTGTGAGAGAGAGAGAGATAGAGACAGGGCAGGGTCCTGCTTTCCCTGTCTGTGTGTACGCCTTTCTTTGGAGAACAGGAATCAGGCAGGTGGCAGCTGAGTCACCACACACCAAAGGAACAGTCAGGTCATAGATCCCTCCCTTGCTGTTTCCAAAGCGATTCAGAAAATCTGCATGTGTCAGAATGTGTTAGTAAGCCTCTCCTGGCAAAAACAAATGCATCCAATGGGATTGCTGTCAGTATAATATCCACTGAAGGGCTTTGCACAAGTTCCTAATTCAGTGATGAGCTCCAACTAGCAAACTAGATGATATGACTCTACCTCAAGAAACCTTGATGAATTTGTCAGGGAATATTTAGTAGTAGCTCCACCTAGTGACTGAAGTGGCACAGTGCTTTCCTTGTGTGTGTGTTCAGTGAGGCCATTTCCTGGAAGTAGGTCTTGGGGGTGGAGCTTGCTGGGAGACCTTCCCCTGCAGCTCCTCCATCTGCTGTTGGTGTTGCTTAGTGATATAGATGCACACGGGACAACCTCTTAGAGTTGGGCTGTATGTATCCCTGCCTCCACAGTTGTCCTTCTCTGCTGATGCCCACAGCATGGCCCGACCTCCTTCTTTGAAAAGTGTGGATTGGCTCAGATCCTCAGAACAGTTACTAAAAGGCACTTGGACCCATTTCAGAGAAAGCATAGTTGTCATCAAATGCCTTGACTTAACCTGTGTTAGGATCTCATTGAAATGTGCTCTCTCAGTCTCACCACACAATACTTAACCACAATCTCTGCTCAAATCCCCATTTCGGTGGAAAATTGGAAATGTAAAATTTATGTAACATGTTTTGGAGAACGCTATTGGAAACACTCACTGTGAATTATTTAACGTTGTGACGTCTGTCACGTGGGGCAGACTGTGACTTGAGTGATGAAGCCGGTTAGGTACAAAAGAATGCATAATGGGAAGGTTATGCACTGAGCAAACTTCAGAGAAAGACCCATAGGCTTCCAACCTGCCAACTGTATCAAATTCCACACTGCATTAAAACAAAAAAAAAAAACAAGCAGTATTCAACTAAAGAAAGCTTTTGGGGCTCACTGAAATAAATAGCAAAATACTTTTCTGGTTAGGCACTTATTGCTACAAACCCTGCAGAGAGGGTTGAGGGAAAGTCACTGGTTACAGTCTTTGATAAGGTAAGACTGTATGTCCATTTTCCTCATTCCAAGGTCAATCAGTGAATTGGAATGAGGAAAATCATCCCAGTGTGTTACTCACAATTCCCCTGGGGCTGTGGCTGTCCAGGCTGACCACAGGCCATCTCACCCTTCACAGGTAATTAAGTGGTGAAAAGCTGGCAGTACAGGAGAGGAGAGGATGACAAGGGAGATTTGAGTGTAGAGCAGAGGGAAGACACTGGACCAGAACAAATACAACAAGCTGTGTGTGATGTGTTTCAACATCTGTGTTAACATGAAGCAACATTCACTCTACTACTGTTGCTGTGGACACTACAGTATGTTCAGAATTGGTTTTTGTGCTTTTGAGCCATTAGTCTAATGGTATGTTAGTTATTTACAGCACTTTAAACTTTACCACAGAGGCAAAATGTCCTGAGAGCTAATGAGCACTAAGCGGAATGTGAGAAGGAGATTCTTTAAAGAGCTGTGTAGTAATTATAGCGCCTCTGACTGGAGCTGAGCTTCAGCCTCAGCTCCAGCTGTATACGGATTAGTGTTCTATTTCATTAGTGACAATGAAGATCCCCAGAGTTAAAACAAAAATTTCATATCCCGATAACGATACATACCACGATATAGCACATTTTCTGTAAATTCAATGAATAAATAGTTTATATAAAATGACCACATGGAAGGGCCTATTTCTTATTACATTTTGAATTATATACTCGACAAATAAAAGGTACTTACTCACTTTGGTTATTTTTCTCCTTTTATTTAGAACCTTTCTGCAAATTTTCAATTTACGCCTCGTTTCCATATAGCTCTGTGTACGTATGCGGGTCAACCGGAAGTCCATTCATTCCTATGGGAACCTCTGTGATCTCCAATGTGTTTGCGAAACTCCTCCTTCCGTTTTTTAAGGTCCAGAATTTGGCTTCGAGTGTGTTGAAAAAATTGAACTTTTGTGGTGGATTTCGGAGAGACCATATGCACTGTGTGCCAGGAAGTGAATGGCACTGGAAAATCGAATTAGCTAACGGGCTATTTCCTTCAATTCAGTTGCTTGACTAGTGAAGTTAACTAAACATTTACATTTATTCGTTTGGCAGATGCTTTTATCCAAAGCGACTTACGTAGGTTACTGTTCCTTACAATGTTATCCATTTATACAGCAGGATATTTACTGAGGCAATTGTGGGTTAAGTACCTTGCCCAAGGGTACAGCAGCAGCGTCCCCAGCAGGGATTGAACCGGTAACCTGTCGGTTACGAGTCCTGCTCCTTAACCACTATGCTACACTGCCACAGGCAACCTTTTGCATCGACATAAACACTGTGCTTTAACCAATAATCTTAAGAAACACAGATAATCTTATCACTTTGATATGAAAACTTTATCTCCCTCCCATTCTACCGCTGTGATTTCCCTCCATTATATCGCCGCTCATTTGACATATAGAGGTTGCTTCACCGTTGCATTCATTCCATGATGACACTGACACGAGTGACGAGTTACGTTTTGATCCATTTCCTTTTCCTTGCGTTCAGCACTAGAGGGAATGTTGCGTATATTATACTGAATCAGAGACACCAAACAAAACTGCGTGGAAACGAGGCGTAGCCCTTTCGTGCGTACAGTCACACCGGTGTGATTAGCCGTTTAACGTGTATGCTAAAACCGATGCGATGAAAACACTAGATTGGAAAAATTCTAGCTAATTTCAGCTTTGAGGAAACAGCAATTTAATGTTAAAAAATATAGTAAATGCTAACTAAAAACTATGAGAAGCTTAATAACGCTAATGAAAACATTATCGAATCATGTAATGTAACACATGCACTACATAGTATAAAAAGGGTTTAGCATGTAACAAAATATAAAATATTAATGTATAAAATACAAAAAGGTAAATAGAAAACACTTCAACTATAATTCTGTGTCACGTTCACTCTCCTCCATGTTTGTTTGTGTTGCCTTCATGCAAATTTCCTGCCTGCATCTGTGCCGTGTGGAAGAACGCAAAGCGTCGTCCAAATGATGAAAAATATTGCCGTAAAGTGTGTGATTTGCGACACAAGGAAATAAGCGATGGAGCATAATATGAAACGATAGATGTGTCTCTGTCGTCACACGATATATATCGTCATATCGCACATCCCTAACCCCTGTTGTGATTAAAGCCTCGTTTGATTTCAGAGTGCTGTCACTTCCACTAGCGTGTGCAGTGTGCTTGTTTCTCCGCTGTGTGATTAATGACACACCAGCAGCTCCCTTTCTGTCTGGACTGCTTTGTCAAGTCAAGTCAAGAGAGTTTTTATTGTCAGCCCATCAGTATACAAGTATACAGTAGGGTTGAAATAACGTTTCCCTGGGACCCATGGTGCTACATTCAGACAGTGAAGGACAAACACAACGTAAGGTGCACAGCATAAGATCAATAAATAACAAGACAGTGGGTATAATAAATACAAGAAGACAATAAATAGACAAAATAACAAGACATTAAAAGGATAAAGTGGCAGGCAGAAGTGTGCGAGTAAGCAATTGTAAACAGAATTACTCATTCCATAAAGTGGATGTGTGCATTTAAGTTTTTTTGGGTGTTCAGTCCAGGGGACTGGATGGGGGCATGCTGTGTCCTGGTGGTGTGAGTCAGTTCTTGTTCAGGCATGGGGGGGGGAGGAGGAGGGAGAAGCAGGGAGCCTGACTGCCTGAGGGAAAAAACAGTTGCAGTGTCTGACAGCTCCGGTACCTTCTGCCAGATGGCAGGGGGGTGAACAGTCCATGGGAGGGGTGGGAGGGGTCTGTGGCAATGCTGGTTGCACGCCGGATGCAGTGTTCATTAGAGAGTTCATTCATGGCTGGGAGAGGGCCCCCAATGATCCACTCGGCTGTCCTCACTATTTGCTGTAGAGACTTGCGGTCAGCAACATTGTAATTCCTGAACCAGATGGTGATACAACTGCAGAGGATACTCTCTATGGTCCCTTGGTAGAAGGTGGTGAGGGTGGGAGGAGGGAGGCTGGCTTTCTTCAGCTTCCGCAGGAAGTGGAGACGTTGCTGGGCTTTTCTGGTTATGGTGGTGGTGTTGAGTGTCCAGATGAGGTCCTTTGCTATGTGCACTCCCAGGAACTTGACGCTGCCATTGATGTTCAGGGGAGTTTGAATAGCAGGGCTCTTCCTGAAGTCAACAACCATCTCTTTAGTTTTCTCAACATTAAGAGACAGATTCTTGTCTCAACACCAGTCCACCAGCCGACTGACCTCTGCTCTGTATATGGACTTGTTGTTACTGATGAGCCCCACTACTGTCGTGTCATCTGCAAGCTTGATGATGTGGTTTGAGCTGTGCTGGTTAATACAAGAAACACACGTGAGACAGAATGACGTTCATCGATTCCAGAACAGGCTTTATAGATGTGTTGCATATTCCTCTGCCAGCAATAAAATGAAAGGAGTAATTATTTTGTTCAGTAGGAAACTGAGAGGACACCTAGAGTACATTGGGAGTGACAAAGACGGCCATATCACCTATGTTTGTGGTGTTAACATTAACAAGACTAAGCTTTACATTGCATGTGTTTATGCTACGTTTAACGAGTTCAACCCTAGTTTTCTTCTGTGTAAAGAATGTTGCTAGACTTAAATGACTATTACCTAATTGTTGGGGGTGATTTCAATCAAGTGTGTAATCCTGTTCTTGATAAATCTATTAATAAGCCCATAACAGGCATGGCGCATCCATCTGAATACCTGAATACATTTATGGAAGAGTGAATATAATTGATGCTTGGTGGATTAGAAATTTGACCACTAAAGATTACTCCTTCTACTCATCCCGCCATAAAACATTCTCACAAATTGACTACATATTCAGATCACCTTATCTACATGACTGCATCATATCAATGCAGATATTGCCCATACTTATTTCTGACCATGGAGGTAGACTGTATACATTTCTTATAGGTAACAAAGTAAAGTCAAAGATTAAAAGATAGAGGTTTAATAACACTCTGTTGAAAAATAGTAACTACATCTCACAACTTAAATTTAACCTTACTAAGTTTCTTAAACAGTGAGTCAGCCACCACTCCACAGTCTCTTTGGGAAGTGTTTCTTTCAGGGTAATGCCACTTTCTTCTCATCATTCCTCCATTCTTCCAGAAACAAAAAACTATCTGAGCTACAAAGCCAGATCACCGTTGTAGAAAATCAACAGAAATCAACATACTGTGAACAGAGAGATGGGCAGTTGACGATGTTGAGAAATGAATATAATCTGGGGCCACAACTCACTGCTGAATTTTTAATTCATGAGACTAGAGTCAATTACTACTACTACTACAATGAAAAATGTAAGAAAATGAGTCATTTTCATGCGTAAATAGTATTCAGACCTCTTCAGGGCTAATTACTCAAAACCAGCAAGAAATGATTAACACATTTAGAGAATTCTACTCTGCTCTGTATACTTCAGAAGCAGACTCAAATGAGCATATCAAGAATGATTTCTTATAGAATAGAATAGAATAGAATTTATTGCACAGATCCCTTATTTCACAGTGAATGTGAAACATTATATTTTAGTGGCATTTAAAGCTTGTACAGCTGTGGGATAAGAACTGTTTTTGAGTCGGTTTGTCCTTGTTCTAAAGGCTCTATACCGTCTGCCTGATGGTAGCAGTTCGAACAGAGAGTGACCGGGGTGGGATGTGTCCTTTATGATGTCATGGGCTCTCTTGAGGCAGCAGGAACTGTGTAGGTCCTCCAGAGTGGGGAGAGGGCACCCGGTGATTTCCTCAGCAGTCTTAACCACCCTCCGAAGCTCTTTTTTGTGTGCCACAGTGCAGCTGGAAAACCACACACAGAGGCAGTATGTGAGAATGCTCTCTATGGTGGAGCGGTAGAAGGACACCAGCAGTCTCTGGGCAATGTTGTTCTTCCTGAGGACCCTCAGAAAGTAGAGTCTCTGCTGTGCCTTCTTTACAAGTTCTGTGGTGTTCATGCCCCAGGTCAGGTCCTTCTCAATGTGAACTCCCAGAAAACGGAAGTCGTTGACCCTCTCCACACAGTCCCCACCGATGATTATGGGTTGAATGTTCGTTTTTTCCTTCCTGAAATCAATGACTAACTCCTTTGTCTTTGACGTGTTCAGGAGCAGGTTGTTGTCTCTGCACCACACTGACAGCCGCTCCACCTCGTCCCGGTAGGCGGACTCATCGCCCCCTGAGATGAGCCCCACCACTGTGGTGTCATCAGCAAATTTGACAAAGGTGTTGCTGGAGTGGACAGGGGTGCAATCATATGTATAGAGGGTATAGAGCAGGGGGCTCAGCACACAGCCCTGAGGGGAGCCAGTGCTGAGGCTGAGAGCTGTGGAGATGTGGGGGCCTACTCTGACCCTCTGTGTGCATCCCGTCAGGAAGTCCTTAATCCAAAGTCACGTGGAGTAAGGCAGACCCAGGTCCAACAGTTTACATACCAGTCTGTGGGGGAGGATGGTGTTGAACGCCGAGCTGTAGTCGAGCCGAGCGTAGCTCCCCTGCCGCTCCAGGTTGGTCAGCGCAGCGTGAAGAGCTGTGGCTACAGCATCCTCCGTAGATCTATTTGCCCTGTATGCAAACTGATGTGGGTCAAAGGTGGGGGTAGGAATGATATAATGTGACTCCGTACCAGTTTTTCGGAGCACTTCATCACCACAGGGGTGAGTGCTACTGGCCGGTAGTCATTGAGGCTGGTGATGGAGGGTTTTTTGGGCAGAGGGACCATGGTGGAGGACTTCAGGCAGGGTGGAACAGCAGACTGGGATAGGGACCTGTTGAAGATCCTAGTGAAGATCCCAGCCAACTGGTCTGCACAGCCCTTCAGCACACGTCCAGAGACGCCGTCAGGGCCCGCAGCCTTCCTTGGGTTGATGGCCCTCAGTGTGCTCCTCACCTCACGCTCTTCCACAGTGAGGGTGAAGCTGAAGTTGCTGTGGGCCGCTGGGTGCAGCATGGCTGCTTCTTGTGACTCCACCTCAAAGCGGGCAAAGAAGAGGTTCAACTCCTCTGCCAGCGAGGCATCACCCTCAGCAGCTCCAAGGCCGGGCCTGAAGTTGGTGAGGTGCTGGACTGCCTGCCACACCTGCCTGCTGTTGTTGCTGTCCAGGTGGTCATCGATCCTCCTCCTGTAGTCCGCCTTGGCCTTTCTGATGCCTCTCTTCAGGTTGGCTCGGGCCGCGCTGTAGAGAGCCCTGTCGCCAGACCTGAAGGCGGTGTTCCTCTCCTTTAGCAGCCGCTGGACCTCCCTGGTCATCCAGGGCTTCTGATTTGGATAGACCCGGATGCGTTTATCCACTGTGACAATGTCTGTGCAGTTCTTTATGTAACACAAGACAGTGTCTGTAAACATCTCCAGGTCCTGGTGTTCAAAAATGTCCCAGCTGGTTCTGTTAAAACAGTCCTGCAGCTGCTGAGAGGCTCCATCAGGCCAGGTTTTAACAGTCCTGGTGGTGGTAGGAGCAGTCTTCCTGAGGGGGGTGTATGCTGGGATTAAGAGCAGGGACATGTGGTCAGACTGGCTCAGGTGTGGTAATGGTCTAGCCCTGTAGCCCAGCTTGATGTTAGTGTAGACCTTGTCCAGTGTGTTAACTCCTCTGGTAGCACACTTTACATGCTGGTGGAATTTAGGGAGCACTGCTTTCAAATCCGCGTGGTTGAAGTCCCCAGCTATTATATGCACGGCATCAGGATACATGCTCTGCTGTAAGCTAATGCTGCTATACAAATGTCCGAGAGCCGAGTTAGCATTAGCATCCGGTGGAATGTACACGGCAGCTATCATGACCACAGTAAACTCCCTAGGAAGGTAAAAGGGCCTGCATTTAACAGTCACATACTCCAGGTCCGGGGAGCAGTGACTAGCTACAGTCGCTATGTTAGTGCACCAGTTGTTATGGACGTACACACATAGTCCCCCTCCTCTGCTCTTACCGGAGTCGCTGGTCCTATCATGACGCTGTGCCGCGTAGCCTGCTAGCTCGATAGCAGAGTCCGGAATGAATGAATGTAGCCAGGTCTCAGTGACGAGTAGAATGCAACTGTCCCTGACAATGTTATTCGTTGCAGCCTGTAGCCTCAGTTCATCCATTTTATTTGCGAGGGATCTTGCGTTGGTGAGGAAAAGGCTGGGATGTGGTGGTTTGTGTAGCTGCTTACGTAGCGTCGCTAGCGCGCCGGCCCTGCAGCCTCGCCTTTGTTTTCTCTCCCTGCGCCGCCTCCGCCTCCTTCCTGCGGGGATGGTAATCCACAGAGAGCCGGGGCTCCTTGTTATATCCACCAGTATGTCGTGTGAGCGGAGAAACTCTGCTGTAACGCTCCTCTCGCTCAAAACTCCTATCTTTAGGAGATTGTGTCGGCCGTAGGTGTTGTTTGCCCAACAGAATGTAGTAAGGACGAGAAACAACATGTACACAAACAACAATACAAAGCACTGAGGGTGAGAGCACTGAGCCGCTGCGTCAATGCGTGCTGCCATGTTGCCACCAACTTATCCAACTTAGACCTCCCTACATTATCTTCCGCTGAAGCAGAGGTGCTAGGCTCCCCTATAACAATTGAAGAATTGGCCATAGCTCTTAAGTCTATGAAAAGGGGCAAATCTCCAGGCTTACATGGACTCCCACCTCCCTAGACTCAAATGGAAGTACTTATGGACAGTTCTTAATGCCTTTGGCTTTGGTCACAGTTTTATTCATATGATAAAATACTGTTTCTCAAGCAGTGGTTCAAACAGGTAATATAATCTCAGATCCCTTTCCTCTCCATAGAGGATCCTGTCAAGGCTGTCCTCTATCCCCAATTCTTTTTGCGGTATCTCTTGAACCCTTGGCTCAAGTATTAAGACTGGACTTCATAATTATGCCTATAGTAAGAAATACATACCACAAAATCTCATTATATGTGGATGACATAGTCCTCTACTTCTCTGATATTCTGTGTTCTCTTTGCCAGATCATGAAAATTAGCTCCTTTTCTGGATACAAAATAAACTGGGGGAAATCCCTGTTAGTCCCCTTGAATGATAGCAAAAATACCCCTCTTCCCAGTAGTCTACCCTTGCAGTGGCATACATCAAAATTTACTTCTTTTGGAATATGTATCCCCCATCTTTCTCAAAGATCAGCTATGAGAATTATGTTACACTTAAAAATAAGGTACAGTCAGATTTGCAGAGATGATCCACATTAAAACTGGCATTAAATGGTAAAATTGCAATAATTAAAATTAATGTGCTTGGGCGCCTTAATTTTTTGTTCTCAATGTTGCCACTCCCACCCCCCAAGAGATTATTTTATAGAATTGCAGAGGATGATGACCAATTTTATCTGGGAAGACAAAAGGCCTCGTATCCAAAAGCCATGGGTGGTCTGTCCCTACCAGACTTAATTGTACTACTTGTCCTTTCCAATTAAACAACTGAGCACATGGTTGGATACGGGATCCTCCCTTGTTCTGCTATGGAGATTGATTGAGGAGTCATTAGTTGCTCCACATAGATTTTAAGATGTTCTGTTTTCAGGAATCAAATTAAAAAGAGCTTTTAAAGAATTTGGCCCAATTATTTGGCCAATTGCCAACTCACTATGTGTCTGGTACATGGTAGAAAAACATTAAGTATAGCTCAAAATTTTGTACACAATCTCCAATCTGGAATAATTATTGTCTGCCAAAAGACAAGAAACCGTACGTTTACCCACTGTGGTCAAACAAGGGTGTCAGCTCTCCAGAATACATGTATGATGCTAAAGGACTATGGACATTCCAAGATCTAAAACTTTGGTAAAACTTACCTGGATTTTCATGGTTCCTATATCTGAAACTCAGATCTTCATGCAAAGCTTATGGAGTCCCTTAGGACAAACCCCTAATACCCCATCCCATGATTCAGTGGGTTAAAAACCAGAGAGCTTGCATGGTGTCCTTCATTTATGGTCTCATTAATGCTAAGAGTTTTACCCTTGGATTTACACAAGTCTGGGACAGAGAATTGGGCGAACATAACCTTGACTGGTATTCTATGTGGGAAAACACATTTGCAAGCTCTAAAAATCCTGCCCACCAACTGATAAATTATAAAATTATTCATAGAGTATATCATACACCCTTAAAACGCTTTCAAATGAAACTTGTACCCTCCTCCGTGTGTGACAAATGTAATATTGGCACTGTTGGTAACTATTTGCATGTATTCTGAGAGTGTCCACTGGTTTCTGGTTACTGGTCTAGTGTTTCTGCCACCATTTCACTACTCTTGGGGCTGTCACTGAGAGTGGATCCCTGCTTATTCCTCCTGAATGATGATTCCTCTGTAACATTAACCCTAAATCAAAGAAGAACTCTGTTTTCTGCATTAACAGCTGCAAAAGAAAAATCATTAGATCATGGTTCTGCCCAATTCCCTATCAAAAAAGCAGTGGCTATCTTAACTTATAGACATTGTACATCTTAAATGATCTACTGCTTTAATCAGCAATGCTAAAATAACAACTATTGAATACTGGAACCAGATGCATGAGGACTTGATCGATGCTTTCAGAAGGCAGTGAAATGCTGGGGGTATGGTGCTGCGGAAAACGTCACAATGTGAAATGAGGCAAAAACTGAGTTTTTACCTTTTGTTTATTTATGTTGTCATTATTTTTAAAACAAATATGTAATCCGTTTGTTTGTTTTATGTGTTCTGTCTCTTTACAATTCTGACAGCTTTGACAGTTGTATACAGTTCAGTTCATTTGGGGTTTCAAGACCTATTTTCTGCTTTTTTTGTTCCCATATGCATATTAATGCAAGTATGTTGTAAAGGCAAAAATTAAAATAAAATATTGATAACAAAAAAGCACCATGTTTGGGACCCGTAGTGGCCCATGCAACCTAGTGTGCCGCCATCTTGGGTGGGATGGAAAAATAATAGGTTGGTTGTGGTTGGTTGAATAGGAGGATCAGTCTATCAAGTTTTATTTGTTATAGTGCATTTTTACAGTCACAGATTGCCACAACGTACTGCACATACAGCATAGTGCATTTTTCAGAGGGAATAAAAAAAACAAAACCCAGGCCAACTGGAAAAAAAAATCATCAGTTCATCTCAACAATTCATCAGAATGCCAGGCTGGCCGTTACTGGTTCATTGAAATTTGCTTGTTTAATGTTTTTACCAGTGTTTTTTTTCCTCTACAGATGGACCTCTGTGGTCATCAAATATGTCAGAGGGGAGTCACAGTGAGGCACCCAGAAGGACAGATTCCCGTGCTGCCTTATCAAGGTCAGGGACTGAAGCCTCAGGGCCTCTAGGCCTTACTTTGACAGCAGCACTTACTTCCCTGCCTGAAGCTGCGGGAAAACACAGTGACAGCACCGACAGGACTGCGCCCGCCGAGTGGGGTCTCTCACGATCTCTAGGCATCAAAGTGTTGACGTCCACGGACTCCTCGCTCCCCCACTTGGAACCTCACTCCACCCCCCCTCTTAGCACCTCTGTGTTGGGGGGGTGGTCCTGGGGCTTGCCCTGGTCCCGCGTCAGACCCATGCGGGACCTGACTTCGGCCCCACCCAGATTGTTGCCCAGCAGGTCGTGGCTGCCGGATCCAAACCTGAGGCCGTACATCCACCGGGGTTCCCTGTCCTCATCCCTGGAGCCGGGGACAATGTTGGGCCACCACCTTTCGCTGTCACAGCTTAACGTATCTGCAGCCCCCGTGTCAGATTCCATTCACACAGTGACCACACCTTCTGGGCTCTCCGTCCCTAAATCTCTTCAGAGAACTCAGGGGTCTGGCCCCCTTGAGCAGCACAACACTTCCAGGTTCACCACAGTAGGTAGTGTACGATCAGCTCTTCAGGAACCTGCCTCCTCCCTGGGGTTCCCTAATAGTAGCCCCCCTGCAGGCCAAGCCAGCTCTGCCTCTGACTACAGTTTCTCCCAAAGGCGTGGAGGCTCCCTTGCGAGTCTTCCCTTGAGGCCGTCTAGGAGATCCGCAGATTGGGACCACCTGCAGGCCAGCAGGGACTCAGCTGTCAGCGATGCGGCTCAGGGTATTCACCTGCTCTTAAACCTTCCTGAGGTTGTAGCCCCTAGCTACGTGCCTTTTAGACCCCATGCCTTGTCCACCCCGCCCGAACTGACAGTGATCCCCCCCGAGGACCACTCCCCAGCAAGCACAGCGGAGGCCGACTGGGGTTCCGGCGACTACCTGGAGACCATATCCTTCATGGGCTCAGAGGGAGATGACTTCTCGCTGGTTACCAGCCTGCCCACCAAGGTGTACGAGTGGGAGGACTCTGGTACGGAGGTGTATGATACCTCTTTCCCCTCCAGGGTGGTGCCCCCTCTGTCCACCATGCACATCTCCAGCTCTCCCACCTTCACGACGGCCTACAGCTCCAGCCTCCGAACTGCCCACCCGGGCTCTGCCCACCCGGCTCCCAGCAGCCCCACGCCAGAGTCGCTCTCCCCCTTTCAGCATGGCCTAGCCAACGAAGGCTCTGAGCTGGACTGGCCCGACACCTTCCCAGTCGAGCCGACAGAGATCCTACTGCCGGACATGAACAGCCTGGAGTACTACACCACCCTGCTGGCCAAGGGGAACAACAGCACACCCGAGCACAGGGGCAACCGGACCTCCTCCAGGCCCATTCCCCATGTGCCCCTGGGGACCGCCCACATCATGCCCACCCTCCCTCTCACCCTGGACTCTGGTCACATGCAGACCACCTCTGCCAGCAGCTCTGAGGTACCTCCCGTGGTTACCTTGGGTCCAGGAGTCATTGATGTGATCACAGCTGAATCCCAGGACTCTGGTAGGCTTCACCTGATGAGCGTTTTGACACATACGCTGGAGCCTTCAGTGTCCCTCACCCTCTCTATTGCCTCTCTAACCTTGTTGAGAAGTCAGGTCTCTGCCACACCCACCCTATTACCAGGGGAAACCAGCAGCTCAGTTGTCCCTCAGCCCTCTGCCAACCGGAATCCTGGTGTCACCCGCCCATCCTCGGGGATAACTACCCAGTGGGTCATCTTCCCAACCTCCACTGAGACCACCCTCCACTCCACAGCTGCCACTTCCCACGCTACCCCCATGTTGACCACTCCCCCAAGGGTCACACCTCGTTACTCTGGCCCTAGTTCAGCCCCCCCTGTGATGGGCACAGCTGATCAGGATTCCCTCATGGAGACTGCTTCTTTCAGCATGCCTCCCAGAGAAACCACTACCAGCACCCCCTTCAAATTTACCACCCTGTTCACCACAACCAGCAGCCCAGTAATGACCACCCCCAGAGCCCCACTGTCTACAACAACCCGCCAGTACCTCTGCAACATCACCAGACCTGACATGTACTTAGTGAGAGTTGGTAAGCGATGTTAGTACATCTTCCATGCTGTTCACATTTGTAATGTATTCTCCAGCTGTAGAATAATAGAATTCCCATACAAAGGCAAATATACTATAGCATGCAAGTACTGTATAAGGAAACTCTGCTTGAAATAGCAAAAGATGTTTGTAATATTACACTGTGTTTAAGTGTCTAACCCAGGTGTGTGTGTCTTGCAATGCAGTTTAATGTGATGTGCATGCTATGGTTACACTGGCTAATAGTCTATGGAGTGGAGAGTTAATATCAGTCCAGTTTTCTCTAACTTTCTCTGAATGCTGTCTCTCTCTCTCTCTTTTTCTCTCTCTCTTCTCTCTGCCTGCCTCCTGCTTTGTGGGGTCTGCAGGTCTCCCCTTGGGATCCACCACTGGATATGCCAAATCCCTTATGCGGGACGTCCTGAAGAGTGAATTCAACTGCTCCGTTGAGCTGCAGGTGTGGTACGGCGCCCTCACCTGGCCTCTAAACGTAGCCTGTTCCTGCCTGAGCTCCGAGCTGCATGGCACCTCTAACACTGCAAATCCAGATTTACAATGGAGGAAAACTTCCCAAGTGCATCTTTCGCAGTCAGTCCGATTGCAATGGGCTCTCAGTGGCATTGCTGTTGAGTCATGCAGTGTGGTGACTGCTCCTTTAGATGACAACTTAAAGGCAGTGAAGTGTGAGGTGTTTTTGGAGAGAACCCGGGTGTTCTTTAATTTGCAATTTTCGCTTACAGCACAAATGAAGCAGGAGTGTGACATGCCCTTACAGACTGGAACAGAGAGGGTTCTAATTTTTACTGTAATGTAATCATTAATTTAACCCACTCTGGAGAAACAGGACACCCTCTTCTGTTCAATAAGTGATGGACGATATTTGCAATTAAAGATATTCATGAAGCCTGCATGTAAGCCTGCAGTGGTATAGAAATTTCCTTACTGCGGTATTCAAAGAACGCCACCTTTGTGGTAATACCGCAACCAAACCCCCCGTGTTTAATTATCGATTCATTTGACGTTAGTTGTCCCTTAATATGTTGAAATTGTTGAGCTGAAAGAGTTTAAGGAGTTAAAAATAAACATAATTAAAAAGACTATCTCTGCATGGCATGTTTTTGTGTGTTAATGTTACCATGATGTGCAGTCATGAGGATTCGTTGCAATCAGTAGCGAAATGGCCACTTATAGTTACATGTTACATGTCATATTCACATTTATTTGAATGCAATATTTACATATTTAATTTGTGTTTTCCAAGCGATTAATGGCATTCTGAAGAGTGTCTACAGATGAGGCAGCAATTTAAAAAAATTAGCTAGTGTCCAGGCTTAAGCTAGCTACATCCTGTAGAAAAGGCTGGTTAAAACGCAAACATAAATGTAAAGGTCTGTTTAAAATTGAAAGGTTTATTTCAAATAAATTACAAATAGAAGTTAAATAAAAAATAAGTAGCATACAATGTGCACAGGGCTTAAAGCAACAAATTTTTCTGAGCCTGAAATGTTTTGTTTTTTTTTTGGGGGGACAAAATGGGATGCACGTACATTTAGCATTACCACAACAGCTTTAATTCAAAATTGTAAAACAAAAAAATATATATACATTAACACAATTTTATATTACCGTGCTTCCTTTATAAAAGTGCTTCCTTTTTTCTTAAATGCTATTAAAAATGAAAAGTACAACTTTGTCCAAGTTGTCATCATAGAATCAGACCAATACATTGAAAATTCTGTCCATGTTGCGGTGTGCCGACTGGTCGACGTTCTGTGAAAACATCTGTTTTGATAGCTTGTGCACTAAACATTGCGTAATGTGACAGGTAATGTCGTGAGTGGATAGGTAGCTGGCCTGTGTATTTGACATGCTAAGTTTGGAGAGTGCAGTTCTGTCCTGTGAGAATATTTTGCACAGGTCAACTAGCGCTGGCCCTGTCCTGAAAGACAGGTCATGTTCCGCTATATATGTACAAACGCGGACTTTATGAAGCGGCAGCAGCCACAGCTCCCGGCAAAGTTGACGCGTAAGAGCCCGAACAGCTGCTTTGTGTGAGGGATCTGTATCATGTCGAGACCATACCTTTTGCCGCTTGTCCCATACTGTATTTTTTTCGAACACACGGTGCAAAGTAGCTCCCAGGCTCGTTTAATTTGTGACAACATACGCCGAACATTTGTCCGTCATTACCGTTTTCATTTAACCAAGCCTATCGCCATTTAATTTTCACCCCCCGTTCTATTGCGCTTGTGTCTGCGCCAACCTGCACCGCCTCACAGAAAGTTGATACTAGTTGCCGATTGGATAAGAACAGTGCTCTCGTGCCCGTCGCCTAAACAGGCTACCATTGGTTAAAACTCATCCGAAAAAACACCACGTCAGTGATTGTTTTTAATAAAATTGCGTTCCGGTCTGGTAATATCAGAGCCTGTATACACTAGTGATAATTTATTGCCTGATCTAAAATCTCTGCACGCCGGATTTCCAGCGTGGGGCCGGAGATCTTTAACCCATGCGTGCAAATAAACGATTTTTGTGCAAATGAAGAAACAGTTTTTAGTGCAAGTCAACAGGTACCGAATATATAAAACAGTAAATCGTAAATACAGAAGGGCAAAATAAACTATTTACAAAACTAGTCAACAGCAGTGCACATGCCAGCAAGATTTTAAGGTTGGCAAATCAACATGGCTTTTTCAATGTATTAAATTAATTTTCTTTCAGACTATTTGTCGGCTTTCAGGTTTCGTTTTCGTGCGGAGAGACTTGTACTGTGGATGTGATCCTTTTCAAAACTGAAAAGTGAGTTTTCGAAAATATCCAGATACGTGTAGACAAGGCCACAGACCAAGCCAAAAGCTACACTCTCAGATAAGGAGGGAAAAAAGCTGTTATAACGGTACTGGTGGTGACGGGCTCAACACTGCGGTACACCTCCTAATACCGCAGTATGGCGGTGATGTGGTTATTGTTGAAGCCCTACCTGCATGGTATCTTTGTATCTATGAGTCACCAGTCAATAGCATGAGGTCATGAGGGGTCAAAGGCCATCCGATACTGTATTAGTGGAACTGTGGCCACATAATAATATAAGTACCTGTCTCTTCAGATGAGGGAATCTCTTATTAACCATTTAAGGAATGGCCATCTTTCTGTATACAGCTTCTCAGAGTCTCTAGTAGGGGGGGCTTCAGTGTAATCACTGTGGCTGTGTCTCCCATTTTGGCCAGTATTTTTCCGTTACTTTCAGTGACTGCCGCTTGCTTTGTGTCCTGGGGTTAGCTGGAAAGGCCTCCTCTCTGCTAGTGATGCAGTGACTGGTGGGGTCATAGTATTCACATCCCGTCAGGATAAAGGAACCCTTAAAACCATTGGTATTATAACTACAACCAACTGATGTTGTGTCTTGGCAAGGAGCTGTCGCAGTGAGATTTCTGTCCCCTGGCCTTGGTGATTTACGTGCAAGTCACATCACTGCCTGGCTCTTTTCTACAGAGACTGATGTCACGTTGCTTGAAGTGTCTTTCTGTGAATCTATGAATGATGGCTGCTGGAAGCCACAAGCTAAGGCTGAGTATCATTACTGCTCACACCTCTGCGTTTCAGCATTGACTTTCTGTTGCCAAGGGAAATGAAAAAGTTTTTGATGAACAGAGTTCTGCTTTGTACATTGTTCTTTGGAGCATAGTGAAAGAAGCCAGCAGAATTCCACAGCACTGTGTGTCATGTTTTGCATATCAGTTGAGCAGCATCCTCCACGTTTTATCAAACAGCACTTGACTATGTAAGGGTTTGGCCCTGGCTGTATGTGGAGATTCAGTGGTGCACAGCTAGCTTCCTGTCTGTGATTATCTCCACCTGTCCTGTAGATAAATCAGGGCAGGAAATTTCATGTTATATCAGCAAGGAGTGCCCTGCTCAAAAGCTGTGATCTTCAGCCAAGTTCCACCTCCTTCAGTCAAAGTCCAGCTTGCAGAGAAATGGAGGCATGTCACTGTGTGACGTGATGGTGTTTCCTCCCTCCCATGCAGGTTCTGAAGGCCCCACCAGACTTCACATTCCGCGTGGTGTCAGGTCCAGCGGTTTACACAGAGATCGCGGTCATCAACGCCCTGCACCAATCTCCCCGCAGTGCTGCCACCATCCTGAGTGCTTCACCTGTCAGGGCTGTGCCTGACCCCAAGTTCCAGGTTCACTCAGGTAAGTGCTGAGTCTCTTAATATCACATAGGGAAAGAAGACCATGAGCATTTCACCATTGTACCCTGAAGGGCAGGTGGAGCTATTGGCAGGGCAGACACTCACAGCAGGGCAGGAGTCAGATTGGTCCTCTTCTGTGGGGCCATTTCCATTGGCTGTACATTCCACAGGGCTGGAGTCAAATACTATTATAACAATAATGAAGGGGAGCACACCCTTGAGCTGCAGGCTGCAATTGAAACTGAATGAGCACAAATCTCTGGCATATTCTGACTGTACTTCACACATGCATAAATCAAATAGACATTGTGTAAAAGGTAGAAGTGTTTTGGTTAATGCAGTGGTGCGGGCATTTGGCTATAAAGATGGGTGAAGGATGTGTTGTGTGATGGAGGTGTTGGATAATGGATATGCTATGTGAAGGGTGTGTTGGATAATAGATGTGCTGTGTGATGGATGTGTTGTGTAATGGATGTGTTATGTGATGGATGTGTTGGATAATGGATATACCCTCTGTAACCCGTCTCATGTTTCACTCGCAGTGCTGCAGTTTGTGCCCAACCACATGGATGTGCGCACCTGCATCTTCAGCGAGCGTGTGGAGAGAGGCCTGACCATGGCCTATGCAGAAGTGCGCCGGCGCTCCCAGGAGTCCACCAACTTCACTGTGCACGTGAGAGAGAGAGAGAGAGAGAGAGAGAGAGAGAGGCCACATATACTCTCCAGTTCATTATCACTCTGAGGGAGGGAGGGAGAGGAGTGGTTCCAAGCACACTCCATGCATTATCACTCATGGGCAGGGCGTCAGATATGAGAGAGAGGGAGAAAGAGAGAGGGTGGGGATGGAGAGACATGGAGAGAAAGTGAGAGAAAAGCAGTCATTACTCACACTGAAATGTTGGATGTTCCTGCTCTTTACAAACACCAGAAAAAATCATTAAGCTTGCATGTTTATTTTAACTGCTCAATGATGCCAAGAAAGGAACAGCATATTGACTGGTTTGTATTGTGGCTGAGTGTGGCATTTGTTCCTAGCTGAATTTCTCCTGCTAAGCTGCTGACTAACTGAGACAGGGGGAATACCCCACATATGCTGTGTCCTGCCTGTTCACAGAGATGGCACAGATGAACGTGTGCTTTCCAGCTTGTTTTGATTTTGTTAGGAAAAGACCCAGGCTTGGTAATCTTAAAGGGACAAAAATCCAAATACGATAATTCATTACAATTTTGAAGCTTTATCTGCAAAATTATTAAAAAACCTGCTTTCTGCAGATAGTAGACGCTAACTGGGGCCCATGATACAGGCCACGACAGCTCATTGTTGCGATTGGTCCTCTTCTGTGGGGCCGTGCACATGATTATGTGGAGTTACAGCTCACAGAGTGGGCCTCTCAAACAATTATTTAGTAGTCTGTAGTCTCATGTAGAAGTACTTGGCACACATCATATAACATCAGGTTGAAATTTTTGACCAATTTTCCCTTTGAATCCCAGTTGCTTCAAGGGCTGGTAAGAGCATGCACAGATTTTAGCAAACTAGGGCTTACTGAGAGTGTGCTGTACTGCTCATCATACAAGTATTGTCACACATTCTTTCTATGGGTCGACCAATATGGGTTTTTCAGGGCCGATACCAATACCGATACAGATTATTAATAATCAAGGAGACTGATAACCGATATTTGGAACTGATATACATTTGCAGTAAAAATGAAAATCTTAATGTCAAAATTTAGAATAACACAAACTCCAACACAAAACTTCATTTAAATGCCTTTAAGCATATGTTTAATTAAAAGAGAACTTTTCAACATTATGTTAAAACAAAAAGTGCAGGGAGCTCCCAGCAGCATTTCTTATAAAGTTAACTGAAAATTTTAATTAATAAATAAATAAATAAACAAACAAAATAGCTCCCCGAAGTTTTATAAAGTAAGTAGTAGTCGTGGGTTGAGACTGAGAGTATAACCGACCCTGGTAAGTGACGTGCAAGAAATAACGTTATAGCCTATCAATTTTTTTTGCTAGTCAGCTGGCTAAATTATGGATTAACAAATGAACTTGTTGACGTTCACTATCACATTCAAGTTAGCTCTACGAGAGTCAACATTAGCTTACATTATTATGACCATCGGCTACCTATAACATGTAAAAACACCAACTCATAAAGGCGAGTAATGTTACGTTCGCAATATGGTAGCTAAAATAAGTTCCAGTTGCACTGGCACCAACTTTACTCAAAGATATAGCTATCGCTACATAAGTAAACTCTATTATCTCGTTATAGTTAACTGTATATCACTGCAACAAAGTGCATTATTTGGGCATTGTCAGTGTAACTGGGAAACTTGGCACGCTCACCGGAGCTGCTCCAGTCTGCAAATGTGTTTCTCTGTGCACGGTCAATCGGTCAACCCCTAATTCTTACTGCATTTATCAAAGAAGGTGAACATATTGAGAAAATAATGAATGACTCTTGATTTATTAGACTTTTTTGTTATGAAATGCAGGGGCATTAAGCTCATTGAAAAAATGAGTTTTAGATTTGTCTGTATGGTGACCGACGGCATGATTTTGCCTGGCAGATTGTCAACATCACCATGAACTCGCCCAAGGCCCAGCGCCAGGAGAGGGCACCGGTGGACATCACCTTCGCCATGCGGGATGCTAATGGCTACTTGAGGGGGTCAGACGTGAGTGGGCACCTGAGGCTGCTGAGTGTGGTGGAGTTCAGCTTCTACCTGGGCTTCCCTGTGCTGCAGCTTGCAGAGCGTGAGTCACTCTGGAACATTGACCACAAAAAAAAGACTGTCAAACAAAGCCCACATTTTCTGCATATAGGCTATATTTCAACAGCATCTTTTTTAAATTCCAGGGCAAATGTTTGTTCCTCTTCTTCTCCAGCTTTTCACTACCCGGAGCTGAATGTGACCCAGTTGCTGAAATCATCCTGGATTCGGACAGGTAGGCTGATCCTAACGTTCTGGCTGCTCTTTATTTTTGTAATGGGAAGAAACACGTAGCCAGGCAGCTCTACATATGGGATGGAATAGTCAGTGGTTATTACAGTTTCTCCAGTGTCTCTCTGTACTGTGTCTCTTTCCTGTGACTCCTGTGTTGTGACCCTGTTGTGACTCTGTGTGCTGTCTCTCCTGTGACTCTCTGAGCTGTGTCTCTTCTGTGAGTCAGTGCTGTGACTCCCCCATGACTCCTGTATGTCTCCCTCCCCTTGCCATGCCCTGCAGTGCTGCTTGGCGTGCTGGACCAGCAGGCGAACGAGCGCACCTTTCAGGCCAAGATGGAGCGGCGGCTGGCACTGCTGCTGGGGGAGGCGCTGGGGACTGCAAGGCGCTGGAGGAGGGCCACCATCGTGGGTAACAACAGCGTGCAGGTGATGCCCCCTGCTACTTACAGCACTGACTGAACATAGGGCCTGGGAAACTGCACCAGGAAGAAGTTACAGAAGTAGGAGTGGTCTTCGTAGTAGCAGTAGTAGTAATGGTAGGTACATCAGTAGTTGTTGAAATGGTAGTTTATGACTAGTAGCATCAGTGACATTAACTGGAGTCGTAGTGGTATCAATCAGTGATAGTTCTGCTGTGATAAGCAGGTGTCAGCTCCTATTCTCTGTGCCATTCGGGGGAGATAAATAAGAGCATTGAGATTCTTTGCAGACACTGGCTGTCTCGCCATCCTGATGCCCCATTGGCTTGCTGATCAGGCCTTTTTCTTTCTGTGACTCCTCCAGCACCTGCTCTGTCTGATGTCATGCAAGGGCAGGAGACCATATCCATGGCAACTCAGCCTGTTGGACTTAAGGCCTGATCCACCCTGAAACCCAGTTTCTTTCTCTTCTCCCCATTGTCTGAATCATGCTCCTCTGCTAACAGATCGGGTATTAAAAGCTGTTTGCTCGCACAGGGCCTCACAGTGGAAAAAAGGGTGGTGCATGCACAGTGGCCACACATACAACAGAAGCAGACACTGTGAAAAGCATCACTCTGTTGGCACCCCCTGCAGTGTGAAACAATTCTGTCTCTCTTTATTGGCTCAGACCTCCCAGACACGCTGCTGTTTGCTTATGAGAATGCAGTGCAATGTAATGACATTACTGATGAACCTGGTGGGGAACAAAATGCTGCATTTGACATTTCAATTCTTTCCAGCAGGAAGAAAGAACATTCAGAAACTATTTTCAGAAATGCTCCACTTCTGGAAACGTTTTATTGGTAATTCAGTCCGATATGGTAAAGAAGTCTTGCTTGTGCACTTCAAGGATGATTTAGTTCTCAACTCATCCTGAAAGAGGGAGAAAGAAATAGGTAAAGAGAGAGACAGAGAACAAAAGATGGAGGGAGGTAGAGACAGAGAGAAGGATAGGGAAGGGGAGGGAGAGAGAGACAAAGTGGGAGGTAGAAGGAGAGGTAGAGAGTTAAAGAGAGAGATGGTGAGAGAATGAGAGAGAGACAGAGAGGGAGATAGAGAGAAGGTGCTGATGATGGCGACTGAGATGATTGGTGGAGAGGAGCCCATGTGGTCGGTGTGGGCTGGGCTGTTTTGACAGAATTAGTGCAGTTGTTTGCCCTGTGGAAAGCACAGGGTCTGACTGTGAGAAATACTGGAGCAGTTCAGGTGAGGTCTCTTGCATTGCCTATTGTCTGTGTACAATCCATCATTCCACTCTAATAACCTGCAAGCATGGAGTCCTGGAGAGGGAGTGTAACAGAGAGAGAAGCTCTTCCACATCCTGTGCAGAGCAGGAAAACCACTCTAGCTGTCCACAGGGAACCATGTACAGGGCTCTGTATGTGTGTGTGTGTGTGTGTGTGTGTGTGTGTGTGTGTGTGTGTGTGTGTGTGTGTGTGTGTGTGTGTGTGTGTGTGTGTGTGTGTGTGTGCGTGAGTGTGTGTGTGAATGGAGCTTTTACTGAGAGGACGCCCCGCTCCCCTCAGATTGTCAGAATGTCCCGGCTGGAGGGCTCACACTATCCCCTGGAGATGGTGTACTTCGTGGAGGGTCCCAGTGGGCAGAGAGTCCCGGCCGTCACCATCTCCAACATGCTGAACCGCATCGATGTCCAGCGAGCTGCCATCGTCCTGGGATACCGCGTGCAGGGGACACTGGCCCAACGTGAGTCCCCACAACAGACTGACAGCGCAAGTGCAGGATGGGAGGGGACACTTTATCCCTGTTCCACCTCACTTGCCCCTGATAGGGGAGTGTGTGTTCCTTTATCAAACTATCATCTTTATTAGTTAAACCTGTAGTGAAATGAAGCTGGCCAGTTTTTCACCTCAGTGACATCAGTTTGCCTAAAGACAAGCAGAGCTTCATTTAAGTCACTCCTCTACAGTGTAACAGCAGATCCCTGAAGGTGTGATTGTTAGCTATGTGATGTTGGGCCCCATACTGATAGACAGCATGGTCTGGAGCAGCGTTTAGTGGGAGGGGAGTAAGGGTGTGTTGCATTCCCTCCTGCAGCTGTGGAAAAGATGGCCACGCCTCCCTCTGAGACCCAGAGCAGTAAAATGTGGATCATCGTGGGCGTGGTGGTTCCTGTGCTGGTGGTGCTCGTCATTATCATCATCCTGTACTGGAAGCTGTGCCGCACAGACAAGCTGGAATTCCAGCCAGACGCAATGACTGCCATCCAGCAGAGGCAAAAGGTGAGGGCAAGGGCTTGGGGAAGGGCTTAGGTGAGGGCAGGGGCTTGGGGAAGGGCTTAGGGGAGGGGCTGGTGGAGGGGTTTAGGGGACGGGCTACAGGGAGGGACACTCTTGTGGATGAAGCTGAAGCTGAAGGAGTTGTGGTGGAGCCCTGTTGTGTCGAGTTTTGACAGTCTCAGCCAGTCTTTCTTACATTTATTTTATTATTTATTTATTTATTTTATTTTGGGGGGAGTTAAGTGAGCAGACAACTTGCTCTTATCCCTGTCCTTTTCTGTAAAGAAGAGAGACCCATTAGCCAGGCAGGAGCATTGTTTGTCCTTTATGGAATGAGAAATGACTGCTGTGAGCTGATTGAGCTGATGAAGCACCCACTGCTTTTCATAAGTTGGCCTCTGTACATACACTATGTCAGTTTAGAGCACAGTTATCACCAGATGCATTGTCAGGCATAGGGTGGGACACCGGGCTGGGAAGTGAGATGAGGATGCTGGTGCCCTCTCTCTGCAGAACAGCCTCTGCATCGCTGAAACTCTGAACAGAGACCAGGTCTGGAACTGCTGCTGTAGACAGAAATGAGCTGAAAAAAATTATTTTATTCTTTTTTATTCTGTGTGTGTGTGTGTGTGTGTGTGTGTGTGTGTGTATTTGTGTGGTTATATGTATAGAGTTCCCCCACAATACTCAGTATTTCTTTGTGTCACTTCTTTATTTTTGGGGGAGCACACCTGTGGTAAGTGAGCTTTGACTCTCACCCCTGTCCTTTTCTGTAAAGAGGGGAGACCCATCAGCCAGTCAGCCTCTTAGCTTCTCCCACTGTATGGCGCCATCTCTCAGATGAATGTAGCACCCCTGCAGTTCATTTTGCCTGACAGGAGGAACCTGTTCCAGGATGCTCCTGCAGCTGAGCCACACACACCCCTGTCTCCCTGTTATCAGCGAGTCATGCAGAGCTGCCCCCCATGGCCCTGATCTGGCCTCATGCAGGGGATCACACACTCGCAGCGGGTGCACAGTCATAACACACCAGCCCCTGCGCTCTTCATCACAGGACATATCTGTCTACTGACGAGATATTCACTTCCTGCTTATTTTATTGCTTTGGTAGCGCCATCCGCTGCTGTCTGCCTTAGTGTGTCAGTTATGGATGTCTCATCTTCTGATCATAAGCCTTCACAAGGAACCAGCAAATAGGGGCACTTTTAGGTGCACCAGTGACAGACACACAACTTTAAATATTAGGCCCACGGAGCTGAATATCTGGTCAGTAAATGGAATGTCTGTGGTCGTGATTGTCAGTGAATACCACTGCTGCTCAGCCTGTTTCTGCTTGGATCACACAGGCATGTTTCCAGGTCTGTGTGTATGTGGCAGGAGATTTTCATCTCTCTGTCTGATCAGACCCTTTGATGGAAGTCTCGTGTCAGAGCATGCCTAGTCTCTCTGTTTTCCTTGAGTCACTGAACACGTGTCCCTCTCCCTCTTCCATTCAGTCCAGCACAGCCCTGGAGACAGTGCTGCCAGGTCAGGTCAGAGGGAGCATTTATCTCAACCATGATGAGGAGGTGGAGAGAGAGCAGGAGGAGGTGGAGGGGGTGGAGGAGGAGGATGAGGAGGAGGTGAAAAAGGAGGAGGAGAAGGGGGAGGTACAGCCTCGAGCCCTTCTCTTCATTTGGTGGTTTAGATTATGGATCCCGTAGCTTGTATTCACAGGTTCTGATTTCAGGATTGAAGTCATTATATAGTGATACTAAAATACCATTTGTATGTCATGTTGCATATTTCATTGTTTTGCATATTTCATTGTTTTTCATCCTGGGAAAAATACAATCAAAAATCTGAAATCAGAACCTCAAGTGTGCTCAAGAAAGCTCCCACCGCCTTTTGAAGCTGGCAGACTGTGATTGGGTGTGAGTAGCCGTGAGTCGTGCATAGAGTTTACCGCTGATGAGGCAAAGGCCATTTACGAAGTCAAGGCCACTTGCATTAGGCACCAAGAAAGGACAGCTGCGAGGAGTGCATCCCTGAGGACTCTCTAGATTAGCGCTGTTTTTTCCTGAAGCTGTTTTGCTGTAGAAGCACCGTGTAGAGACTGCAGAGGGGATTCTGCCTTGCCTGCTTTGAACAGAGGAAAGAGCGCAGAATAGCAAGTTAGTCGGCCTCACAGACCAGCAGAGTCTCAGGCCTGTGGCCCTGTCACATTTCACTTACTTGTATGAGAAGTGATGTGGTGTAGTGGTAAGGAGCAACAAAAGGTTGCTGGGGCGAATTCCCCCTTTGGGCTCTGCTGTTCTACCTTTGGGCAAAGTACTTAACACAGAATAGCCTCAGTAAATGTCCAACTGTATAAATGAAAAAATCGTACCCTTTGTCAGTTGCTCTGGTTAAGAGCTGCTAAGTGACAATAATGTAATATCGTTAGCAAATGACTTTTCACAGAGGGTCTAGAATATTCTGTCACAGGTCTAATTCATCAATTGTGTACTTGTAACACATGGCCATTAGCCCTAATTGAATGTAGTAATTGGTCCAATTAAGTAATTAATGGCTTTGCATTAAACAAAACTCAGAGGACAAGGTTGCCACTGTGCTGTATCACATGCTGTGGTCTAGCACACCACCCCTACACTGTAATGGTGACAGTCACGTAATTTCTCTACCTCTGACTGCGCATGTGAACACTTTAGAGACCAGACAGCCCAGCGTTCAGCTCATTCCATCTGTTTTCACCTGGAAAGGCTGTCTGAATGTTGCATGCTGGGAGATATGCGTGAACAGTCTGTAAGTGTGCTCTGCATGTAAGTGGAGCGCAGTGTGTCCTAGTTCTGTCTGTCCTGCGGAGAATTCTCTGAGTAGGGCCCTCACCATCTCTCTGTGGCTGGAAGAGGAAGAAGGCTCATTCTTGCTCTTGCTGTTTTTCTTTTCCTCCTCTGTTGTTTCTTTGCTGTTCTGCACTCGTCTTCGGTTCCTTCTCCTCTCTTTTCTCTTCTCTCCCCCCCCTCGCTTTTTTCTCCCCTCTCCTCTCCTCCCCTGTCTGTACCTCTCCTCTCCTCTTCTGTTCTCCTCTATCCTGTCTCCTCCCCTGTTCCTCTGTCTTCCTCTCCCCTCCTCACTTCTCTGTCCTCCTCACCACTCTCTCGTCTCCTCTCTCCTGTCCTCTCTCCCTCCACTGCTTTTCTCCTCCCCTCTTCTCTGTTTTCCTCTCCTCTCCTACTCTGTCCTCTCCTTCTCTCTTTCCTTCCCTCTCCTTCCCTCTCATCTCCTCCCCTCTCCTCCTCTTCTCTCTCCTCTCCTCTCTCCTCCCTCCTTTCTTCTCTCCTTTCCTCTCTCCTCTCCCCTCTCTACTCTCTCCCCTCTCCCTCTCCCTCTCCCCTCTTTTCTGTCTCCCTCTCTCCAGCTCCAGGCTCCCATTGTGAAAGGCTTTGACTTTGCTAAGCTGCACCTTGGGCAGCGTAGTAAGGATGACATCACGGTGATCCAGGAGCCCATCCCCCTCCCAATGCCCGTCAAAGAGGTGACCCCGTCGGAGAACGGGGACGCCCCCACCCCCAAGTCCAAGGCCTCCTCCACCAAGGCATCCCGACCAGCCCGGCGCAGAGGGAGGTCAGTGACCCCAAACACCCTGATGGGGAAACCTTGTTTTAAAAATGTTAATTGTGTCAATCACAACTGTCAATTATTGCAATTGTAATTCACTAAAATCTTAAACAGCTTCTACAAACCTTATCCCCAAGCTTTGAGTCACAACCCTCAGCCACTGGTCCTGTATAGCCCATTCAGATCAATGCATCACACAGCCAAAGCAAATCCTTTATTGATTGATTTTATGTTGTCGAGTTTTAAAAACTATGTGCAAAAAAAATCTGTGATGCCTATGTATATTTTGAAAGCTGGCTGCAGCACATAATCAAGCGTCTCTGTGCCAAAAGTGTACAGTAACTGCACAGACACGCTGTCTGGGTGGCAGGCAGTATCATACACCCCCTAATATCTGCACAGCCTGGCTGTGAATGTTTCCCCCCAACTGTGAACATGCATTATATCTACAGATGAATTAGTTCCCTTTGTGGAGAGGTCTAAGCACAGGACTGAGAACATTAAGGATAATATTAGGGGGTTAACTAAAATGGACTGGGTTATATCAGAAAATACAGCCTAATGATGTGAGTCAGAGTGGTCCTTGATACATTAGGGGGAGATGGGAGCAAACAATTATTGTGGGCACAGCATACAGTGTGTGTTGTGTGTGTTTGTGTGTTTGACCATGTCTTTTGCCTCCATTACTGAGTGAGTGTGTTGCTGGGCAGGATCTCTCCGTCGGACTCCATGGCCAGCGAAGCATCGAGTGGGAAGGAGTCGAATGAGGACAACCAGAGAGCCCCAGTCCCACCCAGCGAGGCAAAGCAGCCCCGAAAAAATCCAAAAAATGGCAAGAGCACAACTTACACACCCAAAACACCTCAAAACACAGACGTAGGACATATAGACAGAGAGACATATGGAAACATAGACAGAGAGAGTCAGGTACAGAGAGCGAGAGGGAGAGATACTGGCAACGAGGAGGGCAAAGAGGGAATGGTAAGCAGGGAGGGAGAGAGAGACAGAAGGATGGAGGGAGAGAGAGTAAGAGAGGAGGTAGGGGAGAGGGACAGAAGGAAGGAGGAAGAGTGAGAGGGAGAGACAGGAGGAAGGGAGGGAGAGGGAGGGAGAGACAGTAGGAGGGCAGAAGAGAAAGGGATGGAAAGGGAGTTTCTGTCTCTGAGCTCTAGCCCCTTTCTCTGTTCCTGGCTTTAGATACAAGCTTGTCTCTGTCAGAGTCGTGCAGACACAGTCACCCCAGAGAATGGCAGCCATGTTACCCCCAAGTCTGGCTTTGGGGAACAGGGCTGCTCACTGTAAGGCCCCTAGGGTCACGGTCTCCAGTGACAAAATTCTCTCTGACTAACAAGTCCCACCTGACTCTGAGGGAGGAGTCTCCCCTCCTGTGGAATTTCTCTCCTCCCAAGATTTTGCATACTATGTGTGCTTCATATCACACAGTGGCTCAGAATAGCACAGTGGCTCAGAATGTGCCTTTAGCACATAGCTACAAGGTAACGCTTACCACAGCAGCGAGGTGTAGGCCTTTAGCACATAGCTACAAGATAGAGCTTACCATAGCAGTGAGGTGCAGGCCTTTAGCATGTGGCTAAAGGCACATGCCTACTTTCAGCTGTAATGGCAGAAGCTGCTGCACAGTGTCATTAACACAAAAGAGACCTCCTCCCCCGGTAGTGTGCATTAGCATGATATGAGGCTGATACTCCTGGTTCAAATCAAGTTGCAAGTCTGTCCTTGCGTTGTCATATGCTGAAAGGTTTGTTTCTGCCTGCTTGATTTTTTCCTTTCTTTTGTTCTGTCTTTTGTTGTGGCTTTCAGGGAAGAATAAAGTTGGTAAGCATTCTTTTAGTGATCTTTATTTAAGAGTGGTGTTTGCAGACTGCATGCGAAGATGAATATCAATGGGTCTCATCTGTTTGCCTGTTTTACAGTGCCTTTTTATTCCTGTCTATTGTTCAAAACATACTTCTTTGTGATTTTGTCTGGTCATTTGTCTCTCTTTTAAACTGCTATGGAATTGCTGTGATATTTCTGTGTCATTTAATGGTAAACCCTATGTGGTTGATCAGTTAACCCCTGCTATATCTTTAGTCCTTACAAAATTATTAGATTTTTGTCAGTATGATAAAATGTGAGAGAATAAACATAATTTGTATCTATGGCTTTCATAGGGTTATAGGGTATGCAACAGGTAAGCTGCATGCAAGCTAAGGAAAATTTTGTGTTGATTGGTAGTGAATGGACAAAAGAATCTGCTCTGCCACTTGGTGGTGATGAGGTGGTAATACAATTTCAAGGGCATGTGGCGAATGCATGATCAAGTTCAGCTTCTCAGTCAACGTTACTACCTAATATCTTTCACTGTTTCCTTTGGCTGTAGGCATTGGTTTGTGGTTTGTTTGGTGTTTAAACATAGTCTGGTCAGAGATGTCACAGTGACATTTGGGCATGGCTTTCTGTAGGCCCCCCACTGCTGACCAGAATGGACGAGCAGCTCTCCTCCACCTCCATCTTCAAGCATGTGGACCGCATGTCGCGCTCCTCAGACAGCACCCGCCGTGTCGCCAACAAGATCCAGCTCATCGCTATGCAGCCCATGCCAGCCCCGCCCCAGCACAGCCCTGCCGTCACCGAGAGGGTGGCCGACAGTGCCAACATTAAGGAGGAGGTCAGGCTCCGCCCCCGCGCTCCCTGTGCCCCCATCTCACCAATCAGAAATGACACCGCCATTCCACATGCCAACAGTCTAGGGATGCTGTATCAAACTGAGGCACAAACTGAGATGGCTCATTACATTACATTACATTACGTTACTTCACATTACGTTACATTCAGATGGTCTTATCCACAGCAACTTCCTGCAGGAGAGAACAGAAGTGTGTCCATCCAAGTTAAATGAGCAGCAGTCTCAGACCAGGCTAACAACACTCCCAGACTAGTGAGTGTGAGTGCCACACAATTTATGCATCACATTAAATTAACTTAAGATAATCTGAAAGCTAATCCTCTCTGTCCCCCTCTCTGTCCTCCTTTCTGTCCTCCTCTGTGTCCCTCTCTCTGTACCCTTCTGTTCCCCTCTCTGACCCCTTCTCTGTCCCCCTCTCTGTCCTCAGCTCCTTCCGGTGTCCTGCCCTGTCTGCCTTATTGCAGTAAAATGTCTCTGTTTAAAATTCAGGTGGCCCTGAGGCACAAGTCCGAGATCGAGCACCACCGCAACAAGATTCGCCTTCGGGCTAAGAGGAGGGGCCACTACGACTTCCCTGTCATGGATGACCTCATGGACAGCTTTGGTGACCCCAAGGACCCCAACCGTGTCTACCAGAAGGTGCAGATGCAGATCGACAAGATCCTGGACCCTGATGCCCACATGCCCTCTGTCTTCGTGGAGCCTAAGAAGAGGTCACTGGTCATACTTTTACCCTTTGCATTCTGGGAAACAGGGCATGTGTTGTAGTATCACCTGACATCTGTTCTGATTCTATGTCCAAGACAGTCTCCGCCCACCTCCTCTCATCTCTGCCCACCTCCTCCCAAACTTTTCAAAGGCAGCTCTATTTAGAAATCATCTGGTTATTTTAGTACAAGAATTAAGTTTTAAGTTTTGAGTTTTACTTTAAATGTAATTAAATTTACTCTGTGTGTGTAGTTTTTCCTTGTTTGAAGATTTAAATGTAGCACTCAGCACAACATTATTAATCTGTCACACTCCAGTGGGCCTGTGCAAGCCTGTGAATTTACTAGCAGGAGCTTTGCATTATGCTGTTCTGTACTGTTTAATTCCAACAGACACAGTGAGGATGGACTGCCTTCTTCACAAATTACAGACACATCCAGCTTTTTGATAATATTTATTGAATGTTAGGTGTTCTAAATTACTGTAACATATACTCCAATGTGCAAAAGAAGGAGACAGGAAGGAGGGTACATCACATTGCAAGTAAAGTCTGCTCACTCTGAGAGAGAGAGAGAGGGGCATGACGCTGTTCGCTCTGAGAGAGGGACGTGACGCTGGCTGTTGACTCTGTGAGACGGGTATGACACTGGCCTTCACTCTGAGACAAAGGGCCTGACACTGGCTGTTCACTCTGAGAGAGAGGGACGTGATACTATTCACTCTGAGAGAGAGGGGTGTGACACTTTCTGTTTGCTGATGTTCCCACAGTGTCAGGGGGAAATGGTCCCCCAATCAGAGGAGGAAGCCCCACATGAATGGTGGTCTGACGGAGGCAGATAGAGACCGGCTCCTCCCCGACAGCGATGGCACCTACAGGAAGTATCCCGGAGTCAACAACATCGCCTATGTGGTGGGTTGCCCTGCTCAATGTCCCACTACGACACACACACACACACACTCATGCACATTGTTCGTAGCTGGTATGGGACTACAGTGCAGTGAGAGTACTGCAGTAAGAATGACTGGCTCGCTCTCCTCTTGCATCCTTACAGTCGGACCCTGACCAGCTCCCGGAGATCCACAGCCCCTCCCCTAATGATGATGTGTTCGCCGGGCTGGGCTCGCCTCCCCCGGGCCCTGCCCCAGCCCCACCCCCTACATGCCCCCGCAGCCCTCCATTGAGGAGGCACGGCAGCAGATGCACTCGCTCCTGGATGATGCCTTTGCCCTGGTGTCGCCCAGCTCGCAGGGCAGCACACCCGGCATCGCCCTTCCGGCCATCACCTCTGGCCTGTCCACCTCCAGCCCCCCAGCCCGTGTCCCCCGCGGCCCTGCCCCTGGACAGTGGGGCTCCGCCTACCCCTCCGCCCCCTCCCTAAGCCCTTTCTCTGCGGTGAGTGGGATCCTGGCTTATAGGCATGCAAGCAGTATGTAGAGGCAGTGTGTTACCGCACACTTGCAGTGCAGGCTCTTCCACCAGTGTGTTTACTGAAGCTCCCTCTCCCTTTCTGTCTGTCTCTCCAGAGGTGCGCAGAGCTAGGAATGTCTCCTCCCTCAGTTCAGAGCTTAATGCAAAGGTAAGTCCTTTCGTCACTCTTATGTGGTATTTATCACATCACCCCTGTACTCGCCTCCCTTTATTGGCTCCCTGTACGTTTTAGGATTAATTTTAAGATTTTATTGTTTGTCTATAAATCGTTAAATGGGCTTGCTCCAAATTATCTTTCTGACCTATTACAACCACATGTCCTATCAAGGTCACTCAGGTCCGCTGACCAGTTCCTTTTAGTTGTTCCAAAATCAAGGTTGAAGCATAGGGCCTTTGCAGTTATAGCACCTAAACTCTGGAACAAGTTGCTTCTGCATGTAAGGCTGGCCCCTACACTGCCTGTTTTTAAATCCCGTCTTAAAACACATTTTTATTCCTTGGCTTTTAACCCAGTATGAGAGTTGCTTTTGCTTTTTCTTTCATTTTATTGCTATGGTCTCATTGCTTTTATTTATTGTCTTTTGTCTATTTATTTATTTATTATTTATTGTTTTTTGTACAGCACTTTGGTCAACTGCTTTTGTTTTTAAATATGCTTTATAAATAAACTTGACTTGACTTATCATAATCCTGCATTGGTTGTTAATAGCATTCCTACTTTAATTGGCTGTTCTGAATGGCAGTGGTTGTGTGTGCTGTGTTTTCCAGACAGGGTCTGGGCTCCAGCTATCTCCCTCCAGCAGACTCAGGACGTGGTGACCAGATCGCGCCAGACACCCTCTACTCCAGCAGGGGGCTCTACAGCAAGGAGCCGCCCTCCTCTGCCAGACCACGGCCTGTAGGGAGCACCACAGGTATGCGCCTGCACCTGCACTAAAATCCTCCTTCACCTGTAAATATATATATATATATATATATATATATAATATATATATATAGGACTATACCTGTAAGTCTAGTGTAAATAAAAGAATTTAGGTGCTGTTTTGGTATTTGTAAGTGCTTCTTGGTAATATAAATGTGTATCATTGTATGTGCGTGTTTGTTTGCTTATTGTGTGTGTAGGCTCCCAGCTTCATCACCTGACACAGGTGGGTCTCTTGAGCCGGATCACTGCATACCCTGGTGTGGTCCGAGGTTCCTCTGGTCAGAGCAGTGCCTCGGTGGGGGGTCAGTATCACCCCGAGGAAGAGTACAGCAGGGCCACTCCCAGCAGAGACACAGTGAGTCAGAGACAACATTCTACACAGAAGTCAGACATTTTCTTTACTTTTCGTCTGCTACGCGCGTCGTCTGCAGTGCTACGTGGTTTCCCGCACAAGGCCCAAAAAAATCCAATTTAATTATTTGTTGCTGACCCACGAAAAATCAAAGCCGCAATGTGGAAAGCCGCAACGTGGGAGGGTCAACTGTACTTTATGAAGTATTAAGTCACTCGTAAGATGCAGGTTTGTATTTTTGATATGTAAAAATAATCTTACTCTTTCTTTCTCCCTCTCTATTCCTCTGTCCCTCTCTCTCTCTCTCTCTCTGTTTCTCTCTGCCTCCCTCTCTCCCTCTCTCTGTTCCCTCTTTCTACCTCTCTCCTTCTCTCTGTCTCTGTGTCCCTCTCTCCCTCTCTTTCTCTCCTTCCCTTTCTCTCTCTGTCTCTTTTCTCTTTACCTCTCTCTCTCTCTCCGCCTCCCTCTCTCACTATTCTCAGGTCTTGGAGTCCCCCGACACCCACAGCTCTTCGATGTTCCAGATGACCCACAATGCCCTCAGGGAGCCCTCGGCACCCCCTACCCACCTGGACCCCCCCGAGGAGAGCTCCCCGCCCGGCCACTCCTCTGCCTCCCTTATCAAGGCCATCCGAGAGGAGCTCATACGGCTCTCCCAGAAGCAGGCTGTCGTACCCAGCTACCACAGCTGAAACCGCGCCTCCCAATCTCACCACCGCCCCAGCCCCCCACAACACCTCCCTCTACCCCACACTTAAATAGCCCCTGGCAGCACTGCCACCGTCTGGCTGTGTGCCACCATTCCTGTGGTGGGAGTGGACCAAACCCAACTGTTCAATCAGGAGGGAAGAGTATGGTCACCTGACTCATTCTCCAAACAGCCTGACCATCTGGCTGCTCTGTCCAGGATGTGCTAAGGCAGTATGGGAATCCAGAATGTAGTTGGGCCACACGGGTTAGTTGTCTGTGGTGGGTGGAGGGAGTGTTCCTCTGAGGTCTGGCAGCCAATGGACACCTGTGTATACCTGGCAAGAGGGGGTCTCTGGGGACAGCTTCATGTGGGGTTCCGCTGTTACTGCCATGGCAACGGCCAGGGCTGTCCTCACAAAATGGTTTTATTTATAATTTTAAAAATTTTTTCACCTTTCACCAGAACTATCCTTCGCAATGAGTTGTAGAGTATGTAAGCACTTCCACCTGGGTTGTCAGTGTAGAGATTTTTCAGTGTTACTCAGAAAGGTACTTTACCTAACAAAAGACCAATGTCACAATACGCAGTTTCAGCACTGGAGTTATGACCAGCACTGGAGTCATGACCTGAAATGCTTCTCAGAGATGAGGCATCTTCTCTCCTTCTGAGTTCTCCTGGTGCTGAACTCCAGCGCAGTGAAACACACAATGCCTATAGCTGTGTCTCGACTTATCTGACTCCTGCTTGAATCCGCTGCAGAGGTTAGGCTGGAGGGGACTGGAGGTGACACAAGGTGAGGAGTGTCATGTGCTCTGGTTCTTCTCTGCCCTCTCTCTACTGTCACTCACTGTGTCTAATGCAGAAGACACAAGGACAGGGATATGAGCTTTGATCATGTCCTCCAGTCACAGCACAGTGGGCCAGCAGCAGCAGCCTTTATTCTGGTTACAGAAGGTGTCTCAAAGACTTGAGTGTCCTATGCAACCTACTGCTGTAGTCACTGTTAATAAGATGACGTATTAAGCTCTGGCAAAATGCAAGGACAGTGCTGGAGATTGATGGTGGAAGTTCACAGAAGGTGCTAAGCTAACGGACCAAATGGTTCGATTTCTGTAACTCACAAGAGCTGTCTGTGGCTGTTCTGTTTCTGTGGTGGACCTCTGAACAGGGCCTTTGGGGAAAGCTCACCAACCCCAGGCTAACCTCAGATGTGAGAAACACTGTCGCAGTAGTATGGAAGAGTGAGGCATGATGAACCACCAAAATGGCTGGAGCCAGCTGTGACTCGCTGGCCTGAACCAGTCGGAGTATTTTGCTGTGCTGAACTAAGCCTTTTGATTGGGACATACAGATCAGCGGTTGACAGCACATGATGGCTTCACCTATCACACAGTTTGGTAAGCCTTACCTTCCCATTGCTACACCACCTATTGGCCATGTCAATGAAGCTGTCCACTACAACTAGTTGAAATCATCATTATAAACTATTGCAATGCTCTAAGTATTTAACTGTTTCTGTTCTTTGTTTTCCCTTATTAATGAACAAAGATGACCAGATTACTGTCTAATACTGCCCTGCTCCATTTCGCCTCTCCTTTGGGGCTTAATACTGACTTGCAGCCTGAAGTGTCTTTAGCCTTGGATATGTAGCTAAATGTAAAAGCTGGTCTCATGTGCTGTTCCTGTGTTTACTCTGTACTCCTTTATCATCTGTTCTGATTTGTGAGATCTCATACTTTTTTACTGGAAGACAATGCAGTGAAATTTGTAAGTACCCTTAAAGAGAGATTTCAGAAGTAACACATTAACAAGATACGATCTTAAGACTTGACATGACTGAAATGAAAATGAGAAAAATTTCAATGCCAAGGAGTCAATGTGTGTCAAATAAATTCTCAGTTTCCAATTTGATGATGACCTCAGCTGTGATTGAGCAGCAGAACTCATTGGGGGGGGGGTTACATGTGTTTGGCACACATCACTGCTGGTTAATGTCATGTGTTGTCAACAGAACATCCACCAGAGGTTTTGAAGGGACGGAAGGTTTGGCGCCAAACTTAGGCACAGATGGGAGGCCATTTTAGTAAGAGCTGCATAAGCTCAAGAGACGCATTTTCACTGACCACCCTCACATAATGCTTTGTGCACCCCTACGATTTACCATTCAGTTTCATATGACTCATTGTGCTTTGTCTCTATTTATATTTCCTTGTATCTTTGTTGTTTTTATCTCGGTTTCAAATTGGTCTGTAGGTATCATGTTTCACAGGGGAACAAAGTTGGCCGGTCCAACAAACGTTTTGTTTAGCTAATTGCATGTTGACTGAATTAAGTTTGAATTTGTTAAAATGTGTCCTGCATAAATGGTAAAAAGACATAAAAATGATGCTTTGTGGATTTGTGCACCAAGTGATTGTATCCCCTGTTGGGTCATGATGTTAGCCAGAAAACTTAATCCTAAGGTCATCTCTCAGGTAAGAGCATGCCTTGGAAGTCATTTTAGATAAACGGAAAGAGCCAAAAAGACAAAAGGATTTTCAGATATGTGTCTTTGTTTGTATCCCTACAGCTGACATTTAAGAAGTCAGTTGTTATGTGTGAAGAACCTGATCGGCTGAATGATACACTTGTCTCTTCAGACTTCAGATATGGATTATAAATATCAATAAAACTTTGTGCTTATTGCATAAAAAGACTACAGTTTCTTGTTCTTGGAAATGTTTGAAGAAGTTACAGTATCTAATGAATGTTTCCGTATAAGGTGCTTTCAACAATACAGTGAAATGTATTCTGCCAGCAGTGTATTAACATGAACTCACACATGGGAGAAATTGAACTGAACACACTGTATTTATGCTATTTCAGTCTCACTGTATTACCTATCAGATGTACTGTACATTTAAATGAGACTTGCCAGCAGTAACCCTACTGAACTCTGTTTTAAAAGAGGGCTGCCCTGTGGAAAATGGCAGGCCCCATTTTTGTTGAACTCTAAGTGGTCCTGCAGAGGACTGCACAGGGCCACGTCGAAATGCCACACCCACATGACCTATCTTGGACTTTCACGCTTGCACCCTGGACAAACCTGCAAATGTTTTAAGGCCAAAGAACACTGTTTTACACCTCTCTGCAGCTCCAAATTCAAAGTGAATACTTCCCAGATGTGTAAATTAAACATGTAAATAAACATGTGATCAGATATATTTTGCTGTGTGTCTTTATGCTCATTATACTGTGTTGGTGGACCAGTTATGATAGATCCTTGAGTACAGTATTGGAATCCACATATTATACATTTATATGTATTTATAGCCAGAGAGAGATTGTTAGTTTAATTACTGCAGAGCTTAAATAGCTTTTGGAAGGCATGATGATGTGCTAATGGGGACTTCATAAAATGGTTAAAATGGTTTTCTCTACATCCACATCTTGTCTGACAGGAGCTGTAGTGCTGTCTTAAGTTTTCATTTTTGAGTATAAATAATGTACACAGTAAAGACTGGCATTCATTAATTTGGATTTGGAAACCAGTGTAGATGTAAAACTGAAGTCAGTATTGTTGGGTAGCTTCAAGGCTGTGTACTCTGAAAAAACCAGGGTTACAGTACTGAGATTATCAGCGTTACCCAGTCCAGGTGCTGGGGTTACCACTGTGGACACTGGGTTCTACTCCCAAAAAGCACAGGTAGCTTTTGAGAATTTGATCCAACACACTACTGGTTTTGTCCTGGCAGTTATCTCTTAGTCCACTGCATAAAAAAGTAGATAGTGAAATCAGAGTAACATTTATCCTTCTAAAAAGATTAATGCAGAGGTGCTTCTTGCTCATTTATAAACATCTCCCTCTCCAGCTAATGTTGGGCTGTAGGTTCAGTTGATGAAGTTTAATAGCTTAACTACACCACTGTGCAATTACCATCTATCCCTGTATTGTTCTATGATTTCAAAAAATTATTCAATTTTTCAATTAAAAAATGTTCACACCATGCAAAATATTTAATGGTACAAGGTAATTTGTAAAATCACCTAAGAATTTAGGCAGTAACTGATAGGTATCACACTATGGTAATGACTGAAATATTAGCCTTCATAATTGCATCTGCTAGTACGAAAGACAGTGTCAAAGCTGGTAAGGAGCAGCATTCTACAGTTCACCTGACATTGAAATATGAGGGACATTGAAACAGCCTTGAAAACAAGATTATGGAGACTGGGATTTAAGGGGAAGATTAACTGTTAATCTGCAGGTTTATTTCAACGAAACAGTTAAACGCCTCTGGCATTGTTTCCAGCAGACCATAATTACAGCAAACAGAGCAAAACACTGTAAAGTGGCAGCTTATATGTTGGACATTGTTTATAGTGAGACTTGGCCAAAAAAGGCAAAAAAAAAGAAATTAGAACCAATGCAATCTTCAATGTAAATCCTACACCACCAGTTGGCGCCTTTATGTTGTTTGTAACACCATGAGGCACTCAATAAAATGTCATGTAATATACACTATATGTCCAAAAGTATGGACACCCCTCCTAATTATTGAGTTCAGGTGTTTCAGCCACACCGATTGTAAACAGGTGCATAAAATCAAGCACATAGCCATGCAATCTCTATAGACAACCTTGGAAGAACATTGGGTCTTACTGGAGAGCTCAGTGACTTTAAACGTGGCACTGTCATAGGATGCCATCTTTGCTGTAAGTGCTATTATTGTCAAGTGGAAGCGTCTAGGAGCAACAACAGCTCAGCCACGAAGCGGTAGACCACACAAACTTACAGAGCAGGGCCGCCAAGTGCTGAAGCAGGTAGCATGTAAAAACTGCCTATCCTCTGTTGAATCACTCACTACAGAGTTCCAGACTGTCTCTGGCTGCAACATCAGCACAAGAACTGTGCGTCGGAAGCTTCATGAAATGGGTTTCCATGGCCGAGCAGCTGCACACAAGCCCAACATCATTATGCACAATGCCAAGCGACGGCTGGAGTGGTGCAAAGCACGCCGCCACTGGACTCTGCAGCAGTGGAAACGCATTCTCTGGAGTGATGAAGCATGCTTCACTATCTGGCAGTCTGATGGATGAATCTGGGTTTGGCGGATGCCAGGAGGGGAAACTCCATATTAATGCCCATGGTTTTGGAATGGGATGTCCAATAAGCTCATATGATGGTCAGGTGTCCACATACTTTTGGCCATATAGTGTACATACAGCCCAGGTGTCCATATATGAGTATGAGCGTAATATTCAGAATGTTTGTTCAGTGGCGTTCTGTGTTGTTCTCAGAATGTGGCCCGAACCATGGTTATATCAGTCTTCCCAACAATCTTTTAGGTTACGGGACAAATTTGGTTTAGAAGTAAATTTAATTTCTCTTATCCAATTGTTTGTGTTGTAGGAGTTGTAGTGATCATATTGTCACTAATTGTTCAAATAAAACAGTCTAATGAAATCATGAGAAGAAGAGGTCGGAAGAGTTTAGAGAAATGAGATAAAGGAAGTTCATTCACAGGAGTGTCCGCCAAATGATAAATCTGTGAGACACAAACACAAAGCCAAAAAATGTTATTCAGCTTATTATTGAATCAAGTGGTTGACATAATGTTTTGGGAGAAGTGTTATCAAAATGCCACCATACATTTCATCAAACAAGCTTTATGCGGAGTGTACACTCAGGCCTGCTTCATTTCCATGATAAAACAAACTGGCCAAAGTCTTGACCTGGGCACACAGACCTTCTGTGGCTCTTGTTGTGGTTATTTGTAGAGAAGGTCTTAAATAGTTCCTCATTTTTCCAAAACAAAATCAACGCTAACATCCCAAACACTCCTCTCTACCTTTTCCACTCTTCTTTCCCCTCCCCCCTTCTCTTCCCTCTGCTGAGGACTTTAGGGTTCACTTCGAGAAGAAGGTGTCCAGCAACCGGGACTCCTTCCCTCGTCCAGCTACACCCTCAACCTTTGGAAAGGCATCCAGTCACCACCTGTCCTCCTTCTCTACACTCAATTATTCAGAAGTTCTTCAACTCATCACAACCCACCAAGCTACAACCTGCCCTCTCGACCCCATTCCTTCCACCCTTCTCCAGTCTGTATCCGGTGAGATCGCCCCATATCTCTCCTCCATCATCAACTCATCTCTAACTACTGGCATTGTTCCCATAGATATTAAAAATGCTCTGGTTACCCCCCTGCTAAAAAAACCTACATCTGACCCATCTGACATGAACAATTACTGTCCAGTATCCCTCCTGTCATTTGTATCCAAATCCCTGGAACACACTGTACTTAACCAACTTTCCCTTTCTCCACAAGTACAACCTCCTGGATCCCCACCAGTCTGGTTCAGAGCCGGGCATTCAACTGAAATGGCACTCCTGGCGGTGACAGAAGCCCTCCATACGGTAGAGCCTCCAACCTGTCCTTGGTCCTAATCCTCCTTGACCTCTCTGCTGCATTTGACACCGTCAATCACTGGCTGCTCATCACCAAGCTCTCAGAGATTGGCATCTCTGGGACCGCCCTTTCTTGGTTCAGGTCCTACCTGACCGGTAGATCTTCCCAGGGCTACTCAAAAGGCTCCACCTCCACACCCACTCCCCTCACTACAGGCGTCCCCCAGGGCTCTGTATTGGGACCCTTCCTTTTCTCAATCTACATCAACTCGCTTGGTTCAGTTATTAACTCACATGGTTTCTCCTGTCACTGCTATGCCGATGACATACAACTAATCTTCTCTTTTCCTCCCTCCACCCCCCAGGTCAAAGAAAAGATCTCTGCATGCCTGGCCAACATCTCCAAATGGATGGCCTCCGACCACCTAAAGCTGAACCTGGACAAGACCAATCTACTGTTTATCCCGGCCAAGCTGTCTCCTCTTCAAGAGCCTCCAGTTACTGTTGACAACACCACAGTAACTTCCTCTACATCTGTGAAGAGCCTGGGTGTCACCCTCAACAACAGGCTGGACTTCAACAACTACATCTTGCAGACAACACGCTCCTGTCGATTCCTTCTCTTCAACCTCAGGAGGATTCGCCCTTTTCTGGCGCCAAATGTAACAGACCTTTTCTCATAGACAGAATGCCTTCTGTGCTATGAAATGCATAAGTCCATTACGAAACCATGTAACACTGTAACGCGTTTTGTCCACGAAAAACACAAACGCGTTGGCATTGTGTCCACGAAATATTGAATTGAGCACTTACTTTCATGTCCAAAAAACAAAACGGATGATTCTTGTCATGTATTGAATTGACTGTTGTGCTTTTCATTTCGTGGACAAAAGGCCGAATGCACTTTGCACTATGTGAACAAAAGAAACTTATTTTGTAGACAATTTGTATACATGGTCCACATACTCTGACAGAATATGCCAAACCCACAGGCCAATCAGAGGGCTTGCATTGCCTCCGCTGAACAAGAAGTTATAGAATGTTCACAAGTCACCCAAGCACATTTCTAAGATAAACAATTTTACAATGTTTAAATCTGTGAGTCTAAAGTATTTAGTCCAGCAATCCAGAGCTAATGCTGCAAACACCGTAACATCAGTTAGTCTGCCTGCTAAACATACAGACACTATAAAACTGTATATATAAAACACTATAAATTATATATATAAAATATCTTTCCCCTTATAGTACTTCATGAATGCTATGGAAAGACCTCACATGCAGACATGAGTTTGTTGAATAGCTCTGCAGTGATATGTGATCAGACAGCAGGTGCTAAATCAGCACTTTAGGCATTTTGTTTACAGCTGAACATCACTGCATATGAATGTGTGATGAGCCCAGGCTGACTTCTTTTTCCACTGGGTGCTCAGACTTAGAGGCTTTGAAACTGAAACCCCACAGATCATTTAAACTACACAGATGTGTGCTGTCACATTGTCTCATACTAAAGCTTGTACTGCATTATATAGTTTTTTCTGGGTCTTCTCAGTCATTTTAATTAATCTTTCATTTCATTTGTGTAAGTGTCAATAAGCCATAAATACATAATTATCTGTCTAGATGGACAATATTTTAGCTATATATATTACTCTGGAAAAGCAAATGACATGATTGGAATGATTGTATACATAGATGTGATGCCTGGATTTTGGATTAAGAATTTTGCTCCAGAAGGAGTTGTAGTATTTATGACACACTTTGGAGTAGTCTGGCCATTGACTGGCAGGCGTAGGGCCATTTCCACAGTGGTAGAGCAGGCGGAGCAGTGGGGCAGGTAAGGGGGGTCTGGGGGGTGAGTGGAGCTGGATCTGTCTCTGATCCCTTCTCTGATCTGCTGCCTTTTATAAGCTCCTTAATCTGGGCCGTTTACAATACCCACCTCTAAGCTCTCCTAAACCTGTTTGTGGATTATGGCTGTGCACACGATTGACTTTTTTCCTGGCAGTACGTTAGCATGGGTCATTTTGGTGGAGACTATCTACACCAAAACATATACCTGAGTAAGATATAGAGCTTGGTAAACATTGTCCTCTGATCAGTGGAAGAAATCTGGAAAAACAAATGTTTGCAAGTTTCATTTAGGAGACTACTTTGTTCATTGTGTGTTATTATTTTGAATCTACAGATATATATATATATATATATATATATATATATATATATATATATATATACATATAACACTCTCTGAAAACTGTAACTTCTTTACATCACTGTTCCATTCTAGATTTCAACAATTTTACAGGGAGTTTTGCTCTGGAGTAAAAAGACAATAACAAAACAAGATTTACAATCCCCCTATGGTGGTGGATTTAGGTGAGCTCTGCACGTGGCAACCATCTGCTCTGTGTGGGGAAAGCTGTCGACGCTGAGAAACACTGCGTGTGTTGAGGGGGTGGCACGGTCCATCCCTCTGCAGTAATTCCTGTCTGGGTGTTGGTTTCGCTTAGCAGTGAGAGGGTTAATCTGGATCAGGATGGTTGGGCGCGGGGGTGGAGGAGAGGGGTTGAAACTCCTCTGAAGCTGACGTGGGCATGCTCTGTGGGAGGAGCCTCCAAGCACTGAACAGATCCTTCTTCTGACCTTGAAAAAACCAGAGACAGACAGAGAGATAGAGAGAGAGAGAAAGGGATCGAGTGTGAGAGTGATGGGAGGGATGGAGACACCAGTGTACTGTTAGAGCGAGTTCTTTGTACGTGAAAGCTGAAGAATAGCAGAGGGAGTGCAATACCTGGCAACCGGCCAGAATGGCAGGAGCAGGGGAAGGAGGGAGATGACAGGGGTGCTGGCTTTGCACTGACAGAAAATCGGAACACCAGCTCATACTGTGAGTACCATTCCCCTCAGTCCCTGTGCCAGAGGGCTGTGTGTTAGTATGTGTATTTATGTTTGTGTGGGTTTGTATTGAAGCATCTTTAGCAGACTGTTAAATGGAGACTGGTAGACTCCATTTGGACTGTTAAAGATGCAGCTGTGGGGCGCTACCTGTAATCTGTGCTTGCGTTAGGCTGGGAGTCCACACTGCTTACAGCGTTTGTCTTGACATGGAGGAAGCACTGCAGAGTCCACAAATCTCTCACATCCAGAGCTGCTGTTTACCCCAGCAGCCCATCCAGTCCCAGGCCACAGCAGTGCATTACTGGTCACCCATGTCCCTCTCCCTACAGCAGGCACTCAGTCGCCAGAGGAGGGAACGTTCTGCAGTCTAGCTCTGGTCTGCACAGAGCCGCATGTGGAATTCTCAGGTTTTCTAGTAGGGGGCACTCTTAGGTTTGGGAGAAACTCTCATCAGACCCCCAGGTTTTCTGTTGGAGGGAACTGAGCTGCAGCTCTCATTTCTCACACTGAGACTACTGTTATTTCTATAGGGGAGAGGGGCAGATTATGTATTATTAGCCAGTTTTGCTCTGAGCTCCAGTCTGGGAAAGTTCCACAGTGTATAACAAGGTGATCTGGAGGTATTTTCACTAGTCATGCAGATGGAATTGAGCAGCAGTGTGATATGATGGTGGTGGAACTAGGCTAACAACCACAAGGTTGCAGGTTTGAATGTTACTGCCCTCTAGCAAGGTGCCATCACAAGAGTCTCTTCGGTAAACATCCAGCTGTATATATGGTTAATATAAAAGAAGCACCTTGTGCAAGTGCCCCTGGATAAGAGTTTCTGCTAGGCATAAAAGAAAGCGACAAAATAAGACCCTGCAGTTCTGTTTGTTTAACAGAAATGATTAACAGCATTGCAGGTGTAGCAACCAAAGCACTAACTGGTTTCATAAGCAGTTAGCTTTGAATCACTGTAAGCTTGGATCCCAGTGTCCTTAGCACTGTACTTTAACTGGATGTTTAATGGCACAATCAGTGATGGATACCCATAAAAAATATACTGAGAATACATTTTAGAGAATATGTTTGTTAGCTCAATCAATGTGTAAATCATTGTAATTTGTGTATGTTTCAATATATTTCTACTGATATATTTTAAATGTATTTGCAACATATTCTTGGGCTGAACAATATATTTCACAATATATCACAATATATCTGACCACTGTTAGAAAATACTTGGTACTTTAACAGGCTGAATCTGTAACTTGACTGAGCATGCTACATAGTGTGGAGATGATGTCATCACCCCTTGCTTTCCTCCATCACTGCTGAATTCTTTCTCCAGTGGCTGGTATTGCTTATGCAGCATGCTATAATCATTAAACCTACCTCGCACATCTCTGCTCAGAGGGGCAAACCCCATCCACCAACCACCTGCCCCAGCAGACACAGTGGTACTGTGTCCCCTGCATAGAGTGGGAGCTGCTGCTCATGTGATGCAATGAATTGCCTTTGTTCATAAGAGCCCAGTGTGGGGAGAGTGACCATGCTGACCGGAGATCAGCAGTTTGCCCCTCCAACCCAGCTTGGACACCATGGTAGAGGAGGAGATGAAACTCTGTTTCTTGTGGGATTAATTTGTCTGCTAGTGCGCTGTTCTACACAGGAGAACAGGCCATTACTGGGCAATCCCCCTTAACTGTGTTTTCATTTTGAAATTCTCTCCAATAGATCACACGGGTGGCCATTGCACACTAAATGTCAGACATCATTGGCTTGTGGCTTAGTGTAAACTGTACAACAGGGATAGACAGTAACCTCAGTGTTTCAGACTCAGCACTGCACCATTTAGCTACCTCTCTGCTCAGTCTTTTCACTCAGAAGTTCTCTCCAATGAGCTGAATATCGTCGCTAGCTAAGCGTGACTGCACATTGTGAATTATTTGAAAAAAGCTGAATGCTGTCTCTAGCTGCATGCTATCTTCAGGAAGCTGTTCCGATGCAGTGGGAAGAGCATTTGCTGTTTGCCTTACACTTAAACCACCTCTTCTGGGATGGTTGGGGGTACAGTCTTACAGTCTTGCCTCTGTGGTTCCAAAGGGAAGTCAGAACACCAATGTGGCACCTTGTACATCTGTGCTCAGCTACACAAACCCATCAGACACAGATAATTCCCTATTAACCTATTGAGACTGCAATGATTCTATTATATTATGGGCTGGATGTATGGCTGGGACAGGGCCAGATGGAAGGAGCGTTCTGGGACAGGGCAAACTAATGGGATTGATGACCTTGAGCAAAGCACCCTGGGATAGCTAGGAACGCACAAAGGTAAACTTTGTAGAAAATTTAGGAAGCAAATGTCATTTATTTAATAGCAAAAGAGCAAAAGATTGTGTATGGACCAGGGGTAGAGCTGGTGGTCTTCCACTGAAAAAGGAATCATATGTGGGAACCCATAACCGCATCTGCCTGAATGGCATGTAAGATATTTATTCACAGTATAACTGTAGAGCATTTCCATCTAGTATTGATGTATTTTTATGAATGAGGAACAGTGTTTGATCAGGGCTTACTGTGTAGTGCATGACAGCATGTCTCCTGTATCAAAGGGAACAATGCACATCACCATTAGTGGTCACCTCAAGTCAACTGACCTGCTTACCAGAATCTATTTAAGTTTTGATTTCATCCCAAAGCAAATTCATTTGTCTCGCCCCATCTTCATTTACTTGTGCTTAAATCTCTGTTTTTCTCTGAGACTTGGAGCATCTGTAATTGCAGTCCTTTTGTCTGGGATTCAGAACAGGAACCCACTAAATTCTGCAAATGTTCTTGGGCAATATTTTTTGTGGCTTACTGCAAAGCCACAATCAAATGAATCATAATTATCTACCAGAGAGGTTCCTAACCCATGACAGACCTGTGCAGTTGAAGCAGTTGATCTGAAATATAATCTGTGCCATGTCTGACTGAGGCCACTCAGAAGATGCACATCCCTCGGGTTTAAGTACAGAATGTATCATTTCCTGCACTTTAAGAGTGATGAATGGGCCATAGTCATTGTTTATGGTCCAAGTGTCAGCACTGAAGAGGCCACACTAAAGATTGCTTCACAGGGATCAATCATGTATCAGATGTTCCCCAGATCACATTGATAAGAAGGTATAAAAGTTTAAGCAGGGCCTGGATTTCCTGGAACCCTCTGGGATGTGGTTACCTGACTCCCACCACTGATAATCTACATTCAGTCGCTTTACAGCATGCATCTGCCAATCACACAGCTGAAAACTGCATTTGGGGCTAGAGTAGGATGGCAGAGAGTGCTGCCGTGGTAGCTTTGCCTACCTGGGAACTGGATTTTGGCAGCTGCACTACAGGACCTGCAGAGCAGCAGCTACTAATGGTTTGGCAGCTAGCAGTGTTTCTCTGCTGTATTTGGTTTCTGTTGGCCCTCCAAAATTGGCTTGAGCATAGGTGTGTTGCTGTCTGGCTTAAGACACTAAAATATCAGATAGCTAGGCCGCATCGTTGCCAGCACATTAATGCCCGAATGAGGAGCATGGCTCCTTTTTCAACCTCATGTTGTGCTTCTGTAGCAAAAACAGGCTACCTTATAGTGGTGTTCAAAACAATTCTTTTTAGTGATTTGGTTCCTTTCGTTCAGTTCAATAAAATGATTCGAATCTTTGGCTCACTGATTTTAAAAGTTACTCTACATTGTTCCAAACATCATGTCCATTATTAGCCTGCTCTGCGGCAAAACAGCAAGTGTGAAACCAAATGTCAATGAAATTAATAATAATTAAATCGTAATATTCATTACATGAAACTGCACCATGCTATTCAAACAATCATGGAGCCGCAAAGTATACTTCGTCTTTAGGAAGGTAATAGAACCCCACATTTTAATGCGTACAAATGTAAAATGTACATGTCATTTGCTAAAACTAAAAAAAAGCACTGAGGAAAAAAGAGCCATGCTTATATCCAAAGCGAAAAACTTTGTTTTACAAGTTTTGAACTAACCGAGCCCAAACATTTTAATATACTTGTAGACCTAGTCAGTGATGTCGTATTTTTATTTGTTTTTAATGTAGACATAGTACGCTACAAATGTGATGCATAGGCTTATGCATCACATTTATGTTTTGTTTTGTAGCCTACTATGTTGATTTGTCAGTATTTATTAATAAGGACTTTCGTCATGTTAAAAGGAAATGTGATGTCAACATTAAATAAATCGTAGCCTACATAAAATTGCAGTTGTGATAAACAAGAACTGTGATAGGCCTACATTGTGCGCACCTAAAATATGCTACTGCTAAAAATATAAATATAAAATAATATTCCAAGTAGATTAGCAAAATAATATTTAATAATATTTTTAATTCCTATAATAATGTCACGGAAGTGCTCTGATTCCTTTTGCATCGTCACAGTCAAGAGCGGATGTAGCCCAAGCCTGCTATACTGAGAACTAGCAATTCTGGCAACATGTAGTCACTAGGTCTTCATAGTCAGTAAATCTTTGGAGTCTGAACGAACTGGTGAACTGAGGAACTTGTCAACAATTCATCGGGTCAGTAGGGGGAGTTTAGAGTCTTCATAGTCACCGGATCTTTGGCATTGTCCCACATCATCAGCTGTGCTGAGATGGCCAGTGGGAGGTGCTTCGAGAGTTTTAGCATTTCAGCCATTGGCTAGTTGTGAACGTACTGCTGATACAGTTTTGTGATAGGCTGCTTCGTGGACAGACCGCATATCTAATATCCACTGGAGGGAGAGTTATAGCTGCTATGCCAGCTAATCAGTGCGCATGTTTGCAAAGAGGAAGGAACAAATCTTTTAGACTAGGGATTCAGTACACTCAGTTCACCTCAAAGATTCATTCAAAAGGCTTTGTTCGTTCACAAACTGCACATCACTACTACCTTAGTCACTACTGCCATAGTCACACACATTCAGCAACACAGCTAGGCACAACCTACCCTGTGAAAGTCATTTGTCAGTAAATGGAGTTTTCACGCTTCAGGAATGAGTTAGCGTTAGTGGCTGTCTGCCTTTTAAGATAGACATTTTGTGTCTTTGTGAATGTTTGGCAACAGAGATGAATCAGGTTCTGTTGACCCAGATGAGTGGCAAACCCACAGCTTGTATTTATGGCTGACTAGTAGGTATGAGAACATGAAATAGCTCCTATCCCCTACTACCACAATGTTTCCCCAGGTCAGACTGTCTCTGTTCTCAACAGCTCTAGAGTATCTAGAGTATGCACTAGAGTATCCCTGACCCCAGCATGCATTACTCTCTCATGGTAGTGCTGGACTAGTAACTCTGAGTATCTGTGTTTTGTTGGCAGCACCCATGGATGTTGCTCTCTGAAACTGAAGTCAGACTGCTGTAGCCTTCCTCCTACACTAATAAGGCTGTTCTCATCTAGGAATGGTTTCAGATCTTTAATTTTTGAATCTCTTTTAATGTCTTGTCCCGATTTCAGCTGACCAATTTCTTGATTGAAACTGTGCTCTTGTGTCACCTTTACCCAATATACTTCTGCTGAAGCGAGCTCCTCTGCAGAGAGTTCCCCTGTCATCCTTTGACTTGAGCGGGTATTAGCTATGAACCGCTTTACCCATGCAGTTATTCTCAGCACTGTAACCTACTGTACTTGTCTAGATCCAACAGGGGCTCAACTTGTTCAGTGCTAGTAAACTGTACTGCAACCTGAAACTTAGCCCTAAGCTCAGTGTTTACCTCATCTGGTATACAGTCCTCATTAATCCCTTGTGCTTCATCAGCTGACAACAGTGAAGTAGGTCCACTCCACCACAGCTTGCTCTGTATGAGGTTTTCCACACATTGGCCTCTGGTGGGTAAATCAGCAGGATTGGCCTTGCCACTGCAGTGGGACCATGACTCTGGGTTTGTTAAGTTTTGTATTTCAGTCACTCAGTTTGCCACAAATGGCTTCCGTTTCTGTGCTGCGCTGCATATCCAGTGAAGAGCAATCATGGAATCTGTCCACATTTTGAGCTGATTCCTTTCCATGTTCAGAGGCTTGAGAAGATTACTCCCTAACCTTGCTCCAGTCAAAGCCCCCATGAACTCCAGGCGTGGTAAAGTCATTTTCCTTAGTGGGGCCACCTTTGACTTGGATGCAACAAAACTTGTCACAGTCTCTCCATCTTTGTTTCTTCCTTGCAGATAGGCAACAGCACTATATGCCTTATCGCTAGCATCACAGAATACATGCAGTTTGTTTACCTGTGAGTTTTGCTGGATCTCAATTTGGTACCACCTCGGAATAGCCAGCAGGTGAAGCTTTGGCAGCTCTGAACACCACTGGTTCCATTCCAAGTCTGGGGGTAAGTGCTCATCCCAACCGATTCCCCTCTCCCACAGTTCTTGAAACAAGCACTTCACTCTCATGGTGTATGGTGTAAGGAACCCAATGGGATCAAAGATGCGAGCTGATGTCTGTAGTACACTTCGCTTCGTGTTTTCCTTGCCTTTCAAGGCCTCCAATAGTACCTTTAAATCAAACACAAAGTCATCCCCTTCTGCTCTCCAAACTAACCCTAACACCTTGAGTACACTTGCACAAGTGTCCATTTTTGTTGTGCACTCCATTCCACTTTCTGCCCACTTGGCTCTCAGGGCAGGTGAATTCGTCACCCATTTGCAGAGGTTCATACTGGCATGGGACAGAATCTCTTTTGCTGTTGTGGTGACCAAATAGGCCTCCTCCACATCACATGAGCTTGCAATAAAATCATCAACGTAGAGGGACTCTCTCAATGCCTCAACAGTCTTGGGCTGCTCTGTGTCATACTGCCCGAGGTGCTTCCTGATAGTTGCAGCCAACAGGAACGGGCTTGGTAAAACTCCAAATACCACCCTACTCATTCTCATGATGCGTAGCTCCTCTTCACCATCTTTAGTTGGAGGCCCATGTAGCCACAGGAACCTAACAGCATCCTTGTCCCTATCTGCTAGAGCTATCTGCAAAAAAGCCTTAGTAATGTCTGCTGTGAAGGCTATCTGGTGTAGTCTGAATTTGATTAACACATCTAACAGATTAGGATTCAGGTTTGGCCCAGTTAGTAGACAGTCATTGAGGGATGGGCAACCCTCCTCATGTGATGATGCATCAAACACCACTCTCAGTTTGGTGGTTACCTTATCCTCTTGAAGGACGGCATGATGCGGCAGATAATACTTCACAGCCTCTGCTTGGTCTTTTGCTGGGCTGTTCTCTGGGACATCCTCGCAGATGCCTTGCTGCAGGTAATCCTGTATGACATCATTGTATCTTGCGTACAATGTTGCATCCATTTTTAGCCTTCTCTTTAGGCTTTCAAACCTTTTCTTAGCAACTCTGAAATTGTCTGGAAGATCTGGTTTGTCAGGTCGCCATGGTAACTCAACCTGATAGCGTCCATCCTCGAGTTTTACAGTCTGTTCAAAGCTTTGGAGGGCCTCTGTGTCCTCTGGGCTTTGGGTTTTCTCATTAACAATGCCCAGTGACTCTACCTCCCAGAAAGCATGCAGCTGTTTTGAGATCTGTATGTCCTCCTCTAAACTGATGTGCATGCAAGCTGTCTCAGTCACACTAGATGAGGAGACTGGTCCTTGCACAGCCCATCCAAAGCTGCTTTCAATGGCAACAAGAGATTCTGTAATCCTCTCAACCTTACCAGACACTACTTGCCAGTAAAAGTCTGCTCCTATTAACACTGACAATTCTGGATCCTCAGCACCTTCTAATGGGAAATCGGCAAGCTGCAGACCTTTTCTCTTGCACTCTTCTTGAATAGGTTCACCAGGGATCTTTATAACAGCAGCGCACACTTGAGGGGTTTCGACGACTTCAATTTTAATCCTTTGCTGCGTATTCCACACATTCTCCAGCAGTACCTTCACAATGTTGCGTTTTGTTGTCACAGGAGCAGCAGATCCAAAGGTATGGAGGTGCAGTGTCTCTTGCTTTACCACTGGCAGTTTAAGTGCCTTCACTCTCGTGAATCTCGTGAATAAAACTTTGCTGGCTGCCCCCATCCAACAGACAGCGTACAACTCTCTTTCCTGCTGGGCCCTCTGTCCATGCCTTGACTGTCTGAAGCAGTATGGTGTTATGGCCATCAGACTTCAGTTTCACTGCAATGGACACAGAAGACACCACAGCATCTGTACCACCACTGCTAGTGTCTGGCCGCGCTTGGATTTGATCACAAACAGACAGCTGATGTCTGTGATTACACAAGGCGCATAAGACACCTTTAACCTTGCAGAATTTTGCTATGTGTTTTGGGCCTAGGCACACAAAGCATCTTCCCAGTTTTCTCAATTTCTCCTTGCGGGCAGTTAATGAATTGTCTGGACAGTGTTCTGGTTTATGGTTGGGACTGTCGCAATACACACAGGTCTGAGGAGCATTACTAGCTGTGTGCAACGCAGCTGCTGAGGGCGTACTCCATTTTTTGGATTTATGCTTACTGAAGGATGATGGCCTGGTGTGTGTTCTATTATTTTGTGCATTGTCCCTTTGTGTATTACTTGGTCTTGTCAGTTGAAGTGCTCTCTCCCTGCTCTGAACTTCATTTTGCAGGAATCGAGTGAGCTCAAGCACTTTCCATTCACCATCAGAGTCTGACTTGCGTGTGTAGGCTAATGCAAGGTCATCCGGTATCAGCTGTAACAGTACTGGGCATAGCAGGCTGCCATATGTGTCACTGTGCACACCTAAGGATTCTAGACTGTGAATCTGTATTTCACATTCATCATAAAGTTGCCCGAGTGCTGCAACATCTGATGACCTTTTCACAGGAGTCAAGTTTAATAATTTGGATGTGCGCACTGACCACAACATCCTTTATTCCAAACCGGTCCTGAAGTAACTTTATTGCTGCATCATAGTTGCCATCAGTCATCTTGCTGCTGCCCCAGTTAAATAGGACTTCAGGTAAGAGAATTTCTCCCTTTTACACAGTGCATCATTATTATGAATGGCTGTGTCATATTGGCTCCAGAATTCCTGCCAACGGCTGATTTCTCCATCAAACATCTCTATCTCTAACTTAGGCAGCTTAACTGTCTGCTTATTTAGCGATATTTCTGAAACTGCACTTGCATTGTTCACCTGCACGCTCTCAGACTCCCGAGCTTTCAATCTCCGCCTGTAATTCTTCCGTCGGAGTTTCGTCTTCAATGCCTTTGTCCAAGTCGATTAAACCTTCTTCTTTCATCGACAGCATTGACAGCATTTTGCGCAGTTTATCACAGTCTGGGTTGTCTTTACTAACCTCCTCCTCAATGCGAGTCAGCAGCTTCGTTGTTGCTGCGCGGATTACCCCGTGTTTTCGTTTCACCCGTTCCAAGAGCTCGGCCATTTCTGCTAGTTCAGTTAGCTTCCAACTTCGTAAAAGTTCAAGTCTCAAACCTTCCCGGGTTTCGGCACCAAAATGTTGTGTAGTGGAAACTTCGAATAATGACCACACGAGTATCTTCTCCCAAACACATTTACTGACTGACTGACACAGTACATGAAATGAATGAATCAAATAAGCAGACTCATGCATTCGCTATTGCAAGCCTTTCAAAAACCATATTGTCAATACTGCGAGAAAACATAAAACTCGGGACAGGTCACTTCCTCTCAACTTCAAAATAAGAGTGTCTATAAATGCAAAGCAACAAAATGCATTTCCTGTTAACCCTGTCAGCATTTTTATGTCATTCCAATAACTATTAAATTTCTTGTATAAACATCTGTAAATACTGTAAATAAATTTTAACATGTCTTTATCAACCATTTTTAAACTTATGAACTGTCTTTAACTAAATAAGTCACAACAAGCGGTATAGATGCAGATCTGCTCAAACCAGTGGGGGGAAAGCCAGGGCCAGGATTTGCTGATCCTAGTGCTCTTTATCTCTTAGTCTATACCTCTCCCAGTTGTAGCCACCTCCAGTCTTCGTCTCACCAGTTCTGCACAGTTTCCATCACTCTGGTTCCAAGTCACTTCAGTCACAGCTCAATTCACAGTATTGGCCTCACCCAGTCTCATTTTCTCCAAATCTTAGTCAGTCACAGTCTATCTCTCAGGCTAGATCACCTAGCTTCAGCCACCTCCAGAACCAGTCAAAGCCATTCTTAGGCTCTCCCACTCTCAGTCACACCAAGTATTAGTCTACTCAGCCTTATTGTCCAGTCCCAGTCCCTTACAGCTGCCAGGGCAGGCAGAGAGGCATACAGTAAAGCAGCGAGATTGTGAAGCCTCCTACTCACACCACAATGCCACAGCTGCGACCATGACAACAGCAGAGCTGGGGGCCCAGAGCGAGCAGGGATCACATGGTGGAGTCTCCAGGGCTTGTGTGACCAATCTGTTCCAACCGGCATCAACAGCAGAGTGCTGGGAGGTGTCTGATTTCCTGTGGGGTCAGAGGTATATTCTGAAATAACTCCCAGGATCAGTTATTTTTCCAGGAGGATTAGAGAAGGTCAGGTGGGGAAATTCCAGTGGTGCAGTCAGGCAAGTGACACACAGAGGGGTGGAGGGCACCAAGCCCTCTATATATGTTTCCTCTTGTTACGGGCGTGCACGGGAGGTAAGCCAGGGGACAAACAGTGCTAGAAGCACTCGTTGTCTAGGGGGTAAAGTCTCCTGGAAACCTCCCCTGCCACCCCAACATTCACTGCACGCCTCCCTGAACTGCCCCACAGTTGAAATATCCTGGGCCTGAAATGGCAGCCACTAAAGGTAAAGGTGCTTACCAGGTCGGGGCACCTCACTGCCCACCATACGATCTCTCTCGTGTCCCCGGCCAGCTCCAGCATGCAGTCTTCCACTTCAACCGGGCCAGCTCAGTCTGTGTTTCCTCTGTCTGTTCAGGGTTTGAGATTGTTTCCTTGAAGCTAGCTGCGATCCTCCTCCCGTTAGGGCATGCACCGTCAACGCCCCTCGTGGTAGGTCTCCAGGTCGCGGTCGGTCCCCGGTTCGTGAGTTCCGGAGCTTTGTGTGCTCAGGGGAGATGCTCTGGCAGCGCTGGCAACTCACAGGCCCCCAAGGCGGCCATGACCAACCATCTTCAAGCTTCCCGGCATTCACTCACTCCGCCCCCCTTCCCATGAGACCCAACCAAACACTTAAAGGGACAGGTGCACCTTTACAATATGGCTTCATCTCAGGCCCAAGGATAACCACTGTTAGGAGGATCTCTTCCTGCAGCTAACCACTAAATATTCATGGATCTATATGATCTTTATTAACAAATTTCATCCTAGACTTAAGGATGTGATCCTGAATACGCACACAGGATCCCGGCGACGACTGTGGCCGTAACACTCTGTAGAGCTCATCTCATTGGTCATCATACGGGCACCTCCAAGGATCTCTAAGAGAGGTCTGGGTCCACTGTGCCCTCTACCTTATGACTGGGTGAATTGAAGAAGAGGCCAAACTGCTTGATGCTTTTGTCTGGTGCTCAGACAGGTAAATTCCTATGAAGCATGACTTATATTGCAATAGAGACCCAGGGCCCAAAGCCACCATGGTTACATATCATCTGCTGCAGAAACAGACATTTGCCAATCTGCAGCTGAGAGTAGTTATGTCAAAGATCTGAACGGAAACCATCTTTCAGATGGTGTGAATGCCTCACTGCTTTCATTGAATATAAAATAACAATCCAGAAGATCCAAGTAAAACATGTTTTGCATTTTTAAGGCCTTAATAAGCAGGTTTTGCTGCTGCTGCTTCACATAGCCTTGGTCATCAGGAATCTGTGGGGTCTCAGTGTGGAGCAGACACACACACACACACAAACACACACACTCACAAACACACGCACACTTTTATGTTTTATTTGTATGCACAATGATAAAAATAAAGTATAGATTCTGAGATCTTGTATCCCTTGTATCAGAATGCACACACACACATACACAGACACAAACACAAGGACACACACACACGTACACAAACACACACACGAAGGTAATGTAGACTCAGTGATAAATCCTAAAGGGCCAGAGCTTGAGATGAATGAGAGCAGTGTGTGTGGGGTGGAGTTGCCTCAGTCCTGCTGTCCGAGGAGCTCTCTGCTCTCTGCACCATATGGTGCTGCTTTACTGAAATCCTCGAGTGGCGTCACCACTGAGTTATGAATTCACTGATTAGCCAGGAGGCTCTGGGGATTATATTAGCTAAAGGTTCCAATGAGGAGAAAACAGCAGAGGCTGTTGTGAAATGGTTGTTTGTTTCAGGACCTGAGTGAGCAGTCTGCTGCTGCTGGATCCCTCTTCTTTAATTATACCTTTGCTCCCTGTTTCTATGCCACTCAAAGGCCAAAAGGTCAGATGGTGACAGGACTCTGACAAATGAGCTTGAGGATCACAGAGAGGGGAGGGCTTTTCCCTCTTGAGAGAGATGCAGTGTAGTGCACCTGTTTCTTCATTAAATATATTTAACTTCAACTTAGCTCTGGGCTAATGAATGATCCTCACAGGATCCTTGCGTTGCTACAGCATTACTGAAATGTTATGAAAGCACGGTTGTGAAAGCAGGTTATGTGTCAGCACGGTCCTTTCTGCAGTGTCAGCAAAGTAATGAAGTCCATGTCAGGTTTCTGAGGTGATAAGAGTTCTGGAGGGTTTGACCCCTACCATTTGACTGTGGTCAGTTTCTGGCCTGCATGTTACATGTTGCATTTTTCAGTGTTGGCTGGAGGCCTCTTGCAGTAACAGCTGCCTGGAGGTGAAACTTCATTTGGCTGAAGACCCTTTAAGATACTAAATATGCAGAGCTGGCACCAGCATCTGGCCCAGTTTAAGCACTAACAGTCAGATATCTCCTGCAGTGTTCAGTATGTATGGTTCTTATTCTTATTCTGAGGCCCTACACATTTTCTCAGGGTAAACTGATATTTCGGGCTTTGTTTCTGAGAAGCCGTAGAAACGTTTGTGTTGCTTAACTTGCACTTGAAACAGGCCATTTAGATTCAATGGAATCTCCTACTGGTAAATTCTGTGGAATTTCAGCAGCCCGGAACACAAGGCAGAGACAAGATGGCATTACATCATGCAGTGGATGGTGGTTGAGCAAATATCATCAAGATGACAGAGGATGTGTTCTGTTAAAAACCTGCTGTCAGTCAGTGACAGATTTAAACTTGCTGATGTTTTAGAGGCAGGGAGGCCCACTCCAGTTGCACTTTTCAGAACCAAAAGCATTTATTACAGTTTGGTAGCATGCAGCGATTGGGTCACACATGAGTGAGCACAACCAATGGTGGGTTTTACAGTGCTGAAGTTAATTCAGAAACAGGATACTAGCAGGCCATCTTGTTATCATAGAGAAGCTAAGTCATTACTGCTTACCATGTGAGAGCATTGGCAGTAATTAGAAACACTTTGGACATCTTGTAGTAATTTCCCTTATTATTGTGCTTGATTGGTCAAATTTACTATCCAAATCATCTGCCTCCTACATTCCTAGATGTCAGGTGTCTGTTTGCTAGTAAACCACATTCACTCTCTTTGAGGCTTGTAAATGAAATGGCATAGCTTGATGAATCTTGGCTCAGGAAATGTATGTGAAACGCAGAAAAGAGCTGCATACTAATGTCTTTGCTGCTCAAGACTTTACGATAGCACTTTGACACCTGTTGCTCTCTTTGAATAAATTGATAAAGAATAGTGCAAGACATTCTTGAATTGTTCAATTGATCAATTGTGAAATTATGACATGAGCTGTCAAATGCATTTAAATATGTGGCTCTCCCTACTCAGAAAGATCAATAGATGTGTCCCATTAGCACATACACAATATCAAACTGAATTTATGTCAGGTCTTTGGGGCACTGTTTGCCCTCTCTCTCTGCCTGTACTGGGAAATGCAGCTTGTACCTTCATTGCAACTGTACACAGTAACAATACATTTAGGGATGTGTTTGTTTAGACTAGTGGGTGGCTGTATTTTAATGAACTTCTCATTGTATAGCCTGGTATAGCATCCCTCCAGAGCCACCAGACATGCACACTCTTTACAGACAGATATGAGCGGTTACAGTCAATAACATCAACCATGTGCTTCAAGGTCTGAATAAGAAGAGGTGCGTGACACCCCAGAAAAACACACACAAGATTGTGAAATGAGGCTCATTTCCTTCAGAAACTGAAACTGCACAGATAAACTAGCATTTGCTACAGTGCGCAGTACACTGCGCACAGTGTCAATGGGCACTGTCTGGTTGTGTGGTTTAGTATTAATGATCTGAATGCTGCTTGTCAGAGTGGAACAGTTAGGGAGTGGTCGCTGCTTGTCTGTGTGCTACAAAACTAACTCTTACTGACCGGACATGGGTTGTTTGTTGTGGACATTCATAGTGTAATAGAGCAGACACCTTTTGTTTGTGTTACACAGTAACATGCTGGGCTAACTATGTCCTGCTTTTTGAGAGGTACAGTAACATGCTGGGCTAACTGAATTCTGCTTGTCTGAGAGGTACAGTAACATGTTGGGCTGACTGAATCCTGCTTATTTGAGAGGTACAGTAACATGCACTGCTAACTGAATCCTGCTTGTTTGTGTGTGCAGCAGCAGGGTAGATCCATTTGTGGACCCCACGCTTTTGATAAGTCAGCAATGGTGAAACTTGCAGGGCGCGGTGTCAGATTCCACCTGCAGTGTCACCTGCAGTGATGGACATCACCTGTGCTGGGGTGAAGGAGGTCAGGTTGCCCTTGTGGGGGTGTGCCAGGGCAAGCACACCCACTTTAGTAAACACTCAGGGTAACATAGCCCCTGAAGATCAGATCAAGCCTCCACACGTAGCAGGGTGGGCTGAAACCATGACTACAGTCTGTGTATGTCTGAGCTGCCCTTGGTTTAGTCAGCCCCATGCTTTTCAGGCCATCATAAATCACTGTGCTTCGGTGGCTGTTTGAGTGGTGTGTGACTGTGGGTGACTGTGCTGGGCAAGACATTAAGAGTGATTTTTGGAACAAATGACCCCATTGTGGTTTTGCAGGGAGAGGATCAAATTTATGTTACCATGTGAAACCATTGCAAAGAGCACTGCTGCCATCCCATAAACAGCCTAATCTGGGTGATACCGGATTAGGGCAAAATCAACACTGTAAATTACCCATGTTGAATCTGAGTGAACATTAAGAGCGTGACTACTGCCTGAGGTCAGACCATTAAGACTGGATTAGGCTTGGATGAAAAAAGTTTCTAACGACTTTCAAGTTGCAATTAAAGCAATGAAACTGATGTAGCTACCACCCCAAGGCTGATATTTTATAAACTGTACCAGTGTTCCATAGCGCTGTCCCACAGCAACCAGCCTTTTTATCTCTGGAATTGGTGTGTCTGTTTTGGAGTTTGGAGTTTGAATTTCGCATGCTGTAGAAGTGTGTAATGTTATCCCTGTTTAACTTCAATGGGATCGTCATTTCAGGGCTGTGTATGTTCACGCACAGAGGCAGGAGCAAGTTAGTCCCTTGCATAAGAGGAATTCAGGGGAGTTTAGACCTTCAGTTTTTCTGCAGTCATTTTACTAGCGGAGACAAGAGACAAATACAACTGAATATGGGTGAAGGAAAAACACAATCAGAGAGAGATTGAGTCTACGACAACATCTGGAATCTCACCTGGGGTCCAAGTGGCCTATTAGGAGCATGCTCACGTCCTGTGTTCTCTGCTGTGTTGGTTCAGTCTGAGGAGGTAACTGAAAGGCTAAGTGCAGAAAAGGCATTCTGACTACTTAAGATGGCAGCAGGTTTGCTTCCAACCTTCTTTGCTATTGACTTAATGCACAGTGAGAGTAACTGGATGGAGGACTGTGCTGCTGCATGCTGTCTTGTTCTCTGCATGCTGTGCACTGAGTTGTGGTACACATGCACACTGGGAGAGGTGTGGCCTCCAGCAGTCTGCACTGTGTCCCACTCTGGTGTCTTGGAGTGGTGTCATCACCGTGTCGGCTGTCAACCTTGCTGAGAGCAGGATCTGTGCACGGGATGTGGCAGGAAGATCGGGTTACCATAGCAACTGATTATGTTTAAATCCATGAAGGTGGGAGAAGGGGTGGTAGCAAGAACTGGAACAGACTAAACTGCCAGTTTATGATTAAACCACTGAAAGAGGTAAAAATGTACACACACAAGTGCCATTCAGTCAAAAATCTGTCCCCAGTCCCAAGTCTGAATATTTCTCAGGATGCAAATAGCATGGGTAACCCCAGCAGACATGACATCACAATGGCTGTCCAGAGATTCCCCATCTGGGGGAATGGAAGGGCCCCATAAATCCTAATAACACTAACATTGTGTGCCAGCTTGGCTGTGATGGATTACTAGTATGGGGATGCATTAAGGGAAGGGGCCTGATTGGTCACAGCACAGAAACAGGTCCTTAGCCTGCTAATGTTAGACGTGGCCCTGCTTGCTGTCAGAGCAATGGGGCTGATTCATGCTGGTCAATAGCCAGTTAACCTCATGACTTGCTGGCTTCTGGTACAATTAGGATTGATAATGAGGTGGTTGAGAAATGAGGCAGTTGTGTGTTGAAGGTGTGCAGTTAAGCATAGTCTTGACTGTAATAGAACAACATCTAGAGGTTAGAGTTCATTTCTTCATGAGGGACAAACATGTTTTTTACAGATTTATTGCTTTAATGATGGGATTTGCGGGGGGAATAGTCGTTCTCAAACACGTCTGCGCCCTAGACTATGATAAACCTGACATATTTTTGGGGAACCATCCCAAGTGTCAGGCATGTCATGTTGACACGTCAGTTCCTTGGACAGGTGGCAGAATCCACAAGAATCCTCTCTCTGCTCCCCAGATCTCCATGAGTGAGAGTCTTGCGGGAAGACCTTTGTCTTGTGAGACCATTCCCAGACCGCTTGTGCTGTGTCAGCTCCACTGTGGCCCTCATGAGAAGTTTCCTCAAAGCAAATATAGCAGCGAGTGAAACCACAGGCCTACAAGCATTGTGTGCTTAAACAGCAGGGCCAGGAGGTAGGAACATCTCATTGTGCTGGTAAATACAGACTGTGAGTTGGAAAAGACAGCATTAGATCCCGCAGAGGGTTTGGGTGGATTGCGTAAGGAGGAATGAAATGAGCACAAGGAAAGAAAAATTAATTTAAAGAATACATCTTCACACACCACTCCCAAAGGCTTGAGACAGCTGCAAGGTCATATTGTATTAATGTGTTAAGAGCGATTTGTGTGGGTATTCACCATGGAATGGAGTCTTGGAGGGGTGCTTACTGTTGAAGGGTGTCAGATTTGCATTCTACTTTCTAGTCTGGAGGGGAAATTCTTTGGCTGTCATATTAAGAGTTGCTTTGTGATGTTAACCTTTTCCTTCCTGATATGATGGCCAAGGATGCACTGTAACCTGGTACCCTAATGACCATGCCAATGCTTTTACCTATTGAAAGTGTTCAAAATGCAGATTGCTGGAGAGATGGTCACCCTGCATCAGCTCCTAACCCCAGCTTCTCTGTCACCTTGCTCTCGTAGACTAATGTCCATTGCTTAATACACAGCCAAGAGGCCCTTTGTTGCCCTGACAGCAAGCGTGCATGTAGTGCTGTCACTGTAGTCCATGCTTTAGAGATATATCTTTGTTTGAGCAAATTAATTTCACAATTAATCTAATTGTCTCTGTTGATTTCAGAAGAATTACAGATGCACCTGTATTATATGCAATCATCCTATGGTTCAGCAACTCTTTCTAAAGACTGAATATGTTCAGCACTTAGATATGTTTTCTATATTTTTTGGCTCTGTGTGTTCTGCAAAGTCTGGGCATACCTCCTTTGTGTGTGCATGAGGTGGATGAGTGAGTTTAGATAGCAAGAGGAGTAGTGAGTGTGTGTGTGTGTGTGTGTTAATATGTGTGTGTGTGTATGTGTGTGTGTCTGTAGTGAGTGTGGGTGTGTGTGCATGTGTGTGTGCTTCCTGTGCAGTGAGTGTGTCTCTGCTCCAGCTGGCTGCAGTCTCTCTGTGCTTGGTGGCCCATGACTGGCCTCTGATGGCAAAACTGTTGTCATCATCACCGCTCCTTTATGAGGTCACTATCAGCCAATAAATCTGTTCTGCTCTGCTTTCATGACCATACTCATTGATGGCCTTCTCCACTGGTGACAGCACGTAAGTGCAGCCTTGCTGGGAACCGGCTGGATCTGGCTCACATGGCTCTGACCTCCCAGCAGTCCCCACCTTCTAAAAACATGTCTGCTGTCACACACAGCATCAACATACACACACAGAATGTGAGCACTCAGCACAAAGCAGCCCTGACCTCTGAGAGTTTGGAGTCAGAGGGCAGGTGTAAGCAGGGTGGTGGCTCTGCTGAAATCTGCTGTGTGTCCAGTTTTGCTGGCCAACAATGTGCAGCATATCCCACATCGCTACAGTAGCCTAGAACCCAAGCTTCTGGACTTTCTGCTGATTGGCCCAAATGAGACTGTCAAGGGTTAGCCGACCCAGACACTAAACCGCCCTGACCACTGTCAGCCCACCACAACGTGAGACCAGGTAGGTAGCAAAGAAAACTTTTTTGACAAGTTGGGGTTAAAACTCAAAAAAAAAAAAATTCATCACTGACAGCACACCCTGGAGTCACCCCCTCTGCCTACTCTTCCCACTGTAAGCCCCAGCAGAACTGTAACCCCTCCCCCCCAAAGGATAGCGCCCCCCACAGGTAAGTGTACACACCAAATCCACAGGACAGTGGTCCTTCACACCTTCACACTCAGGCAGTTAGCGAACACTGCAATTTCCCCTCACAAGCTGCAGTTGGTGCCTCCCTCTGGCCGGGGTGAGCCGGTCCCGACACAGGGCTGACGAAGTGGGGGTCGCAGCCTGGCACCGGGAGCGCTCACACATTCGTACGCATACACTTCTATAGAACAGGCGTTGCTGCTGTTCAACTTCCTCCCAGCAGCAACGCCAAAAAACACACGAAAAAAAACAAATCCAACAAAAAAGAATCCCCCAAAAACACCCTCGTGTCCCATAAGGAGTCCTTTGCTGTCCGGACGCCAGGCTCCACGTAGTCGTGCTGCCGGGTGGAATTGCGCTGCCTCTCCAGACCGATCCCTCGCCGCGCTCTGCAATCCCTACGAACGTGAAGAGAGAACTGAGAAGGCAGCAGAGCCACACCCGGTCACACACACACACACACACGCCTCGTGCGGGACGAAATAAAATACTTTCCTTATGGGACGCAGGGCGGACGCTGCTGCTATTTGCACCAATTGACCAGCCGGGCAGCAGCTTCTCTGCGGCGGGTCTGTGTTCAGCAATCTTCCTGTTCGCCGGCTCTCTGCTCCGGTGACGCTCCGCCCCGCCGAAGTCCCGCACGAACACAAACACAAGAATCGAAAAAAAAAAAAAAAAAAAACAAACAAACGAAAAGAAAAACTCAAAAGAACTTAATAAACACCAAGACAGAGCGCTTCCCTACGCACTCTTGCTACTTTCTCCAGGCAGCTGTCCCCTCTCACCCCAACTGGCTGCCTTTTAAAGGCAGCAAAGCTCCCCTACACACCCCGCTCACAGGTGCCCGGCATTACTCGCTCGTTATTCCATCATTGAATAATTGCTGTGCCGCGCCCACATGCAACTCCACGGGCTGCCCAAACCGCCGCCTGACAAGACCACCCCCTCCATGTGCAAAGATACAGCTTTGGGTATGAGGACAGGTTGCTGAGTGCTGATACATAAACCAGAGAGCCGAGGCTGAGTGCTTGGAAGCGCATGCATACTCATGTACCCTGATCCGCCAGCTCAGCCCAGAGGGAACACTGTTACAAATACAAGTAACACTGAGGGAAAACTGAACTAACTGTATGGGAGGGGTTCTATTACATGTTCCCAAGCAGTACTTGTGAGCTGCTCACACATACCTCTCAGCTGCAGCACTGCTCTCGGTTTCTCATGAAGCTCATTTGCTCAGTAAATTGTTACTTTTCTGGGTCATGGATGCTAACTTGTATCAGGAGGTCACAGTGGCATGGTGAGCAGTGATAGTCAGGTGGTCTATGTGCCTTTGCCCAATGGTCAGGGCCTTTGTGAAAGCAGCCTTGAGTTTACAGGACGTTCTGTGTGCATTAGTGCAGGAACCTCCTGGTTGGCGCTCAGTGCTCACATACCGCCTAGTGCTTTGCCACCTCTCCGGCCGGACATCTTGGGTGTTGGAAGTGATCTAAGCACTGCTCCTCCGGAAAATTCTGCATACATGGAAAGCAAATCTTGATGTCTCACTGGGCTGAGTCCAGGCTTCAGGATGACGGTCCTTAAAATGGGTGCGCCTGGACAGGAAATGGCTCTCATCCTGACAGGCTGGAGCAGAGCAGGGAATAGTTGATGGCTGCCTCACCACACTACTGACCTTTATGTGCTTCTGCAGTTGCAGGACTGACCTGGGATCAGTGGCCACTGGCACCTTAAGTTTTTAATCCTCTGTTATTGCACCGACTAATGGCATTTTAGGAAAAAAAACATTGATATGAGCTTGAAATTAGTTTTGCCGTGCCTCTATCTGTTGGGCACAGTGAAATGCACATTTCCAGATAGCGTGTTTCCTGAAAGCTCATCATGCTCAGTCCCGGCTGGGGCCTGTAGGAGTTTTCATAGGAGAGGGACATGTTACACAGGATATGGAAGCCTCTGTTCGGCTACCATAATCTGAGGCCTACGTCCGAGAGGTGTCGTGGAATCTCACCTTCTAGAAAGAAACTTCAGTGATGAGACAGAGTCAGAGTGCAATGAGACAGTTTCCGTGTTCATTCTGAAAGCGCTCAGGGGAAAAATCATCCAACAACTCACATAGAGAAGTCAGAGCAATTCCAACCTTCATTAGGGTACATCCCTTTTTATGCGGTGATAAGGTGTGCAAACAAAGAGTACAAAATGATCAGGCAGAAGACACTCAGCTCTCACAGGGACAGTGGATTCCTGAATCACAGATAATACAGGGATAGCAACAGATACAGAGATTCACTGTTTAATCCTGGAACATTTTTCCCCAATTCCCACCTTTATTGCCACTGTGTGTGTTATTTGAGATACTGCTGATCTGACCCCTGAGTGTCAATCATTCACTCAAACACAGTAATGAAAAAATTGTGCAAAACCTTAAAGACATACAGCTGCAGCACAATGGTTCAGAGAGTGTTTTCATCTGCAGAGAGGGGACATGTCTTGGCCTCTGGGAGGCAGATACAAACATTCTACCAACTAATACATAACATTCTCACAACATTGCCTTTGTGTTGCAGTAACATTATCACCTGGAAACAACAGCACAGCTGCACATCGAGAATGTTCAGTGTTTTCTGGGATAAGTTGACCTTGTCTTGACCATGAAAGACAATGATTTTGTGACATCACCTAGAGAAAAGGGCATCTGTCTTTCTTCCTCAGACTGGAGGCTTACACTGGCTGCCCTTTTGAAAAGGCTGGCAGACAGTCTTTCCATCCCAAATGGATGGTAAAACAGGCAAAGTGTTCCCATTCGGCAGGTTCTGCCTCAGGAGCTCCTTCTGTGAGTTTTTTCCTCCAGTTTCACAGAGGAAACATCTGCCTCTGGCCACCACATTTGAGCAATCCCCATCACCTCTGCTGTCAGCTCCTGCCAGTTTCCTGTTGGCTTACCATTATGTAATCACAGTACTCACACAGTCCAGCTCCATGTGTGTGGTGGGCTGCTGCAGGGGCAGATCACTTCTTCCTTTATTATAGGCAGTCACAAATGAAATCTATGCCTGACGACAGTGCTTCGGCAGCTTCAGTGGTTATGTCACTCCCTGACACTTGCTTAGCTAGTGTTGTTGCCGATAGGCTAGGGGCAAATTGCCTTTAGTTCAAATGGTAATGACACTGGCCTTAAGGGTTGAGCTGAGCAGCTCAATGACCCCCGTAACATCCAGTCAAATACACAACGCAGACTATACCCGTTACATTGGTGCAGTGACTCAGATAATGGCTAAAGCTCAGCTTGGCCACCAGAGGTTGCTGCTGTGAGTAAAAGTAGGGTGGGCGAGTGAAGCAGAGCTGAAATGAGTAGGCTGTGTGAATCCTGTGTAAAGCCAGCAGGGTAGCAGGTAGCACAGCAGCTTCAGCGGTTACGTCACTCCCTGAGACATGATTAGCTAGGGTTGTGGCCGATACAGTTAGAGGAAAATTGCCTTTAGCTCAGCTGGTAACAACACTGGCCTTAAGGGTTGAGCTGAGTAGCGGGAACCTCAAATCGAAGCTCGCTCGCTCGCTGACCCACGTAACATCTAGTAAAAAGACACAATGCAGACTACACCCATTACACACACGGTGCTGAAATGAGGCCGTGCATACCTTGAATAGCATAGTTGTATTTTTCCACAAGGATGGTGAACAGGAGTGAAAATGCTCCGCTTATCCGTGCATTGGAATTCCTCCTCACCGTTACGTTATTTGGGGCGCAAAGGTGAAGCTCTGTCTGCTGCATTTGTGTAGCCCTCATCCCATCACAGTGGGATCAACACAGTGAATCAACACAAATCAGTCAGACACCCATTGCCTCCCCGCCAGCCTCGCCCCCACTCCTGCAGATTCCATTCCTATTGTGTCCTCACAGGCACAGGGGCAGCCCAAGGGGGTGGGAGATGCTGGAGGGGAAGGGGCATCTCTCTTTTCCCTTAAGGCGGGGCCTGTCCTGTTTTCCTCTGTGCTGTACTTGGCTACCAGATACCATTAGTATCCCTCCTGGTAGCCATTGCGATGCACGCTGGTCCAGACTTCTGTGAGAGATGTATGGGGCAGACACCCCAGATACAAGGACACCTAGTGCCTAGCACCGTGCTCCATGTCATCCATACATGAGTATAGACCCTACACACAGCAGGACAACACTCTGTTACGACTCCTGTAGTGCCCCGGATCTCCATACTCCATTGTAGGGGAGGAATTCTCTGGTCTTTGTCTGTGAAGTCGCTAGGACCTTTTGCTGTGTGTACTTGAACTCCTTAACGCAGTTGAAGATATTTCTAAGGGAACGCATTGCATCTCGGCATTATGTCACTGAGGAGAAGTGCCGTTTGGGTACATGATAGATAGATAGATAGATAGATAGATAGATAGATAGATAGATAGATAGATAGATAGATAGATAGATAGATAGATACATGTAACAGCGTTACCTATTTAAAATACAAAATATGAGTAACTCTATTCCATTACAGTTACCATTTAAATCGATGGTAATCAAATTACAGTTACATTTTAAAAATATTTAGATTACTGAAGGGATTACATTGGGTTTTTTTTCCATTTAATTTCATTTTTTTTCATTTAATGTTTATTCTGTCGGAAAATCTATCCAATGATAGGCAACTCCAGGGTGTATCTCCCACATGCCCCTCACAAAAAAAAAGAAAAAAGCGTGCAGCCTTCCTGACTCACAAGACAGTAGAATGGAGAGTGAGAAAGAAAGTAACCAGCACAACGTGTTTATGTCACAGAAATATTGGGACCATTTTACTTTCAAATTTGGCAAAGGTCACAACATAACAGTACAATGCAAGCTGTGTTTGCCAGCAACCAAACTGCTATCCGCTTCAAAAGAGTCGACCTCTAACCTGAAGCAGCATCTTGAAGTAAGTTCTCTTTTTCATTATTTAAGCTAATATTGATCGCTAGCCAGCTGTCTTACATAGTTTGGCTGCACTGGATTAGCTATTCAGCTAGCTAGTAGGCTAGTAGGTATAGTATTAAAGATAACTAGCTAACGAGTAGATACAGCGACAAAACAAGTTAAATTTCACCTGTTCAAAACTGTGATTACTCCAACAATTTTACACTACACATATTATACATTAAATTGTTAAGATACTCCTTTCTCACTCACAGTGTATTTAGGGTGGCTCGTGCCTTTTCTAACTCATGTCTTTGTGTAATGTACAGTTTTTGAATTAACATTTACAATTCTGAAGAACCTGCGATGAAATGCCCATAGACTTAACACGGGGATGCCAAAATGTTAGCCACAACAATGCTAAGTGAGGCTGTGTTCACACGTAGCGTCTTTTTTGAAGCTGTCAGCGTCTGTTTTACATAATCCTATGAAGTAGTAGACCGTGTTTTCAAAAACGTCCTGAGCGTTTTTTAACACCATCGCCAGCGTTTTTTTTCTGCAGCTCGGGGCATTTTTTTCTGAGAAGTTGAACTTTTTTCCCTAAAAAAGTTCCCCTTTTTTGCCCTACGTCAAGCGCTTTTTTGACAGCTGACCAATCACAAGCGGAGCAGTGACACCTGTCATTTCCCATAACAACCACCAAAAATGGAGAAGGTAGCGGTGAAGTTAATTGTGCTAGTTTCTGACAACAGTGAACTGTACAACATGACAGTTAAACTGTATCATAACATTCATCATAAAGATGCCATTTGGAGTCAAATTGGACAGATCCTAGGAGTTTCTGGAAAGTGTTTGTGTTTCCTGCTTGTCGTTAGCTAAACTAGCCTGTTAGCTAACGTTAGCTGTGCAGCAATGTATAGCCAGCTAGATCGCTAACAATGTACATGCTACTGTTGTTATGGCAACAAAAGACGCTCTCAACTGCTTTTTGGAACAAGCGCTGCCAGCCATGCTACGAGTGAACACAGCCTGAACATTCTAAAAATAACAGTTCAGAACCTTAGTCGGATGAACATTCTTTAAAAAAAAGTAATCCGAAGTATTTAGATTATGTTACTTACCTTGAGTAATCTAACGGAATACGTTACAAATTACATTTTAGGGCAAGTATTCTGTAATCTGTAGTGGAATACATATTAAAAGTAACCCTCCCAACCCTGGGTGTTGTACAGCCTGATGGTAGCAGGGACAAAGGACCCCCTGAACTGTTCCGTTCTGCAGCGCAGCAAGGTGAGCTGTCCGCTGCAGCTGCTTCTCTGGCCTGCCAGGATGTTGTGGAGGGGGTGATTGTTATTGTCCAGGATGGCCTGCACCTTACTCCGTGTGCATCTCTCCACCACAGTCCCCAGTGAGTCCAACCTCCTGCCAACTGCTGAGCCAGCCTTTTTCACCAGCTTGTCCAGCCGCCTAGTGTCCTTGTTTTTCATGCTGCCTCCCCAGCAGACCGCAGCATAAAAGAGGACGCTTGCCACTACCGACTGATAAAACACGTGCAGCATTTTACTGCAGACGTCAAATGACCTAAGCCTCCTTAGGAAAAAGAGCTGGCTCTGCCCCTTCCGGTAGAGGGCATCTGAGTTCAAGGACCAGTCCAGCTTGTTGTCCAGAAGCACACTCAGTTGGGCAACGCAGTCCTTAAGCAGCCTCGGACACACACCATCTGGGCCGGCTGCCTTCCCAGGGCGCAGTCTCCCCAGCTCCGTACTCACCTTATCTGCTATGAAGGACAGGGGAGGGTGCCCAGGTGTGGGAGGGGATGTAGCTGCAGTGATGGGGGTGCACACGTGTGGAGGAGATGGAGGAGATGGAGGAGGGGCAGAAGGAGAAGGAGGAGGAAAGAAGCTCAAGCAGGGGTAGTTGCGGTGAGGAGGAGAAGCTGCTGCCGAAGTGGTGGGAGAGTGGGGTGGGGGTGTACAGACTGGGGCAGGGCAGACATTGGCCGCAGTGTCAAACCTGTTGTAGAACTGGTTGAGCTCATTGGCCCTGTCCACATCACCTACTGTTGCCTGGCTATTTCGTTTTTTTGTAGCCAGTGATGGTCCTCATTCCCCTCCGCACCTTTCTTGTGTTGTTGTGCTGCAGCTTGCTCTCTCATTTCCTTCTATAGTCCTCCTTTGCCTTCTTTAGTCTCCTCCTGAGCTCATGTTGCACGTGCTTGAGCTTCTCCCTGTCTCCATCCCTAGAGGCCTCCTCTTTCTGGTTGAGGAGTGCCTTGATGTCACTGGTGATCCAGGGTTTGTTGTTGGGGAAACAGTGTACAGTCCTTGCTTGTATAACACTGTCCCTACAGAAGTTAATATAGTCAATGGTGAAATCAACCATTTAGAGTTACGGAGCTTGAGAAAAGTAAACAAGCGCTTGCAGTGGTTTTGGCGCTGTCGGGAAGAGCAAGAGAGACGGCGATGGAAATACCGGTAGATGATTTGAATAAGGAAACTGGCATGAACACTTTACTTCAGAAACTTGATGACTTGTTTCTCAAAGAAGAGAAAGACCGAATTTATGAGGCTTACTCGAGCTTTGACCAGATTATAAGAGACAGTAGTGTATCCATGACAGACTATATAATCGATTTTGAACAGCGATACTCACATATGTGCAAATACAAGATGGAACTTCCCGATGCAGTATTAGCATTTAAACTGCTAGATACTGCGTGCTTGGATGTGAAAGACCGACAGTTAGCTCTGACAGCATGTACAGATTTAACTTTTGCGTCAATGAAGTCGGCACTGAAGAGGATTTTTGGAGGAAAGTCGTCTGCTTCAACTGTGGGAATTAACCAGGAAACTGCATATGTGACAGAGCAAAGGTGACAGAGGGGCAAGCAATGGTCTCAAAATGATCAACAGAGGACACCACTGCCTGGCACTAACCCTCTGGATAGGTATGGGCGCAGATCAAAATGTGCTATTTGTCAAAGCACATTCCACTGGGCAAAGGACTGTCCACACAGAGGTGAGCAAGTCAAACTGACTGTAGATTGTAAGACAGATGACACAGAGGAGTGCAACATTACTCTGTTAACAAAAGAGTTGCCCACTGAAGCAGAAGTTTTCATGACAGAGTGTTTTGGCTCAGCAATAATAGACACTGCATGCACACAGACTGTGTGTGGACAGGAATGGCTAGATAGCTACATCTCTGAACTAAGCCAAAGTGAGATAGAGAATCTGAGGAAGACAGAAACATACAGTCATAGACCCTTTAGATTTGGGGATGGAAAAGTGGTCTATTCCATCAGAAAGTTGAAAATTGCTGCAAAAATTGGACAGACTGCAATATTGAAACTGAAGTTGTCCCAGCAAAGATTCCACTACTTTTGAGCAAGGCATCCATGAAAAGAGCAGGGACAGTGCTGGATATGGAAAATGACAGTGCAGTGATGTTCAATCAACCTGTAAAACTTGACTTTACGAGTTCTGGTTATTACTGTGTGAACATTATGGACAATGAAGGCAAAAACATTCAAGGTGATGACCATGTATTGGTAGCTGCTGAAGATGTCACTCTAAAGGAACAAAGGAATGAGGATCTAGAAAGTCAGTGTGATGAAGAAATACTGACATCTCAGAAAACATGAGCTCAGCAAAAAAACGAAAAATTCTGACGAAACTTCATAGACAATTTGGTCATGCTTCTGCTGACAGACTGCAGAGGCTCTTGACTAGCTCAGGCAATAAAGATGCAGAATGTAGCATCATTCTGCAGAGAATTGTTAATGAATGTGAAACATGTCAGAGATACAGTAAGACCAAACCAAAGCCTGCTGTTGGCCTACCACTGGCATCTCAGTACAATGAAACTGTGGCAGTAGATCTGCATGAACTCGAACCAGGTGTGTGGTATTTGCACATTATTGACCAGCTCACACGGTTTAGTGGCAGCATTCTGACCACAAAGAAGTCCTCTGAAATAGTGAAGCACTTTGTCCATGACTGGATAAGTGTGCATGGTCCACCTCAGAAACTGTTCAGCAATAATGGGGGAGAGTTCAACAATGATGAGGTGAAAGATATGGCAGCAAACTTCAACATAGAAATAAAGACAACAGCTGCATACAGCCTGTGGAGCAATGGACTTGTAGAGCGACAGAATCAAACACTTACTGAGATCATAATGAAAGTAAAGACAAGTAACGGTTGTGACTGGGACACTGCATTAGACTGGGCGCTTATGGCAAAGAACACCATGCAAAATGTCCATGGCTACAGTCCTCATCAGTTGGTGTTTGGACAGAATCTCAACCTGCCCTCTGTGCTAACCGACAAGCCCCCAGCTTTAGAGGGCACCACAAAAAGTGAATGGGTGGCAAAACACATCTCTGCTTTACATGCGTCGAGAAAGGCTTTTACAGAGGCAGAGTGTTCAGAAAGAATACGGAGAGCACTGCGTAAGCAACTATGTCACACAGATGACAAATATGAAATGGGCGACAGAGTGTACTACAAGAGAGTGGATTGTCCAGAGTGGAAAGGACCGGGAGTTATCATTGGTCAGGATGGAGCAGTGGTGTTTGTCAGACTTGGAGGAACCTGCATTAGCTACACTACCTCAGACTGAGAAAAGTGAATACAGAGAGCGAGGATCAACATGTCATAAAGGATGATGCAGAAAATGACACAAACATTGTGCAAAGACAGGAGACAACAGGAGCTGCTGACGACAACATGGAGGACACAGAAGCCAGGCACACAGGAGCAACCGCTGGGGTGCAGAATGAAGCAGCACAGCACACAAATGACAACATAGGGACACATAGTGGTGCAGAGCAGGGAACTGACGTCCATCTGAAAACAGAGCAAGTTCTGAAATACAGAGATAGTGACAGTGGTGTTTTACACACAGCAGAAGTCCTAGGGCGTGCAGGCAAAGCTACAGGTAAATACAAAAACTGGTACAATCTGCTGCTCATTGAGCCCACCGATGTTGCAGGCAATACAAATTCAGTTGATATATCAACGTTAGAGAACCTTCAGGTAGAACCCACTGTTACTGATGTTAATACCACAGATATCAGTGAGGATGGGTAACCAAAGATCTATCATTTGACCTAGCCAAACAAGAAGAGATAAAGAGTTGGAGAGATAACAATGTGTTTGAGGAAGTTCAGGATGAGGGACAAAAGTGCATCTCCACCAGATGGGTGTGCACGCTTAAGGAGACACTCACTGGATTAGTACCGAAAGCACGGTTAGTGGCTAGAGGTTTTGAGGAGTTAGAAGTGTCAGAGCTGCAAACGGATTCACCCACATGTGCTTCAGAGTCTCTTCGGCTACTTGTAGCAGTTATCAGTCAAAGACAGTGGACACTTCATTCCATGGATATAAAATCTGCATTTCTACAGGGAATAGAACTGTCATGCGACATTTACATCAGACCTCCCCCTGAGGCTGACTGTAAAGGAACAGTATGGAAGCTAAAAAAGTGTGTGTATGGTCTGGCGGATGCCTCACTGTATTGGTACAACAGAGTGAAGGAAATAGTGCTGAGAGTAGGAGGAAAGATGTCCAAGGTTGATCCAGCTGTTTTCTATTGCCCAGATCAGGACTGCACTGTAACTGGGGTACTTGCCTGTCATGTGGATGACTTCATATGGGGGGGCACACAAAGTTTCTCCACAACTATAATACCCCATCTCAGATCTATCTTCCAGGTTGGATGTGAGGGGCATGATAACTTCTGCTATGTGGGAATAGACTTTGTGACTGTTGACAGAAAAGTACAGATACACCAGGAAAACTACATTCAACACATGCAGCCCATACATGTGGATCTTTCACGAACTGTGGAACAAGACTCATCTCTCTGTGAGGAGGAAAAGGATCAGCTCAGGTCAAAGATAGGCCAGATTCTCTGTGTTGCAAGACAGAGCAGGCCAGGTGTCATGTTTGATGCTAGCAACTTGGCATCAAGCATCAGAAATGCAACTGTGCAGACAATCCATGAAACAAACAGAACAGTGTGCAAACTTAAGTCCAACAAGGTAGTTCTGAACTTCCAACACTTGGGCAGAGACAGTGCTCTTAAGATTATTGTGTTCAGCGATGCCTCATTTGGAAATCTCTCAGATGGAGGCACTCAAGGAGGACACCTCATTGTTCTGATGGGGGAAGATGGAAAGTTCTGACCCCTTTCTTGGCAGTCAAAGAGAGTCAAAAGGATTGTGCGGCGTACACTTGCTGGTGAAACATTGGCAATGTCTGATGGAATTGATAATGCAATTTTTCTTGCTACGCTGTTCTCCGAACTAACCCCAGGTGATGCTGAACATGCTCCACCAATAATCTGTGTCACAGACAATCATTCACTCGCTGATGCACTTAAGTCCACAAAGTCAGTCTCTGAGAAAAGACTCCGCCTGGAGATAAGCAGCATCAAAGAACTTGTCCAAACCCAGAAGGTTGAGCGAGTGCTGTGGTACAACACAAAAGAACAACTTGCAGACTGTCTTACCAAAAAGGGGGCATCAGCTCATCAGTTACTTAAGGCACTGAGTGAAGGACAATGGAAACTCGATTAAAAAAAAAAAAAACAACAAAAACAAAGTTTGTCTTGGAGTCATACTCAAAAGAACTTAATATTAGAGTCCTGTTGAAACATACTAGGCTGTGTTCTGTTGTTCTGTTTTTGAAAGTCTCAGGCTTTAATCTGAGTATTGGTCATAAATGCAATTTTTTTTCTCTTTTTTTTAAGAAGAGAGGGAGTTTGTTAATTTTCTGATGTTAAAAGTACATTCTTACATATGTATACCTCTGTACTGGTTGTGTTATATTCAGGTGGACAAAGGCTATATGTATATGATCGCACTTATCACCCTGTACAAAAGGGGGCTCTTATGGTGAAGGAGCGTATGGGGAGTTGGAGTTTTTCGTTTTGAAAAAAAACATTGCAGTCGCCATTAAAGGGTCGTTGTCGATAAACTTCAAGAGAGTGTTCTTTTTGTCGCGTAACAGTGACCACTTCCTGAATGAGCGGGTGGTTGCAGCCTGCCTCAGTACACAGGGTTTGTAACAAGGCGGGAGAAACACCAGATTGTGATCTGACCTGCCAAGTGGTGGTAGAGCTGAAGCACTGTAAGCCTCCTTGACGTTGGCATACAACAGATCAAGTCTCTTATTTTCCCTGGTAGGACAGTCAACAAACTGTGTAAATCCAGTCAGGTGGGTGGTGAGGGTGACGTGATTGAAATCCACTGATATTGCAATGAATGTGTCAGGGTCTGTATTCTCGCGACAGCCTGTATTGTCAGGGTCTGTATTCTCGCGACAGCCTCGTGGATGATGTTACATGCCAATGCAGCCCCTTCCTGTGGTGGAATGTATACAACAAGGGCAACGATGTGAGAGAACTCCCTCGGTACATAATAAGGTCTAAGACTTACTGCCAAAAGTTCAATATCCTGACAGCAGATCTTCTCCTTCACTGTAATGTGACCGGGGTTACACCATCTGTTGTTTACAAACAAAACAAGTCCCCCACCTTTGTTCTTTCCACTCGCTCTCGCATCTCTGTCCACTTGTACCATAGAGAAGCCAAGTAGATCTACACGGGAGTCGGGCATGTTGTTGTTTAACCAGGTCTCAGTAAAACACATGAGACTACACTCACGGTATGCTCTCTGGTTCTTCACAAGTGCCTCAAGCTCCTCACTTTTGTTGGGCAAAGAGTTGACATTCCCCATGAGGATCGATGGTAGAAAAGGCATATATCTCCATCTCCTAGCCTTTAGCTTAGAACCGGCCCTACACCCGTGGTATGGCTTCTTCAACTCAGCCGGGATGGGGTGTTTAACTCGGGATGTGTTCATCATTCACAGTTGTATCCATTGACGGTCGGGTCACTCACAAAAATAAAATAAAACCGCAAAAAGAAATAACAATAAGAACAAAATAAAAATAAATAAAAATCAAACCGCAAAACACAGAATAGCATTAAACACACTTAATACGCTACAAACACAAAGTTAGTGTGTACTGCAATCCTAGTTCAGATTAGTTGGCTCGCGTCACTGACCTTGCGCTCAGCTTCAGCACTATTTGCATTATATGACCTTTACACATCTTGCTCTTGTGCCTGTTGTTTGCTCACTATTTGCACTTTTGTACGTCGCTTTGGATAAAAGCGTCTGCCAAATGAATAAATGTAAATGTATGTAAATGTACGGAGCTACAAGGACTTGCTGCTGCTCCGCACGGTGCACAAGGGATATCTGTTGTCCTCAGTGCATTTTACATTACGGAGCGCTCCCATAACCTGCTGTGACAGCTTCCTGCTGTCCACAGCAGTATTCCAGCAGTATGGTATTCAGAGTATATGCTCACAGGGGGTGACAAGGGTTTAGTAATCTTAGTACTATACTTGGTACTATCAGAGTTGGGAGGGTTACTTTTGTATTCCACTACAGATTACAGAATACTTGCCCTAAAATGTAATTTGTAATGTATTCTGTTAGATTACTTGTGACGGAGAACTAATTGTGTTTTATAATTCTCCGTCCCAAAGTGCGGCGTCCGTCTCGCTATGAGGAAGCGAGGGAAAACGCGCGCCATGTAAAATGGAACTGAAATATGGTAAATTCATTAAGCCATGTTTGACTTTGGGTTCATTGTTAGTTGGTTAATCTTGCCGGGGGCATTGTTATTTTTCCACCAGACTAAGCGATAGAATGAGCTCCGGGGGTTGGCAGTAAACAAATAAAAGTTAAAATAATACTTTACATTTTTCCAGGTTACATTAGCGAACTGTATATATACATTTTAACAGGTGCACACGTTGTTTTGTATTAACAGTGAGCTAGGTTTGGACTTTATACAGTATGTCATTTATCAAAATTACAGTATTAAAGAAATCCCGGTTGTACTCACTTGCGCGTCTGGTGGCATGCAAAAGAGCGCACCGCACTGAACATGGTGGTTTTATGCATTGTGGGAATTGTAGTCCACTTGGTGTAGAACAAGGGGGGGAATCGGTTTCAAAGTTTGTATAATTTCACTGTATTGGTAGCAGGGTAAATGTGTATGTTGAATTTATTGTTTCTGTATTTTCATGTTATGTGTGTTAGGGAGAGAATTGAGCTTTATATTGTTTCTCCTTACTTAATTGATGGTAACCTGAACAATGGTAGGGTCAAAGGGGGGTAAGCTTATTTAAGGCCTCCATCTGCATCAGAAAGGACAACAAAAGGGCTAGGGTTGAGGTAAGACCTGGTTGTGGCCCACAGGTAGAAACATCTGGGGACTGATTGCCTCATGTTTCATGTTTTCTTTGCCGTTAACCACTGTTGGTTATTACTTTATTTTTTTTTTTTTTTTTTGGCACTTTAATAAAATAATTAGTTCTGTTCACCCTATTTCTGTTGTCGGCTCCCCTGTTTGACTGCCTGCCATCCTCACGTTACTCAAGGTAAGTAATGTAATCTAAATACTTTGGATTACTTTCTGAACGTTCTTAACGGTTTTTTAAAGAATGTTCATCCAACTAAGGTTCTGAACGGTTATTTTTAGAATGTTCACTTAGCATTGTTTTGGCTAACATTTTTGGCACCCCCATGTTAAGTCTATGAGCATTTCATCGCAGTTTCTTCAGAACTGTAAATGTTAATTCAAAAACTATACATTACACGAAAACAAGAGTTAGAAAAGGCATGAGCCACCCTAAATACATTGTGAGTAAGAAAAGAATAGCTTAACAATTTCATGTATAATATGTGTAGTGTAAAATTGTTGGAGTAATCACAGTTTTGAACAGGTGAAATTTAACTTGTTTTGTCGCTGTATCTACTCGTTAGCTAGTTATCTTTAATACTATACCTACTAGCCTACTAGCTAGCTGAATAGCTAATCCAGTGCAGCCAAACTATGTAAGACAGCTGGCTAGCGATCAATATTAGCTTAAATAATGAAAAAGAGAACTTACTTCAAGATGCTGCTTCAGGTTAGAGGTCGACTCTTTTGAAGCGGATAGCAGTTTGGTTGCTGGCAAACACAGCTTGCATTGTACTGTTATGTTGTGACCTTTGCCAAATTTGAAAGTAAAATGGTCCCAATATTTCTGTGACATAAACACGTTGTGCTGGTTACTTTCTTTCTCACTCTCCATTCTACTGTCTTGTGAGTCAGGAAGGCTGCACGCTTTTTTTCTTTTTTTTTTTTTTGTGATGGGCATGTGGGAGATACACTCTGGAGTTGCCTATCATTGGATAGATTTTCCGACAGAATAAACATTAAATGAAAAAAAATGAAATTAAATGAAAAAAACGCCAATGTAATCCCTTCAGTAATCTAAATATTTTTAAAATGTAACTGTAATTTGATTACCATCGATTTAAATGGTAACTGTAACGGAATACAGTTACTCATATTTTGTATTTTAAATACGTAATGCCGTTACATGTGTTCCATTACTCCCCAGCCCTGGGTACTACCCCAAACATTGTTGCCCTTGCAAAGCTTTTCATCAGTTCTTAACTGCTAAATAAATATCTATATCTGATGGTTACAAAGGAAACAGTATGTCGCAAATCTATAGAACACTCGCTGGTTTTCAGGGTGCAGTGCAAAAAGTGAGCTTTAAAATAGGGGCAGAGCTTTGCTATACCACACCGAATTGTAATATTGCAGCTGTTAACAATAAAATAGTCTGAAAAAAATGCTTTCAGAGACATAGTTATAACAACCACAGAACTACAACATGCATTGTTTTCTGACAGTAGGCATTTTGACGGAAATAGCAGTCACACCGATTCATATTTGGAGCTACATAATCACGCAAATTTCATGGATTGACAATAGGTTTAGCTACCTCTAATTTTGTAGGCATTGCATCACCCTGTTTCACTCCTCAAGTAAACCGCTCTACCTTATATACCTGTATCCTGTTTATTTATTTCCATAGTAAAACTGTAGGTACCATAATGTAGTACAGTCCAATATTTCCTGGGCAACAGGAGATTTTCTTGAACGGGGTTTAAAGTTGATGGGTTAGTTTCTTCCTTGGTGCTGCCAGAACAATTAACAAGCATTTTAACAAGTCAGACATTATTTCAGTCTGAAGGTTTTATATGAAAAGCTGACCTGCATGAGCTGAGTTCCTGTGGCAAGGCCATGCCATGCAGACCAGCCAGGTGACCTCACTCTCTCCCTCTGTCTTAATCAGCTGTGAGTAGAAATGATTACTGGGCAGAAAGCCAATTTCCTTCAGTGTTTGTATAGATTTGGCCCAATTTCCTTAGCATTCCTCTGAAGTTTATAGTGTTCTTTTTCTTACATTTATTACATGTGGTACCGTGAAACAGATGAGATACTGCTATCGTATAATGGAATGATTCATTTGCTCTGTTTCTCAGAATCCCTCATTGTGTATGGTCTTGGAATGCCAGACTGAGTTTTCTGATGCATACTGATGTGACAGGGGAGCAGACATATCTTTTAATCACACCTGTTAGTGTACTGTAGGGGCAGCAGAAGGGAAATGAAAGAGTGTGGAGAGAATCAGCCACAATGACATAACCCAGTGAATAAGATGAGTTGTCATACTCAGCCAGCTCACACGGACCAAGCATGGACCTTTGCCCATTCTTATCACTATGACAACACATCTAAACATATGACTAGGTATTTTTTTTACTGTGTCTACAGAAATTCCTGTATCATGATGTAATGGTGACAATTCTGGAATGGGCCTTCTATGTGAGCTGTTGTGGCCAGCTCATCAACAAATGAGACTTTTCAACACTACAGCTACGCATCTCAAAATAAATACTGATATTACTGGTAATAAAATCTGATCAACAGTTCATGAGTCATCTGTCATGGCATCAGTATTCTCAATATGTTTGTAAACCCTCTGCTGGTCTTATGCTTCAAAGTTGTGCTCTTAGATGACACAATGCAAGCTGAGGTCCTGCAAGGCCCCTGTGGCTGCAGTGTAGATGGTCCTTGCCCTGGGTAGTCAGAGCTGCTCCTCAGAGATATATAGTATCCTGTGAGTCTGGACCCTGATGGACAGACCTGCTCTTTAAAGCCGGGATAGCTGACAGATTCTCTCTGCTGGTGATTGTACTCCTCAGAGGAGCTCCCAATTGCACAAAACCCCCACGCCCCTGGACACTCAAAGGCCCCCAGATAAAGAGTTATTTTTACACCCTTATCTCTTTCCCTGCTAAAGAGGAGCATGCCAAAATTCTGGCCACACCCCCTCACACCCCCAAGGCCTAGAGTGTTTTGTGTTGCGGAATCCTCTCAGATATGTCATCTTATTGCTGCATGCTGTGCCCTGCCCCTGAAAGCTGAGCCCTGCTGTTGACCTCTACCCATGACTCATTAGAAGCTTCAGTGCGGACCTGGTGCCACTGATAGAAACCTCATGGTGACCACCAGCTGAAACAATGATGGGCAGAGCCATGCAGGCTCTGATGCATGACCCCAATCTCAAGGGTAATGATCTCCTCCAGCATACTTGCTTGGGCTCTGGTGAGAATGTGCTTATTTTGATTTGAAAGGCTTCATTGAGTAATTGTTTTGGTTCTGCAGTTAGCTGGTGATGTTTTGATGGCTGATGGGTTTTATCTCTGCGCCCTGATAATATTCCCCTACAATCCCTACGTTGTAAGTGAAAGCTGTGCAGGAGTGGAGGGGGTTGTGACTAGTTGTTTTTGACTGCTCTCACTATCATCCCTGTTTGATGAAAATACAACACTCCTTTGGCATTCCCCCCCAAATGTGCGCGCACACACACACAGGGATTTACACTGAAGCTTTCAGAGATCTGTACTTTCCTCTCCATCCTCCGTGAGGAAGCATGACCAGAGGGTGTAGACTGTATTACCCATTTAATATGTGTTTTCATCTGTAATTTGTGGGTTAAAGGTTCACATGGGCAGCATGGCGTTTATGTTGACCTCCCAGCGGACACCGACGTTACAGCGGACTGTGAAAACAAACTGTCTGTAGAATTTCCAAAACTGACTTGATACTATCAGTTGAATTCAGATGATACTATCAGTTGAATTCAGTCCTTTTTGCTGTTACAATATCGGTACAACAGTACCGCATACTTATGCAAGTCCACATTTGCTACGTTACATTCACTGTACCGCCTCCTCTTCCTCCACCTCCTTAACGTCATTCCTGAGGAAACCAATCGGCTTCAGCTGTGTGAAAACACGCTGCTGTAACCCCAGAAACTGAAGGGGTGCATGCATACATGCAACGGTGTCGCTCTAACATGTTACTCAATATCTACATCAGCGCGTGCTGATCAGAGTGACCCCAGCCTAACCTTAGTAATTTGCTTTCTGATCGACCAAAGTTTAATTCCTTATCTTGGTCCCACAAGTTTAATTTGTTGTTTTTCTCTCTAGGTTACCCCGCTCTCTAGGTTACCCCTCGTTTTCCGCGGAGATGCATTGCGCCCTCGCTTTCTGCGTGTTACCAGGTTGAGCCTCTAAACTGGAAAACAGGCTTCGTTTCGGCGGTTTGGATTGAACAGAGCAACGCCAAGGGTCTGCGATAGGGAGATAAAGGAATAACCAGAAACTGATTTTGATTGACGCTCTTCATCTTCTAACATTGGATCCTGTTGAAAATGCCACCGATTGGATTACGCTTTGGAAAACGGAAATAATTAAAGCTGTCCATTTAGCAGAATCTGCCAAAGGTAAGCTATCCGACTTTGTTGGAATGTTACGTTTACGTGTTATACGATCACCTTGTCCTGCTTGTTTTCGCAAATATGAATCACGCCGTCGTGAAGTAATCCACGCGGGTTGCTTTATGCAGCTAACTGCCTGCTATTCCCCTAACAACGGTACGTTCCGTAGGTGCATGCTGTTAATGGGTATCAAGCATGACTTAAAATGTGTCCGTTTGCTAATGATCTGCGTGCGGCACACATGATTGATGTTAAGCCTTAACGTAAGATAATTTAAGATACTGTCATACTGTATATTTCAAAATGATAGGTAGTGATTATTATGCATACAGTACGTAACGGGTCGTGTCCTTAAACCTCTTAAACAAAGGGGTTTAAGCAAGTTTTAATCATTATTTGGTGGGCAACTATGAACAGTGTGAATTCTATAATGTACTGTTTGTGTCGTCAGACAAACAGTATTTCTATTTTTTCAAACAAATTGCCTTATTTAGAAAATCACTGGTTCTTACTGTAGACTGGAGTACAGTATGTATGCATTGGCTGGTACGCGCTTGGTATACGTTGCACAGCACGTAGACACACACGATATTACATTTTTCTTTTTTGTGTTGATTACTGCGACGTTAAAATAAAATGTTCTTCATCCACGTATATGGATACATACCTCCAGTCAAAATGCATATTAATATGCTGTGCAATAATGATTGGTGTCCTTAAAATTCACAGATTTCCCACATTAACCATATGCCATTCTACTATGTAGAAATTCTGTCTCTTGGATAGGGCTTTATTTTGATTGTTTTTGACATTTTAGCTTTAAGATATTTGTATGGCAAGAATGCTTTGGGCTGAAGAGATCTATTATTTGAATGTAAGTATGAAGTAAAAAAGTAATATATTTAGCCAATTTGACAGAGAAATTCATTGTTCATTGTATGTTTTCTAGCTCTCCTTTTCAGAGGTGCATTCAGGTGTTGTAGATAGTTGTTGTCTACATCTCCATAAATGGAGAGAATTCTTTGACAGACAATCATAGCAGAAGCTCTGAAAGCACTAAAATTTCTCATAGGGATGCACGATGTTGGATTTTTGCCGATATCCGATGTGCCGATATTTTCAAACTCATTTTGGCCGATTTCCCGATATATATATATATATATATATATATATATATATATATAGAATATAGAATATAGATGCCGCGTAATTTAAAAATGGTCTCACTCCCCTCCGGAAGCAGAGAGAAGCTTATCTGTCTTATTATGATCGCTGTCTTATTTTCCATCGCATTCTCTCCGCGATATTTATTTTGAATGAGCAGAGACACAATAAAGTTACAGACTTTATTCGCTGTTCAGTGTCCTTGTGTAAGTGTACAAACACAAAAATTACGCCCTCTGTTCGAGTCCCAAAGCAGGAACTAGGCGATTGCGGGTTGTCTTATTTTCCATTGCTGTCTCTGCTTCTGGAGCCACGTTATTTAAAAATTTTCCCCTTATGCCCCCTCCAGAAGCAGAGAAAAGCTTAGCAGCACACAGCTAGGATCCTCCCACGGTCAGAAACTTAGCTAGGGGTCGATCGAAACCATTAGGACCTCCGTTCGAGTCCCAAAGCACGAGCTCGGCAATCGCGGGCGGTCTTGTTTCATTTCAAATCACATTCTCTATTTACCAAGCCGCGATACAATAACCTCACGCCCCTCCGGAAGCAAATAGAAGGTTAGCAGCACACAACCAGCATCCTCCCAGGGTGAGAAACCTAGCTAGGGGGTCGGTCGAAACCATTAGGACCTCCGTTCGAGTCCCAAAGCACGAGCTTGGCGATCGCGGGTGGTCTTGTTTCATTTCAGATCGCATTCTCTCCTTACGGAGCCGCGTTATTTAAAAATGGTCTCACGCCCCTCGAGAAGCAGAAAAGCTTAGCAATACGCAGCTAGGATCCTCCCAGAGTGAGAAACTTAGCTATATATTTTACCCCTCCTCGCATCACTGGTGCTTTACAAGCATTGCAAATAGCAATTTTGTTATCTGTTTCACATACTTTGAAATACCTCAATACAGCTGACATGTTGAAGCTTGTTGCTGGCGCTCATTTACCGTCATCGCGTGCGCATAGTTAACGCGTCACCTTATCGGCCGGCCACATCAGCAGAAATTTTCATATCTGCCGATGCCGATAATTAACTAATTAAGTTTTTATCAGCCGATACCGATGTCGTGCCGATATCATCGTGCAGCCCTAATTTCTGATGTAGTTCAATTCTGTGTCTTACCTGTGTGCATTAGCCAGTCATGTTCAAATCAGGTTCAGCTTTGTTTTTATAAATTGTAGCCTACAGTAAGCAAGTACTGCATGGCCATTTCCGATACCAAGATTACCGTTATTTTCTGTAATTGTTTAATGGAATGTAGTGAGAGATTCTAAATCTGCTGTTTAGTCCTTTTAGAGCAAAAGCCTGTGAGCACCCCCCGCATTAGCAATTACTGAATTGATTTGGTTCCTGTTATTTGATGGTACTCATTTGTATTGATTGTGCAGTGAGAGTCCTTAGGTATCTGTAGAGAGACTTTGGTCTTTGGAGTGCACTGAGGCTCACTAGAGGGAGAACATAAGAACATATTATGACGAGAACAGGCCTTTCGGCCCAACTGAGCTCGCCATTTCTTAATTAAAGAGTATCCAAAACTGCATCAAGTCTGGACTCGAACACAGCAAGGGTCTCTGCCTCAACTGCATGACCTGGCAACCTATTTCATGTATTGATTACTCTTTGTGTAAAATAATACTTCCTTAGCCTATATCAGTGCAGAACTTACTCTTAACTAGTTTCCATTTATGTCCCCTTGTTCTACTGACTGAACTCACCCTAAAAAATGTATTGTAGTTAACCTTATTGAGGCCTTTCATAAATTTAAAAACCTTTATTAAATCACCCCTAAGTCTCCTCTTGCTAAGTTTAAATAGGTTAAGTAACTTGAGTCTTTCCTCATAGCTTTTATATTTCATGCCAGGAACTAATTTAGTTGCCCTTCTCTGAACTTTTTCAAGAACAATATCTTTCTTATAGTGTGGTGCCCAGAACTGCACACAATATTTCAAGTGATGTCTGACTAAAGCATTGTATAATTTCAATGTAACCTCCTTAGACTTATAATCAATACTTTTGGCTATATATCCCAGCATCCTGTTGGCCTTTTTCAAATTGAACACATTCTAGTCCCCCCCCCATGAAGTAGTCTTGTCTAAGGTTCTTACTTCCCACATGCAAGACTTTAGATGTAGCTAAATTTAATGTCATCTGCCAGGTATCTGCCCACTTTTGGATGCTGTTTAGGTCTTGCTGTATTACCTTAGTTGATTCTATACTGTTGGCTAGACCCCCTAGTTTTGTATCATCTGCAAAGTTTATTATTTTACTACTAACCTCTGCATCAAGATTATTTATGTATATAAGGAATAGCAAAGGCCCCAACACCGATCCCTGCAGGACTCCACTTCGTACAGGACCGTGCTCTGATACAATTCCTCCCACAGTTACAGTCTGCTTTCTACTAGACAACCAACTTTGAACCCACTCAGTGATAGCTCCTGTAATTCCTGCAGATTTGGGAGGGCATAGGGTTGCTGGATGTAGTGTGCACTGAGGGCAATTAGAGAGAGGGCATAGGGCTGTTGGATGTAGTGTGCACTGAAGAATGCTAGAGAGAGGGCTCAGGGCTGTTGGATGTAGTGTGCATCAGGAGTGTGGAGCTGTTGGATGTAGTGTGCATTAAAGTTGAAAGGCTGTTGTATGTAGTGTGCTACTGTGGTTATGGACATGAGACAACACTATTGCATCCTATACAGAGATTATACACAGTCAGTTACACTCAGTATTCACCTGCAGTCCCCCTGGTGTTGGAACACATGCAGGACCAGAAAACAAACACAGATGTTATCTATCACTGGGTTAAGGTCAGTTATGTCAGTCCAGCAAGGTTCCTTTGTATTGAGCTACTGAAATGTATGTAAATATATAAATAGTTAAGTGTTAATACCCTGGAGATGTTTGTCAAATGAATGTTTGTATTATTGTTGTCTGCACAGTCAGTATGTCATACTGGCAGCATGACCCTTGTCTCCCATAAATGAGCCCAAAAGAGTGAAGGTTAAAAGAAACAATTTTTAAAACCAAACCAAACAAAGGAAACCAGCCTACACCAATCACCAGCAGGGACAAAATGGCTGCCCTGCAGCCACACCTATATTTAATCTGCCTTCAATTAGTAAGGTGTGGCTTGATATCCAATAGGCTGGTCCTCATACAAATTAACAGGTGAACACAATTAACACTTGATTGACAGTTAACATTTAAAATGTGAAGGGGAAATTGTTACCAGTGTGTGAAGCAGTCCTACCCCTGGTTTATTTTTTGGAGTACTTTGGTACTTTCACTTTGGCTGAATTCAGAAAGGAATGGAAAGGACTTTTGTGTTGGGATTGTGAAATTGACACGTACACATAATTTTAGTAGATGGAGATGAAGACTGAAACAGTAACCAAGGTATAATGAAAAAGAGTAAATCAACAGTGCAAAAATGGGATTGGCCATTTTGAAAAATGTAATTAGTCCTTTTTGAATGAGTGGATAAATGATGTCCCACTCTGCAGAGAGAGCCTAACATGTGGGCTGACTCCACAGGAGTCCAGATGGTTAAGGAACAGTGCATGGACAGAAAGGAAGCAGTAGTTATTGTCCGTCCACTGTTTGCCTTGTAGGAGGAGAGCCCGGTCATAAAAGAGAAAGGGACATAGAAACAGCAGGGGATGAAAGGAAATCTCACCATGAGCCTCTTGCGGTTTCATCAGCTGTCCCCAGGTGGGCCGAGGGATGGTAACAAGGCAGCTCGCATTGTGAAGAATGACGCTTGTCATGGTCAGATGAGAGCCAGGGAATGGCCGCTGTGGGCTCTGGCCCTGAATGCCACAGTGCTCACTGGCCTTAAAGGGTTATATGGTGCACCATTGCTGTGGTTTTGTAACAGCAGAACTCAGCGGTGGTATAGCAGCTTAAGTCTAACAGCAAGTCTTGTGGTCCCAGAATTCTCTCCATATGAGAGGTGGTGGTTGTCCTCCTCTCATCAGAATGAGTGCATAAAAAGACTGTGATTTAGTATATGGTTGTGCATGTTAAAAAATTGCACATGGCAGTATTGGAGAGGCAATCAATAATGGTCAATTCTGCAGTTCTATCACATCAATTTCAAAAACTTTCTTTAAAGGTGTACTCTTCAGGGCTGTGGCTATTAGAGAAGTTGTGTGTTTGTGTGATTTTAGCATTGATTTAGTGAAGACGCCCCCCCCATGGTTTGCACAGGAGTGCTGCATTCCAATGGCTATTTTCACATTACAGTTCACATAATACACCACATGAGAGTGAATTCCAGTTAGAGTACAGGCAAAGCTCTCACTGATGTGCCCTGTTCACCTCATCTGGAAGGTGCTCTGAAGCATTGTGATGACAGAATCTTGGGTAAAGTAACCTGTCATACCCCTGTGGGACAACTAATCAGGTTCCACCACTGCAGACTCCTGGTCATTGTGGGAATGACAAATTTAACTGTATTAACAGTTTTCCTGTGCCGTAGGTTAACGATTAATCAGTCCGAGGGAGTTCTGCAAGGCACACTCTCAAACGTGTGCAGGCAAACATGGGTAGGCAGAAGCTCGTGTTTTCCATATTTACAGTGTACATTTCATTTGTTTTTGTTTTTTTATACAACAGCAAATATACTCTACAAGGGAACAGACCATCTGCTCATAAAAGGTTACAGCAGAAAGGAATCAGAAGTCAAGTCAACAGGGAATGCCATAGAGGGAACAGGTGATTACCTGAGTTTAATAGCAATTATAAAAGGATGAGAGAAAGGTTCCTAAAATAAACTTGTGTGATCCCAGCAGTCACTATTTTTAATGGCACAAAGTAAGAGGTTGGTAGCTGGGTTAAGGAAGGGGGTTTTCACAGAAAAGCACAGTGACAGGTACAGGATGGAATAACAAGGACCAGTTTATTCTCACATGGTCCTCAGCCTAGTGGAGATCTCAGGTGGTTAGAATACCGTTTTATTTGCTTTTACTCCAATTTTTTCCTCCAGGGACTTGAATGCCACTGTTGCTATGTACTTTTTCCTTGAATGGCAACATCTACACATTTCAGCCTACTGAGGTATTTCCTTGTAGGCAATAAGAATAAGAAATACTGTATTAATCCCGAGGGAAATTTGGGTGTCACAACAGCACCGTCCAGCACAAATCGAAAACAACAATAGAATAAAATAAAATAAAATAAATAGAAAGGTATAAAATAAAATAAATAGAAAAAAAGGTGTTTGTGCAATTCTGCGCTGTGCAGTAATTATCTAAGTATCATATAATGATGTACAAGAGAATAGTGAGGTAGGTAGAGAAGTTATTGTCCACTGTGCAATGAGCATATACATAGTATATAATACATAATAATGTTATTGTAATCCAATGTGCATGACGACAACTGTATAGTGCAAATCTTGACCAGAGAAGGAGTGAGATGGCTAGAAAATAGTTACTGTCCATTGTACAAAGATTCAGTGTGAGGGGGAACAGCACAGGGCATCAGGCGTCACTCAATCCCATGTTGCGGCAGAGAGGGGAAGAGTTGTAGAGTTTGATGGCCACCGGCAGAAACGACCTCCTGTGTCTCTTGGTGGAACATCTGGGGGGGATCAGCCTGCCACTGAAGGTGCTCTTCAGCTTCACAAGCCTGTCGTGGAGGGGATGGGAGGTGTTGTTCAGAATGCTCACCAGTTTGTTAAGCATCCTCCTCTCTGCCATCGCCCCTAGTAATTCCAGCTCAATTCCACCTCCTATGACAGAGCTGGCTTTCCTGATGAGCTTGTTCAGATGACAGATATAATGGCAGGAAATGAGGGATGGCAATAAGACTTCACTCCTTAGACTATGGCAGTTCATTCTTTTCTTAGGAAGATCCTACTAAAAAAGATAATGTGTGTTAGTTCTGCATGGGGCAATCGCATCGTGAACTTTATGACGGTGCACCGATGCAAATCGGTAGAGGCCCTATGCCTTTATTATTTAGAAATGTGACCAATAATTTGTGACCAATAATTTTATATTTAGATTGATTCCTCTTCTCTAAACTGTTTCTCAAGCGCGTTCTCTCATCTCCACTGCTGTCAGTGGCCAATCTTGTCAAGTTTCTCGGCCACGTCTCGCGCGAGTTTATCATGGAGGAGGAAGAGCTACACGTTCCACCGAATTGCTACAAATCAAATGTTTGGCAACACTTCGGATTTTTCAACAGAGACGGACAATTTGACAAGACGCATGCAATTTGCAAAATATGCCGTGCCGCTATAAAGAAAAGAAACAGCATAAATGAGAAGCTTACTGAGTTGCAGTACTACAGAAACAAATACGTGAAGTAAAAATGGCACTTTTTTAGTTCATTTATGATTTGTTGTCTGCTTAAGAAGAACCAAAAAAATAAAATCAAACTATCTGTACCATACTGAATTGCATAGCATCATATTCTTTTGCATCGCATCGTATAGCGTTGAATCGTATAGTGTTGAATCAAATCGTGTCGAATCGCACTGCATCGTAATAGGGCTGAATCGTATGGTATCGCATTAGTAGTTGCTTCATATGTATCTTTAATGCATTGGATCGTTGGCAATGCATCGAGATCGCATCGGCCTCAGTGATGGAGATGCACATCCCTAATAAGGACGCCGGTAACCTGTTGGTTATGGACTCATGAGCAGAAGCACTTAGAGCGTAGGGCTACTGGGCTGCCAGAGCTTTTTTTGTTTGGTTGCAGTGGGAAATTAAGTGATTCAAATCGCCCTCCGTGCTCTCAGTGAGACAACCTCGCAGCACCCTTGTCAACTGGCCCAGCACTCCCTGCCTCTGAACTTGAGGTAAAGCATTTAGCTATGGGACCCAAAAGAGTGAAACACAGCTTATACATTCAAGAACAAGCCCTCCTGCCCTCTGAAGTCCCACACAATGCTGTCAATCTCATACAGGACTACAGAGACACCAGCATACCTACTGCTCTTAGGCTGCTCCCTATGTTGCTTCAGCAGCCCCTCTTTTGGAACATTTCTTGATTGGTTTTGTACTTATGTGGTCCTGCTCCAAGAGCTGCTCGCATGCTAGTCACATGTTTATTCCTAGCGTGAGCGAGTTCCTGATTAGCATGTAGCCACTCAGAGTAGCTGTATGCGAACCTGCAATGCCTACTATGCCTGCAATGCTTACCTACTGCAATGCCCTCCTCGCTGGCCTCCCAGCCTGCTCCATTCACCCGCTGCAGCTCATCCAAAACGCAGCCGCTAGGCTGATCTACAATCTCCCTAAGTTCTCCCGCGTCACCCCCTTACTGCGATCCCTCCACTGGCTCCCAATCGCAGCCAGGATCCGCTTCAAAACCTTGACTCTCACCTTTTCTGCTGCAAGAAAGACTGCCCCAACCTACCTCCAGGACCTCATCCTACCCTACGCACCCGCTCGTCAACTTCGCTCTGCTACATCCGGACGCCTCGCTCCACTCACCAACGAAAGGCCCACCCTCCTCACAACGACGCTTTTCCAACATCGCCCCCCAGTGGTGGAATGAACTCCCCACCCCCCTGAGAACAACTCCTTTACCCCAACCCTTCAGACGTGCGCTGAAGATACATCTCTTCAGACTCTACCTGGACTGATACCTCTGCCACTTGACCTTGTAACTTTGACTTTGTAAATCTGATTCCTGTCTTGTACTTGTTGCTCACTTACCTAGGTAGTATAGCGGTACTTTATTGTCCCTGTAATTGTATTTGATTATGTAATCCTAGTTCAGATTAGTTGGCTCGCGACACTGACCTTGTGCTCAGCTTCAGCACTATTTGCATTGTATGTCCTGTACACATCTTGCTCTTGTGCCTGTTGTTTGCCCACTATTTGCACTTTTGTACGCTGCTTTGGATAAAAGCGTCTGCCAAATGAATAAATGTAAATGTAACCTGCTCCTGGGCACCACTGCACTACTGATCTGAAAAGGAAGAGAGAAAAAGGGAAGAGCACATCCCCGATCCATTCGGACATCCTGACATTTTGCTCTTATGTGTCAGAATGTCAGTGTGCTCATCCTTCTGGTTGTCTGTTGGCACGTGCACATAACCTCCAGCCAAAGTTTGATGTAGCCACTGCCTACCTCAGGTAAAGATAGGCTGTGTGCATGTGTTGAGTGGAACATGATTTTCAGAATGTTCTTCCAATGAAGCCAGAGAGCCTTAGAACTGCAGAGCTGGGGACACACGGTCAGCAGTGAGTGAAGCCAGCAGGAATGCTGTGTCTTTGCAGTGTTTGAACAATGATATGCTAGGTCCAGACTATGGTAAGGAAGCCCCATGAGACAGACAAAAAGCTGTGAAGCCCAGAGGCCAGCAAGTCATCAGTGCAGAATTACACACTGATAACAGCTTTATTGGCCAGTTGTAGCCTAGCCTACTAAAAGAAGGTGAAAGTATCCACCTCTGTCCCTCTGTCAGCATACACTTTCTCCTCCATGTGATGCTATTGAGTCCTATGTGTACATGGTTGAGTTGCTGTGTGTTGAGAGGGTGTGAGGTGAAGTGCCAGGGAGTCAGTAGTTGATCATTGTGGTGCTGTTTGTGTCCATTCAAACCCCTGTGCATCCTCTGCTCAGATCATGGCCATGTCTGTTTTGCTTCCTTACATTCCTGAAGTAGAGCAGGGCCTCTCATGCCTCCCTCATTAGTGGATCTGTATGATGACATCAGTGGCATTAAAGGGGCTGGTTCTTGGAATGTGTCTGGAGCTCTGGGTTAACATTGCACAGGTCGAGTTTGACATTGCAAATGAGTTATCAGGTTACCTGTCTCAGATAAAGCCATCAATTACATCTCTGAACTTCCCTGCATCCACCCACAGAATAGGATTAAGACACTTACAGTGTAGAGGGTTCTCAGGATCACTGTCAGTGCTGTATGTCTGACAGGGACTGGCAGCTACCCAGGTATTGAGTTATAGATGGTATTCTGCCCAGGAAACTGCAGGCATTGCCATTGTAAAACACTGTGTATATGTTCGGATAAACCGATTCTGAGCAAGAGTCTCAAGGGATAACTTTTGCTTTTTTACCAGGAAACTAATACATTGCAATTTGCAGTGTCCGTCTCTTAGGTACTATAGCAGCACTTTATTGTCCCAGTGACTGTATTTGATATATGCAACCTCAGATCAGATTAGTTCTGTCTCGCTACACTGACCTTGTGCTCAGCTTCAGCACTATCTGCATTGTATGACCTGTACACATCTTGCCCTTGTGCCTGTTGTTTGTCCACTATTTGCACTTTTGTACGTCACTTTGGATAAAAGCATCTGCTAAATGAATAAATGTAAATGTAATGTTAATGCAGTAACATTTAGATTCCTTTTTTAATGTCACACGGCAGATGTTCTGCTATTCTGAACTTCCTGAGTCGGCATGTCAGCGTCAGGCATTTCTGCAACCTGAAGTATTTTGCCAGAGGCTGCATTTACAGCATTTAAGTCTTGAAACATAACTGAATGCACAATGCATGCTGAAAGAAAATCTGTGTCAAATCTGTGTCAAAAAGAAAATGTCTGCGTCATGTTTCACCCCGAAAGCATGATGTACCACCCATCCACTGGAATGGTTTCTGCACTGTTCTCCATTCTACATTACAGCACAGGGGATATGTTTGGCACCAATCCTCGAGTGCAGGGGTTCTGGCTGGTCTTGGCAGTCCTGGAGTTTGACTCTGTGTGTAAAAAAGAAAGTGAAATTGGTGTGGAGCACAGAGAAGCTGTATTTCTGCGTAGGCACACGTGTGTGTTCTCATACACAGAAGTGGGTCCTTCTGTATCTGCCCTGCATTTTTGTGGGAAGAGATAGACCACTTACTGTAAATGCAAGGAACCTAAATGGTCGTCAAAGACGCTGATAGGGCGAACTGCAATGCGATTTGATAGGTGAGCAGTAACAAGGACAGCTTGGGAGACCATCAGCCATCTTTGTTAAACCACCGAGGGAGGAGGCTGTGAAAGGCGGCTGCCAAGTCGTGTTGATTGGAACCATGGGGCTCAGGACACTAATAGAAATCTGATACAGCTCCAATCCTCTGTTACTGATGGATATCACTCTGAGGTTTCAAAGAGAATCTCAGGGCTGTTTCCCTCCTTCTTTTCCTTTGCCTGTGTTTTCCTACAAAAATCTATTTACCCATAATTCTTTGCAGACACATGCTCTGACCCCTTCTGTTGCTGTTTGGCTGAGAATTGTCTCTGCTTGGCTGGAGAACATGTTGATTCTGGCTCAGGGAAGAAGGACGAAGGGCCTGTAGAGACGGCAAGGGTTTTCAGGGGGAATGTCGGCCAGGTCATGTGACCCCACGAGACACGATGCACTCCGAAACGAGTGGGGGGTAGGCGCCAAAAGCCAGATGTGTTTGCCAGACCCATATAGTGACAAGGGATCAGACCCTAAGAACATTGCAGTCCTGTAATAATAATAATAATAATAAGCTTTATTTATATAGCACCTTTCATATCATGAAATGCACCTCAAAGTGCTTTACAAGAGAAACAATAAAACAATAAAATGAAACAATAAAATCCTAAAAAGACAAAAATAAGATATTAATAGTAAATAAAATAAATTGATAATGATAAAAAATATCCTAAGATATAAAAAACATAAAACAAGTATAAGAAATATAAAAGAAATATGAAATAATAACAATGGTGTAAAATAATAAAGGTGGAATTAATTGAAAGCAAGATCATAAAAATGGGTTTTGAGCTGTTTCTTAAAACTATCAACAGAGGTTGCTTGTCTTATTTGTAATGGAAGTTTGTTCCAAACCTTTGATGCATAAGAACAGAAAGCTGCTTCACCATACTTTTTGTAATTCATCTGTTGGACATTGAGCAAGCCAGCACTAGACGACCTAAGGGAACGGTTTAGAACATACTTAGATAAGCAATCACAGAGGTGTGAAGGTGCTAAACCATTTAGGGCCTTATAAACAAGTAAAAGAATTTTAAAATCTGTCCTCAACGTTACAGGGAGCCAGTGCAATGAGGCTAGAACTAGTGTAATATGTTCTCTTTTCCTGGTTTTTGTTAAAATTCTGGCTGCTGCATTTTGTACAAGTTGCAGCCTATCAATAGTTTTTTAGGTAATCCAGTAAAGAGCGCATTGCAGTAATCTAGGCGAGAGAATACAAAGACATGGGTCAACTTTTTGGCATATTCCAGTGAGAGGTAGGGTCTAACTCTTGCAATATTTCTTAAATGAAAAAAGGCAATCTTTGTAACATTGTTGATATGTAATTTAAAGTTCAAGAATAACACCCAGGTTTTTTACTTCAGGCTTATTCTGTAGAGCCAGCTTTCCAAGTTTGCTTAATATCTTTTCTCTCTGTGCTTTTGTACCAGTTATAAGAATTTCTGTTTTATCTTCATTTAGTTTGAGGAAATTTTTACTCATCCACTGTACAATGCTGGATAGGCAATTTATCAAAGGATTTAGGGCATCAGTATCATCTGGCGCTACAGATAAATATAACTGAGTGTCATCAGCATAACAATGAAAATTCACTCCATGATCACAAATAATTTTTCCAAGTGGCAGCATATACAGACAAAACAGTAAAGGACAAAGAATATAACCCTGTGGAATACCAGAAAAAATGTCATGCTTGTCTGAAACATGGTCACCTAACAAAATATCTTCTGCCAGTAAAGTAAGTATTAAACCAGTTCAGGGCTGTGCCTGAGAGACCAATCCAATTTTCAAGCCGGTTTAGAAGTATCTCATGATCAACCGTGGCAGCACTAAGATCAAGAAGTACAAGAATAGAAACATTGTTATTATCGGCGCTCACTCTAAGATCATTGACTACTTTTACAAGCGCTGTTTCAGTACTGTGTCCCCTTCTAAAACCGGACTGAAATTTTTCATGAATCTTGTTGTCATGTAAGAACGCATCCAACCGTTAGAACACTGCCTTTTCCAATATCTTACTCAGAAAGGCAGGTTAGAAATAGGTCTAAAATTGCTCAAAACAGAAGAATCAAGATTATGCTTCTTGAGTAAGGGCTTGACTAGAGCTGTTCTGAGTGCATCTGGAAAGATGCCTGTTTCTAGAGAGCAATTTACAATATCCAGTACATCATCAATCAAACAATCTTCCCCAGCCTATTTTTGTTAACCATGCTGAGGTTGCCAAACCAACAGATCACTGCAAAAGTTAAAATTGACTCAATAAAAGATGAATAAAACATTTTCAAGAGCGATCTGTCAACGTCAAAACCCCTCAACTTTATCAAGAAAAACAGCCTCTGATTGGCCTTTTTGCGTATGGAGTCAGTGTTGGCATCGAAAGTCATTTTGTCATCCAGGATGGTGCCCAAGTACCTGTATTGGCTTACTGTCTCCACAGCTGTGCCATTGATAAAAGTCGGTGGCGTAAACAGGAGGGTTTCGGCGGAAGTCAATAAGCATCTCTTTTGTCTTAGAGACACTGAGCTGCAAATATGAATCATCACACCATTTGATGAAATTGTCCAAGACTGGACCATGGCCCACCTCATGGTCCTGCAGGAGGCTGACAATCACCGAATCATTGGCAGACTTGATTATAAACCTTGACTCAAACATACTCTGGCAGTCATTGGGGTAGAGCAATAATATAGGCAACAAAACGCACCCCTGGGGTGATCCTGTAGAGCACATCAGGGCCTCAGACAGAGTGTCATTAACACGAGTTCTCTGTGACCTCATTGTCAGGAAGTCAACCAGCCAACAAATAGTGCCAAAGTCAATGGCCGGTATTTCAGAAAGCCTGCGAGGTAGAATATGGGGCTGCATACAGTTGAAAGCTGATGAAAAATCAACAAAGCATAAGCGTACATCCGTCTTCTTGCCCTCCAGGTGCCCAACAACAAAATCCAGCAATGTTGCTGTGGCATCCTCTACCCCCTTCCTTGCTTGATACGCAAATCTTATTATCAAAAAATGATGCAAACTCCTCACATTTTGGCTGTGAGGCATGGCATGTTTGTTTACAACATTTAAAAGGCGTTTAAAAGGCGATTGATGGTAGAAAATAAGATTCTAGGGTTGTTCCTACTTTCAGTGATAATCTTAGAGAAGTATGCCTGCCTCTCACAGCGTAAAGCTTTGTTATACACATACAGGTATTTTGTAAGGATCTCTTAGTGGATTCTTAGTTTGTTTTTTCTCCACATTTGCTCGGCTCTACAGCACTCCCTCTTGAGCAGACATATTCGCTCATTTTTCCAAGGCATTGCTTTAATCTGTGATTTCTTTTTAGTTTTCACAGGTGCCACTATGTCGAGAGCTGATCTTAATTTAGAGTTGAAGTGATTTACTTTTTCATGTGTCGATGAGATTTCAGCTGAGAGAGGTAGACTACACGTGATGAAGGAACTTGGCGGCTGAAGACGGACTTAAAAAGCGTCTTTTAATGAAACGCTCTGTATCGTTTTCAGCTAAACCAATGATAGTCATGTTAAAAAACAAACAGTAGTGATCTGATATATTAATATCAGCGATCTTATCAACAACAATATTCAGACCCCTAGAAATCACTAAATCTAGGGTGTGGCCACAGTTGTGAGTTGACCCAACAATATGTTGAGTAAAATCAAAAGAATGTGAAAGTTGCATAAATTCCATAGCCTTGCAGTCCGAGACATTGTCACCATGCAAATTAAAATCACCAGTTATAAGAATCCTATCATGGTTAGTAAAACAGACTGACAGTAGTTCAGACATTTCGGGTAAGAATGAAGCTGTATGCTTTGGTCGTCGATAAATAGTAATCAACAGCACTGGTGTTTGACTTTCCAATATAATAGCCTGATATTCGAAAGATGAAAAACTACCAAAATGTAAACACTTGCATTTAAAGGTGTCTGAAAAAATAGCTGCCAGTCCACCTCCTCTCATACCCTCATGTATCGAGTGGATAAAACTGTAATTTGGAGGAGAGGCTTCAGTTAAGAGAGAGGCTCCATCTGAACCGAACCATGTTTCAGTCAGAAAAATAAAATCTAGCTTCCGTTCACTGATAAGATCATTTACAACAAAAGTCTTATTAGTAAGTGCCCGGATGTTTAACAGAGCCATGTTAACCTTTTGTTCCTGGCCGAAGTTTTTACTGGGCTACGACCTTTCAGGGGTACAATAATCAGACTAGACCTTCTCTTCGACTGTTTCTGTGCTTTGATTTTTCTATCAGAAATAACAGTTTCAATATTGTAGACATCACAGTATGTATGACTATATACGAGATTTGCAAGCAATGAATTTCTTACATGTCTATGTATAGGAGTACCTTGTTTTTTCATTGAGAAGTCCTCTTGTCATAACAATAGATGGTCCATGAAGTTGTCGGCCAGCACTGACGTTCTGTTGCGACTCAGGTGGAGACCATCCCTTCTGAATAATGCAGGCCTACCCCAGAAACTATCCCAATTATCAATAAAATCCAAATTGTTCACAAAACACCAGGTTTTAAGCAAGTCATTTAATGAAGACAGACTGAAAGCTTCAATGCCACGGTTGTAGACAGGAAGTGGGCCAGATATAATAATTTTGCGAGCAGAGGATTTTATCTTGCTGTGCAGTGAAATAAAGTCTTTCTTAAGGGTTTCTGATCTCCGTAGCCTGATGTCATTTGTACCAGTGTGAATAATAACAGTAGCAGAGTGGTCTGTGTTGACTGTCGGGACTAAATGTGCAAGGTCCGAAACTCTCGCTCCGGGGAAACAGTGTACTTTAAAATCATTAAAGAGTTTGTGGTCAATCGCAGTGTCCAGATTTCGCACAATGGAGTCTCTGATGACGACAACATTATCCATCTTTTCCGATGTTGACAGTGGTGAGGGTGGCAAATGCCTCTTTTCCACCAACGCGAACTAGGTGCTAGTTCTGGGCTGGTGCTAGTGCCAGTTTGGAGTTGGTTCAATTTGCAAAAATTCGAAGAACCGGTTTGCTTTTCCATGGGCTAGAGAGCCACCATAGAGCCACGTCATTATGTCACTGTATACGTCTTCGCTTCGCGTAAATAGAGTAAATGATTATGCTCGCGAAACAGCAGTCTGTGTTCTAAATGTTATTGTTTGTTGCACTCAACCTAAAAGTTTATTCTCAGTAATTTAAATCAATTTAAATAAAGTTAGCTTTGTTTTGTAATTTGAATTTTGTAACACAAGAAAGCTATAATGTGAAACATTTAAGAGAAAGCTTTGGGATTACTTGCCACTTAATTATTCAAATTGCCATCCTTGTTAATTAAACAATCTCATGCTGTAGCTTTTGTAATAGCACACAAATTTCAGACAATCTGCAGTGTTTTGTGAGCATAATCATTTATTCTATTTATGCGATTGGTGTCGTTTATTCTGTGAATTATTTGTTTTATTGTTAATCAAGGAGGATAAAGGGGAACAGGTTGAAAGTAATGATAGATTTAAAGGTAGTGTTTGGGCTTCCCCTGTTTCCAGCTCACCAGCTGCCACTGCAAGCTAGAGGGAACAAACAACAACAAAAACAAGAGAACAGTGCTTTAAAAAACAAACTTGTCCACTACACTTTATACAATGTTAGCCTTTTGTGAAGCCAAATGTTAAGTGATGTTGGTAGGTGAATCAGTGGCAATGTTAGAAAGTAGCATGCTAACGTTATCTAGTGTTACCAAGGTTACGGTAGCTGGCTAGCTGGCTGTTGGTCAGCTAACATTACCCAAGCAAGCATAGCTACTAGTTTCTCCCATCAATGATATGAACGTAACATTGATGTGAGAAATTAGTAGCTACGCTTGCTTGGGCAATGTTAGCTGACCAACAGCTAGCTAGCTAGCCAGCTAGCTAGCCATCAATGTTACATTCACAACATTGATGTGAGAAATTAGTAGCTTGTTAAACAGCTAAGAAATACATAGCTGGCTGGAAACAAGGTGAAACATTTGAAAAATAAAACTCAGGTTTTTCTTCTTATTATTTTTAGGCAGACTAAGCGCTACACTAGCTCTGTTTTTTTTTAAAAATGGTGGTCACAAAGTTTTAGTTGGTCTTGTTGGTCACAATAATCCTGCCCCCAGCCCCTGACGTAACGGTTCTTGGTTCTAGACCAGCAAAGTGTTGGTGCTGCTCTCGAACCAGTTTTCCTGGCTAAGAGCCGGTTCTTTGGCTGTCGAAACGTGAAGAACTCGTTTGAGATTAGGCACTAGCTCCGAACCAGCCCTTGGTGGAAAAGGGGCAAAAGATGCAGGGAAGCTGAGAGCTTAAAACCGGTTTGTGGTGGTAAAATCCGGGGCTGGTGGTGGAGGGGATCTCGGGCGGCCTTTACTGCCTCTGAGGCTCTGGCGTATCCAGACTCCGTCCGTGGGTGCAGGGGTGAAAACCACTGCGCCCAGCCTGAGGCGCCGGGGGGTTGGCAGGCACAGGTGAGAATTTTGCGGCGTAGATGTAGCCAGGGCACCTGCGCTGATGCAGCCTTGTGGCTCATCCTCATCGGCCCCAGCTTTGGGACCGGATTGGATGGCCGTCCCAGCCATATGGGTAGCATCACCGGCCCCTGCCGCCTCCAATATGACCATTCTTGTGTTGAGCCGCATCTGTCGCTCCAGTAACTTGTGGATCTCCCCCTCCATAGTCCTCAGCTCTGCTTTGATGTTGTTAAGTTCAGTTTCAGTGTTCACCTCACCACTGCTCTCCATGTCAATCTCCATGTTGCGCTCTGTAACTGTGCACCACGATCACAGCGGCGTGTTCGCAAGCAAAGCACCACAGCAATGATTGAGTGACCCTTGGTGCTGTGAGTTCATGCAGAATGCTTCTTGCTCTGGAATTCCTTGCATTTCATCTCTGGAATGGTCTTCCACAGAGAGGGGAACGGGAAATCTCCATGTGTCACCTAACTGAGGATAAACACACCAAACCTTGGGGGGGCTCTTAGTTTTAAACATTACATCCAGCTGAACGTTCACATCTGTATCAAGAACACTTAATTCTCTTAACATACAAACTGATTGTTCCATTTGGCTGTAAAAAAAACATTTAAAATGCCTGAAAACCCATTTGGCTTTGAAACAAAAAGGAACAGCCTGCTCTTCTGCCACCAGTGGCAGTATGGCTCTGTTGTTTGCTTTGACAATCCTCTGCAATCTGCACTTTCCTGTCAATTATTTTCTTTTCCACTTTTCTTTGAGTCCTCATTCCCCTGGCAGAGATTTACAGGAGAGGCTTCCCCAGAGCTCTGACCGCTCTAAAACTGAGGGTGTTTTCAGGTGCCCTATGTTTGACAGCTGAAGAGCTGCACACTGCACTGTTTTGTATCTCACGGTATCAGTAATTCTTTGTGCTTATTGCTACATTGATTTCCTGAGAATATCAATCAGATGAGCATAATTAACTTTTTTGTAGTTTTGCTTTTATCACCTGTGATCTGCATACTAAATGGCTTGGTTATGAAGCATTTTCATCCATGCCAAAGCAGGCAAGCAGAATTGCCCCCATTGAGAGCCCATGGCCAGGGCTCGGGTGGTGATGGATAGACCCAAGGCCTTCGCTCTTGACAGTACCCCATATAGCTGTCTGAACAGCCCTATTGAAGTTATTGAAAACTTCTAGAAAAATCTGTTTTCTGTGTCACCTGTTAAAAATCCCACCAAAGACTAGATGGGTTGTTGCTGTAGAACCAGCTTGTGTCTGATGAAACTGTAGCTTTTAGGAAAAGGTATTCAAACCTTGCTTTTCCCCAGTGATATCTAACCTTCCAAACCGAGGCCAGTGTAATCCCATCTGCTTATTCAAGGTATTTAGTAGCCCCGTTGTTGGGTCCCCTTTATTTTGAGATTTAAGAATATGAACATCTCCACAACAGAAGAGGTCTTCTGCTGGAATACTTTCTAATAAGACACCTCGATGGTTAAGTTAGCTAGCTAATGTGTAGTAGACATGTTATCTTAGCTTCACACTGCGAGCCAGTTAGTGAGTTAACTTATTTACATGTTGCTCCTTTTTGATGTCACATATTTACATGTTGCTCCTCCTTTGTTGTTCAAATACTCAGACGTGTGTGTTTGCATGGTGTTATTATTTTTTAATAAATGATTATGATGTTTGATCAAGCACAATTGACTGAATGCATTTTTATGGGGGCATGGGGCGCACGGGGGGGGTTGGGGGCCCTCGATGGGCTTCTTTGCCTGGGGCCCCACAGAGTCTAGGATCGCCACTGTGCGTGGGGAGATTAAACGTGAATTAAAAACAATAAATACAGAACACTCTGCCATTCAGGCTAAGCTATCTGGTAACACGGTGACCATGGCTCGCCTCATGACCAAAGTAGACGCACTAGAACACAAATTAGCAGAAGCAGAGGATCGGAACCGTCGCAACAATCTCAGGATTGAGGGGCTACCAGAGGGAATTGAAACCCCACATGGAGCAGCCTTCCTCACCTTCTGTTTAAATGGCCACTTTATTGGCAATACTTGTTACCCTGTTCATAATGCTGGGTGGATTTATTAATAGGTTATTCAATTATTATTGTGTGTACAGTTTGGGGAAAGGCTAAGGTACAGTAAGATGTTCATTTCATGCTGAGAAAAGGGGGGATGGGGCAGACAAGCTGTTAGCCTGCGTCCAACTTGGCCACGGATTTAGGTTTCTGGGGGGGGTATCAGAATTGCGTCTATCCCGGGCCAGTAGTTCGCATGGGGAAGGGTTTAGGGTTATGGGGAAATTCTGGTTCTATAGTAGTTGTACAGGCTCAATGGAGGGGGGGAGGGGGGGAGAGAGAGACTGGGCTCGATATAATAATAGTTCCTTTCAATATAAAAATAGTTTCTTTCTAATTCCTTTCTCTGGTGGTTGTAATGGTGGCATGTCCATGTGCCTTGCTATTGGGTGTATTGCATGCTTGGACTTTACCTGGGACGCTTATGATTAGTCTGTCTTTTATGTCTGCGAACGTGCACAGTTTAAATGGACCTCACAAGAGAACGGGCGTTTTAGATTTGTTTTATAGAAAGAAAAATTGATATAGCCATGCTTCAAGAGACGCATCTCTTGCAGAAGGACGTCAGGAGACTGAATAATAAATATTACCGTGTAATGATCTCCTCATGTTCGAGCTCTAAAACTAGAGGGGTCCCGATAGTGAGGAAACGCACCCTAAAATTGACTACTTGGGGAAGGGAGCGACACCGAGAGTAGGATCGCATTTGTAAAAACAATGATATGCGGCAGGAAAATTGCATTTGTGAATGTTTATGCGCCAAACTCATTCGACCATAGTTTTTTTTTTTGATAATTTAACTAAGACTGTATTAGATTTGTCAGGGCTCTGTCTGGTCTTTGGGGGCGATTTTAATGCGGTATGGGAGCACTCACTAGATAGGACTGGTTTAGTGGCAGCGAGGAATCAACAACTGGCATCCATGGCGCTAAGAAGGTGGGCATCGGATGTTTCAGTAGGCCTAATAGATATATGGCGTAGCCTACATTAAATCCCACAGCTAGGTCTTATTCTTTCTTTTCAAACGGACATAATACTTACTCGAGGATTGATTATATTTTCGCATCCAGGGACATGCTTAAAGATGTTTCCGACATAATATTTATACCTGTTGATCTTTCAGATCATATTTTGGCAAGAGTTCAATACAGCTCAATACATCAGAATTATCGGGACGAGGGGCGTTTCAACACCACTTTGCTGCGGAATGAATATCGTTTAAATTACAGTTTAAAGAACAGCTGGAAGACTTTTTACGTTTTAATAAAGGTTCCGTAGATGATCCCCGGATAATTTGGGAGGCAGTTAAAGTTTTTCTCAGAAACAATACGATATCTTACTTCTCCAATTTAAATAAAACTCGGTTGCACAGAATTCGCGAACTTGAAAATCATTTAGGGAGGCTCGAAAACGCGTTGCAGGTAAAAATTTTGTGACAGAACTGAGAAAGAACGTGATATGGTCAGGAAAGATCGTAATTTACTAGAACGTCACCAGGCAGAATTCCTCTTTCATAAGGTTAGACAACGATACTATTTCAACGGATCACGTCCCAGTCGGCTTTTGGCTTTACGTCTCCGTGCAAATGAACATTTTACCGATATTGCTGCAGTTAAATCAGTAGGGGGAGAACTGCTTACTGATCCAATGCTGATAAATTTAGAATTTCGATCTTTTTATTCTAACCTTTACAAATCGGATATTTCTTACAGTCAAAGGGAATGCGAACATTTCCTTCAGGACATGCAGTTACCACGCCTCTCAACCGAGGAGTCGTCCTCACTCGGAGCCCCCATTACATTACAGGAATTAGAGGAAGCGGTGCGCAGCATGAGTAAAGAAAGATCACCAGGCCTGGATGGGATTCCTCCAGAATTCCTCTTGGTCCTAATTAGGCCCTCTGATACTTGACATGATTCCTTCGGCAGTAAAGAAGGGATCTTTTACGAATAATGTGAACACGGCGGTCATCTCTCTATTGTTAAAAAAAGACAAGAATCCGCAAGATTGCGGTAGCTATAGACCTGTCCCTTTAATTAATTCAGATGCTAAGCTATGCCAAAGTACTTGCTTACCGTTTGGAAACATATGACGAAACTAATACACAATGACCAGACAGGCTTTATAAAATCTCGTCTAACATCGGATAATGTGCGTAGGTTACTACGCTCAGCTGAGAACTGTCTCAGTGTGGAACTGTACACATAAGAACATATTATGACGAGAACAGGCCTTTCGGCCCAACTGGGCTCGCCAGTTCTTAATTAAAGAGTATCCAAAACTGCATCAAGTCTACACTTGAACACAGCAAGGGTCTCTGCCTCAACTGCATGACCTGGCAACCTATTCCATGTATTGATAACTCTTTGTGTAAAATAATATTTCCTTATATCAGTGTGGAACTTACTCTTAACTAGTTTCCATTTATGTCCTCTTGTTCTACAGACTGAACTCACCCTACAAAATCTATTATAGTTAACCTTATTAAATCCTTTTATAAATTTAAAAACCTCAATTACATCACCCCTAAGCCTCCTCTCGCTAAGTCTAAATAGGTTAAGTAACTTGAGTCTTTCCTCGTAGCTTTTATATTTCATGCCAGGAACTAATTTAGTTGCCCTTCTTTGAACTTTTTCAAGAGCTTCAATATCTTTTTCATAGTGCGGTGCCCAAAACTGCACACAATATTCCAAGTGAGGTCTGACTAAGGCATTGTATAATTTCAATATTACCTCCTTAGATTTATACTCAATACTTTTGGCTATATATCCCAGCATCCTGTTGGCCTTTTTACTGCTACAGCACACTATCTAGATCCTGTTAAGCTTGGGTCAACTATTACTCCCAAGTCTTTTTCAAATTGAGCACATTCTAGTTTTTTTCCACCCATGAAGTAGTCTTGTCTACGATTCTTATTTCTCACATGCAAGACTTTACATTTATCTAAATTGAATGTCATCTGCCAGGTATCTTCCCACTTTTGGATGATGTTTAGGTCTTCCTGTATTACCTTAGTTGATTCTATACTGTTGGCTAGACCCCCTAGTTTTGTATCATCTGCAAATTTTACTATTTTACTACTAACCTCTGCATCAAGATCATTTATGTATATAAGAAATAGCAAAGGCCCCAACACCGATCCCTGCGGGACTCCACTTCGTACAGGACCCTGTTCTGATACAATTCCTCCCACAGTTACAGTCTGCTTTCTACTAGACAACCAACTTTGAACCCACTCAGTGACAGCTCCCGCAATTCCTGCAGATTTCATTTTCAATATGAGCCTCTCATGCGGAACTGTCAAATGCCTTTTGAAAGTCCAAATAGATTACATCATAAGCTTGGTTTGAGTCCAAACATGATGTAGCTTCCTCAAAGCAGTCCAGGAGGTTTGTTAAGCACGACCTCCCTCTGCGAAAACCATGTTGGCTATCATTTAAGACACCATTTTGTTCCAGGAATAATTCCAAATTATCCCAAATGATGGATTCCAGTATTTTGCATGCAATACAAGTTAAGCTGACAGGCTAATTTCCTGGATCAGTCTGGTCTCCCTTCTTGTAGATAGGTACTACACTGCCATGTTTCCAGTCATCTGGCATTTCTCCAGTTTTAAGGGATTGCTTAAAAATAATTGTCAGAGGCTTGTAAACTACCTCTGCTAGTTTTCTGAGAACTCTTGGATATATTCCATCAGGGCCTGCTGCCTTATTTGTTTTAAGTTTTTGAAGTTTATCTAGTACTTCTGCATCATTTAAATCAATTTCCTCCATAAGTCTCTGAGAACTGACTGCACCTAAAGGCATATGCGAAAACACTTCACTAGTGAAACTCTCCACAAGGTAACTGTTTAGTGTATCAGCAATAGCTTTGTTATCATAAACCATAATTCCATCCTTATTTTTTATACCTCTTATTATACCTCTTATTTCATCCTTAACTATCCTTTTTGACCATAATATTGAAAAAAGCATTTAGAGTTGCTCTTTGCATCTAGTGCAATCTGTCTTTCAAAACGCCTTTTAGCTTCCCTTATTTTTTTCTTAACTTGAGCTTGCATATTACTGTATTCAATCTTATTACTCTCTGAGCTCTCCAACTTGTATTTTCTAAATAATTTCCTTTTTTGTTTCAAACTGTCCCGTAAGGACTTATTCATCCACTGTGGATGCTTCTTTTTCAGCTTCCCTTTTCTCACTTGTGGAATGAATTTAGACTGCACATCCAGAATAATCGTTTTAAAAATGCACCACATTTCTTTCACAGTTTTTCCATCTAGAAGAGGTACCCAGTTTATATTCCTTGTATAATCACGCATCTTAATAAAGTTAGCTCGTCTAAAGTTGAATACTCTAGTAATTGAGAATGCAGACTTAGCTTGCCAAAAAACTTCAAATGTAATTGAACTATGGTCACTTGTTCCGAGTGGTTCCCCTACCTCAGTACTGCCGATTCTATCAGGATTATTACACAGAACCAGATCTAGAATTGTGTTCTCTCTCGTGGGTTCAGTAACAGACTGTATCAAAAATCAGTCATTTACAACATCCGAAAACTCTTCCTCAAATTACCTTGACCTGACACAGCTTCCCAATTAATTGAAGGGTAATTGAAGTCCCCCATTACTATTGTCTCACCCTCCTGACATGCTAGCTTAATATTATCAAAGAGTATACTGTTGACAGTACTGTCTGAGGCTGGTGGCCTATAGCATACTCCAACATTCAGACCTTTTTCATTTTCCCCCAATATTTTAATCCATATGTCTTCACTAACACCAAGGGGCTCCATTCCTGGAATTTCCTGAATATTAAGATTATCCTTTACATAGAGAGCTACGCCTCCTCCTCTTCTATTGATTCTCTCTTTTCTTAGCAGCTTGTATCCCTCTACGTTATACTCATCCCCATCCCCTGCACCAAGCCACGTCTCTGTAATCCCAACAACATCATAGTTACTATTACTCATAACGGTTTCTAGATCCAGAATTTTATTTTTTATGCTTCTAGCATTTAAATAGAGGAATTTCAGGGTACCACGTGTGCATTTCCCGTCCTTCCCCCCGGCCCCAGCTGCTCAGCATCACTTCTATTACAGTGCTGCACTGACTGATTTACAAGCATCATTTCCTCACTACTAATAAGATACTTAGCCATGGTATGTTCTATTCTGGCAGTCTGTCTATCCCTACCCATCTCACTGTATAACCTCCCTGCCCCCCCAGACCCTAGTTTAAATAACCCCCTGCTACCCTAAGCATACGCTGGCCCAGTGCAGCTGTACCCCTCCGGTTCAGGTGTAACCCGTCCCACTTGTACAGGTCACCCCTGTTCCAAAAGGAGTCCCAGTGCCCCATAAACCTGTACCCCTCTTTCCTACACCAGGTTTGTAGCCACGTGTTAAACCTCCATATAAAGGCTTGCTTCCCTTTGCTTGCACGTGCTACTGGTAGAATTCCAGAGAAGACTACCGTGGAGGTTCTGCTCCTAATCCTCCCCCCTAGCTCCCCGAACCTACCCTTTCCTATGTCATTGGTTCCAACATGGACCATGACCACTGGATCCTCCCCCGCTCTGGCCAGGAGCTTGTCCACACGCATCCTGCCCCCATACTGTAGCTAATACTTACTGTATGCACTTTTGTACGTCGCTTTGGATAAAAGCGTCTGCTAAATAAATAAATGTAAATTTGCTACATACTGTCCACTCAGCAACAGAATTAGATTCGCCATGTGCAGTATTGTTCCTTGATGCAGAAAAAGCATTTGACCGGTTGGAGTGGCAGTATCTTTGGGCGGTTTTGGAACACGTCAGTCTGGGGAATGAATTTATACATATGGTAAAGGTTTTATATGATAACCCATCAGCTATGGTGCTAACAGGCACTCGGTGCTCTGAACGGTTCCCAGTTTTAAGAGGGACCCGTCAGGGATGTCCCCTCTCCCCGCTGCTTTTTGCTTTGTCTTTAGAACCTCTGGCTCAGGCTGTCCGTTAATCATCTGAGTGCTCCCTGACTGTAATTATGGTACTTCTATCTCATTATATGCAGACGACATCTTGTTGTTCATAGGAGATGCAAACTGATCTCTTTCCTCTTTACTACATATTTTTACAGATTTTAATAGAATACCAGGTTATAAAATCAATTGGTTTAAATCATCTTTATTGCCCCTCAATGAAAAAATGAGAAATGCAAATATCCCGGTGACATTACCTATAGTTTCTCACTTTAAATATTTGGGGGTTGATATCAACCCTTCTGTACAAACCACAGTCACAGTAAATTACGCTTATATTTTTAAGGAAGTGTGTGAAGATTTGGACAGATGGGATCAACTTCCCAGTTCGTTTCAGACGCGTATATCAACAATCAAAATGAATGTATTACCTCGGGTGAATTTTATCAACTCTATGCTCCATCTTCTCCCCTTTACTGATTTTTGGGACAAGCTACATTCAAAGGTCTCTAAATTCATATGGAACAGTAAACATCCAAGAATTAAGTGATCAACCCTGCAGAGAGATGGGAGGGATGGAGGTTTATCTGTCCCCAATTTTAAATTTTATGCTTTTGTTCTGCGGTTGCTCAGTACATGGAGGTGCAGACCAGGCTGGTCCATCCTTATAGGCTTCAGGATCTGATATATTAAAATGTTCCACTTAAATTAAGATTTGGCCCTATAGTCTCTTACCTGTTGATGGTTTGGCGTCTTGTGGAAAACCACACAAAAATGCAAATGAAGTGGCATTGTAATTCTCCTAGATTTAACAATTTCTCATTACTGGTTGGAGGCAGACCTGTAACCTATCCTGCATGGTCAAAAAAAGGAATATATACACTGAACAATATTTTTGGAGATTGTGGTCTGCGCTCGTTCCAGGACTTACAAAATCAATATGACTTACCTGGTGTGACATTTTTCTTTTATTTGCAAATTAGGGCAGCTTTATGTGCATATGGGGTCTCCTGGGGACTCACACTACCTTTACACCCTCTTCATGGTATTCTGGATACAGGGGGTAAAACTAAAGGAATGGTGACTAAAATATATTCGGTTTTGATAAAGGCATCACATTTACCTTTCTCCTCTAGTTTAATTTGGTCCAGGGATTTAAATCAATCAGACTTGGATATTAATTGGAGCACAATTTGGAATAATGTTATCCTTTCGTCAAGAAACCCAGATCATCTGATGGTTCATTACAATTTCATTCATAGACTATATCTGACTCCTAGGAAACACTTTCTTATGAAATTGGTAGCTGCTCCTTTGTGCCCATTTTGTCCACAATGATGACAGTAATAGAGCCACTGGTACCTTTATGCATATGGTCTGGGGCTGTCCTGGGGTGGCAGAGCACTGGCAAAATGTGGCTTCTGAATTATCAGATATTCTTTCAGGACGGATCCCCTGTTCCCCAACTCTTTTACTCCTAGGAGATGGCTCAGATCTAGTCCTCCCCTGTGTCCAGAGGAGAGCTTTGTTAGCAGGCATTACAGCTGCTAAAAAGATGGTGGCACTTAGATGGAAGTCACTACACTGTCTCTCCATGAGACAATGGTCCCTATCTTATTTGGATATATTACATATGGAGTACATGGAGCCAGAGAGGGGTCAATACATTTCTTATAAACAGTTACCTGGAGTAAAACCAGAGATGCATGATGCTGGTTTTTTTTTTTAATCTGACTATAGTTTACCAGGGCCCAGGGAGGGGGGGTTATTGCTTTAAGCGCGCGCACACACACACAGGCCCAAACTCACACAGAGACAGCAGGTTGTTTGTGAGTGTTTCCCCTACCGTTCTGCGATCCATACAGTCCCTTCTGCCCTGCAGTAGGTTAATTTAAAATAATTAGAAAATACACCCATTCTGGTTTCTGGTCCTGTGTAAAACTCCTTTGCTTTCTCTCCGGCTCCAGCTACTCCCACTACATGCCTAATGCTGTTTCCCACCAGTGTAAATATCTGTAATTAAACCCATGTGAAAATGCAATTTCATACTAAATTTATAGCGTTTCTGGTGCAATATAGAGGTACATCCCTCATATCCTGGTGGAAACGCTGTGTATCCTGGTGGGTGGTCTTCCTCCTGGCCAGCCGTGGGAGTTCTGGCCAGCATTTACTGTGCTTTGAGCCACAAGCCTCTTCCACTGTGAAGGGGGAAAAAAGCCCAAACGTGACTCAGATCTGTGCTGATCTGTGCCTGTGGTTTTGAAGAGCAGAACAGGACCTCTGTTACCACAGAGTCTAATGGTATGGCTGCTTTCCCAGTGCATGGTCATTTTTAATCAGCTGATCAAGCATAGCCACTTCACGAGTGTTTTTAGAAGCACTGTAAGGTTTGTTTGGTGTGTGTTCATCCTCTGGTCTTAAACTGGAAGCCATCCTGGGGTGTGATCCTCTTTCACTTCTGAATGATCTTTGGTAAGTATCACTAGTATCTTACTTTGACATCATAGGTGGAAAAGCCACACCCCACAGCAGTCAGTGGGTGGCAACTGATTCCTGAGGGAATTTTTCTGGAATATTCTACAATATATTTTCTAGTATAGTAGTGCTTCCTCACTTGCAAAAATATTGAAGTGTGACCTCCTGGCAGCTTACAGAAAGGTACAGGAATAAAACACTCAAGTAAGTGCCTAAACTCTGACCCCCTTAGTTCCTCCCAGGCTGAACCACACAACCAAAGCAGGATGTATACATTTGCAGTCCATCTAAATGTGTTCCCAGAGGGGCTAGTTTTAGACCTGGGAGTGACGTAGCCCAGACGTAGACTCTCCAGACAAAGCCTGCAGTTTGCCCGACTATCCATGGAATAAAAGCTACTCAGTGAGTCAGGCCTTCTGCGGTGAACAGCCTGTGGAGCTCCAATCCCAACCTTTAAAATGGGTCGCGTCAGGCAAGGACCAAGAGTCTCATACTTTACAGACTTCAGGACATTATGCTGAAAATGAAAACAAACAAAGTTCTCTCTGACATATTGTCGCGGTCACGTTTGTCTAGGGGTATAATTTCGGTTACAAGAGAAGGCAGCTGACCTGGAATGGTGAAACTGGAAGGAAAATGGGAACTTACCTTCACCAGGTCGCTTCATAAGTTCACCGGGCCAGCCCAAGCTGCCGCTTTGCCGGCGAAGAGCTCCGCGTCTTTTTGTTTTCAAGTTTAGTTTATATAAGAGTTTTCTAAAAGCATGCACACCGTTTCCCTCCATTTTGGCTTTTTAAAAAGAAAAGACCCCCCCATGACCGACTGGCGTCCAATCAGGAGACAAGGCGTTGTCCCAATTTCCCGTACCAGCCACCATTCCTAGAGCACAGCCACCATGCCACTAAATGAGTGTTATTAATAAAATATTAAACTATAGAAACTAAGAGGCATTAGGAGTTCTTATGCCCAGCTTGCTAACACATGGGTATAACGCATATGAATGTGTATATTTATAAAATATAACACCAAAATAATGTCAGGTGCATATTGTGATCAGAAGTCTGTGTAGCACACAACAAGGAAGCCAGGGTAGGTACAAAATGGCCAATTTTTAAAGCCCAAAATCAGAAAGTATTTAATGTGAAATTGTGTCTTAAATCCTTCCTCCACAGGCTAAATGTTTGTGCCATACTATTTAGGAAATAGTACATACATACATGTATGTACACATATATACTGCATACATATTAAGGAAGACTTTGCCATAGCCTTGCCAAAGTTTGACTGATTTCACCAGGAATGGCCCATTTAAGTCGAGCGGTCCTGGTCCAGGACACCCCGGCAGACCCACAGGAGGTGCAGACCAAGCTTTTTATCACTACTCCTTTGATGGTTGACTCTGTCTCCTCCGTTGTAATAGCCTCCAATTATAAGCAATTAGGTACAGATTGCAGACGTATGATAACAGAACATTGTAGAGCAATGGAACAAAGTGAAGCCTGTTTATAATGAGAAGGATGTGTGGGCTGAGGATTGTTTGTAAGTATAGGTTGCTCTATATTAAAAATGCATTGCATTGCATTGCATTTCCGCTGGATGTGAGTACTGCACTCAGGATCTCGGATCGGGTCAAACGTGGGGAGGATGGCAATGCAGACAGATGGCAGGGACACTCCTCTGTGGACTCGTGGCATGTCACTTCCTGTGTTTGCTCAGGCTAAATGGCCTTGTGATTAGCTGTCACAGACAGGACACCAGACGTGTCATGCCCATTCAAACTGGAGATTGTTGATATCTGGATTTTTTATATTTTTATTTCATTACTATTATTTTTTATAATATGCGGTTATGATCATTTTATGTTATGAGTCAAACGTATTCTAATTATGTCATAGATCATACCTCAAAAGGTCACACACACCCTTTCCCTATGGTATTGGTGTCTTCCAAAAGTTGCAGGATGAAATCAGTTCGCAACAGCAGGTACGCACGCACGCACACAGCACTAGTGGTGTCCAAAACAATTCTTTTTAGTGATTCGGTTCCTTTCATTCAGTACAATAAAACGATCTGAATCTTTGACTCACTGATTCGTTCATTTCCATATCCGGTCGGGCGGCATACACAAATCTGTAAATAGTGCTGGGCCCTTGGAATCATCCTAACTTCCCCCCCTTACGGCGCCCCTGGTCACCGCTCAAATCATAATGTGACAGTGAAGGCATGTCACTGCCCCCGCTATCTGTCACACATACGGTAGTTCATTAAACGCACCGAACAAACACATGGGGTCCCCCACCCCACACACACACACAACCTAACATAACTGTGTAACAAAGTAACATAGCCTGCATAACAAAGTCTTAAAGGAAGAACATTAATCATAAAGAAAAGCTAACGACAAAAACAAAAAAAACATGGGAACACACACTTCCTTAGCAGCAGTGGCTAACTATCAACCGCTACAATACATTATGTAGTCTAAGCATCATAATTAAGATAATCAACGAAACCACTGTAGTTTACTGAACTATTCAACAGTGATTCAGGTCAGTAGAGGGCATTTCACGCTGTACTCTTTGGAGTCGAATGGAACCATTGTACTGAGAACATTTTGGGGCATTTCGGGTCTCATCGTCAGCAAAGTCACTGGATCTTTTGAGTCTGAAGGAACCGTTGTACTGAGAGCTTGTCAACAGCACATCAGATCATTCAGTACACAGTACACAGTGGGGGCGTTTTGAGTCTTTCAGTCAGTCACATGCTGTAGTCACCATGGTCAGCATAGTCACTGAGCCGCTGTGCCGAGATGGCCGGTGAGAGGTGCTTCGAGTGTTTTAGCATTTCAGCTGTTGGCTAGTTGTCGTCATGAACATACTGCTGATACAGTTTGTGATAGGCTGCTTCGTGGACAGACCGCATATCTAATATCCACTGGAGGGAGAATTACAGCTGCTACGCCAGCTAATCAGTGCGCATGTTTGCAAAGAGGAAGGAACCAATCTTGTAGACCAGTGGTTCCCAACCTTTTTTCCTTGGAGCCCCCCCTACTTGTATCTAAGAAAAGCTGAGCCCCCCTAGCCCACACACACACACCAAAAGAATAAAGTGATTCATTCCAAATCTTTATTAGCAAAAATTAACATTTTATAGTTTTTTTCTTTCCTCTTTGGTTCGTCCCGGCTATCTTAGGTTAGTATAATTAACATCCCTTTTAGTTATTTGTATATATGTGGATGTAGGTATATCTGTATGCATGTATGAATGTATGGTATGTACATATAAATATTTGTGTGCATACATGTGTGTACATGTATGTATGTTTATATATGGATACATTTTTTTCTTTCCTTCTGTTTGTGTCACCAGGTGTATAAAATACACACAAATAATAATAACAACAACAACAACAAGGACATGAAAATATACTGGACATTTTGTGGTTGTACTGGTTGTTCACTCTCTACAATGTTTGTCTCATTGTAGAGAGTGAATGTGTCCGCTAGGTATGCCGTTTTGATCCAAAACGCATCAGTCCGCTGTTCGCACAGTGGTCGATTGTGATCTTGCAAGAATTCCTTTATTTTTTCCTGCAGTTTCATAAAACGCACAAGCACTTGTCCACGCGACAACCAGCGTACTTCTGTGTGTAACAGCAGCGTTTGATGCATTTTTTTTTTACTGGCCAATGCTAGGCAATGTAGCATGCAGTGGAAAATTGCGCAGCCCGGGGCTTTGTCCTTCAGTCGGCTGTTAAATCCTTTGTTTTTGCCCATCATCAAAAAAGAGATCTTGTTAACCCTTTCGCACATAACTTATTTTATGCTATGTAGCGCGTGTTACGTTATATGGCTCGTTATGTTTTCATTAGCGTTATTAAGCTTCTCATAGTTTTTAGTTAGCATTTGCTATATTTTTTACAGTTAAATCGCTGTTTTGTCAAAGCTAAAATTAGCTAGAATTTCTTCAATGTAGTGTTCTAATTGCACCAGTTTTAGCATACGCGCTAAATGGCTAATCACACCAGTGTGACCCTACGCGGAAAAGGGTTAATACTTTCCAATGCACCGACTGTAACTACAGACATGCGAGTTGCAGATATATTTACCGTTGCTTCATTTAGGCAGAATAAGTTAAACGCTATCGTTTAACCGCTCCTTAACGTTAGCGGTCTTCCACTGAGAAGCATGGCATTAGCTAGTTTTGTGGGTAACCTAATTTAGCAATGGACAATGTTATAAGCTGCTGTAAGCGATGTTGCCAGAGAATTTTTAAAAGCGACGAGGGAGAAATGATCGGACCGTTGTTTACTCGCTAGAACTGCCACACTGTTTCATAAATAAACCTACAATCAAGTTTGTGAACAGCTTAGCCTACACCACTCAACTACCTAACGTTAATTTTGATGTTTGACTGACGCTACTGGCTTTCACGTTACTGCAGCAAAACCAGGCATGGCTGACATGAACCCGCTGCATTTGCTATACTTTTTAATGTTAAATCGCTGTTTCCTCAAAGCTAAAATTAGCTAGAATTTTTCCAATCTCATGTTCTAATCGCACCAGTGTTAGCATACGCGCTAAACGGCTAATCACAACGGTGTGACCGACGTATGAAAAGGGTTAAATAGTTTTATATACAGACTTTTGATTATCCAGTAAGTGTGTTATTTTATTTAACATGTGCAAATCTAATTTTGACAACCTCAGACCATACAAAGCCTTGCGCCCCCCTTGCGATCTTTGGTGCCCCCTTGATGGCAATTAGTTATACACAACTGCATTTGAGAAATATAGGCATAGTTTGCTTTGCAAGATAGTTGGTTAGTACCAGCTAAAGTTAGTAGCCATCCCTTAGTCTTGTTGTTTGGCCTTCGGGCTCGCTAGCTAGTCGTGACTTGTGATAGCATAGCATCATATTTAATATACCTAAAGGAGAGCTGTGTGAATCTTATGGCAGTGAGCTGATATTTTTAACCACCACTGTCACAGGTTATAATTAGAAAAACACTGAATTCCATTTTATATCAAGATGTAGAGGTATGCAGATATAATTTAAAGATTTGCTCCCCATGGTTCGAATTACGGGGGGTATTGAGGGGGTCTGACCCCCTTAAAAGGGATTTGGGGGGCACTGAAATATTTGATATATTATTATGTAATTGTAAATGTATGGTTATGTAGTATTCCCATTCCATATTCATCATGCAGGGAAGAATCTAATGTAATACGATTTCAAACACCCCTTCGGTAGGCTGTACCATTTCTTAAGCACCTTCAGCGACTTGACTCGCAACGCAACGCACCGGCGCATGTGTGTCATTGCCAACAGAGCTGCAGGGAGAGAGACGTTATCAAGTAGCTGTTTCGACTGTCACTTATGTCACCGTGTGTTGTGCCTTGTGGTAAATAATGTAAGCAGCTAGTCAACTAAACAGACATTTGTCAGGCCTTAAGAGCTGTCTTAATTTTGTTGTTTCGAGTGTTTCCCCTCGTCTATAAGTATGCCAACGTGAAGTCACCGTCTAGTTCAATTATCTGATAAAGCTAGCTGTATCTGAGTATAGCTGGTGCGAATTTGTCTGTTTCTCAGTGAAAGTGACCAACGTTTGCATTAAATAATGCAAGCAGCTAGTCATCTCACAGACATTGTCGGATCTACACTTGTTTTAATTGTTGTTTAAAGTGTATGCCGCCGTTTGATTAGCTGCCAATGCTAGCTGTATCTTAGGTGGCGCGATTTTGTCTGTCTCGTGAGAGAAAGCGAAAACAAAGCTAGTGGTGCCAACGTTTGGATGACGTAAAATCTGTACTACTATCTCTAGCTATACTACATCAAAATCCTTATTAGCAAGTGTGTAGCCTACCTTGTGGAAATTACTCTTGACATTGGCATAGGATTCTCTTTATTTCTCAGTGCATTATTTAGTCATATAATTACTTCCTTTATTTCAGTTAGGCGATTAGCCTACTGGTATTGGAAATTGATATCAAAGTCAGGGGGAGGGACATTGCGTGCATGCGTACCATACCATTTATTTCTGCAGGCACCCCTGTAATAACCTTGATCGTCACTGTTGGTTTAATTGAATTGTCACACTCTAAACTTTCAACCGATGTAGGCCTATGTATGTATATTGTAACGTCAGTGGGGTTGGTTCAGTGTTCACTTGTCAAGTAAGCTAACCTGCCCGCATTCAGCCCTGCCCCAACCTGCAGGTGACATGAAATCGAGTGATAATGCTCCCATAATCCTGTGCGAGTGCGAGTAGAATAATTGTCTTAAGGTGTGTTGTTTCCCCAAGATATGTGTTAGCCTATCTGTTAGCACGTAGTGTTTTTTTTCTTTAGAATTATCTACCTACCGTAGGCATGTGATACCATTTCCGAGGAATGTAGGCTACACACCATAAGTGTGTGATGATGTACGTTTGTATATAAAGTCAGGGCTCTTTTCTGACGTCATTGCCAAAATATCATAAAAACATGTACCCCCCGAAGCTCGCGGAGTAATTCGAACACTGTTGTTCCCTCTTTCATATGACCATTTCAGACCAATCAAGGGATGACGATGATGATCAGGCAGTTAAAGTTGCTGATCTGTGTGAAGCGGGTAAAGACAAATGAATAGCCTAATGATGATTCTGACAACAACATGATGATAATATGTGATGTCAGCACAGTCTCATCTATACTCATGCTGCTTCCTATACATTGTGTTTGAATTTCAGTGGCGGCTGGTGAGCTGGAAACAGGGGAAGCCCAAACACTACCTTTAAATCTATCATTACTTTCAACCTGTTCCCCTTTATCCTCCTTGATTAACAATAAAACAAATAATTCACAAATAATCGACACCAATCGCGTAATTAGAATAAATGATTTTGCTCGCGAAACAGCGCAGATTGTCTGAAATTTGTGTGCTATTACAAAAGCTACAGCATGAGATTGTTTAATAAACAAGGATGGCAATTTGAATAATTAAGTGGCAAGTAATCCCAAAGCTTTCTCTTAAATGTTTCACATTATAGCTTTCTTGTGTTACAAAATTCAAATTACAAAACGGAGCTAAATTTAGTTAAATCGATTTAAATTACTGAGAATAAACTTTTAGGTTAGGTTGAGTGCAATGAACCATGGACCGCGGAAAGCATTTCGAATGGGTCGGGCCCATTAGCCCCTCCCCTCCGGGAGCAACTTTTACGATCGTTACGATATTACAGCACATTATTAAGACACTACAGAATAAGTCCTATTGTATAGATTTTAAAAAAGAAACGTCAAACTCACCACTGCTCTTTAAATATTGCCGAAGAACTGTCTCCATCTGTCGTTGTGCTGGGTGAAGTCCCTGGCAATCTCCAGAACATCCACTGTTGCCAAACAAAATCCCTGTGTGTGTAGGCGCACATCAAACTATTTAGTCTTTTTTGGGTCATCGTTAACGTCAGATGTTTTTAAACGACGGAGGGACGAGAAATACGAGATATGTGTTTTGTCCGTCATTGATTAAAACGGCCGCATCTGAGGCAGTAAGTGCATCGCATTACGCTATCATCAGCTTACAGGTTACAAAGTTTATTGTAGCTATGTGTGCGCTCAGTTTTTCCTGTCGTTGAATACATTTGGCCAAAATCTCTTGTTATAAAAGATTAAGTGCTATGAACAGGCTATTGAAGACAGTATTGGCTATTAGACGGCAAACGGTAGACTAAACCGCACTCTAATCTACTGTGGTTTGCCTGCACTCTTCTCCGCTCCCACGTCTCAGGCCTCAAATACATAAAACATTAGGCTTTATAGACTTAGGCCCTGTTCATACGTACACGGGTATTTTTAAAAACGTAGCCTTTTCTATGCGTTTTGGCCTTTCTTCCACACACAAACAGCGTTTTAGGTCACTGAAAACTGATCTTTTGCAAAACGCCTTCCAGGGTGAAGATTTTCAGAAACTCCGCTCTCAGTGTTCACGTGTAGACAGGGAAAACTGAGTTTTTGGCTTGTGACGTCAGAGTGCGCCGTAATAACTTTTTTTTCAGGCTTCTGATTGGCCAACATGGCTTTACGGTTAGGGTTATATCGTCGCCTGTTGGTTTAGCATGCACTTGACAGCGTGTTTGCGTTTTCGTGTGGACGGAGATTTTTTTAAGAAGGAAAGGAGGAAAATCCCCGTTTTCAAAAATACCCGTGTACGTGTGCATATGGCCTTAGTGTTTCTTGAGTAAAGAAAACGCAGTACTTATTCAAACAACCAGTTCTTTATTTAGCCATGCATTGCAGTTCTTGCATTGCAAACAACCATAGACTGTCTCCAAACATCTGCCTACTACTGCTGTGTATTCTTCTACACTAGGACTATAGCTAGCTTCATTTATCATCGCCGTTTCAATAGTGGACAGAGTTTTAACCGAGTTTTCTAATAAGCATTACTTTTGATGAAGTAGGGATTGATCTAGCTACCGAGAGAAATGCTATGAATAATCTGATCATTCTTGACACATCGCTAGCTAGCTATGCTAGTCTCCTCAGCAAACACTTCCATCTATAATCACAATGTTAACAACAGAGCTAAATTTTATAAAGAGGTACACTGCATAGTTTTAACTGAGTTTGCAACCTAGGGCTAAGTTGAAAACATTTTCTTGAGCTATTTGCCGCAGACGAAATCGCCTCGTTACCGTTTACCTTCAGCTCTGCTTCATTCAAGATGGAGGCGGGGTGGAGCTATCGGGTTTTGCCGACAGTTTGAGGGTCCAATGGAGTTACGATATTTAGTGACAAGCTCTTTTTAATACTTTTCATTGGTTAAATATTTGTAAAACCCACAGAAAGACGTAAAGGGTGACCAATAGCAATGATTTATGAAAAAAAGACCAAATATGGAGATACGAGGTTTCCGCCCGACTGCGAGGATATGTGGCTACCGATAGATTGGATGTTTGATGTTCAAAGGTAGGTAGGGCCCGGGCCCTTCCGGTTCCGTGGTCCATGCAATGAACAATAACGTTTAGAATACAGACCTCACAAAAACTGTGATGTATCATGAGCATTTAACGTAATTTAAATCGATAAATGCCGTCCCTGTTAATTAAACAATCTCACGTTGTAGCTTTCGCAAGCACACAAACTACAGACAATCTGCGCTGTTTCGCGTGCATAATCATTTACTCTATTTACGTTATTGGTGTCGATTATTCTGAATAATTATTTGTTTGAATTATTTGTGAATTATTTGTTTTATTGTTAATCAAGGAGGATAAAGGGGAACAGGTTGAAAGTAATGATAGATTTAAAGGTATTGTGTTTCCGGTTCCCCTGTTTCCAGCTCACCAGCCGCCACTGGTTTGAAAATACAGCTATTACCATGTTGGCAGGTTCCTTTCATCTGTGGCTTTATTATCTATGTTCTCTAAATTAATTTGCATTGTGGATATAGTCTTTTTATGTGAATTTATGCCCCTTAAAATTTTTGGGTGAAGCAGACAAGATTTAGCTCTTTCAAGAAAAGTGGCAGTTTAGAAGCTAGAGTACAAGTGAGTGAATAAGTGAGTGTCATTTTCAATAACCATAACAGCACAGATAATTGACATGAAAATCTCTAAATAAATACAGTATTTACTCTAATATAAAGTGGGAGATTACTGAACTACAAAAACTGATTTAGTGAAGTTTTAAAATAATCCCCCCAAAGTCTTTGAATATATATGTCAAATTGCAGAAAATTTCATCATTATTTTCTTTTTTTCTGGGGAAGGACCGCCATGCTCCCCGCTCTAATTGTGCACCCCCAGAATTTTGGCTTGCATGACGCCCCTGAGGATGGGGTGATAAAGGTTTACTTCCCCAAGAAAGCGTGGCAGCTGTGTATCGCGGGGTGGGGGGTGGGGGCATTCCTCACGCCATCTGAGGGAGCAAAGCATACACTTCACAAAACAGGTCATACATTCTGTAGTACGGGATGATGATGCTACTGCTCTTAAAGCAGAAAGCTAAGCTAGCTGCTGTGGACCGATCAGGACCTGTGGACAGCAATGAACAGAGACAATTAATGTGCTGTCACCTAACTAGTTATGTAGTGGCGCATTGCTGAGCTGCCAAAGTCACCATCCAGTGGCCTGGCCTTGAAAGTGATAAATGCTATTCATATGTGACCGTTATCAACGGTATAACTGGCCTCTGTAACTAATACATTACTGGTACCAGCGCATATCTGTTCTTTAACTATTTTTTAAACCATGGTTCATGAACCAGTTCATTCTTTTCAATAGTAATACTGCAGCAGCCTGTTCTAATTCAAACTCTTAAGTGTTAAAATGGGAGTGATTCCCCTGTGCTGTCTGCATTATGGAAAGCAGGCTCTTGGAGAATGTAGACAGCAGGATGGTCTGGCTCCGCCCTGCGGTGCCTTCTATGTGGAGATGAGTGGAAACCTGGCTGGTGTGCCCAGCTCTGCCCTCCCAGCAGCAGGGTTGTGAAAAAGCTGCTGGTCTACTGGCTTTACTCTGCCTGCCCCTCTGCCTGCCTTGCTCTACCTGTCTCACTCTGCCTGCTTCACTTTGGATTGGGGAGGTATTTCTGGTGCTGCTATTCAAGATTGAACACACATCCCATCTGTGGTGCCCAACACTCCCAGCAAACTTTGGGGGTGGGTGGGTATGTCACTAATTTAAGTTTCAAATGAATATGCAGAAACAGAAATTTGTAGGTAATCCCTACTCAATAAACAAACCTGTCCCATATAAAAAAGTATAAAAAACTTTTCACCACTTTCTTTTCCTTTCTTGTGACACAGGGCTTATGGCCCAATGAAATCCAAGCCCCAGAGCTCTGCTACCAGGTGTGCCTACATCAGCTGAGCTGTGTAGTCCTGTGTGTCATCTGATCTTGTGACATGTATCTGCAGGAAGTGTACCTACACATAATAAATGGATATCCAGGGCAACATTCAAGTCACCTTCAGCATTTCAGCATCTTTATCAAAAATGAAGGTGTATTGCTTCTCAACAGGAAAGGAATCTGTCATGGTAAAACATTCAGTCCTGTGTATTCTTTGTGATTCTTACATCCTGTTTTGACTCAACCAATCATAATAATTTGAACCTGGTGCTTGAAAATGATTTGAACTGACTGCATTGATAGACCTCTGTAACAGTAGTGTGCTTTCATCAGAGCTGGCTCCTGGCATTCTGTTCATTCTCTGACAGTAATGTCTGGGCCTATAGGCATCTGTCCTCTTACACCAATGTCCTAATCAGCAGCTGGGCTCTGTTCAGTCCTGCGATCAGTAGAAGGGCTGTTATGAGCTGTTAGAAACTGTCGGGCCCCATCTCTCCCTGCACTTTGGTCTGCAAGCTGTGTGCCAGAGAGTGCAGTGACCTTCGCTGTGGAAGACTTCAGGCTTCTTCTGTCATGTCAGCTTATCATGTGTTTCTGCACAGTAAGCAGGCCCTGCATTCTGCTGGTAAAAAGGCCAGATAATTTCAGTGCAGACAGAAAATGAATGTGATTTTTAGACTCGCTGAATGGGTTTTTCAGAGCCATTTTAAAAACTATTCCAGCCTGGGTAATGGAGAATTTTTAGCTATACAGCTTTAGCTTTAGCTAAGGAGCTTCATGCTCCTTCATAAGGTTTGAGTGAGTGGGTTTCTGTTTTGGGTAGGGATATTGACTATTGTCAGGTTTTTTCCACCAACAAATGAAATATCAAACAATTCAAGAGGGAAGAATATGTATTGTTCACTTTAGGTCTTCCAGTCTAAAATCCAAGTCAATCCTAGTTCTGACTAGGTGAGGTTCCCCTTAGTGTCTAGTGTTTTCATTTTATACCCAAAAGTGGGAGGGTGTCAGATGATATTCCTGAAACTTTCAGTGCTGAATGAAGTTGAGTTCATCTGCATCTGATTGGGCAAACCACAACTAGTTATTTATGTGTATTAATTTTATTGGAGCAACGTTATATGTACAAGGAGTGAGCATGTATTTGGTAGATAGGGGGTGAGCCAAGCTAGATGCGTTGCATGGGAAAAATTAGTTGGTGCTGAGCTAATCATGCAATTTGCTTATTTTTGTAGGGAGTCATAGCAAGGCCCAGGTTAAAAGTAGCCTTGAACTATCAAGAGAGGGGAAAAAGCTACTTTCTGACTTCCTTTTTACATTCTACTGGCTAGCCTGCAATGCCCCAATGTTTTAGAATATGCTTTACTGTTGATAAGATAACCTTGCCACTGTATTCACAAAGTCAAGAAAGTGTGCATTATTTTATTGTGAATTACTACTGAAGCAGTGAACTCAACTTATTGTTAAGGAACAGCCATATATCTTTGAAATGGGCTAGTTCAGTACTTCAGTATTTATTTGCATCCCTTGATAGAGGTATTGATCTGTTATGAAGAATCTAAATGTTACTGTGTTACTGTATGTGTTACTGTGTGTTACTCCATATGTTAGTGTGTTACTGCATGTAGGAGCCTAAATGCAGTTTATTGATAAAATATAAATATTTGACTAATTAGCATGCAGTAATTTAAGTTCATATGTAAAACAACAGTAATTTACATGGTTCATTGATTTAGAAGGAATTGGAAGGAATATTTACAGTATTTACAGGTTGATTTATTTACAGTTCATATTTACAGTAATGCAGTAAGTAAATCGCTTGGTTCCTTGCTTCATACAAAAGGTGTGTGAATAATTTAAAATGCCTAAGATCTCGTTTATGTTACATTTGTAATATTTGGGAATAGGTGACTATGATTGTTGCTTCCTAGTAACTGTGCGCACCTTTAATTGCCTTTTGATACTCTCGCGAGGAGAGTTGGAGTAAGAATGGAGGTGGAGTCAGGCAAGGAGAGAGTGGAGCCACACAGTTTTTCTTGTGTCGAAGTAAACAGTTCAACTTTACCGAGTGGTCCTGTGAATATTTCTTGATGTGAATTCGGACGAGGGGAGCCATTAGAGCATCAAGCTAAGGCTTCATTCATTGGAAACCTACACTGCATATGTTACTGTGTTACTTCATGTTACTGTATGTTACTCCATGTGCCACTGTGTTACTGTAAATGAAACTGTATGTTACTCAATGTGTGGTTCACTAGAGCTTGCACTCTTTCCCTTGTTTTACTTGCAGAAGGACGATGTCTGAGGGTCCCTAAAATTGCTGTGTCAGAGGAGGGTGTGACCAAAAGGGCAGGAGCCTGTCCCAGGCTCCCCTGGTGGAGGGAGGGGCATTTAGACAATGGGGGATGGGGGTGTCAATGGTGGAGGGGAGAGGATGAACCACTCCCATGTCCTGTTCGACCGCTTCGTCCAGGCCTCCACTTGTAAGGGCACTCTCAAGGCTTTCCAGGAGCTCTGTGACTTCCTGGAGCTCAAGCCCAATGAGTACTGCATCTTCTACCACAAGCTAAAGTCCAAGCTCAACTACTGGAAGGCCAAGGCGCTGTGGGCCAAGCTGGACAAGCGGGCCTGCCACAGGGACTACAAGAAGGGCCGCGCATGTGCCAACTCCAAGGTATGCTCCACTGGCAGGTAGTAATCCTTAGTTGCCAGATATGCACTGAAAAACTGTCATGAGTGTGTCCCTCTGAAGAAGATGGGCACAGTTGGGAGGTCTGTGACTTTTAACATCGCCTCAGAGTGTTGTCGTGATGTTTGTATGTGATTCGCAACTTGAGTGTGAACTATCTGGAGGTGGCGTCCAGCATTTTTGGAGGTTGCGTCTCACTGTGGTGCATGTGGAATGGCTTTTGTCCAACAGTGTCTGATCATTGGGGCTGGCCCCTGTGGCCTGCGGACGGCCATCGAGCTGGGCTTCCTGGGGGCGAAGGTGGTGCTGCTGGAGAAGAGGGATGCCTTCTCCCGGAACAATGTGCTTCACCTCTGGCCCTTCACAATCCAAGACCTGCGTGGCCTTGGAGCCAAGAAATTCTACGGGAAGTTCTGCGCCGGGTCCATCGACCACATCAGTGAGTGCAAACTGGCCCAATTCCCCATATCCTCCGTGATGACCACACGTAGTTCTCCCCATATCATCCATGATAACCACGTGCAGTTCTCCCCATATTCTCCATCATGACCAAACACGGTTTTCCCCATATCCTCCATCATGACCAAACATGGTTCTCCTCACTTCCTCCACGATGACCATATGCAGTTCTCCCGATTTCCTCCATAATAATGGAATGTGGTTCATGGGTGACAGCATCCATACAAAGTAGCTAAAAGGTGACGGAGTCCCTGTTCTTTCAGAATCAAAGTGACAAGAAGGTTTTGGACCAGAATCCGAAATTGCCTTGGGCTCGGGTCAGGGGTTAGGATTGGAGTTATGGTCTGGGTTATGGTTAGAGTCAGGGTTAGAATTAGGTTTAGGAACCTTAGATGGTCAGGAACAGGGTTAGGGTAAGGATTATGGCATCTCTTTCACACATTACATATTCCATTTTTTCCTGAATCTTGTTCTGTTATTCAATTGCTAGTTGAACGCCCTCATCCAGAGTGACTAAAAATATGTGATGTCACTTCCTGTGACTGCAGGTATCCGGCAGCTCCAGCTAATGCTGCTGAAGGTTGCCCTGCTCCTGGGCATTGAGATCCATGTCAATGTGGAGTTCAAGGGGCTGATTGAGCCACCTGAGGACCAGGAGAATGAAAGTAAGCCCTCTGTCATCCTGCCTGGAGGGGTATGGGGAAAAGGAAACCTATCTCGCTCCTGGATGCTTAACACTATTGATGAATTATTTTTATGAGCATAAATTCATTCCTTATTGAGGATGTGAAACCATTAACATGATACTGTATAGTATGATGGCAGTGGTATGTATAGTGTGTTTACCTCCAGTGGTAATGTGTGTATTCTGTGTGACTTGAAGTGGTGATATGTGGTAGTTTGTGTAACACGATGACCTGCAGTGGTAATATGTAGGGCTGTGCGATATGACGATATGTATCGTGTGGCAATAGAAAAACATCTATCGTTTCATGTTATGCTCTATCGTTTATTTCATTGTGTCGCAAATCACACACTTTACGGCAATATTTTTCACCACTTTGCGTTCTTCCACACGGCATGGATGCAGGCAGGAAATTTGCATGAAGGCAACACAAACAAACATGGAGGAAAGTTTACGTGACACAGAACTATAGTTGAAAAGTGTTTTCTATTTACCTTTTTGTATTTTATACATTAATATTTTATATTTTGTTACATTCTTAACCTTTTCGCACATAACTTATTTTATGCTATGTAGCATGTGTTACCTTACATGGTTCGTTATGTTTTCATCAGCGTTATTAAGCTTCTCATATTTTTCAGTTAACATTTGCTATATTTTTTAACGTTAAATCGCTGGTTCCTCAAAGCTAAAATTTTTCCAATCTAATCCAATTTAATCGCACTGGTTTTAGCAAATGTGCTAAATGGCTAATCACACTGATGTGACCGTACGCGCAAAAGGGTTAATTAAAAATGTGCACAAAGGTTTAAATAAAAGGAGAAAAATAATATGAGTAAGTACCTTTTATTTGTCAAGTATATAATTCAGAAAGAAGTAAGCCTTTCCATGTGGTCATTTTATATAAACTATTTATTCATCGAATTTACAGAACATGTGCTATATCGTGATATGTATCATTATCGGGATATGAAATGACCTACATCGGGATATGAGATTTTGGTCATATCGCACAGCCCTAGTAATATGTGTTCACAGGGGTAGGGTGGAGGGCTGAGGTGCATCCGTGCACACACCCGGTCAGCGAGTTGGAGTTTGATGTGATCATTGGGGCTGATGGGAGAAGGAACACACTGCCAGGTATGGAGGCGTGAGCTAGAGACTGAAATCTACCACAGGGGAATGGTGGAGGGCCCTGGGGTCCCACTGTGCACTGTCTGCTCTGCTTTTATGCACTCCATAAATGCTCAGACCTCCCGGTCCCGCTCCACTGACCCTGTCTATATCAGTACAGGAGCAGCTGGGTTTGGCTAATGGTTTCCCTGATGGTCACCAGAAGTTGTCAGTGAGAGCACAGAGCACTGCATGACTTCTCAGCCAGTTTGCCATTATAGGCTCAGAGTCTGCTGAGGGGGAAATCGGCTCCATCACAAGCTTGTCCACCACACTGTCACAGTGAGCCTTCTGGCTCACGCTGGAAACAGTATGCAGTGCCTGATTAAATACTGTAATGTAGTAACTGAGAACAGCCTCATGGAGAGGCCGCCTTTGTTCCTCAATGGTGGAATGAACTTTTACACTCCATCTGATCTGCTGAGTCCCTCACTATCTTCAAGAAACATCTGAAGACACAGCTTTCCCTGAGCTCACCTGAACACCTAAAACACTACTACCAAAGCAATTTTTTAGGTCTTAACCTTGTTTCCCTTACAAAAACATCTTCAAATCTATGGATTCATGCACTTACCCCTGGCAAAAATTATGGAATCACTACATTTAGAGGATGTTCACCCAGCTTTTTTACTTCATAGCAGTGTTGTAGTACTCGAGTCCAGGACTCAGACTTGACTCAGACTCGAGTCGCGTTTTTGGTGACTTGGACTTGAACTCAAGTCATCATGATTGTCACTCGGACTTGTACTCGGACTTGACAGTTTAGGACTTGGATTTGGGCTCGGGCTCGACAGTTTGTGACTAAGGACTTGGACGCAAATATGTGACCCACCTGTTGCACTTTCGTTCTGCCTGTGTTGTTGACGGAAGAGAGAAGTGATGACAGGCAGATCATCCAGTCCAGAAGTTCCGCCATCTCTGTGTTGTCACCAATCAGCGCATTCTTCTCCTAGCTATGCCTTACGTAATCACTCTAACCTCCCTAGAAGAAGCAGTTGCTGCAGTTACTTTGTTATTTCACTAAAGTTTTATCAACAGATTGCGGCATTTTGTTATTCGCCATGAATGTCTGTTAAGGAGCATTATCTTGACTCCATTCTGCTGTCCTTCTCGGATTACTACCACATTCCAAGGCAAAGTTTACCTGCAGCAACCCCTGTATACCACGTCCTCAAGTTATGTTATTGCTTTATTGACATGCAGTTGTATTTACATACATTGGAAGTGAAGTCCATCAATAAAAAGTTGAAGTTGTTAAAAATCTTTATGGTGTTTAACAGTGTTAATTTTGTTGACTAAAACTGTGATGAAAATGTTCGTCAACGAACCTTTTTCCACGATGAAAAGGAGACGATAAGGAAATAAAAATGCACCTTTGGAAATAAAAACTGTGATGAAATATAGTACAGTTTTCGTTGGCGAATAATAACGAAACAATAATGTCTGGCAGATGAATGGACAAGCAATTTAGCTACCATATTTTTTTTTTATCAAATTACGCGCAGGCACTCACTTTACAAAATATGCATAATCGTGTACTGCTTGCTTATGATTTGTTGATATACAGGTCCAGGTCTTGCTGTCCCATCAATGGAACACTCAGAAGAAAAAAAGAGCCGATTTATGGAGAAATTGTATCTATATCACTGGTGCTACTGACAATAAAACACAATGCAGACCATGTGGGTACAAAATCGGTGGGAAAAAACAGTACATACATCGAGGCATTTGAAGGCGCACCAACCAGTAATATATGATAGGGTAAGTTCTGTAGCTATCAAAATCAACTTAAAGGCTTGACTGTTAGCTGAAAGCAGAAGACTATCTTTTCTTGTTCACTCGACTTGTTAACATTAATTGTGCATATCGGTAGGTAAGTTGTTTGGGTGCAGGATGAATGTTAACATTACATGAACAACCTACTAAGTCAATGTTCCTTGTACAGTATTATCTAGCTAGCTGGACCGCTCCTTAATTCGGACTGCCTGTTACTTCCCCAATCTACAGCATAGATACAAACAGCGCTCACTCTCGCTCTTGCCATTGGGTATTGGCAAGTTAGCAAGCTTACAACTAGGATATCCAGCAATGCTAGCATTGTTCTGAGCTAGGTCCTACACTGTAAGACAAAGTCAGTGGAAATATTGTCTTTTTTCACTTTGTCAGTCACTTTGAACAGTATTGCAAATGAAGCGGTGGCCATTATATGTTAGGCTACTTGTTAGTGTTTAGGTTAGCTTGCCACTGCAATAGCGATCGTTGGCGCTGTTTGTTTACAGGTCAGCTAGTGTACAGTGTCCTATTATGCTTGTGTCATAGAGATATTGTAAATTCATAACCATTATTATAATCTTTGATTGTTTTCATGTACCATGTAAATATTATGCTAGTTAGGTTTTATTACTGTGTCCGCTTCCAGTCACGCTAATCCTAGTGTGAATGTGGTAACCACAAGTGAGAAGCACCGCTCTGATAATAGCCTGCCTGAGTTTTGTTCGACTCAGTTCTGGGTTGAGACTACTGCTACTGCTATGTTCCAGTTGCACAGTGACAATGCCCTTATCATTAAGTCTTGTGTCCCTTATTTGTCCAGCACTATAGTATGTTCTTGATGGTCATTTGCACTACTATTCCAAACATATAAGTGACTTAATTATACTATATTTGCACTGACTTTGTCTTACATTGTAGGTTATATGCCCTGAGTATACTGTACTTCATTGTAGTTGTTTTTTTGTCATTTGCACTGCAATGATAAACAACCGAGTGCAAAAGAATATTTTTAAAGTAAATAAATGTCAGATTTATTTGACAAACAGCCAAAGAATAAGACATATTCCTTCCACAGTGCACAAGACACATATTACATCTTTATACAGAATACAGTGCATGACACAACCTTTCTGGATATCACTGTATATTAAATGCATCAAGTTTAGGCTACAGCTAGGAGTCCCTGGCCCTGAGAAGAAAACCTAAGGAATGTAGCTGGCTTAAGAACATCTGTGTGCTTGATGAAAGGTCCCTGTAATGATTTAATTTTAAAAAAATGCAAAATGTATAAAACGTGACTAAATCTTCTATAGTTTTCGTCGACTAAAACTAATAATAATTTAAAAGAGAAAAATGTGACAAAAACTAATATGCATTTTAGTCAAAAGACTAAGACTAAGACTAAATCAAAATCAGCTGCCAAAATGAACACTGTGGTGTAAAAGGTTGAAAAAAAATTCTCTGTCCTCTTTATCCCAGATTGATTTAAATTTGATAACATTTATTTCTGACACCTTGACTCAGACTTGGACTTAGACTCAAGCAACAGGGACTCGGACTTGGACTTGGACTCGAACACTACTGACTCGGACTTTGACTCGAGCAGTGGAGACTTGAGACTCGACTTGGACCCGAGGTATGTGACTCGACTACAACACTGCTTCATAGCAAATAAACAAATCACAGATATCATCAACATCAATCATCAACAAAAAAAATCACAATTAGTACTTTGTTGGTCCTCCTCGGGCTTTTATGACGGCCTGAATTCTTTGAGGCATGGACTTCACTAATGATGAAAAACAATATTCTCCATCAAGCTGGTTCCAACTTTCTCGAATAGCGGTTGACAGATCAGCTTTGCAGGATGGAGCCATGTCATGGACCATTTTTTTTTTTAAATTTCCACCATAAATTTTCAATCGGATTGAGATCCAGACTGTTTGCTGGCCATGTCAATGAGTTGATATGCCTTTCCTGAAGAAAAGCTTTAACACCCTTTGCTCTATGGCAAGATGCATTATCATCCTGAAAAATGACTTCATCATCACCTAACCTATTTTCTATCGATGGAATGGTAAGTGTCCAAAATTTCAATGTACACTTGTGCATTGACTGTTGAGGTAATGATTGCCATTTCCCCTGGTCCTTTACCTGACATACAACCCCATATCATAAATGAGTGGGGAAATTTGATTGTTTTCATCAGGCAGTCATCTTTATATGTTTCATTAGAATGGCACCAGACAAAAGTTCCAGTATCATCTCCTTGGCCAATGCAGATTCATGATTCATCACTGAATATCACTTTCATCCAATCATCCACACTCCATGCTTGCTTCTCTTTAGCCCAGTGTAACCTTGTTTTCTTCTGTTTAGATGTTAGTGCTGGTTTTCGTTTGGCTTTTCAGTATGTAAACCCATTTCATTCAGCCGATTTCTTGCAGTTCTGTAACAAACATTGACTCCTGTTTCTGCCCATTTGTTTTTCATTTGTTTTGTTGTGCTTTTTATATTTTCATGGCATATTGCTTTGAGTTTTCTATCCTGACACTTTGACGTCTTCCGTGGTCTACCCGTATGTTTTCCTTTTATAACCTTCCTATTTTGTTTATACTTGCACCAAATTTTAGACACAGCTGACTGGGAACAACCAACATCTTTTGCCATACTCCGTGTTGGATTTCCTAATTGAAGGAGTTTTATAATCCCTTTCATTGTTTCAGTTGACAACTCTCTTGTTAGGGCCATGTTTCCTTTCAATTAGCCAAGTCCAACAGCTCGTTAAGGTCCGCAAGCACTCTCTTTTAACTGCAGACTAATTTGCATCTTTAGACTTGTGCCATTTGTTTTACAAATGCAAATTACAAGGTGATTCCATAATTTTTTCCTCAACATTGAGTGATTCCATAATTTTTTCCTCTACTTGATCTGGAAAAAATATGCCATTAATAAAATAATTTCATTTGTTTGAGGTATGTTTCACGAAGCCAGAATGTTCAGCTATTCAACAAAAATTGTTTTGTGTCATATCTGTGATTTGTTTATTTGCTACGAAGTAGAAAATCTGGGTGAACATCCTCTAAATGTGGTGATTCCATAATTTTTGCCAGGGGTTGTATATCTCTACTAGCTAGCTTGTACCTTGTCTGGCCAACTATTGAAACCTGGTCATGCATATTGCTGGTCATGCATATTGTTGACTCCATATAATCTTATATGGCTATTTGCTTGTGTTGTACTTCTAAGTCACTTTGGATAAAAGCATCTTCCAAATGAATAAATGCAAATATAATGTAAATGGATTACATGTGGCAGTGATCGGGGAGATTCTTCTAGCCATTTGTCTTGTTGTCTGACTTTTTAACCATTTTTGATGCTTATACCTTAAATAATGCTGAACAGAAACAGGTTGATCATTTGAGAGATTTGACTCAAAACTTTACTCGTAAGGATTTATTCATGTTCTAAATTGTTGGCACATGGGAGGAGATCCATACTGTTCACCTTCTGTGGTGTGTTTCTGTCTCATGACTTTCTTTGTGAGTAGAGGGTTATGGGACGTGTTGAATGACGGGGGATTTCATGTGGTCTGACATCACTTCCTCCCCCCACCTGCAGGATTCCGCAGGAAGGAGTTCCGCGGAAAGCTGGCCATTGCCATCACCGCCAACTTCATCAACCGTAACACCACGGCTGAGGCCAAGGTGGAGGAGATCAGTGGCGTGGCCTTCATCTTCAACCAGAAGTTCTTCCAGGACCTGCGGGAAGCCACCGGTCAGCTTCTGTACTGTTACCTTATTGCGCATGCATGTATGTGTTATTACTGCTTTATTAACTGTGTACTGGTAGGGATTGAACAGGGAAGAGTATTCCACGTAAATAAGCACACACAAGGACAGCAGTGTGGCGTAATGGTAAGGAGCAGAGCTTGTAGCTGAAAGGTTACTGGATTGATTCCCTCCCGGAGCACTACTGCTGTACCCTTGGGAAAAGTACTTAACCCAGAATTACCTCAGAAAATATCCAGGTGTATAAATGAATAATATGTAAAACTGTGAGTTGCACTGCATAAGAACGTCTGCTAAATGACAATAATGTAATGTAATATAATGTAATGCATGCAGGGAGATTAGTCTCTCTATAATCACTCAAGTACAAAGTCCTTTCTCAGCTCTGTCAGTGTAACGCTCTGCAGGAACCTTATTGGAGGGAACACAAACAAAATCTAAATTGTCTACATGAGTGTTTTCAGGTTACAGTGGCAGTAAAGGTTTAATACATGGAGTGCTTGGAGCTGAGACAGTGTCTTCAAAAACATCACCTTCCACCGTGGCTAACGGCTAGCTGTGTGACAGTCCTCACACAGTAACAATGTAGAATTAGCTTCTGAGAATGACAGTGCCCCTCTGTTGATTTGCAGGGATTGACCTGGAAAATATTGTGTACTACAAGGATGACACACACTACTTTGTGATGACAGCCAAGAAGCAGAGTCTGCTGGAGAAGGGGGTCATCCTACATGTGAGTAATTAAAGCCCCCATCTGGGGTTGGGTGGGTGGGTGGGGTGGGGGTGTGTCTGTGCACAGAGGGACCATCTGAGGCCAAGTAAGTGCATCACTATGCTAAGAGTAGTTATTGAGAAGTATTACAGGAGTTCAGCAAGATACTGAGTTAAGTGCTAAAGTTGCCTCCCTTAATGGGACAGCCCCATCTGGGCTGTATTGGTTGTGAACAAAAACCCAGCTCAAGCACACCTAATGAGGCGCTTTTCTGATCGGACGCTTGGGTGAAACGCAGTTATGTCAGCATACTGAAATGCTAGGTTACATGTACAAAATGATATGTACAAAGACATTTTTCATATGTACAAATGGCTAATATCAAAATTCAGCCATGTTACACTGAACAGTTAGGCTCACATCCCCTCACACAAACTGAATAGGTTTTATTCTAACGCATTGCAACTCAGCTTTTCCTGAATTCTTTTGTGTAACTTGGGTCTGGAATTTTGACTCCAAAAAGGCTTTTATTTCTCATATAACCCACAGTAAAGGGAAACTAGCATGTGTCCTGAGATGTTTTTTGTAATGAAGGGTAGGTATGTGCAGCTTCAGGCAGGCTAATTGAGGTGCTGAGCAGCGGAATGTGGGGTGGATCTGGGAGGCTGTGCCCTTTGGAGCTGGCTTTCAAACTGAGCTGCTCTGCCTCTAAACCTGCTGGCTGTGTGACCTTTAGTGAGGCCCACAGTGGTCAACGTTTGGGGTGTAGGGGAGACACCAGACGGGCCCCCCAGGCCTGTCTGCGAGGTTTCCTCGCACTGTTGACTGACTGCTGCATCACTATTTGGGCTATGTGGTTGTCTGTTTTTTGAGTGTCCAAGTATTCATTTATTAATGTATTAATTGTCTCCAGGGCAACATGCGTATTAGTGGTCAGCAGAGGTCCATTTCTGTATTTGCTAAGGCACTTCAGGGTTAGTCTCTTTCCAAGAGTAGGGTTCCACTAGTGGAAACACTAACCTAGTTGAAAACTTGTTGCACTGCTGGCTGAAAGAGGTTTGGCCATTCCAGCGTGGAGTCGCTGTGTAGATGTGTCCCTGCACTGATGACATAAGGCTGTCCTGAACTGGTAGAGGAAGTGGCTCTCCGGGAAAGTTGTGTAGCACCAGTGAGAGAGCTCTTTTGGCAGGGGCAGCTGGATGGAATGAAAGGGAAACAGGACTCAGAGGAAGGGGAGCTCGCATGTCCTAGCCTTGCTGTTCTGGCTAGCATGACTCTAATGATCAGAGAGCTCAAACTGTACTGCTGAGATGGTCTGGAAGGTCTCCTAGGCCATCCATCTGAATCAATACAGTCAATATAGGTACCAACACACACACACACACACACACAAGCGCATGCTATGCACGCATATGCATACAAATATACACATACACATACAAATGCATACACACGCATACACACATACACATACAAACACACACACACATGCGTACACAAGGAGCAGGTGATGGACACAGCTGCGGTCTGTTCAGATGAAGCGCAGATATTGAAGCATTATTCTGAGTGTTGAGTCTTAAAAAAATGGAATGTGGTGTGTGATGACCTCTCCCTGCCTCAACCACACCCACCCCCCTGCTCCTTCAGGACTACATGGACACAGAGCTGCTCCTCTCCCGGGGAAATGTGGACCAGGCGGCCCTGCTCTCCTATGCCTGCGAGGCCGCTGACTTCTCCACCAATCACCAGCTGCCAACACTGGACTTTGCCATCAACCACTACGGGCAGCCGGACGTGGCCATGTTCGACTTCACCTGCATGTACGCCTCAGAGAATGCTGCCCTTGTGCGCCAGCGCAATGGACACCAGCTGTTGGTGGCCCTGGTGGGGGACAGCCTGCTGGAGGTGAGGACAGGGAGAGCAGGGGAGAGGGAGGGAGAAAGAGAGAGGGAGTGAGGGAGGAGGAGAGAGGAAGAGACAGATGGGGAGAGAGGGAGGGAGGAGGAGGGAGGGGAGGAGAGAGATAGGGGGAGAGAGAAAGAAGGGGAAGAGAGTGAATTTTTCATGAACCCGCAAACAATTCAAAGATATAAAGACATGGTACTTTTAAAGATTTACTAGAATCATTCCAAATTTTAAACTTGACCATCCTTCTAGTAGAGGACTCAGCTCTGAGAAGAGAGAGGGAGAGCTTTCTGTAGAAGAGAGGAAAGAGACAGACAGAGGCTCGAAAAAGAGAGAGATGGGGGAGGTATATGCCCTTACCTTATTATGTGGACCTTATTGTGTGTCTGTATTACACACTACAGTGCAGGTCACCCCACTGTACAGCTGTATTTGGATTTCCGATGAATTGCTACAGTATAACATTACAATATTAAAACTCTGCAGTGTGAGAACTGTCCATTCAGCGTGTCTGGGCTCATCATTGTGCTTGTAATGACAGTACATCATGTAAACGGTGCTCATAATGCATTACAAACCATGTTATAAACACAACCACTGTGCCCATCCGCAGCCTTTCTGGCCCATGGGCACTGGCATTGCCCGCGGCTTCCTGGCGGCTATGGACTCGGCCTGGATGGTACGTAGCTGGGCACAGGGCACCTCCCCCCTGGAAGTGCTAGCAGAGAGGTGAGTGGGCCTCAATCTTGTTGTCCTGTTAACGGGAGAATGGCCCCGATTCTGTTGCTGTTATCAATAATGGGAGAAAGGCCTCAATCCTTCTACTGTTATCAGCAATGGGAGAAAGGCCTCGATCCTGCTGCTGTTACCAGTAATGGGAGAAAAGCCTTGATCCTGCTGCTGTTATCAGTAATAGGAGAAGGGTCTTGATCCTGCTGCTGTTATCGGTAATGGGAGAAAATCCTTGGTCTTGCTCCTGTTATCAGTAATGGGTCAGTAATCTCTCTCAACCTTCCCTTCCCTTTTCTTAAAGGGAGAGCATCTACCGCCTGCTCCCACAAACCACTCCTGAGAACGTGAGCAAGAACCTCAGCCAGTACAGTATTGACCCCACCACCCGGTACCCCAACATCAGCCTGCACCTCCTGAGGCCCAACCAGGTGCATGTCCCACCAGAGCTGTGATGTCACACAGTACACCCTGGTGACGAGCATGAAGATGACAATGATGATACAAATGAAACTAGATACTGATCTCTGCCAAATAAATCCATCATGATAAGTCATTATAATCATAATGTGTAGCATAGCAGAAAGGAGCAGGGAACAGCTTTGATTCCCCGCTGGGGCACTGCTGCTGTACCCTGTGGAAAGGTACTTAACTTACAACTTCTTCAGTAACTATCCAACTGTATAAATGGATACAATGTAAAAATTGTAACCTAAGTAAGTTGCTCTGAATAAGACCATCTGCTTAATAATGTAATAATAATGATATTGTCATATTAAGAGGATGTTACTGTCTGCAGGTGCGGCACCTCATAGACACAGGGGAGTCCAGGGATCTGTGTATTGACATGGAGAGTGTGGTCAACGCCTCCACACCCAGGTTGGGGAGAAATGGTGAGCAGTCTGCCCGTGGTCTCTCGTATGCTCCTCTGATTGGATAGGAAAGGTTCTCAAGATTGAAACCATCACCCCAAACAATGCACACATTGATCTGCTCACAAGAACATTCTCTGCATTTTATCAGTGGCGTCTAAATGCAGTTGGAGATCTACCTTTGGAAAAAGCTAGTTCTGTATTTTTCTTTTTGCTGATGTTGGTGGTGACATTTGCTCAAGTGCTTGGTATGAATGAGAGTTATGAAATGATTTATGACTGAATGTCCCCATTAAGATTATGGTTGGGGTTGGAATTCATTTCTGGCAGATGTAAGATGTGTTGCTTCACTAGATACTTTGGAATTATTCTGTGAAATGTGGTGACGCAATTTTGTCCCGGATAATGCTCTGCCCTGGAAACTTGTGCAAGGTATCATTATAGGCAACAAAATTCAGAATGAACGATTCGTTTTTAAAATGGATGTATCTGCAGTCAGACTCAACATATGCAACATATTTGAATACAAATATGCCCCAACACTGTGTGGTGATGGGTCCTCTGTCTTATTTGTGACATGGACAGGACAAGAACTTTATTTATTTTGCTTGTTTTCAGTCTTTGTTTTGCATCCTCTTCAAAGTAGACACAAAAGGGGTGGCACACTAACAGCTTTAACAATGAATATCAAGATGCTGCCAGTGCAGTTTCCCTTTAATTAAAACTCTCTTTTTTGTTATTTAGAATTATCTATGACTGACTAACTGGCCAGTTAATTGGGCCAGATTGACGATGCAGAGGCGGGATTTGGTGGGATGACAGACAGAGCCATGTCGTTCACAGTGTTGCACTGTGTTTCCCAGAGTCCATCGCACGCTCCAGCAAGCTGCTGAGCTGGTGCCAGCGGCAGACAGAGGGCTACAGGGGCGTGGCCGTCACTGACCTCACCATGTCCTGGAAGAGCGGGCTGGCCCTGTGCGCCCTCATCCACCGCTACCGCCCTGACCTCATGTGAGTTCCTCCCCTTGCACCCTCTCGACTCCCACTACTCCACTGAGACCCTCAGTAACCCAGCCAGGTCAGTCAGCCCCTGACCTGGAGTCAGTCCTACCACATGTCAGCTGTAACGCTCCTAAACATTCTCAATAAAACCTGAACTTGGGCTGAAAAAATTCCAGTAAGAGTTATTGTCTCTTTACTGCCACTGCATCACTAGTTCTGCTGTGCCTGACTTTAATGGAAATGTGTCATGTCCTTAAATCCATTATCATGACCAAGGAGAAGCTGCAGTGCAGTGAGATGGAGCCCATTTTGTGGAGACATGTCCTGTGTTGTCAGTCATGGCTGGGGGTTGAGGGCTTGCTTCCTGAGGCAGTTTTAATGCTCTGTACTCTGTAGTATGCCACACTGGCTCAGAGCACTATTGCAGTGTGTGTGTTATTAATGCACTGTGCAGACCCAAGTATATCATAGCCACCATGGCAGTGGAAGGCTCCTGGCCCAAGTCAGGGTAGCGGGAAGTAGAGTGCTTCAGGCATAAATTGTAGCAGTGGTGGGTAGAGGGCTCCAGGCCTAGGCTGTAGCAGCAGTGCTGTTTGTAACAGAAGCAGACAGTAGCCTATTACAATCTGTCACTGAAGTCACAGTCCCTAACGGTATCCCATAATGTCAGCATAACAGACAGGGAGGAGACCCTCTGCTGGATCATTTATACACTGATTTTTCTGACTCAATTCCAACCATCATTATAGCTGACCTTTCAGCTTATGTGAGTTTGTTTTCTGCTTAGTTAGTTTTTATGGCTTTGTTGCATGAGACAGTGTGATCAGCGTATTAGGAAGTGAGCAGCCTTGGCCAGGCAGCTGGCATTGGTGTCAATGTGCAGTACCTCTGGGGTGACAGACAACCTTGCATGGGTTTGGGGAGGAACATGAGGGTCCAGCGGTCCGAGGGTCTGTGTATCAGGATGTGTGTTCCCGTTGTTAAGATTGGTGAGTGCAGGAAGGAGGCTGAATTTGTTCTTGCAAACTGCAGAATCTATAGTGGGTGATAGCTGTTTCTGACCCCCAAAACAGTGACTTTGTGTCCCTGGAAGAGAGTGACATGGAGCGGAACAACCAGCTGGGCTTTGACGTGGCTGAGCGCGAGTTCGGCATCTCCCCCATCATGACGGGCAAGGAGATGTCCTTCGTGGCCGAGCCTGACAAGCTCTCCATGGTCATGTACCTCAGTCAGTTCTATGAGATGTTCAAGGACACGGTGCGCCCTGGTGGTGAGCAGCCAAATCTTGCCCTGTCATACAATACCGCTAGCAGCAGCCTGTCTACACTACGCAGGTGAAGCTCTCTCTCTGTCTCTCTGCAGAGAACCATAACCTGAGTCCAGAGGAGAGGGCGGCCCTGATCGCCAGTACGAAATCTCCCATCTCCTTCCTCAGTAAGCTGGGTCAGAGCATCTCCCGGAAGCGCAACCCCAAGGTACGGCACGCAGTGCATCTGTGGTAGTGGTGTAACGGATTGTAGTTGATCCGTGATCCATACGGATCACCCCACCACAGTTCGGCACGCATGTCAACCGCAGATTAATTGCGGTTTAACCATAATAGTGTGAAATACAGTTTTACAGCCACTGTTACTTTTTAAAGTAATAATTCCCTAAATCTCGTTGCAGAGTTGCAGTGAAAAGATACAAGCACCACTTTAAAAACCAGCAAACTTACCAGCAAAGACGAAGGCTACGTCTGAAATTGCTCACTCGTTCACTCACTCACTATTCACAGTCATACAATAAATTAATAATTTTCTGGATATAGTTTTATGTTTCCAAGTTTATTCAAACATTTGTATGAACATCTTTGTGTCTAACTGTGCCAGCTAGCTAGCTAAGTGACTAGCCAGTGGCAACACATTAACCTGCTAGCTAGATAATACCGCTACCTATCTAGCTATCACTAGCTAACTTAATGAAAGAACTAGCACCCAGCTTCATCTGTTCAAATTAGTTGAAACTAACGTTAGCTAGCTAGCTGGCAGTTAAGTCCAGCAATCAAGTGTAAAATGTATATATATGCACTATATAGTGAATAGGGAGCGATTTCGGACACAGCGGTCGAAGCTGTCGCAATATTACGGACTCCTGAGTCCGGTGGTTCCTACACCGCAATGGAAATTATGGCTACCACAAAAGCAAAAGTTCCTTGCTTTAAGTGTTCTTTAAGTAATTAACGGAAAGCAAAGTTATATTTGTCTCCCCTCCCCTTTTTTTTGTTGCTGATCCGAAAAATGATCCGATCCGTGACTCAAAAACTGTGGTACGATTCGAAATGTGAGTTTTGTGATCCGTTGCACCCCTAATCTGTGGGCTCCGCTGTTACACAGGCAGGACAGTAAGTGGAAGCTAGTGACTGAGACAGTCTTCCTGTCACTCTTCTTCCCAAAGGACAAGAAGGAGAAAGATGCAGACATCATTGGGAAGAGGCGAAAGACCAGCCAGGCTGGCCAGTCTGAGGACGTGAGTGGCTGCAGGAGAGGAAGTGGCTGGTGTCATTTAAGCAGGGCCATTCTGTTCCCCAGAGACCCCTCCCTGAATGCACCCCCAATCAGACCCAGAGTGCTGAGACGTGTGTCCCCCAGGAGGAGGTTTCACGGAGTCACTGTGACGACCAGCCCTTGCTGGGCCACACCCTGAGGGCTGAGGCAGCAAATGGTGCAAACAGCAACAAAGTGAAGTCCATGGCCACCCAGCTGCTGGCCAAGTTTGAGGAGAGCACCCCAGTTCAATCATCTGGCCTCAGGAGACAGGTACAACGGGGGAGCATGGGTGCAGTGATGAAGCTACTGTGAGGTAAACAGCGTTGTGCATACACCACTTTAAATTCCTTCATCTGGACCCACTGATTCCCTTATCCCTGACATCTGGATACAGATACAGATATTTCATTCTCAATGTGAGTCATTTCTCTGGGTAAAAAAAGGCAACAGATGATTATGTCATGTAGGACAGTGTCATGGGCAGAAGTTGTCATTCACTCCCCATTGGGGGTGAAGTTGGGCATGTGCAGGGCTCTAGTGACCTCACTGTTGAACTTTGTTTCCAGCAGACAAATATTGACTGTGTGCGCCTTGAGTGCTTGGGTGACAGGGGGAGGTACCCAGAGTGCTGAGTGTGTGCTTTTTGGTGGTGAGTGGGTTCAATGGCCCTGCAGGAGGTTCTGGGAGAAGTCAGAAACACATTAGCACTGAGCACTGAGTGGGGTCTGCAGCCAACGCTGCACTGAAGCTCTGTTTGTGGAGAAAATCAGCAGTCCATCTTTGAATCTTACTGTTCTGTTCTGTGTGTTGAGAATAGCACAGGTTATTATAGCACTGTGCGATTGACTGACATTTATCCAGATATGATCTGACATTCTGTATGCAGTGCTTTTGTGGCCTTATTATATCCCCTTATGATATCAGTAGATAAGTTGATCATGAAGCCTGGGGGATAATATCAGCCAGGTTTCCTTAGCTGTCTAACTGTAAATGTAAAATTGTGTTTGGTGTGTGTTTGTGGTCACATCTCCTAAGGGCTTCCCCTCTTTGTTATCCTCTCTGAGCTGGAATCCTCCTGCCCCTGGAGTCAAGGCAGTTCTTTCACTATTCTCTGAAAAACTCTTGATGTGCCAAGAATGGATTTGGTTGTGTGTCCCAGATTTCTGCTGTTATGAGTCATTATGTATTGCATTTGGCTCATTATCTGTGAAATCCTTTTGGGTTTATTTTTTTCTCGCTTTTGGCTGAGGCTTTGATTTACTCCCCTGTTCCCTGTGTTGTGTGCATTAATTTCCTTTGCCATTGCCTTTACCATTGTTTTTTCTCCCAGCATGCCTGCCTATCCTCCCACATATCACATGTCATATCCACATATCATTTCCTTGACACCCCCTCAACACGCCCCTTCACTGATCACAGGGGGAGTCCTTGCCCAACATGGACTTCCTGCGGTGCCCTTCTCTGCCCCCTGTCCCCCTGAAAAGCTCGGCATGCCTGGCCCCCGTCCCTGCATGGAGACAGGTAAAGCAGCCCCCCACACCCTCATAGTCCCAGCAGCCCCCTCACCTGTCTGTCTCTGTCAGTCTCTTCGTGTGTTCACGAAGGTAGACAGGTTGTACTTTGTCTAGTGGTGGTTTTAGAACACCATAGAGTTGTCTATCTAAAGTGCTAACAAACTGATCTTTAAGTTGACTTCATATAGCAGTTCCAAGGTAGTGCAGCAGTTAGAGTATGAATGAATGCATGAATGAGAGGCTGTTCAGAGGGAGGTGATGTCACAGACAGCTGTGCTGGGGCAGGGTCGCGCTCTGTCCCATCATGCTCTTTCTGTCTCTCTCCCACGGCGGCGCTCTGGTCTCTCAGAGACGCACTCGGCTGCAGGAGCAGCTCAGCGTGCGCTTTAAGGAGAAGGTGAAGTGTAACACGCTGCCTGGGAAGGCAGATCAGGTATGCACCCTGGCCTCTCCCCCTCCCAGTCCACACCCACCCCGAGAAAGTGCACTAGCAGTAGAGACAGAGGTAGATTAGTTTTTCTTACGGTGAGTCCTGATGGATTGAGTTTGGTGAGGAGGGCTGAGCTCTTGAGTATGGGCCTAGCTGTGTGCTGTTGCAGCTGTTTATGGAACCACATCTCTATAGGAACCGCCTTTGGGTGGACCTCTCTGCAGACTGAAGGCTGGGATCAGGTGAAGTAACTGAACAGGGTAAAAATATATGCTGGAACAAGCATTTTCCCAGCTTCGGTCAAAGGTTTTCAAAAGCAGTAAACTGAAATCCCATCTGTTAAATCAGGATAGATTGAGCTCATCTCTTGGGTGAGGGAGCTAGGACACTGAGTTTCTTCTCTCTGGAACTGCTTTCTTCAGTTTTTCTACAGTTCTGTGTTTTACCACTGAGCATCAGCCCTGTGTTTTACCACTGAACATCAGCCCTGAGTTTTACTACTGAGCATCAGCCCTGCGTTTTACCACTGAATACCAGCTCTTTGTTTTACCACTGAATACTAGCTCTGTGTTTTACCACTGAGCACTAGCTCTGCATATTACTACTGAACATGAGCTCTGTTTCCCAATATGCACTGCAGTTACTCCCAACCCTTCCCTACCCTTGTGAAATATCCAAAATATTTTTGTAGCATTAACTAAAAAAGCCATGGTATGTTTGGCATTTGAATTTGAAAGTACAATAAAGGGTCTATCTCCAGCGGTGCCACTGTGATCTGTGTTGTGTTTTTTCCCCACTTGTCCTGAGGTTAGCCCGCATTGCCTTTGTAGCATTAGTGTTAGCATTAGCATGTAGCATGTAACATTAGCGTTAGTGTTGTGTGGGTATGGTGGGCAGTCCTGTGTAGATGCCAATGCCAGCAGCATATGGTGAGTGTTACTGTGAATGGGTGTGAAGTGTAGCATTATCAAGGGTAAATATGTGAGCTACAAGTGTGAACTGTCAGTGTGTCAGCATTGTTGTAGGTGATCAACAGTATTAGTGTTAATCTGAATGAAGGTGATATGCAGTCGCAGCGTGGATATTGATGAGCAGAAGAGTGAATGTTGCTGTGTAAAGCCACACATGCTTGGTGTGTGTGTAGGTCAGGTAGAGTGTGAATCTGAATGTGGATATTGGTGTGTACTGGTGAGCAGCAGTATGAATGTTGCTATATAAATCCACACAGGCGTGGTGACTGCACGTGATGCTGAGTCTGTCCTCTCCTGTCTCTCAAGGCCAGGACTGATTTGGCCTCACGCTGCTGCCCAAAGAAAACCATTTTGCTCTCCTCCACCTGCTCATCGCTCTCTCTGCACTCACAGGTGACCCCCTGTGCCCTTTCCCCTTCTCCTTCTCTTCCTCCTCCTCCTTGGCTTTGCTGTCAATGTCACACATTCCTCACATAATACGCTTAAGAAATGACAGGTACCTCATCCTTCATTGGTCTCATCGGTAAAATCTGCTCTCCAGAAACTGGCTTTGCAGCTTCAGTGTGCTGTTGCTTTCAGGCAGTTCACTTTTTCAGCCCTCCAGTCCTTACAGAAATGCGCCCTCTACCTGTAACAAAGGATTCTCCTGATTCTCCCATCAGTTGCTGTGCTGTAAATGCATTGCCCTGCTCTAATTTAGCACAGTCATTATGCACAGGCTGCCTGAGGCCCAGTGTTCTGGAGAGAAAGGGAAAACCCTCCTGTCCCTTTGTGCTAGGCCATCTTTGGTGGTACAGTGTGAGGACTCTGTGTGGCTGTGGCAGTGGCTGTGAGGAGAGGGACTGATGGGTCATTGTGACATCAACTGGATTGTGCCAATCATAGAAGAGAACAGTCTCCCTTTTTGGAGAGTCCAGCTGATACTCAGTGGATCTCAAATGTTACCTCAGAGATGGTGGGCACTGATCTCTGTCGCTCTACCCCTGTAGCATTTCAGCACAGAGGTGGAGGTGTGCATGGCACAAGGAGAGCCTGTGCTGGACTGGGTAGCCTGTTATTGTGACCAACCACTCCAGCTGCTATGCTGCTGAACAGATTGTCAGTGGAGTGGACCTGAGCCCCATTGGATTGTGGGATTGGCTGTAATCTCTGGTTGCAGTGGTGCTGACGTGTGACTCTTTGTAATGTTTGACCATAGGGAAGATGTCAAGGCAGTCATTGTTGTGACTTATTTTAGTTAAAGACAGTTCATAAGTTTAAAAATGGTTGATAAAGACGTGTTAAAACATGATATTTACAGTATTTACGGATGTTTATACAAGAAATTTTATAGTTATTGGAATGACAATTGACTCTCATTGACTTCAATTCATTTTTCAAAGTCTTACCGCTCGGTCACCTTTGTCCCGAAAGCCACTGTACCACATATGCTGCCTCAGGTCGAATCATCCAACACTCATTGAAAGCCATACTGACCCGCACTCGTCTTTTTGTCGTTCACTCATCCCTCCATCCTCCCATTCACCTCAGTTCAGTTTTAAGATCTTACCGCGCGGTCACCTTTGGCCTGACAGCCACCGTACCACATATTCTGCCTCGGGCCAAATCACCCAACTCTCATTGAAAGCCATACTGACCCCGCACTCGTCTTTTACTTATTTATTCATTCTTCCATCCTCCCATTGATTGCAATTCATTTTTCAAAGTCTTACCCCTTGGTCACCATTTGACCAATAGCCACGGGACCTGATATGCTGCTTTGGGTCATGTGACCCAACACTCACCAATGGTGAATGTGTCCCTAGCAACCATATTGTTTATCCTATTAACCACCTAGCCACCACTTAGTAACACCCTAGCAACTGCCTAGCAACCGCCCAGCAACCACTGAGCAACACTTTGGCAACCACCCAGCAACGCCCTAACAACGCCCAGCGACCATATTGTTTACCCTAGCAACCATTTAGCAACACCCTGGCAACCGCCAAGCAATGCCCTAGCAATGCCCCAACGACCATATTGTTTACCCTAGCAACCCCCTAGGAACCACTTAGCAACACCCTAGCAACCACCCAACAATGCACTAGCAGCCAAATCATATACCTTAGTAACCATCTAGCAACGCCCTAGCAACCACCTAGTAACAGCCTAGCAACCACCTAGTAACACCTAGTAACCACCCTGGTAACCACCTAGCAACAGCCTAGCAACCACTTAGCCACATCCTAGTGATCGTCTCATATACGTCACCATGTTTTCGCTTTCGGGTTGCAAGTACACTCTGCATTTTCTTCAGGAAATGCACTTTCCTAGTGTATTTATGCATTTCTACATTTCCACATTTATTTATTTCAGTTTCTCTACATTTCTACATTTATTTATTTCTTTATTTCTACATTTCCATGTTTATTTATTTCTGTATGTCTGTTTCCGTATGTTAATTGAGTGGGTGGTCCTATACCTCAGTATAAAGCAGGATTGGTTATAGCGGTGCAATTGGCTCCACTGCTACTGTCTTGACTTCACTGGGGTTATGCACGTGACGTCACCGTAGGTGGAGTCATTGCGGGTTCCACCCACTGAGTGGCAGAAAGACATACTGAGTCGCAGCGTTACCGTTCAGCTTGAATGCCGCGAAAACATAAAAAACCCATCTAAAAAGGGGAAGAGCTGTTGTGCGATTGACTGTGCAAACATTAACAAGAAATTGGAGCTATCTTTTTACAGACTGCCAAAAGCTAAAGAAAAGAGAAGCAAATGGATCGCTGCAATTCGCAGAAACAACTGGAATCCAGGCACCGAAACGTGTAGCTTACAGTTTTCCAGATAAAAGTTGTAATAAAATAAAAATATTTGTACAAACCACATACAACCAGAATATCCATTGGTGTCCTCATCACTTTAATTTCGCCAACAAATCCCGCCTTGAAGTATGACCAAGCATCAAGGCTTTTACGGACATTCTAAAACGCTTGACGTGAAACGGCTTAACGTGGCTTAATGTTCCAAAACAGTGACCAATGATCACCAAATTTCTCTCGGACATCTCTTGTCATAAACACGTCCACCTGTCAAAAAATAAAAACGGAAATTCTATGATTGTGGACGTTATCTTACATTAAGCGTTTTCCTCTCCATTGATGCCCGTTATAAAGAAAAGGCTTAATGTGGCTTAATGTTACAAAATAGCGTCCACATTTGTCTGACTATCAAAAAAGCAAAACTAAAATCCAAGGAATATGGTAGTTAGGCCGACGTTACGTTCAGCGCTGTCCTCTCAGTTTTTCTTTTTTGTTAGTTGATCGCTGTTTAGAAAATTAAGCTACGAAGCGTTTTCCTTATAATGGACATCAACGGAGAGTTTTGCTTTTTTAATGACCATACTCCTAGGATTTCGGTTTTGATTTTTTTTGACAGGAGGAAGTGTTTCTGTCAGGAGGAAGTGTTTCTGACAAGAATGTCCGAGAGAAATTTGGTGATCATTGATCGCACTTTTGGAACATTAAGCCACGTTAAGCGTTTTAGAATGTCCCGGCTTTTGTATGCCCTCAGACTTTGCTTTGTTTATTTCCCCGGGGTCGAAATCAGGTACATATAAATGTCAGGAAACCCCGATTCCTGGCCACATGTCAATGGACATGGACCACTGGTACTTTGCTAAGTTGTAAGGATCACTGTCGAGTCCAACTGCTTTTAATTTAGGCAGATAATCATTTGTTTTATGCCCGGCTTCGCAGTTTCCCCTACTAAAGGTAGCCACATGTCGCAGCATTTTTTGCCACTCAGTCCGACTGAGAGGGCATATTCCAGTGGGAAAGTGACGTCAGTGCATACCCTCTATACGGGAGGTTTTCCTTTAGCTCGCTACTAGCCGCTTAGCTAAACTGAGTTGTCGACAGCTTGAATGTAGCCCTGTGTTATTGATGGAAAGTTTTGTACGAGCCATTGCGTGGTTCGCCCAGCTGACCAATCCTGCTTCAGACTGATGTTAGGACCACCCACCAATTAACGTACGGACACAGAAATACAGAAATAAATAAATGTAGAAATGCATAATTAAATAAATGAATAGATGTAGAAATAAATAAATGTAGAAATACAGAAATAAATAAATGCAGAAATGCATAAATAAATAAATGTAGAAATACATAAATAAATAAATGTAGAAATGCAATGCATAAATAAAAAAAATAAATGTAGAAATACAGAAATAGCCTTTTTCATTACCAAAATGTATTTATTTTTCATGTATTTATTTATTTATGCTTATGTCATGTTATGCTTTTTGTCCTCCATAATGTTGTAAAAACACCTACACAGTGACATGGCAGTGTAGTCTAGTCTCATTATAGTCTTGGTGGAATGCTTTGTGTGAGGGTGCTATTTTTTAGCAGTCTATCCAGTCTTCTGTGGAAAGGTACCTCACTACGATCTTTGCTGTATCAAACTTTGTGACTGCGTGTCTTTGCTGTCTTAAGCTTTACTTCCCCCTATGTAGCTGAGTGTCTTTGCTTTCTGAACCTTTACTTTCTCCTGTGTAACTGGGTGTCTCCTCTCTCTCCTGGAAACTGAGAAGAAGGCATCGTGCTTCTTCATCAAGCAGTGGCACCTGGCCTTTGGCCTCCGTGCTGGGTGACCCCTCCCCTCCTCCAACACTCTCCGACAGGTACCCCCACGGGGCAGGCAGTGGGGGCATGCGCTGACCTCTAACCCCAGCCATCTGCACACATGGGGCTTCCATTCACACCAAACTCCAGAAATCTGACCTGGCGGTCACCACAGTTACGTGCAGTTCCTGTCCAGTGGACTGTAGTGGGCTTGTGTTTCGGAACCCCACTCAGTTTTCCCACATTCCACAACCAACTTCTACATCCTGTTAGGTGTAGCCTGCAATCCTGTGGTTCTGTTCACTATGGAAACACTGATGTTTCAGCAGGACCAAGAAGGACAGTCACCTTCATTTAAACAGATTGTTTTAAATGGATCGGGCTGTATGGATCATAAATGCTGCATTGCAGGCAGGATTGGCTTCACTTGGGTTTTTCTAAGATGTGTTCACTCCAACCTGCCCTATGACTGTCCCTGTGTGGTTTTTACAGGCTTCAGCCTTTTGATAATGTACTTTCTTTTAAATTCTGGCCATAATTCCTTTTATTTTAACGCTGTAAATGTGTCTTTATTTCGAATTGCTGTTGAGTAGTTTGTGCCAGGCCAGCATGAACACTCCTCCAGTATCCCTGCTCTCTGCTTGTTAGCCACAGGGCAGTATGTCAACCGTAACAATAACCAGCCTTTAAGAGTTCTTTGTGGTTACTGGGTTGCCAAATTCAAGCACAAATTGATGACAGCTGCAGTTGTGCGGGTGTGTTTTTTTGTATTTCTTTTTCTGATATTTTTGTGCTGTAGAGCACTGTAGGGTATGAAGCATGTGACACTGTCTGCTGTTATGACTCTTGCACCACTTGGAGTTAAATAACTACAATACCAGGTGGTGTGAATCTGTGGAAATGGCTCTCACTCTCCCAGTAGCGTCTGCTCTGTCCGGTGTATCTTTATTTTGATAACATCCTTCATCCCTCATCGTCACTAAAATGTAGTTTCCAAGCCATCTTAAAGTACGTCATTCTCATTTGTTCTCCAGCAGTCTTTCTACCTTGTATGCTTTGCTTCATAGGAATTTCCTCTCTGACTTCCTCAGGCTTCCCTTTATCTCTCTTACCTCTGTCCTCTCTCTCCTTTTCTCATGGTAGAGATATGTTAAGATGTACACAGGGGGAGTGAGCTCATTGGCTGAGCAGACAGCCAATCAGCTTCAGTCTCCAGAAGAGCCTAAGACCCTTCTTGACAGGAAGCAGTTGTGAGTCTTGCAGTAGTGTAGGCATGGAGACCAGAGGGTGAGCTGGCCCCGCCTAGTGACTAACGAAGTGCAGTTGTTTGTGTGGAGTGTCTGCCTGGCCCCTTTGCTTAGGTGACCCCTCCTGTAGAAGTAGATAGTAGGATTCTAACCCTGTGTGCTGTCAAATGCTTACACTGTTAATGCTGATGTGAATGGAATGTTTATGGCCTTCTAAGGTTGTTGTCTCTGAGGCCTGTGCAGGTATTCCAGGGCATTGTGTTTGTTGAAATGGTTGAAATGGGGAGGGGTGGTCGCAGGGTGTGTGGTTGGGGATGTGGTGGGGGTGAGGCTTCACCTGGTGGGTCACTCTTTGTACCTTTCTCCACCCCTTGAGCACCACAGGTGTGCCCGTGTACTTCAAGCTCCGGTACGGCTGAAGGTCATCTTCAAACCGACAATCAAGTGTGATCATGTGGATTCCATACTAAAGATTTGGCTCAGGGTGTTGCAGACCTTCTGGGGGTCTGGTGTGTCCTCCACCCTGAAACTTTTGTCTCCCTTCCAGAGCTCCCTGCGGAAGGAGTTTCCCCAGAACATCGGGGGCAGTGATGTGTGCTTCTTCTGCCGGAAGCGGGTGTATGTGATGGAGCGGCTGAGCGCTGAGGGCAAGTTCTTCCACCGCAGTTGCTTCCAATGCGACTACTGTGGCACCACACTGCGCCTCTCTTCCTACGCCTTTGACGTGGAGGACGGTGAGTCCCACTCGCAGCGCGGCGGATCAGCAATGGCAGCGTTTAAAGCAGCCCTCTCATCATGTAACTGGTGGCATGTACTCGTATGTGTAAATTGTGTACTCTGACTGTCTCAAGTTTTTCCTCACCCTCACTTTTACCCAGCATGCTCTGTGGTATTGCGCTGCAGCTGTGTCTCCCCTCACTGTAAAGCCCTTGGAGGTGAATGCATGCAATTGCACTATATGAAGTTCACTATCTTTATTACAGCATCAGTGTGAATAGAGTTACGCATGCTAATGTTTGGGAAAACTCCAGTAATGATGGAGAAAACCAAAGGGTGTGTGTATTGGAGACATGTGAGCTCGCTGCATCCATGCGCAAATGCAGTCTGACACGGAGAGAGTGTCTACTGGTCATATTATCACTCCTCATGCAGCGCACATGACAGGATCACACAACCCCCCTCAGGAAAACCGCATCCTTTGAAAGGTGTGTTTGTGTTTGTGTGTGCATGCATGTGTGTGTGTGTTTGTGTGAGTGAGTCAGTCAGTGTTAGGTCCAGGAGGCCTTGTGGGCTGCTCCCTTTGTGTGGTAGGAGTTAACGGTTTTTGCTGCATTCCCTCTGGCGTTTTGCCCCAGCAGACAGACTGGTGTTTTTGTCCCCCCATCTCTCGGTGTCATGAGGTCTCCTTTGTATTCCAGGACAAGTGGTGTATTGTTACTCCCCACAGAGCAGCCATTTCTTCCAGACCCCTCAGTGACATCCCCCACCCCCCTCCTGCCTTCCTCTAAAGGACACATGGCTTCCAGATTGCCTGAGGGGGTCTGAAGTGAGAAGGAGATAAATCTGGCATTAATTACATGTTTTAACGTCCCTCTTAACATATACATGCTGTAAACTGCTCCACAGATGGCTCAGCCAATCAGAAGTTGCCTTTTTGGTCGCGGGGGCAGTCTGAATGGGAGCTGGGCTTAGGCTCTCAAGCCTTCCTCCACGGGGATAAATAGGAGGGTGCTGGCATGTTTGGTTGTAGGTGGGTCTTGAGCCGGGGTTGGGTTTGTCAGAGCGGACAGCTGGGCTTCTCACTCTCTCACTTTCTTTCCCAGGGAAGTTTTACTGCAAGCCTCACTACTGCTACCGGCTGTCGGGGCATGCCCAGAGGAAGAGGCCTGCCCCCACTGGCACGCTGCCTGCCACTAAGGTACAGAGTACAGTCCACTCTCCACACACCCTCACACATGTCCTCTGCCAGTCACAGTCTGAGCCTTAGTGAAATGTTTAATCTAGTGACTCAACTGCACCATGTAGGATTGGGTGTCACTAACTGTCCAATAGCTCTGTCCTTAGAACATTGCAGTCACTTTAAATCTGGAGCTAAAAGACTAGTGCAGCTAGTTAAGTGAAAGATTTATACTTTCATTTGTGTCTGAAATATTACAACACCTGTTGGTTGGCACAGTATTTACTTGTATTGAAATTGCCAAAATAGAGAATGGATTTGTATTGCTATCAATATCCGCTAGTTAAACGTCATATCAATGGATGTGCCCCCGGAAATCTTAGCTTAGCTGCATAGAACTGAAAGAGAATAGAAAACAGAGATAAATAGTGAAATTGGTGCCTGCATCCTCTGTGTCCCTTAGAGCCCAGATAATAGACCCTTGTATGACGCATCCTGGTGATTATACTCAGACCTCTTTTGGTGGGAATCTCTATGGCATAGATGCCTGTAGATACAGGGCATAGGCCACAGTTCTAAATCTTAGGGCCACTAAATGCCAGCAGACCAGAGGATGAATAGGGAAGTCCACTTGTTTAGCAAGAGGTTTATTCCAACTGCCATCGGACTCCAAAGCAAGTCTGTACAGTACACAGTATGTTACCACATCGTCAGACTTTCCATGTAAATGATGCTTTTTCATGTTGTTATTGCTGTGTGTTGGCCATACTTTCTGGTCATGTGTGTTTATGTGATTGACTGTTGACCAGCTGTGGAGCAGGTTTCCTCTTGCAGGGAGAGCAAAGCATACTGTGACATCAGAGCTAAGGTGGTATAACCCTCTCTAAATGTCCCTCCCCCTGTCGTACCCAAGGAGAAGCAGGCCCCTGTTCCTGCACCCACCTCCATGGACGGTCCAGGACGGGCCGCGGTCGCCCTGGTGGAGCTCCACCCCTCAGGTACTGCCCTCTCCTCCCTGCACGGTGTGGTGCGGCTGTCCCTATCGACCGCTGCCTCCCTGCACTCTTTTAGCCGCTCACTCTGCCAGGCAGCGCCCTGGACCTCTCATCAGGTGGTCCACAACCTGCTAGATGCCCTCTTCCTGGGCCAGCTCATCCGCTTTGGGGTGCCCTTCCTATACTCTCAGTGCTGGCTTGTGGGACAGATAGCTAGGGAGCATTAGGACAATATGAGAGAAAGTGAAGGCTGCTATCCACAATGCCTCAGGAATACAGCCTTCTGCGGTGGCTTTCAATATGTGTTTGTGTTTGTCTGCTCTTAGATATATGCATATACCTTCCTCATCACCTCTTTTCTCTGCAGTCATCTTTAGCGTGTCACCTTCTGTCTTGCAAACTAGCTGTCTGTAAACTCTGTGTGTAAATCGAGCTGCTTAGTGTGGTTTTTGCCCGTACTGCACTTGCTGTACTGTAGTAACTTTTTTGTTCTCATGCTGTCGTGCCTTTGTATTTCGGGAGGGTGTAGCAGTCTGTCACCTTTTGACAGTGGATTTGGCAGCTGAGAGGCTATGTCACGGCTGATGGAGGTGGAACGGTGCGCCCTCCCAGAAACTCTGCTTCCTGTTCTTTGGCTCTGAAACAAAACCATCCAGGCAATACCCAAGCCAAACTGGATAGAGGGGTCTCTCATTTGGAGCTGGGCTCAGTTTTAGCATGCAGTGCTACGTCTGGCTCAAACCCTGAGCAGTAGCATCTGTGGCATTGTAGCACATTAGCCTCATAATGCTAATGAGGGTATGCTTTCAGAGGCTTCATTTTGCCTGGCTGTGCCTTTGAAGGGCAGACTCTGTTGTGATTGTAAACTGGAGCAGACTGTGACTATCCTCTGTGAGCTTTACTTTTCCCCTTCCTATCAGAGCAGCTCTCTCTAGAGCTTGTAGGTGTATCAGAGCTTGTGATTGGTCCAGAGAGGTTTCCCTGCATTCAGAGCACTGTCATTCTATTAGAGTTGGTCCATGTGTCAGAGGTTGTCATTGGTCCTTTAATTCACCCCCTCTAATCAGAGTAGCTGTTGTTGAGGGCTGGTGCCTGTATCAGTGTTCCTGCATCCAATGGTTCTAACCTGCTAATCGTCTGCACGCTAACCACAGTACAGCCTGTAGTCTCTGATTTACTATCTGTGCATGTGGAGAGTTTGCAGGGGTTCAGCTAATTAAAACTTGATTAGTACTAGTCTGTATTTAATTTTGCATGTTCTCTCATGCATGCTTTAATACAGAATATTAAGAAAAATGTCTAATTAATCTTTTGCCTGAAAATGTGGATTTCTTTGAGCTTGCACAGCTTTGCTTAGAGGAATCTGCCATTTTGGTTTCTGGATATTGTTTTTGATTTGGGGCACTGATCCCAAGCCACCACAGTAGCAGTTTTTAAAAACTGAAAATAGGGCGATGTATGACATCTGTGCGATTGGGTTAATCTGTAGCCCCTTTCAGACATGGACTGCAACCCTGAACTTATCTAGACATTACCCGGAGGAGTTGTATGTGAGAACGCAAATGTCCGAATCAGTTGGACCGGACATTAAACAGACTTTACCCTGCCAGCTCCCTAGTACAAAGTCCGTGTAATGTCCGATTGAGTCCATGTGTGAATAGAGCAGGTCATTATCCAGAGAATTCACAGCGAGCGAGTGGGTGTGTTGATGACGTTTCTATCATGTGACTGGCGCGAAACCGGAAGAATTCGTGCACAAAGTTTAGCTGCTTCGTACTCTTTTCTGCTTGCATGTATATGTTGCTTTCCACTCATTCGTTGATACTGCGGATACGTCCAAATACATGTAGTATTGATATCAGCGCAAAAACAGTCATCATTACGGATGAGTCGGTAGCCTCGTCCGCCATCTTCGATGTGCTGTAAACAAAACACTGCAATTTCCGCAGCGTACTTTTTGCGTCATGTCCTGCCTCCTGCACACTCTACCCAGGCGCTACCCCTCACCTAATCCAAACGGAGTGTTTCCAGTACGTGAGAACGCATCTGACACGGACAGTCTTGTGTGTCACAGTCAGAGAAAACGCATAAATGGCAGGATTGAATCACTGCACATCAACCATGTTGAATGCATGAACTCATGCTCAAGACACCACTGAGGCAAAACACATTCATCTTTCCAGCTGACATTCAACGGTTAAATTATCACAATTTTTGTAGTGGTCAAATGTTCTATCATCATGACCCTCTCTACCACTCAACACTTATGTTCAAATTTAGCAACAAATGTGGCTGCTTTTTTGCTAATATTTTTAGCTTTGTTGTTTAACCTTATTTAAAATATCCAATTGTTATCACTCTCTTCTTAGTACAATTTCCCCTCCAGGACGTTTTATACTTGTGATTGGATTTTGTCCACTATTCGCAGATGAATTTAATAAAGGAGTTGCTTCCTAGGATGGGAAAAAGGTGTGTCTGGATATGTATTCATTTTTGTCACAACTGAAATCTACACATTGCTTTTTGTGAGACTGCTGGAAATAATTGGGTGTCTTAATAAATGACTGAGAGATTCAGTAGAAAGTTAGTGTTTTTTTTTTCACTTTATCCATGACATTTCCAGATAATCTTCTTGACATATTTTTCTCAAGTCTTGGGAAAATGACTTTGCGGTTGTTGACACTGGTGCACTGGGCTGTGAGTTACTGTCAGATAAGTGGTGATCCCTGCAGATTGGACTCTGTGTTTTTACTACACAGCATTCATTGTGGGACATTGCAGAAATGACATTGTGAAGCATGCAGCAACTTACATCACTTAGAAATCATTTAAAATTAGATTAGAAATGAGGGTGAAGACATTCCACTCAGTTTAATAAGTAGCAGATGAGGTAAGCCACAGTTTCTCCTTGGGTGGTCTAAGCATGTGCAACAGCTGGTTCTCTGTCAAAGTAGTATGAAAACCCTGATCCTCCTGTTCCTCACGCAAAGGCCCGTCCCACCACTCCCCTCCCTCCTTTACCCAAAGCTCTACCCCTCTCCTCCCTCACTCACCCAAAGCTCTGCCCCTCTCCTCCCTCACTCAACCAAAGCCCTGCCCCTCTCCTCCCTCACTCACCCAAAGCCCTGCCCCTCTTCTCCCTCACTCCAAGCCCCGCCTCTTCCCTCCCTCACTCACCCAAAGCTGCTGAGCCTTGGTGTCTCTGTTCTCTCCCTGGCCAATGTCACCCCCTAGCGGTGGAGGTGAATGGGCTGCAGGAGCCCAGCCTGGCCAAGCGGCTACGCGGCACGCCGGAGCGCATAGAGCTGGAGAACTACCGTGTGTGTCTGCAGCGCGAGGAGGAGTTGGAGGAGGTGCCCGAAGAGACGCTGGCCGAGCACAACCTCAGCAGCGTACTGGACAAGGCCACCGACGTCGAGGAGGGCTCCAGGTGGGTCCCTCTCCAGGGAGGGGTGCATGGTAGGGGTGGTAGTGGGAGTTTAGGGTGATGGTGGCAGGAGTATTAGTGGCAGTTTAGGGCTGAGGGTAGGTAGCAGGGGTATTAGTGGGAGTTTAGGGTTAGGGTAGGTGGCAGTGGTATTAGTAGGAGTTTAGGGTGAAGGTGGTAGGGGTATTAGTGGTAGTTTAGGGTGAGGGTGGTAGGGGTAGAAATGGGCTGTTTTTGAACACTTCCTGATCTCTATCCTCTGCAGCTCGGAGTCGGAGATTGAGGAGGAGGATGAGCAGCAGCCTGCTGCTGAAGACCTGGGGGATGGAGCCTGGAAGGACATAGTGGAGCTGCACTTCCAACTCAGGCAGGAGGGCAAGACTGGGGGTGAGGGAGAGGGCAGGGTCGACACCAACATCACTGGGGATGCGGTAGAGGAGGAGGAGGAAGAAGAGCAGGAAGGGGAGGAAGACAAGGAAGAAGAAGAAGAGGAATCTAGTGATGGTAAAACCACATTCCATTTCAGTTTTAATGAGGATGTTTTTTCTGTATGTGTTACAGTGTTACACTGAGAAGATTGTGCTTTAGACCTTTTTAAGGTTTTGTTTCAAAGTGATGGTTGAATGGAGTGGGAGGAGTCAGAATGGCTCAGTGCCGTGGGTCTTGGATCTGTGGATTATTCTTACTGTATGTTCATACCGGGAGTGGCGAGAGCGTCAAAATTGAAGGTAAGAAATCGATCGATGAAGGAAAGAAATGAACAGTTATAATTACATGTTTGGTAACAAAATAAACTAACGAAATAAACTAATTAAAAACCATTTGTGTGGTGTGACTTTTGTGTTGATGCTAAGTGCTAAGTCAAATTTCAACATGCAGTTTATAGGACACGTTTACTAGCCTTGGTCTTTAATTAACAATAACGTTAATTTGTCTGTAGCCTACATTAAAGTAAATAATGGGAAAACCTGCCATGGCAATTATCAACCTCTCCTCCATTGTGCTTGGGAACTTATGTTTGGTGGGAACAAAAGTTTACACGGTTGTGTTCTCTAGAATTCTCTAGAGCGGAGCACTTCTAAATTCTGATTGGTTGCTGCCGAACTGCGTCATAGCTCATTACCATAAAGTTGCCCGGACTTCAACTTTATTCTGACACCCACACCGCCCAAGAGGTGCCGCCAACGGTCATGCTGCTGCTCGTCGCCGAGAGACGCTGGCTCACATAGAATATGAATGACTTTGGGTCGCTTTGACGCTCTCGCCGCTCCCAGTGTGAATGTATGGTTAGAGTTACGAGATGCCGGAGCCAGTCTGCTGACCAGAGTCTGCCAGTCTCTACCTCTCTCCAAAGCCTTATCACTTTCATTTCCACTCTCAATCTGTGCACTGTGCATGTGTGTGCATGCATGTGCGTATGTGCGTTTGTGAGTGTGTGTGTGTGCGCGCATGTGCGTGTGTGTGGGTTAGTGTGTAAGTGTGTGTGTGTGTGTGTGTGTGTGTGTGTGTGTGTGTGTGTGTGTGTGTGTGTGTGGTAGTGATATGTGGAAACTGTTGGAGTCAGATTAGCGGAGATGGAGATCAATCATCTCAAGACTATCAAATCATCTCAAGTCTATATGTATATATGTCTGTTCATATTATTGACAAGAATGTAATTATATTGAGGAAAACGTGCTGTTTTACTTCCTACTTCCTGAGCTCCAGTATCTTGCATTCCTCCTTTTACAAAAGCAAGCTAACATCATTAACATCTATTGTCAGATACAGATTATGTGCATTTCACAGTGCTGAAAGGTTGAAATTTTGAGGGATGAGATGCCACAGTGAACCACCGATCTGTGTGAAGGCCTTCCCAAAGTGTTAGTGCCCTCATTCTTTGTCATTAGAGGGAGATGCACAGGAGTCACCTGCACTGTAGCATCGTCACTGTCCCACCCTCTCCCTCTGCTCTCTGCTCACTCTTCTCCTCTGTTCCTCCATGTGTCTGCTGTTCATCCCTCTCATCACTCTGTCTGGGTAATTTGGGGGGCAATGTCTCCTCCTGCTGGCAGAGGGGGAATACTGCCCTTGGGAGAGGGAGCTCCAGGCAGGGGTTTGGCTTGAGAACCTGAGAGATGAAGAGGATACGGGTACATTCAAAGGTAGCCCTGGATGTGGATGCACTCTCACGCTTACCTAACTGCCTAATCTGAAGGGTCCTGGCGTTACCTATTTTTCTTCTTTTTCTTAGTAACTGCTCATTTGAACATGCTGTCAATTTTTGCTTTTCTTTTAAAGGCTCCATGGTTTGGTTTCCCTGTGTTTTTTAATTCATGGCATAAGAACAATGAGATCTAATTTATGGCCTAAGGACAGTAGATTTTAATATGTCAAGCCTTGTTGCATATGCTCTCTTCTCTAGAGAATATTGACATTAGCAAAGAAAGGCTACTATCCCTAGACTAGACTAGAAGTCTAGTATACTGTAGGTGAGAAGGTCATGGTTTTCATGCTATGAGTGGACGGTAACAGCACTGAGAAATGGAACAGTGTGACAGGGTTATTCTGAGAGCAGTGGTCTCATTTCTTTCTGAAGTGACAGAACTCCTGGAAAATCTGGACAAATGAATCATTTTTGACTGTAAAATGTATTTTGCTGCTTCTTAAGATGCAGTCGCCCTCCATCACTGTTGTTGTATGATATGCAATCATTTGATAACATGAAGCTCTTATCTTGCCAGTACTAAACACTAACTGTCCAGGATACCCACAGGTACTCCCTCTGGAAATGTTCTTTTTTAAAAAATGTATTTATTAAAACCCATTTGAGCACCCGAAAAACTAAGTGACATTTGTAGTAGCATTCATGATCAACCAAATAGGATGTTGTGATAATTGTGGGTGGTTGTGATGTTGTGAAGTGAATGTGAGGTAAAATATGGGAGATTATGTTGTATGTTCAGGGGTGTACTGCATGCCTTTGCTGTCCGTTTTCAGTAACATGGTGGGGGTGTTTCACGGCTAATGAGTCACTCCTTACCCTCTGTTCACCTTTTCTCTCCCAACCTTCTCCTCTTTCATCTCTCTCCTGGGGCCATCTGGGTCTGTCTCTCTGCTTCCAACAACCACACAAAACAAACTCCATCATCGCTACTACCACAACATTCAAAAATACCCATAATTCCATGCAGCCAGGAACCTGCAGGTCCAGCAAGTCGTGCAGCCTGTGGATCCTTTAGCTGCCCAGACATACCCAAACTGGAGACACATCCAGTCTGAGGGTGCCTCTGCCTCCCAGCCCTCCTGCTCCACAGGTAACCCACCTGGACGTGGTGGCCCTAAGGGGTGTGTCTCCCGGGGGGTGATGGGTGGTTTCTGTCACCTGTGTGTCTCCCTGTCTGCATTTGTGCAGCATCGTTGACAGCGTGCTCCTTAGTTGTGCCGCACTTGCTGTTGTTGAGTCATGTCATTTGTGATTGTCATTCTGTCTCAGAGTTTCTGTGTTGTGTGTTCTTTTACACGTGTGGGATGGGTGGGGGTGGAAGTTAACAGGGAGGAAACTAGATCATGTGTTTGTGACGTTAATGTGACCGTTCTTCACAAGCGGCTGGGGCTCTGTTTGAAGGTTCCCCCATTTTTGCCTCATTGTGACCTTAATTTCATCCTGTTTTATGTTGTTTCATATTTCACTGCCTCTTCTTTTGTCCCATATGCCTGTTCCTGTTCCATCTTTCCCATGTTTAAATTTGTCTTTCTGTTCGGTCTGGGTGTAGTCACAGCCCAAGAGTCGGCCCGTCTCGAGGCCGTGAGAGCCTGGCTGGACTCAGTTTCTGGAGGTAGCGCTGCATGTGATGCTCTCCCTGCCTCTGCTGTCCCTGCTCACTGTCTGTCACAGCATGGCCCAACCCACATGCACACTTGCATGGCCACCACGTCAATCACATTAGACCTCCTGTCTGTGCAGTGCTCAGGCTGTCACAGGTGTCACAGGTGCCAGCAAAATCAATGTTTTCCTCATTTTGGTCTTGCCCCCTCTGGAGGCGAGCTGGCTAGTTTTGCGGGGTGGTAACTCTGGGGCTCTGCCCATTGGTGTGGGGGTGGAGCTCTGACCTGCCTCGCCATAACCGCCTTGAGTCACATGAGGGTCTTGAGGGTCATATTACATGGATGCTCCAACACACCCTGTTTCTCTGTGTCACAGAACATCCTCTGCTCAGACTCAGAGGCTGGATAGGTCATGGGCTTCTCTGGTCTTAGTGAACAGTTCAGTCAGGTTGTGTGCTATCTGGGTCAGACAGCAGCAGAACCCCTCTACTTAGGGAGTGAGAAACTTTGAATTCCTCTCCTTGGAATCATAGTGTTCTTGGGAAGGAGGGTCAGCTGGTCTGTGTGTGTTGATGTTGCTTGTCTTTATGGGTAATCAGCTTAATCTAAGCCTTATCTATTGTGTAAATGGATACACGCATGTATCTAACAACTCAAAGCCACATCCCTCTGCTGTCTGCACAAGTAATAGTGTTGAACATGTGTGAAAGATTTGTGAAACACTGTATGGTGTTGCTAACAAGATGTAGTTTGTACTGACTTGCATATTCTGTTAACTTGTATCACCAGTTTTGTTAGGATGGAGTATGACATGCATGCTGCACCTTTCATATTTTTCCCATGAAACTTAATAATGAATTATTCGGCCATCATCCATCCTCCAGATGGGGTTGCTTGCTGTGAATTATGTTGTGTTGAACATGATAAAACATTGTTTTCTATATCTTACCAATTGCATTTTCCTGATAAAAAGCAGTGGAGAGATATCTCAGCCATTCAGTACAATAGGTATTAGCAGGCCTCTTACATGATAATAGATTAGTAATGGATGAGAAGATTTGTAATAGATCAATGATAAAATTAGTAATAGAGTGGCAGAGGCCTATCTATAGGTCATTGGTAGGGGAACTGCTGCTTTGCACCAGACTCAGTGCGCTGATTGTACACGTCCCTTGTCTGTCCCCAGAGCCCTGTGAGGAGGATGATGACTCGGAAGCAGAAGCAGGCAGCCCTGACATGGAGCCTGGCACTGAGCTGGATGATGGTAGGTAATGGGAATGTGACGGTGTGCTGTCACTACGGTTGAGTATGCGCTCTGACTGCCATACCAATGAGCCTGGATCTTTGGCGTTGCGTTCAAAGCTGCAGTTTGGCACCCCATAGACCCGGGTTCGAGGCCGAATGGTAGTGATGCGCGGGTCGACCCATAACCCACGGGTCCAGCGGGTTGACCCGTGGGTCAGGTGGGTTCGGGTAAGCTTACTAGAAAATATCACAGGCTCGGGAGGGTTTGGTCAAAAAGTGCCGGTTATAAATAACTTACAGAAACATTGCGTGCTAAAAATTAGCAAGAATTTTTCCAATCTATAGTGTTCTAACCGCACACGTTTTAGCATACGTGCTAAAGCATAAGTGCAAATCACACTGCTGTGACCATACATGCGAAAGAGTTAATGAAATTCATTGATTTAGTGCAATAGTCTCTGAAAGGCTAAATAACAACAACACAAGACTACTGTTTAAAAATCAAATAATACATTTATTTCACAGCAGAGGTGAAACCAGTATTATTGAGTGTCCTTGTACAATTTAGGGTATCGGAGCACTCGGAACGTAGGTCTACAAGATGCAAAATAATAGAATTTATGAACGATTCAAACCACTGAGAGATGACTGCTAAAGTCAACAAAATAATAGTAATAATAACAGCGTTTTGTTGTTTTTGCTAATTTTCTATAGGGTACATAAAACTTAAACTGGGGGGGGGGGCAGAAAATACAACCCCTTGCCCCCTCGTGGCACCGGGTGCGGTGTGTGAGAGAGAGAGAGAGAGTTCATGTCTTTAATGAAGGGTTACTTGTTTTGCTGCTATTTAACAAAAAAAGAACACCATTTGGAACAATTTATCTGTTTATTTCGTAGCCTAGACCCAGACGCTATTAGGCTCAGATACAATAGGCTATGCCTTGCAATCAATGTATTACGCTAACGTTTGGGCAAACAGCCCAAAAACGAAATAGTGCAACACTGCTCACTTTACTTTAGCCTACGGTGACATGCAAAACCTTGTTGTCTACATGAGTGTCTGTCCTTTTTGAAACATGCACTAAATAAGAAAACGTTCTCTCTTACTCTATGATATGGATGCCATCGCTATACAGGCCAAAGTTGGCAGTATGCGGGTCGGGCCGGGTTAGGGTGGTTGATTACAGCATATTTTTGCGGGTCGGACGGTGCGGATTGGCTCTCATAATGGGTCGGGTGGGTGCGGGTATTAAAAAACCCTGACTCACGCATCACTGCCGGGTGGGGTGACTGCTCTCTCCCTTCGCTACATATGGCGTCAGAGTGGGATGGCTGGCCGTGAGGCCATCGGAGGCATGCCCAGTGTGTGAGCCATATGAGGGAGGGTAGGTTGACCCCGGTGTGAGGGACCCCAGAGATGGGTGAAGCACCAATGAGTGGGGCACCCTGGGATGGTAGAAGTACGGTGTTGGAATGTGTGAGGGACGCCTCTGTGCGTGAAGTGCATGGGCGTGCTTCTCGAAGGGGCAGGCAGTGTGACAGAGTGCCATCGCTACGCGCTCTGACTGCCATACCAACGAGCCTGGCTCTTTGGCGTTGTGGTCAAAGCTGCAGTTTGGTACCCCATAGACCCGGGTTCGAGGCCGGATGGGTTGACTGCTCTTTCCCTATGCTACAGGGAATATGGGGGATATACTAGGATATTTTTGCTTGAATAGAGGAATTAAGGTTAATTGAAGCTGGTGTCATTCAAGTAGTTAGTAGAATATAATAATGTATCTTTCACAGAGGCATAAGAGTGTCATATGTCCCTCACAGATGGTGTGATATGTGTCCTTTGCAGATGCATTATGGTGTGAGGTGTGTCCCACACAGAAGCATTAGGGTGAGATGTATATCCTTCACAGAGGCATTAGGATGTGATTACAGGTCCTTCACATAGAGGTGTGATGTATGTCCCTCACAGACATTACATTACAGGTTGTGTAACCTGACTAGACAGGAGAAGCCAAGTATACTACTATACATCAGTCAGTAGATCACACAATCCAAAACACATCACAATACTACACGTAATATAAACAGCAAGAAATATAAGTAGCAGGTTTTGGGGGTGGGGATTGAGGTGGAACTGAGATGGTGTTCAGACAGTGTCGTAAGATGGCCAGTGATTCTGCTGTCCTGACCTCCATTCCACCACTGAGGAAGCAGTACAGACAGGGATTGTGTCTGAGAGCAGTGACCCCATTGTGATGGGACATTCATTTGCCCATGGTTGCAGAGCATAGTGATCTTGGGGGAGCATATGGTTTGAAGACTGTAGTGGTGAAGACAAGTTGTGCAGCTGCATTCTGGATTTGTTGCAAGGGTTTGATGGCACAGGCAGAAAGACAAACAAAAAGGACAGAAGCATTAGGAAGTGATTATGCATCCTTCACAGAGGCATTAGAGTGTGATGTGTGTCCTTCACAGAGGACATTCCCTCTGACACAGAGGCAGAAGCTCGACTGCAGCAGTTGGAGGATGGAGAGCTACCGGAGAATGGGGGAACATCTGAGAGCCAGGGGCAGGTCTCCAGCCTGGGTGAGCTTGCCTGCCACAGCCTCTGCCCAAGGCTTTTCCCTTGGAAAACATAGACATCATGCTGTGCATCATATGCTGTACCTGAAGCCAAGATCAGTTTTTTACCTTTAGTTGAAACTTCCATTGATTTTATTTGACTTCAACACATCAACAAATAGCAACAGTGGTCAGACATGAAGTGTGTTTCAGCGCCAGTGTTATGCCCACACCCTGCAGGTGTGTCATAATGGTAATGGTTTCTTTCCGGATGTTTCTTTAGTTCCTTATATTAGTTATTAGTTTAGTCTGTAGCGCTCATTTAGTGACACGGCGGCTTTGCACCTGGAATGGTGATTTTGGAGGGGAAATTGGGACGACGCCCTCTGTCCTGATTGGGGCGCTGGTCGGAAATGGGGAGGGCATTTCTCTTTTTGAATGCCAGAATGGTGGGAAAAGGGGTGCGCATGTGTGTGTGTGAGACGCACCTGAGACCGGCCTGCCAGAGAAGCAGATACCCAAACCCTGGCTTTGACCTAGCCAGTTTCCCTTCCCATTGGAATAACACCGTGTTCTAAGAAAAACGCTTATAAAAAAATCTGAACGAGTAACAAGAGGACGCTGGAGCTCTTCGCCGGCGGAGCGGCAGCTTGGGTTGGTCTGGTGACCGGTTCGGCGACCTGGCTGAGGCGAGTCCCAGTTCTTCTTTCCAGCTTCACCATTCTGGGTCAGCCGCATTTCTGGTGAGCGAGAGTCTATGCCCTAGACAGCTAGGTAGCCGTAACAGCCAGTCTTAAGTGTACTCAACCCCTTTATCTTGTCCTTTCAGCACAATCTTCCATGAGTGCAGAGCAGTCAGGTCGTGATGATGTGATTTTCCCAGACAGAGATGCCAGAGAGATAGATGCAAAGGTGCGTACTGTGTGGTCCTCTTCATTTGAACCACAGTTGAACTTCCATATGTAGCCACTGAACAGGACTGAGTGCAAATGTCGTTCCTTTTGTATTTCCAGGCCTCTAGTAAGGCTCCCTTGTCTCTTCCCTCTCTGGTAAAATCCTCTGATATGCATCTCTCCCTCAAGACACTGGAGGCAGATGAAGCTGAGCCACCGAAGACCTCTGAAACCCTGGCTGCAAAGAGCCCCCTTACTGCTGCCCCCGCAGGGCCTCCCATCTGCTTACCACCTGTCTCCGTACCTGAGATGGCCATGATAGAATCACCTGTCGAAACCCAGCCTTGCACCTGCTCTCCAGTTGGCAACCCGCTCTCCCCCATCTGCTCCCAACCCCTGCCCTGCAAGGAGCCCTCCTCACCCACGCTGTTGGATTCCCCTGTCCGAACTCAGCCTGTGCCGGCAGTCACCTCCACACCGCTGACCAATCCCACTGCTGAAAAGAGCAGGCCTAACCCGCAGAGGCCACCAGACTTGGCAGCAGAGATGCCAGTGAAGCGAGAGGACATCATCCAGGAGTTCTGGATGAAGAGCGCAGAGATTAGGAAGAGCTTGGGCCTCAGCCCTCTGGAGAGGAGCAGAGGCCTGGAAAAGAGCCTGAAGGCCCCAACTCCTGATTCCTCCTCCTCCCCCAGGTCCTACACTCCAGAGGACCTGTCGGAGGAGCTCAAGCCCCCGTTTATGGGCCGCTCGATCATCAGGAGGCTGAACATCACTGTGGAGGGGCAGGTTATCTCTCCTATCAACATGGACTCCAAGAGCAGTGGCTCGGAGAAGAGGGACCTCAGCAGAAGCTCGGGCCTGGGCCTAAACGGGAGTGTGGTTACCAGCCAAGCTGCGGCCAGTGAGAGTTTCAACACCTCTGATTCTGCCATGCTGACTCCACCCTCCATCCCGCCCCCTCCCACGCCTAAGGAGGAGACCACCTCCCTCAAGCCAAAGAAGCACCAGGCGGCCTGGAACATTCAGCCCGAGTCCACACCTGATCTGGACCAGGTGCCCTCGCCAGCCTCAGAGGCCTCCCCCATACCAGCCACCAGGATGGTGCCTGTGATGGCCATTGTTGTCAAACGGGAGACAAGAAAGCCTCACAGAGAGGAGGTACGTAAATCCTTCATTGAGAGCATGGAAGAAATCCCATTTGCTGATGATGTGGAGGACACCTATGACGACCAGACACCTGACACCAGCCTGCAGGAGAGGCTCCTCACCCCTTCTGCCATTGCCAACAGAGACAAGCCCCCTCTCCACCTGGCCCTGGCCATGGAGAACGGCAGGCTCAACATCTCTACAGGCCTGGCCTCAATAAGACAGCAAGGTGCCTTGGAGTTCTCCCCAGAGGCCAAGAAGGTGGCAGAGGAGAGGTTGCGAGTGAGGGAGAAGTCTGTGAAAAGCCAGGTTCTTAAGGACGCCATGGCCAAGCAGCGCACCAAGATGAAAGAGACGGAAATGCCAAAGGGAAGGTTGCATAAAGTGGCATGGAACATCCCCACTGAGCAATCTGGGACAAGTAAGTCCCCCCTGACACCCAGCTTCCCCAAAACCTCAGCAGTGAAGGCCCTGGAGTCCCGGAAGCAAGCAGAGGTGCCTCCAGAGAGGCTCTCCACCAATCAGGGCAGCAGGAGCTTGGAGGGCTCGGTGGCCTCCTCGGAGATCTCCAGGGGGGTCAAGAGCAAGAAGCGCAGCTCACTCTTCTCGCCGCGCAAGAACAAGAAGGAGAAGAAGGCCAAGAGCGAGGGCCGCCTGTCTGACAAGCACGGCTCTGAAGACATGCCGAAGCACAAGTCCCTCTGGAAGGTTGTCTTCTCTGGGTATAAGAAGGACAAAAAGAAGGATGACAAGCCCTTATCCAGCACGCCTTTGAGTGCTACCACTGTTGACTCAGGGAAGAGGGGACCTTCGCCTCTTGGGAAGTCAACAGGTGAGGAGCGGGGCACTTCCAAAATCAAGGGGCTTTACTTGGAGCCCAGATCCTCAAATTTTCTGACTTTCAGGCGCCTTAGACCTTTAGTAGGGTCATATGATCTCAGCGAGGGTGGACGTCCTGATTGTCTGCAAGCACATTTTGTTTTATTACCACTTTGCATCCCCTCTCTGGTGCAGATCTCCACTTGCAAAGAAACCTCAGCTTCTCGGAGGACTCTGACCTTTCCTGTGACGACGTGCTGGAGAGGTCATCCCAGAAGTCCAAGGCAGATGTAAGTCCCCTGCCTTCTGAAGAAATGTCCACAGAGCTTAAATGGACTGACCCAAATTATTTTCATACTTGTACTGCTGGTTTAAAGTTACATATCCACAGCTGGGCGGCATTGCTTCAGTTTCTGTTCTGATTGTTGAAACCAGACATCATAAAAGCAGTAGTCTTTGAGGTAGTTGAAGTTGTTTTTCTGCAAAGTTTAATTTTTCAAAGAATTTCCCAATGTAATGAGATGTTTAAGATTGCTTCTCTCCTTTCAACTCTAATGTGATTCAAGTGCTCTTGAGAGACTTGAATCCCATTTATTTTGCTTATGAGCTAAATGACATTAAGGAAAATGAGAATTCTGCACATGGCAGGTTGGAAGAGCTCTGCCTGTGGATGATGAATCCCACTCTTTGAGACTCATTTGAATTTCTTGCATTCTAGGCAGGGGTTCCAAAGCTCCTTCGCCATGTTTGGCTCTAGTTGCAGGGTAGCCTAATTAAAGTTAGCCATCTACAGAGAACGGAACCAGAGGTATGAATGCATCACTATAGTGTTCAGAAAACATTGTTCAGGCATCAGGCTCCTCTCACAGGTTGCCTGGTCTGTAAAATTTTGAATTACTGTTATTTGTGGGTGCTGGTTGCACAACATAATTGCTGAAGGAATTTTCCAAACTTAAGATGCATAGAATTAACCTGAGCCGGTTGTTAAAGGTGATATATGTATGTATATGTATATATAAAACAATGCCAAAAGCCTTTATAAACAAATCCAGGTGTTACTGATTTAGTTTGTAAATGTTTATATTTCATACTTCATTTATATTACTGTCACACCACAGGACTTTTTGCATGTTTACCTTAAAATAAAAACAAAACATATCTTTCATCTAAAAGTAAAACAGTTATATAAAACATTCTATTTTGCATTACTGACCTAAGTTTTTCTGAGGAAAAACACATCTTAATAGATATTTTTATTTGATTACGGTAAAATCAGGCGTCATGTCAACCACCCAGATACCGAAACATGTAACTGTTTACGGTTGCCGTCGTGCATTATGCAGCGAGCATGAAATGAAGTAAGCAAGTTTGGCAGTGTAACATTTAGCTAGCTAGCTAGTTAGTTAACGTCAGCCAGAAAATAGTTTGCTAGTTGTGTTCAAAATCCGTGACATGGAGATGGAAAAGGCTGTATTGTGCTGGCGGCTAGCTAGCAAGCACTGATGGACAGTGTAATTGGTACAGGCAAAACTATAAACTGACAAACGAGCTGTAGCTGGTCTGCCGTTATAACTAAGGATGGGAGGCCTGCTAACGTTAGCTAGCGAACATTAACATAAGCTGATAACGCAGCTTCACAGGATGTCTGTGCTAGCATATTGAATAAATAGGTAGCCAAGCAGACATGTGCTTTATATATTTTGACCGTTTTCGGCTTTTAGGCTTGATTGGCACGACGCCACTGGGACAGACCAATATTTTGTGTCAGATTACAGTAGCCTAATCACAATAATGATAGCTAATGTTAACCAGTTAGGGCTACTACTTGTGTGTGCGTTACTATCATCATTACAACAACAAACATCTTCTATTACTACTTGGATAGTACACTTTTCAATTCATTCGAAAATATTTGGGTTAATAACAGGTCTGGTTCTCACCTTATTGATGAACGTGAATTGTACTCGGCGAGTAAAGCTCCAAATTCCTCCCTCAATGTCAGCTGCCTCCGTAACAATCTTATTATACGTGCAGCACGATTAACTGAAAATTGCTGCATTGCATAATCGATGAATCTATAAGGCATGTGAGAGGGCCGTGTGTCACCGCGCTCAAAACGACTCCAAATAAGCCACAAAGTAAGTACAATCATGGCATGGGCTGATTATCAATCCGCATTTTTGTCCGTTCTTGTGTTCTCGTGAACCCATTTGACATTATCTTTCATGGCCCAAGTACGGTTCCAATACCAAAGAACGCAAGTGCCCAAGAACGCTTAAAATGTGTTCTTGAACCGCCCCTTTTATCGAGGATGCATCGGTTGGTGACTTGGCCCGCGAGAACGCATCTGATATCCCAGAAGTCATTACAAGAATGACAGCATGAGAGCCGAGTGAGAAACTGCACAACTGTAAGTTTTTACTTTTCTTATTTCAAGTAAACGGTACCTGTAAATCAGCCTCTGAAAAAAATGTGACAGGAAATGGGTAGTATAGTTTCTGAATACTGTATTTGCTTATTTTATATAACAAAACAGCTAATTTGTAAGTTTGCTCGGACTTTCATGGGGAGTAGGCTTCGGTTAGCTAGCGTTATTCAGTTCAGTGGAGACGGTAGTTAACATTAGCAAAGTTAGCATGGGCTACAGAAAACGTAACTTGAGGGACGGCTCATATGATCGATATGATATTTCAAAAGTGCCATCAACTGCAAAGCTAAAAAGCCGTTCCTCAAGTTACGTTACCCACTGATTTACAGGTCCCATTTACTTGAAATAAGAAAAGTAAAAAAAGTAGCAGCCTATACTATGGCAAAACACAAATGTAATACACAGACACAATAAAACAAAAGTTTATCAGATGTTGCGCTGATAATGCCAGTGTTGTCAGATCAATGCTTAAATGAGCTGTGCCCAGGGTTATTGCGTAATAGCAAGTACGCAAGCACACATAGCATCTCAGTCTCTGATAGGTGCATTCTCCGTCCTCGTGATCTTGCAAGACCGTTCTCGTCAAGGACACGTGGCAAGAACATTCTCAAGAACACAAGTACGTTCTTAGCATTCTTGGTATTGATAAACAGCCATGAGCTCCATTGTGCTGTGCAAGGGCGCTTTTCTTCAACACAAAAAGTCGCATCATGATGACATAAGCGTGCTCAAGCCCAGAACGTTAAGCGCAATGTGAGCGCAGGCCAGCAGGGGAGTGGGGAGGGGGTTCAGTCGTGCTCGGGCACGGTACAAGGGAACCAGGCCTAGTGTGAGTACGCCCTTAAACAAACCAGATTTAGAGTACTGCAGGGGTTGTATCCTTCTGTGTTTGGTTTGAAATTAGACCTGTTTAAACCTGTACACCCTCTGTAGTTCAGTGCTTTGGTAGATGTTTTAGTTTGTAAAATCTCAACTGCTCATCTGGGTTTGTTTGGAATGTTTTTTTAAACAACAGAATTAAGAGTGTGATGTTCACAGTGGTTATGTCTTATTGAGTATTACATGTATGGTCATAATAGCTTGCAGGTTTGGATCAGAGTACTCAGAGAACCACTTAGGAAGAAGTGTATGCTACCTTATCCCTACCCTGACTGCCATTACCATAGTCATGTCCATTGTCCACATTACCACTACCAGGATCTCATTGATTACATAATTGATTGATTATATGAACATTACATTACACATCAGTACCTAAGAAACACACAATTGTGATCAGGTGAGATCATTTATCTGCTGTTCATCTTTGTCTCTTAGCTGGTAGCTTTAATGGAAACCTTTGTTTTGGGATAAATTGATGTAGGGATTTAGTGATACTTATGAGGTGCCTTTATTTTGGTTGATGGGTGTGAATGCTCCATTACTTCATTGAATTACATTGTTTTACTTAATTCTGGTTTTTTGTGTTGTTGTTTTTCTTTCTCCCAAGTCCGTTTATGTCCCTCATGCCTTGGCGTTCAAGAGAGCGTACGCTGTAAAGGTAGTGTGTACCTTCCATCCAGCTCAGTCTCTCTGCATGCACCACTGCCAAACCCTAACCACATCTATCCATCCATCTGACCTCTGTAGTTCTGCTAACATCCCTATACAGGGTCATGCCAGAGCTAAACCATAGTGCCACCTGTGGAGATCTTGCATCCAGATGCTTCACACAGTTACCTCCACCATTCTGCCAGAAAGACCTTCAGTATCTTAATTAGACTACAGTGTGTGGGACATGCCTGCTGTAGCATTTGTTTCTCAGGAGAAACAACCATAATCATTTTCACCACGATGCAAGCCCTGAGCACCAGCCATCCTGATGAGTTTAATACAGAAGTGGCATTTTATAGAAATGTGTTTTTGGCAGAGGCTCGGTGCCACATGCCCTGAGATGTGCACCACTGCAAATGTTAAGCTAGCCTGTATGCCCAATTTGGCAGTCAGTCACTCTGATGTTGTAAACTGGCTGAATTTCCTCCTGTTGTCCTGGTGGAGATAGTGCTTTCTGGGGTGGAGGTGAATCAGCTGGGTGTGGGCCTCCAGCTCTGCTTCTTAGCTTCTCCTGGTCACAGGTGTACACATCCCTGGCCCTGCCACTGTTCCTCAGAGAGAGCTATGACTGGCTCTGCTGCATCCTTTTCTTAGTGTATTCCCACACACCTGTCTCTTTCTTAACATTTCTCCAGCTTCTAATATGTTTATGGGAATCACTGCATGAGAGGAAGTGTGCACACATTGACAGGGTGCATTTGGGAAGAAATTACATATTACAGACAGATTGCAATGTGCTGATCACAATGCAAGCAACTGTGGAGTTAAGGCAGCTCTCTGACTGTGTAGCCATTACTGTAGTTCTGTGAGAGACCAGTGGAGAAATGAATCTGTCAGAGTGGAATAGTAGTTTGTTCTTGTTTAGACCTCAGCGTCGTGCTGCTTGGGGTACAGTCTCGTTCTCATACAACCAAAGGGAGTTGATATTCAGTATTTATGGATTTCTGATAAACATTTCATAGGCTAATTGGTTATAAATGCAGCCACATGTAAGTGTTTTCAGATGTGTGTTAGAGTTTTGTACTTATAGGAAGCACTGTGTTTGTTAGAACAGAATTTCTTTCTGTTTTTGTTCTGTGCATTAGATTACCCAGAAACCATGCTCTTCATACTGTACACCCAGCCCTTTCTCAATGAGCTGAGTCACTGTCATTCAACAATACTAGCATTTCCTGACTTCGAATATGGTGTATCTGAGAGAGAATTAGCTCACCCATATTTATATTAAATCCAATGTTGCTGTTTTTTCCTGTTATCTCAGTGCTTTTGTGTGGTCCATTGTCAATTTCTGCTGGCTCTGTGTTATTAATGGGCTAAGCGAAGCTCACTACTGATTCTCAGTTATTTTTCTATTTGATTTGCTTGACAGATGACTCCTCCCAATCCCTTAGGAATGTGTATTTTAAAGTCATTTTTATATGTGGTGTCTTGTTCAGGTGGTCCTGGTGTGTCATTGGGCTGTCAGATGCCACTCCTCCATCATATTCACTGCTTGTGCAGGCCTCACTCTTAACACTCCTAGGAGCAATGTCTAGGGTAGTTTTTGCTTTTACTTGTAGCTTTTCTCCCACAGAGAGGCAAAAAAGTAAGACTGTAAGAGTTCTTGGGCCATATGTATCAATCTTTGTGTACAACTTGCCGTAGGAACATGCATGCGCGGAGGTTTTTCATCAGAGTTATCAAACACCACGTACGCCTCATTGTCTTCATAAATCTGAGTGTAAATAAGCATGAGATCATGTGCACATGAACGTGCTTAACGTCCACTCCCACAATTGTTCTTATATGGACTCACAATGTAAATTACGTTAAATGCTCATGACACATCACAGCTTTTGTGAGGTCTGTGTTCTAAACGTTATTGTTCATTGCACTCAACCTAACCTGAAAGTTTATTCTCAGTAATTTAAATCGATTTAACTAAATTTAGCTCCGTTTTGTAATTTGAATTGTTTAACACAAGAAAGCTATAATTTGAAACATTTAAGAGAAAGCTTTGGGATTACTTGCCACTTAATTATTGAAATTGCCATCCTTGTTATTTTGAGCATTTAAAGTAATTTAAATCGATAAATGCCATCCTTGTTAATTATACAATCTCACGTTGTCGCTTTCGCAAGCACACAAACTACAGACAATCTGCGCTGTTTCGCGAGCATAATCATTTTTTAACGATTGTTGTCAATTATTCTGTGAATTATTTGTTTTATTGTTAATCAAGGAGGATAAAGGGGAACAGGCTGAAAGTAATGATAGATTTAAAGGTAGTGTTTCCGCTTCCCCTGTTTCCAGCTCACCCGCAGCCACTGAAAAACATACGGGAAAAAACCTAACGCCACATACCGGGCATAGCTGTTATTGCGCTAAAAATAGCTGTGCATACATCGCGATGGCTATATCGCGCATCCCTACTTGAGTGTAAGAAAGGCTAAGATGTAGCGAGCAAAGATGAATTTAACATTATAGCTCTGCCTCTGTCCTAACCAAATATAAATGATGTCACTACTGTTGTAATCACAATAAAAACAAGAACAGTTCCAATTTTTCATATGAACATTTGTTATTATTATTATTATTATTATTATTATTATTATTATCCAAGGAATTTAGGTTTCTTATATCGGTTCTATTTATCGGCGAAAATTTTATTGTCGGAGTTATCTGAATGACGTAATTTTTTGCAATATCGGGCTGATAATTATCAGTGCCGATAGTTATCGTGCATCTCTACAATTAGCATATAAAGATACCAGGTGAACCTGAATGAAAGGCAGAGATTGATGTTGAGGATCAATGGCAGGACGTAAGAAAAGAAATTATTTCGACACTGAGATAGAGGTGATGGTTGATTAGGTGGAGAGGAGAAAAAAATGTCCTTTTGGGGGGCCAGTGGTGATTGCTATGAATGCAGTTTCACCAGAGGTGCATACGGTGGAGGAGGTGAAGAAGAAGTGGTCGGATTTTAAAAGAGAGGCCAAGAAATGAATAAGGGCACACAGGACCAGTGTGTCCGCACCCGGCGCCAAGAGGGGGCTTTGCCCCGTCAGTTGTGTTACGGCTTCGTCGCTGTCTAGGGGATAGACTCTCGCCTGTATTAAGGAGAATGCGGCTGACCCGGAATGGTGAGGGTGGAAACGAAAGAAACTGGGACTCACCTCAGCCAGGTCACCGAACCGGTCAACAGACCAACCCAAGCTGCCGCTCCGCCGGCGAAGAGCTCCAGCGTTCTCTCGTTACCCGTTCAGTTTTTTTTTTTATTAGACGATTTCTTCAAACACGGCATGTTCCCACAGGAAAGGAAAGTAGGACTGGCTAGGTCTGAACATTGGGGGGGGGTATCCACTGCTCTGGCAGGCCGGTCTCAGGTACGTCTCGTACACACACATGCGCACCCCTTTTCCCACCATTCGGGCATTCAAAAAGAGAAATGCCCTCCCCGTTTCCGACCAATGCCCCAATCAGGACAGAGGGCGTCATCCCAATTTCCCTTCCAACATCACCATTCCAGGAGCAAAGCCGCCGTGTCACTAAATGAGTGTTACAAATCAAACTAATATCTAAACTAATATCTAATATAATAAACTAAAGAAACCTCCGGGGAGAAATAATTTACCATTATGACACACCTGCCAAGGTGTGGCCATAACAGTTGTATTTTCTGCCCCCCAGTTTAAGTTTTATGTACCCTATAGAAAAATAGCAAAATCAACAAAAATATTGGAAACGTTGGAATACTCGTTGGAAACGACATGGAAGTGAAGTTTCGGTCAACGAGAGCGAGGGAGAGAGAGTGAGAGTGCTGCATGGCATGAGCAGAAAGACAGACAAAATGATCTGATCATCTTTTTTTTTTACTTAATGACCCTGACGCTGTTGGCTATTGATTTGTTGATTTTAGCAGTCATCTCTTGGTGGTTAGAATCGTTCATAAATTGTATTATTTTGCGTCTTGTAGACCTACCTTCCGAGTGCTCCGATTCCCTAAATTGTGCGAGGACACTCAGGTTTAATACTGGCTTCACCACTGCTGTGAAATAAATATATTCGATTTTGAAACAGTAGTTTTGTGTTGTTGTTATTTAGCCTTTCAGAGGCTATTGCATGGTGAATGCAAATCAATGAATTTCATTAAACCTACCACCAGACCAATTTTAGGTGGTGACCTGGCAATCTGCCCCAAATATTCCTATTTCATATTATGGCCATGATGCACAAACACATGGAAAAGGTAAGGTGGAGAGTTGTTCGTATCTAGTCAAAATGCCACTACATTGCCACCCGCAGGATGAAAAAAAATGCAGGAATATGCATAGCAGGATGATAACCTACTGTTTTACTATATAAAAAGATTTGCCCCTCGCCATTTTCAACCATTTTTAACTCAGTCACTTCATCCTGGTGCGATAGCACTCATCAATGATTGACATAAGACCCATTTACTTGCATCACCCTTAGTTCCTCTTGGTGTCGCCAATCTGCAAATTACAAATTTTATGCGTACGCCACCTCGAGACCATGCGTAGAGGTACGCATGTTTTCCCGGGAAGTATCTTTTCATAAATACCGTTTTATGTGTAAAAGAGTGCTCAGCACGATTTTAGTGCGTACACACCGTTGATACATGTGGCCCCTTGTCTCCTACAGAAGTGCTGTTGCTGGTAGTGAAGAGGCCTGCAGTCTGTGTGATATTTCTGTAATTACACTGGTGACATGATATTTCAGAAGGCTTACACGGAGGAGGAGCTGAATGCCAAGCTGACGCGGAAAGTGCAGAAAGCTGCCCGGCGCCAGGCCAAGCAGGAGGAGCTAAAGAGATTGCACAGAGCCCAGGTGAGTGAACAATCAGAGGATGTTACTGTCACCTATCTGTGGCGAGTGACCAATAGGAGAATGTTACTGTCATCTACCCATGGTGAGTGACTAGTGAAAGATTGTTTCGTAGAGCCCACACAAGTCTTTTCTGGCACAGAGCCGAGATGGGTAACCTATCAGAGATGGTTTCTTATTTTCAGCCTGCTTGTCATGAGCCTGTTTTTGGCTTTTTTGAGGCAAAAACAGGACTTCACACTGAGATGAAAAAAAATTTTATACATTCTGTATTGACTGACTGTAATTCAAAGCAATTGATAAGGTGGGATATCAACTTCCAAAAGTAAATAATTATAACAATTATAGTGTTTTAACTTTTATGGACACAAATACATAGAAGGATGTGGAAAATGCATACTTCATGCCCGCAGCAAGGAGAGGCCTTTGTGTGTGCTTGCTAACATGTTTGAGGTCTGGTCTGTATTCAGATCATCCAGAGGCAGCTGGAGCAGGTAGAGGAGAAGCAGAGACAGCTAGAAGAGCGGGGCGTGGCTGTGGAGAAGGCACTGCGAGGGGAAGCAGGTACCTGTCAAACTCCTGTCTCTGGTTCCCACCCAAGGGGTGGTGCCAGGACCCTCATGTACATTCAGAAAGGGCTTTGCCTATAGGTGTGGCTTTCAGGAGTAAGATGGGAGAAAGAGTTTGGAGATGTGTCTTATGCACAAAGGTACTGGTGTTTTATTTTTGCTTGTAGCTTAGTCCTGACATCTTTGACCTGATGTCAGACATTCAAAAGGAAAAAAGCAACAGGTGAATTAGGTGCTTGGATTTCACACCAACATTCAGTAAAAGGGATCTGTTGAGACTTGTAGGTTTCTGTGTAAGGGCAAGTATCTGATAATTTAGGGGAAGGATTCAAGTTGTCAACAATATTAGAAGTTTCAATAGTAGGCCAGACAAGGCACAAACTAGCTGGTAGAGATACAAGTGCATTAAACCATTAAATTTGAATTTAAGGAAAACAGTTTTTAGAACACAGGAAATTGCTTTAGGTGGTAGTAATTCAGGTGATCAGGTGACTGCTGAATAACATTATGTTATTGTCATTTAGCAGATGCTCTTATCCAGAGCGGCTTACAATTTTATCTGTTTATGCAGCTGGATATTCACCGAGGCAATTGTGGATTAAGTACCTTGCCCAAGGGTACAGCAGCAGTGCCCCAGCGGGGAATCAAATCAGCAACCTCTCAGTTACAAGCCCTGCTCCTTACCACTACACCACACTGCTGCCCTATGATTAACATTGTGTGTCTCCAAAAGTGTGTCTTTGATCTGGCATGAATTTCACTGTACAGTTTTATAAATAGACCAATTGAATAGCTCTGTTTATATCTGGATACAGGATGTGATATTGGTATGTAACTCCACAGAACGCACTGATGTGACAATGAAACAGATGTTGATGCTATGGCATTATTGGAACGTTGAGAGAACATTGTGTGTTGGCTAGGCAGTTTTAGTAAGCCTACATGGGGATAGAGTGTAGGAGAAAAGACAACCAGAAAACACAAATATGAAACTACGGACATAATGAACAATCATTGAATGTTTTCTGGGTGATGTAGTTGATTTGTGCAGATTTTTTCAGGGTGGACAGTTATTGGGTCAGAGGTTTAGTTCTGTATCCTTTGTATACAAACAGTAGCCTCAACAATCTAATGTATATCATTAGCTCAAAAAGCTGTAGGGCAAGGGACAAAGGAATGCCTGAGAAATAGCAATGCTCATGCCTCAAGGTTTATTTGGTCTGTCTGAAACCTCCAGTAATGGGACATTTTAATTATATTAATCCGTGTTTGTTAATATTTGAATAAAAAATCCTTTGAGGAATTTCACTTGAAGAACTCTGCCAGAGTGGCTTGTAAACATTGAAGAATGTATAAAATTATATTTTTCCTGTGGTCATATGTATTAATGTGCAAGGATTAATTAAGAATTCAGTATGATTTTGGCAAAGGAACTCCTTGTAAAGTCATAGTGTGACTAAACACATTTTTAGTGTTCTATTCTTATTGTTAAGAATAGTTGAGGTACTGAGGTACCTAGAAAATGTCCCTGCAAAAGGAGTTTTATTTTTCTGTTTCCTTTCTAATGCTCTAAAGCACTGAACTTGCATTAGAAAGATGCTATATGCAGCATCACCTGATAATTATTTTGTGCATTTAACTTACAAAGGTAATACATTTTGGGTTCCCAAGGGAGTCACTGTTAAGATTCAAGATTCAAGATTCAAGATTCAAGAGTTTTATTGTCATGTGCACAGCAGAACACTCAGTTACACCGTACAATGAAATTCTTACTCTGCTAATCCTTCGTTACCAAAATAAGGCACTAGCCTTGAGCCCAAGCTCATCTGCACAACCCAGGTTCAGTCCCAGCTGTGTCATTAGCCAATGATGACCAGGAGCCCATAGCAGCAGAACAAACTGGCTTTGCTCTGTCAGGGATTGGGTGGGTAGGTTAGCCACCGTCCCCTCGTCTCACTGCTCTTAGGCATCCCATGGTTCTCCAGGCACCTGGGAGTCACTCAGATTATGTCAGGAGAGTAGCCTCCTCCAATGGGCCCCCACTCCACTGCAATGCATTGTGTGACTTGCAGGGTCAAAAATAGCAGTTAGCTGCACGTGAGTGAAATGAGTCAGTCTCATCTCAGCACTCCTGCATGAGTGTGCAGGCTGTCGTATTGAGACTACTGTATACACCTGGCAATTCCTCAACTAGGGCTGCAGAAATGTGGGAAAAGCGTAATGTGAGTCAATTGGCCCTTATGTCACTTAATTATGAACTGCTGACTCATAAGTGATTTTCGATTCCCTCTGCTCTCCACTGTGACTTGCCTACAGAGGGGGTGGCCATGCTGTCACTGTACAAACCCACCTGACTTAAGCATGTGAAGATGCTCTTAACCTGTGATTTATTCTTTTAAAGGATTGTATAAGGGGTCTTACATTAGTCCAAAACAACACAAAAGAAGATCAGGTATTGAAACCCATTGTAGTTGTGCAAGCGTGACGTTGTGGTGCCATCTGTGGTGACACTTTGACTGTAATGCCATCGTGAACATTTTCACCGTCACCTTGTTCCCCTCTCAAACTCGCACAGTGTTGCATGCCGTTGAGCTCAGAGAGACATAGATTTGTATGTGCTGTGTATCTGGACTTGTTTGTTCGGGTGGAAGAAAAGGAAAAGATAGTTATCCACACAGAGATTATCACACATAACAATGGTTCAGTAATTTTTTTTATGATGATGAAATTGTAGGCACTCAAAAGCCTGAAACCTGTTTTACATCAGCTTGCTTAATTGATCAAATGTGATGTAGGAAATTCTATCAGGACTCTTTTTACGGAGGTCATATGACCTGGGCCTGCTGACACTTCTTTTAATGGATCTGATATATGTGCTTAATAAAAGAGGTTGAAAAGAGCTCACATTGCACAGCACTGAGGTCAGTTTCCAGTGGCAGTTTACTCTAAAGCACAGACCAGAGGACCACAGTGCTGCAGTAACTGGCTGTGTGCGTGCTGATTGATGAATACAGCACTCCAGCACCTTCAGCTGGAATCTGCGCTAACTTCACAGTGTCAGTCCACTGCAGTGCAGCAAATCTATGAGGTCATCCTGTCACCGTGAGACACACCAGGCAGTGTGTGTCCTTCACTGCATATGCTTGTTCCTGAGTGTATGTGTGTACGAGCGTGTGCATGTACGTGTGCGTGTGTGTGTGCGCGTGTACTGTCTTTTGATCTGATTGTGTGTGTGTATACTTTTTGGTGTGGGTGTGTGTGTGTAAATGCATGCTTGACTTCTTGCAAATGATTCTGCTGTGTCAGGCTGTGTGCTGAACTCTCTCTAATATATCCTTATTGTAGACTATTGGGGAGAGTCTAATTACAGTGAAATCCTGGACTTGCATCTGGGCGGTATGTATTTCAAACCTGTCGCTCCAAACTAACTAAAAACTAACACCCCCACCCCTGCCAATCCCCCCGGCATTCCACACTACTGGCACCTTCTCCCTTACGCATCCGCTCATGACACTGCTGTCCCCATCCTTTACAGTTCAGCCAGCAGCTCCTGCAGAGCCAGGCTTACCATGTTGTAGGAAAGCTTGCTGGAGATTATCATCTTACCATACTATCAGTATTCTTACTTGTATTTTCTTATTTGTCGGTAGCACATATGATGTACACGCTCAGCAGCCAAGTATTCTGTCTTATTTTGTACTCTACATTCCATCTGTATTTTTATGTATAGACTATGAAAACATGCAGTCACTCTCAGCCAAATGTTTTATCAGCTGTGTTTTTTAAAAACATGTGGACTTTTGAAGTTGATGGAAAAGTTTGATTTCAAAGTTCAAGGGGCACAAAGAATCAGATACAGCCAGGCCTTAGGGGAGCCCCATGTTTCAGCTGGTCTGCTGTAACCCTCTTTACATTCCTCTGCACCTGATGTTACTGCAGGTGACTGGGCTGGCTTGCCCTCTCTGTTGTGTGTGTGTGTTATACTGCAGTGGAACTGGAAAGCCTTTGGAACCCCAGCTTAACTACCCCTGTCCATTTGCCTTGTCTGCTGTCTGTCTCTCCGCTAACCCCAGCTCTGAGTCCTAATCCTCCATATCTGCTCAGTTGCATTAAAACCTTGTTATGTGTGTATGGACAATCTTTGCCCCACCCCCCTTAGTCATCCCAGTGGTGGTTAGCTTCAAGGCTTCATCACTCTTGTTCTGGGTGGATCCAACACCCCTCCCCCCGGCGTCTCCTTGGTGAATAGGGACTGGTGTGTGTAATGTGTCATGTGACGTGCTTGTCAACTGTGTTCATCTGTGTCCCGCCAAGATGCATCACGGTCCCCTCTCAGACTGCGCTACCTCCTGTGGCGCTGTGGAGGGCGACTCCTGTCCAAAGTAACATGTGCCATTATAAGGGAAACAACGCACAGTGTCATTCTCAACTTGATTATGTACACCACTTTAGGTGTGTTAATTGCTCTACTCTTTCTGCCCACACTCCCTTAATAACAGAAGGCCTCCAGAGTAATAATGAGAATTTAGGAGATATCATGCAGCACTATAAAGCAGACTCCTAACAAACACCTCAGCAGTGAGGTGAAGGAAATCCATTGTTTGTCATGTATGTTGTACAGCAGTCATGGGGTAAGTAATGTTGGGACCATTGTCACAAACTACAGATATGGATGGGGAATCTCCGTCTACGTCACTGATGATGTAGGCAGCACCACCCTTCACTGTAAATTTATAGACTTTCAACCAATACTATATTCGCCGGAAACACACAACATCTGGCCGCTATAGAAAAACCACAAATTGTACTTCCCTCGCTCTCGCTGATGGCACTACACTGTTAGCAGTAAGGGGAGGCTGTGGCTACAGTAACAGTTTAGTTTAGAGCAATGCCGTTGCGTCGGAACCCCTAAACTAAGATATAATATACTTGCAAGGACCTGACATAGCATCGGAGGCTGCATGCAAAGCGCAGCTCTTTTAAACTTTGGCACGAGAAGACCACCGGTTCTCTTCTGTACTCTGTACTTCCCTTGGGGCAGGGAGGCAGATAGATATCATTGCGAATTTGCTGCTCCGTGTGGCCAGAAGGTAGACAGGTCTTACTGAGAACTGTGGAAGGAATACTCGCCGTCGCCACCGAGACATAGGCATCGCGGTTCTCACATCCAGGCCCTAGCCACTCAGCTAGTGGAGGGATCCAGCCTGTCAGATAGTGATTACACACCTGCTTACCAACCTAAGCAAACACATTACCTTCCTGACAGTCCCCATTTAAAACAATTTGATGCGCTGGCTAAAGGTATTGAACGGTTTGACTCTGACAGGCAGGATCACAATGTGGAGGACTACCTCTGAGAAATAGCCCATAGCCTTGCTGACTTACCTGGTGCGACGCGCAGGGAAAAGATCAAATTGATCTGGAAGACCACCTCCAGGTCTGTCCATGCATTCATAGAGTCTCAGCCATACTCCATCCGGGATAGCTATTCTTGACTCTGCAGAGCCCTGACAGAGGAGTATTCCCCTTTTGCTGATGAGACATCAGCCACAATCTCTGCCATACAGATTAAGCACTGCCGCAGTGAACACCCCAGAGAATTTTATAACCGGTTGAGACATGCCTTCTTCCAGGGAAGAAATGGGCCTTTAAGTCTCTTCCTGCATAATCTACACCCTTGTGTGCGGACACACGTCACTCTTATGACACAAAGGGACAATCCCTCAATGCGTGAAATCCGGAAAATGGCACAGATGGTATGGGAAACTTGTCCGCTCCAGTGAAAAAAGGGAAGAGGACCAAAGGGTCCTCACACTTCAGAGTCCCATGGAGAGTTCATTGGAACTGGAGGGCTCTGATGTCCCTGTTTGAAAACCCTCTGGCTCTTGTGCCCAACACGGACACTCCTCCAGTCGTAATGGTGTGACCAGGAGGTGGAAGCACAAGAAGAGAAAGTCCAAGGGGGGCGGTGACTACCAGCCAAGGCGCACTCAGGGAGAGCGTGGTGTATATTATTCCAGCACAAGCTTGGGATGTACTAGTAGGGGTGAGGAATTGAGTGAACACAGTGATTGTGGCTCCCACTGAATCCACAAACCCAAGTATATGGCAGCCCTCTGACCAGATTAGGCCATACAGCCCTTCACTAGTCCGGGGTCACATGACTAACTGAAGTCACCTACTTCCTGATATTGCATGCAACATAACAAACCTAGAGCGTGTGACTAATCTCCAACACACCCTCTAGACAACCCGGTTCCTTACTTTATCTTTAACCTAGATATGTGTACCCTCACCAAAGATATCCACTGGGTGTCCCCTAGTAACCCATTCATCAGAGACACCACTGAACACTGTGTGAGCTAAGAGCCAGTGCCTCTTTAGAGAAATGCATGGCTAAGATGGCCATCAGGGATGATGTTGTAGAAACCCAAGTAGAGAGAGTTGGTGCCCAATGGCTTGTCAATACACCTAAACAGGAGATTACCATGTCATACGACCACCATGATACATCCATGAGGATGAAACTGCCAAATCAAACCATCTTCATGTCGAGGACATAAGAACATATTATGACGAGAACAGGCCATTCAGCCCAACTAAGCTCGCCATTACAAGTAGAGAGTATCCAAAACTGCATCAAGTCTGGACTTGAACACAGCAAGGGATTCTGCCTCAACTACATGACCTGGCAACCTATATCATGCATGGATAACTCTTTGTGTAAAATAATACTTCCTTATGCCAGTGCAGAACTTACTCTTAACTAGTTTCCATTTATGTTCCCTTGTTCTACAGACTGAACTCACCCTAAAAAATGTGTTGTAGTTAACCTTATTGAGTCCTTTTATAAATTTAAAAACCTCTATTAAATCACCCCTAAGTCTCCTCTCACTAGGTCTGCCAAAGCAGGTAATACCTGCAGGATCACCTCCTTTATCTCTTCAGTCATGGATCTATAAAGAAGGGAATGAGTGGTGAAGGATTAGCATTGACAAACCATAAACTTTGTACTCTGGCAGGGGGTAATAATCAAGAAGTTCTTCATGCCTAAGACAAACAAAAGGGGAGCACTGCTCTACGTCATGTACTGAATAGACAACCATATGAACTTGCAGAATTGCCTGTTTTCTCTTTACAACAAAATAAACTTGAGATTCACTGTGAATCGATACAAGTTTGATTTCCCCAACAAGCAATACATTGTCTTCCCTTCCAATGACAACATACAGTCCCTTTCTGTACGTTGTGCCTTTGACAGTAACGTCATTGGTAGCAAAGGAGGTGTTAGGAGAAAAACTGAATTGAGAAACTGCATTTTGAATGTCAGTGTTAATCAGAGGAAGAAACATATTGCCTGCGCTCAAATATGCTTGCAGAAGCTGGTGCCTCTCTGCGCAGGTTGAACACAAGTTTTTGAAATTGTGTAATTTTCGAGCACACTGTTTAAAGTAAGTGTGTTTGCTCTCAACCCTTAAAGTCCAGAGATGTATGAGAGGCCCAAACTTCAAGATGAGCTCAGGATAATGGCACAGGTAGTGGTGTTTCGGTCTCAAGGGATGCTGTGGGAAGGCCTCAGCTCTGAAAGAAATGTATTCATCAATTAGAACTTGCAAATATGCCACTTGATCTGCAGTTATAGTAGGAGCACATATGGATCCAACTATTTGATGAAGGAGCAGAACCAGTTGCCATACTTTACTATGAGCTGGGTTTTGTATTCTGTCCCCAGCTAGCAGAGGTAGCACTCTCAAAAGGCACCAGTTTTGGACAGCTTGTCCAGATAGTTTTTCACTGCCTGGATTGATTTCTGGTGGATTGTCATTAGCGTTATTACCAAGAAACTTAAATTGACTGATGGATCTGTTTAACTGTAAATGCGTAAAATGCTTTTCCTGAAACACTAAATGATTTATTGACAATGCCAAATCAAATGACACAACACCCTCAAAGAGATCATGTCCCAGGCAAGCTGGCAAACCAGGCTGACACACATGAAAGTATCGAAGCTGATTGAAAATGGAATCACACTTGATCCCCCTTGTACTGCTCTTGTCAGCGGTTTCTCTGTTTTGTAAGTTCTGCACAGTTTCTCAATAATTCTCAGCAGTTCTTGTGGTACCAGTTGACAGTGGGTTTGATTCAAATGTATCTCATGTATCTCTGTCAATGTCACAGAATTGACAAAAATGCTCACTTCTACTGAAATTTTCCACAAAGCCTGAAATGTTGTGAGAGCCAAGATTATCTCCAGCTATGGCACACAGACCTCCTCTCAAAACACTGCCATCTTTCATGATAATACCATTAACTATCAAGTCTTTGAGATCCCTTATCAATGGAGTGAGGACTAACTCATGCCAAAATCTCTTAAAGTCCTGTTCTCTGCACAAAAGCACAAGCAGCATGTGATCGATATTTGATCTGTGCCATGGTGATATATCACCTAGGGTTAGGTAAACAGCAAGCACCTTGTGTTTTTTTCCCTGATCCCAATGGATTCACCACCTCAAATGAATCTTGATAGAGTATCAAGGCTAAAGATGACCTTTCAGACTGAAAAAATGTTTTTGGAAATAACCTCTCCATCCCAAATATCCTGCATGTTATCACTGTTAGTTACACGAGAGTGCACTTTGTCATACTATTGCTTAACTGACTCGCTGTCAAATAAGGCAAGAAGTGTTTCTTGTATTGGAACATACTGGGCAAAGAACTCTTTTCCTGAATTACTTAAACCTAGATATATTGGCAATGGTTCAACATATTTGAAACTGTTTTTGAAGATGGTCTTACGACGCTGATCTGTTTTTGAAGTTCTTCAATCACAGTTTTGATCGTGTTGTCAGACATGCCAAGTAATGTCAACTTTTCACTCAATGTTGCAAACATATGGCACTGTTCAAGGTCATAGATGTCCAGGAATTCTTCAAAAATGGTATGAACTACAGAAGCAGGTAACAACAGCTTAGCTTGAAGCTTCAAATAAAATAGTGTCAGATTCTTAAGGAAGAGAATTTCATCAACATTAAGTATGTCTTGCTGGTGCACTTCTCCAGGCTCATTATCTATGTCAAAAGACTGACTAGGACTAGGAGTTTCACCTGTGGGGTTACTGGCTAAGGTTGGCACTACTGTGCTCACTAGATGATCAACTGAGCTGTTCTTGTGTGCTCTAGATATATGAGAAGCAAATGTAGATTTCACACAGAATGTTTTGCTACATTCCCTGAAAGGACAACCAATTGCTCTACCTTCTTGTAGATGCCCCTTCAAATGAGAAGTGAGACTTTTTAAGTTCTGACATTCAAACTGACAGCCTTCAATGTGACAAATGACTACATCTGGTAACTGAAATTGTGAACCTCTGCTGGTCCTCTGTTATTCCTTATGGTCTCTATATATGTGAGACTTGCACACACTGAATTTCCAGAAAGAGCGCGAACAATGTGGAACGCCACAAGTAAAGGCTTGGTTTGACGCATTTTTGTGTAGCTTTGTGTGTCTGGAAAAAGCCAGGATGGTGTTAAACTCATGTTTACAGAACTTGCAAATAAACATACCTATGGGCGAACTTCGTCGATGTAGTCTAACGCGGCGCCTTTGTAAAATAAGGGCAGGTCATGTTAGCTATGATAGGCTACAAAAATATAGCTAGCTAATTATACACGTGTGTACAGGCTAGCAATAGTTTGCTGGGTTCAACCACCTACATCATAATTTTCCACCCAGTTACATCAAGCCTTGGAGCACTGAAAAAAATGAAAATTATAAAATGAAAATATGCTTTAAGCGGGCTAAATTCAATGGTTTGCAGGTTACACTGGGTGGGTTATCCAGCTGACTTAGCTAACGTCATACATAGGCAGCTTACCACCTTACCCTCGCTAGCTACTTTAATGGTATGCTTGAATTTTAAAAGTAAGTTAAATAAATAAAATAATGCCTATGGTCATGGAAATGCATGCGGAAAATAACATTTGCTGGTTGGCTACGGTCACGAAAATCACTCTAAATTACCTACGACATAACGTTAGCTAACGTTAACTTAATCCGTAACTTGAACTTGTTGTAATTACTACAGGGCAGGCTGGGGGAGCCTTACTTACTCTGCACTGCTTGAAGTTAGCCTATTAAACAGACTAGCAATGTATTTTCCTCTTCTTCTTCTTCTTCTTCTTCTTATTATTATTATTATTATGAAAGGAGTAATATTGATTACTTTAAAATCCTCTTTCTGAAACGCGGCTTCCACAATGATGCTGCCACTCCGTCTGTCCTCTCCAGTCTTCCTGCAACGGTTTTCACGTGAGAAAATGGACTGGTGCCTGTTTTTGGTTTTTTTTTTTGGCAACCATGTTAGAAGTTACCAGTTGCACCTGCACCTGGTTGCACTCGGCTAACATTTGAAGGAAAACTTGAAATAACTTTTATTTTAGTTTGGTATAGGCTATGCCTTACATTGCAGTTTGCACATGTTGTCAACAAACCAACAATTTTAAAAACTGCAGGCTAGGCTCTATATATTTTAGGCTAGTTTCGACATGAAGCATTTTAATAGCTTTAAAATTAATGCAATTTTGCATTACAATGCATTTTTATTAAAATGCAAAGGCTGGAAAAATAGCAAAATCAGTATATTCCTGGATGCTTCCTGCATTGCAGTTTGCACATGTTGTAAACAAACCAATCCTAAAAACTATGGGTCTAAGTTAGCAAATTCAGAGATGTTATACAGGCTGATGAAAAGTGAGGGCTCATAGTAGTTTTGACATAAACTGTTTTAATAGCATTAAATTAATGCAATTTTGCATTACAATTTATTTTTATTAAAATGCAAAGGCTGGCAAAATAGCGAAAGCAGTATATTCCTGGATGCTACATTGACATTTCCATGGTCTAACTGCAATTACCTACTGTAATCTGTTGCATTGCGAATTACATCCTTTAACTGTAAACCTCCATACACGGTCATTTTCTGTAAAAAGTTACTGTAAAATTACATCAATTTTTTTACAGTGTATGTGTCCCCTAACGGCAACAAAACATTCAGGTTTAGGAGCAGATCGGACCTACCTTATTAAATAGCTAGGTAAATAGCCCCAATTTTTATTTTTATCTGATTGAATAGAATGTAGAATGTAGGAGCTCAGAGACCACTCCACAAACATAGCACATCCAGGCTAGAGCAATCGAGACATCCTGCATTATCTCAACCCTGAGAGATATGACACTGAAATAGAGATGGTGGGTGCCTTTAGGGGCCATAAGCTGGTCCTGGATGACCCCTTGAGACAGCAAATTCTGTCTGAAGGAACTAAGACTGTCCAGTTCAGTCTGGCTTAGTCCGGACTCAGACTGCACTCCTCGGTCCAACCTTCTGAAGGTGATCCAATTCACGGAGCACCATTAGTGGCGTTGCTCTTGGGCTTCTCCTTGGTGGTAGGTACTGTGGTGTTCTTCCTCTTTCTCCCAGAGTCTCTGAAGAATGCGTTGAGTGATAGGGACCAAATCTCCCTACACGCATTACCCAGTATTGTTAACCACGTGTGTGGTGCCATAAGAAATCTCAGGGATAAATAGTATAAGTAGCATTAGTAATATTGGTAGTGTTTAATGTGTGTTTCTGTTTACAGTGTCTGTAATCTAGCTCAATTGCCCAGATGCAAGCTGCCTGTATCAGTTGCCCAGATGCAAACAGCCTGTGTTAATTGCCCAGATGTTGCCAGCCTGGTACAATCTGTGAAGGAACACTGACCAACTTTGTGCTCTCAGGACTTGCATATGCCTCATCCTAAGACCAAGGGGGATAATGTTGGGACCATCGTCACAAACTACAGATATGAATGGGGGACTCTCCGTCTACATCACTGATGACGTAGGCAGCGTCACCTCTCACTATAAATTTATGGACTTTCAACCAATACTATATGCACTGGAAACGCACAACATCTGGCCACTATAGAAAAACAACAAACAAACTGTACTTCGCTCTCTCTTGCCAACAGCACATTGCTGTTAGCAGTAAGGAGAGGCTGTAGCTACAGTAACAGTTTAGAGCAATGCCGTTGCGTCAGAACCCCTGATCAAGGTTACAATCGTCGGACTCTCAAGCTCTAAACTAAGATATAATATACTTTCAAGGACTCGATATTTAAACTTCAGGGCGAGAAGACCACCGGTTCTCTTCTGTACCCCTGCGTTAGTTGACGACGCATCTTCTCCTGACCAGAGACGCAATCCCGGCACAACGACGATACCTGGACACGTTAATCCGTGGAGCTGAGTCCCACATTCCCCCTGGTCAAGCCAAGATGCATTCCAGGACATTGAAGAAACCTGGATGACGCGTTATTCCTTGGCTATCCTCAGTTCAGACCCTAACCACACAGTGTAGGATTTTGGTTCTGATCTAGGTGACTAAGGGCAGAAAGTACCTATTCCCAGGGGGAGATAGATGGGTGTGGCTCTGTGTACAGCATCAGTGATGAAGCCCCATCTGCAGGGGGTGCCCAAAGCAAAAAGGAATGCCAGACGTTCCATCCTCCAGGTGTTCATTCAGAACTTCATCTCATTGGTTATCCCATTTTTTGCTTGCGAACATTACATTATTTTCATTTAGCAGGCACTCTTGTCCAGAGCAATTTACACAGGTTGCAATTCTATCCTTTATACAACTGCACATTTACTAAGCCATTTTCAGTTTGCCCAAGAGTACAACAGCACTGCCCCAAAGGGGAATCTGTCTTACTGGGTTTTTCTCACACATCATTTGGAAATGATGGGGTATCAGCTTGTTTGGAAAAGGTGTGTTGAGAAATGTCTCATTATTCTGTTGATTCTGGTTTCAGTGATGAGGTGCATTTGCATTCTGGTCACAGCACTGTGTGGTTCAGGGGAACTCATGCAGTCAGTCATACATATCTTTGCTGGAGCAGGACCTGTCCCTCTCTCCCTTCTGTGTTAGTCTGTGTTAGGAGTTTACCCAGCATCCTCACTCTCCCAGCTCTTTCCCCAAGACTATAATACATGTCTCTCTCCTGTCAGTTAGTGTTCTTTCTCACTGTTCTTTCAGAAGCTCCTCCTCCTTCTCTCTGTACAAGATTTCTCTGGTCCCACCCTTCCATATAAATCCACAGCCCTGTAGGTTGAAGGCTGTTCCACTGTATGCAGTGGTTGGATGTTTTAACTTCCATTTTTATGTACTTTAAGTACATTACATACTTTATGCAAGTACTGTAGTTGGGTATCTCTTATGCACATTTATTTAAGGATGTACTGTTTTATCTCATTTTCGTCTCTTGAAGAGAATGTTGTAACCTTAGGGCTTGACATGTGAAATGTATGGTTTTAATGAAGGTGGGACATTTTGCTAACAGTAAAATTATTTAAAAACTGGATTATGTATAATTATGTAAAATTTGAACTGGATTATGTATAATTATTTGAAACCTTAGACAGCCTGGCCTTGTGAAGCATAATTTCCCTGAGTGTCCATAGTATCAGAATCTGGGCCCAGGATGGAGTGATTTTCTTCTGTCCTTTTCTCTAGCCCTGTCTGTTTTTCACTCCTCTTTTCTCTGTCTGAAACTGCACAGCTAGTCTCTCCACTCTCCCTCTCCAGCTGCCTTGGTGTGTCCCTTCGGTGTTCTCTTTCTGCTCTGTGATATTTCTCCTCCCCTCTTCTCACTTCTCCTCATCCCTCCTTTCCCCTTCACTGTGTGCCTCCTTCATGCTCTGTCCCTGTCTCTCTGCCACCACTCCTGTCCTCATCTTCTCGCACCCTCTCCTCCCCTGTGTTGTGGAAGTTGAGCCCAATATGGGGACCCCCCGCCGAAGACCTGTCTCCTTCTGCCCTTGCTGTTCCCCTGAAGGTAATGTAAATTCCTCTGTCTCACCATTGGCTGCAGTGGATTTTCCATGGCGACCTGCCAGAGAGCCACACCCTCCAGTGTGGCCCGGTTCCTCCCCCTCAGTAGGTTTCCCCCCTGGAAGTGACAGACTGCTCAAGCATTTGGCCTAGCCTACCACAGCGCACAGGTCATAAACACCTGTTTGTTTGATTCATGACCAAAAGCATGCACAGCATCTGTGGAAATGGTCCAGCCGGGTGTGTGACTGTGTACAAATGCCAGCATCCTTTCAGAATATTGGACTCTGGAGAAATGCACATGTATTCAGTCAGAGCTGAGAAAGTAAACAGACATGAGACCGATGTAGAAGCTTCATTTTCAGCAGTGTAGCCAGTGTAGCACTTGGCTCTGTGCTCAGTGGTGACCTCTAGTGACAGTGGATAGTGGATAAGCTGTGAGGCCAGTGAGACTCAGATGATATCCTTCATGTGTCCACTTATCCAACATGATCTCTGTCAGCCTTCGTCTGTGTGAAGCTATTTGCGCCAGAAGTGTGTGTTAACCAATGTAGTGAACATGCTGAAAGTTCTCTTTCCAAACTGCTTGTTTGTCATGCACTAATTGTGTGTCTCTTTTGTGTTTTTGGGGTGTGGGGCCAGGGTCGGGGGGTGGAAGGGGGCAAGGACAATGCTGGATAAGTTAGTGAATAAGCCTGGTTTTCTGCTCTCTTTGGTCTGAAGAGCTGTGCTTTGCCCCCTCCCCTCTGTCTCTCTTTGTATACAGCGAAATCCAGCTCCCAAGACCACAACCACTTGATTTATGTGTGTACTGTGTTTTTCCTTTTTGTTTTGCAAGAGCCTCCACTCCTCCAGCTAAGTATGTCATGGAGCTTGCAGGTTGTAGCAGCTCAGTCCCATTGAAAGTGCTATTGGCTCTGCCCTGTGTAGCAGGTCTCCTGGTTGTAAGAGCATGGACTGGCCTGGCTTACAGTGCTCTTGGTGCAAAGCCAGTGACCCTGAGTGTGCTGATGCATGCTAGTAGAGGCAGTTTTCCCCATGCAGAGGACTGCTCATGGCATAACTGTGATATTAGCCTGGTCTCATCATCCAACATTTTTATGGACCCCAGTCCACATCCCCAGCCGTGATACAATCCAGCAGGAATGATGCTAGGGAGCTTGTACATCCAGGTTATTTTTGAGTCATCTGTGGGTCCATGGGAAAAATGTCGATAAGTGTGATGTCATAAGTGAGACACAGGCCTCCAGTCTCCTGTGTGTGGGGGAAGTGGCGGGAGCCTCTACCCTGAAACAGTTGAGAGGCCACGGAGGTGGGGATCGAGCAGCAACTTGCGTTGCAGTGTCCATTTTCACTGGGCATTCTGAAAGCGGATGTGGAAATTGATGTCCACCCCATCTTCAACCCTCAACTCTGGTCTGTGGTCCTACCCCCTCCCATCCCTCAGCAAAGACATCCTCTGCTTGTTCATGGGCATCAGATCAGAGCTGCACTCATTCACTAATCTAGACATTGTCTGAATAATATATACTGCATGCATCCACTACTAAAATATACAGTAGAGTAGTGGATGCAAGCAGTATCCACGATAAACTAATACCCATGTACAATCAGCCTAGCTTGGCTCTCATTGCAATGTCTGTGTGTGTGTGTGTGTGTGTGTGTGTGTGTGTGTGTGTCTCATACTGCTCCACTCTGCCTCCCTCAGGAATGGGCAAGAAGGACGATCCCAAGCTTATGCAGGAATGGTTTAAGCTGGTCCAGGAGAAAAATGCCTTGGTGCGCTATGAATCGGAGCTCATGATCTTGTGAGTGTCTGTCAATCCACTACCACTGCATTGCTTTCTGCTGCTTTTGTCTGAAACTGTGGAACCACACTACCTCCAGAATCACACTGCCTGTAAAAATGCCCAGCAGGTGTTCTGAGCCAGTAGCCTGTCAGGCAGGGCTGGTGCAGGGATAGTGCAAGCAGATTAGGCCAGTGGCCCATTAGGTAGGGCTGCTGCAGGGATGGTACAGATAAATTAGGCCAGTGGCCTGTTAGGCAGGGCTGGTGCAGGGATGGTGCAGCTAGATTAGGCCAGTAGCGTGTTAGGCAGGGCTACTGCAGGGATGGCATGGCTAGCACAGGTGTTCTGGGAGCTGAGCACATGTGTTCTGTTCAACAGTGCGCGAGAGCTGGAGCTGGAGGACCGTCAGAGCCGCCTGCAGCAAGAGCTGAGGGAGCGCATGGCTGTGGATGGTGAGGTCATCACTCCACGACACATCCGCCGTCTGCAGTATAGTGTTGTAGTACTCGAGCCCAGTCTTCAGACCAAATTCAGATGGTCTTGGTCTTGTCTCGATCTCGACTGCATTTTTACTCGGTCTTGACTCAGTCTCGGTCATTGAGGACTCAGATTTTCCCCTCGAGACCAGTCGAGACCATGGGTACAGAAAAAACACAGAATGCAGCCCTCCCATAAGAAGCAACTAATGACTGTGCCTTAATTACAGTAATTAAGCAATATCACATGAGAGGGAGTGCTGTTTACTGAATATCAGTATAGTGCCGAAGATAATCTCAGCCGTGCTGATATCACGATCTCGAGTGTGATATTGCAATTATACAACAGTTCGATAAACAACGATATTTATCAAACATAAACAAAATAGCATGTTTTTATCGTTTATTCAATTCCGTGATCAAAAATACTTCTGTTGTGATTCCATTAACAAAGGGGTTGCCAAGCAATACATAAACTAGTTTGCTAGCTTGACTAGCCCCGTTGCTAGTTTATCATGCACATTAACTGAAACGTTTGCGTTGATTTTGCAGCCAGTGAAAGATACAGTTGTTAATTGTCGCTTTGCTGGCACGTCTGGTTCTGGTGAATTTTGGTGCGACCGTACGTTGCTTCATTAACTAATGCGAACGCTAGTTGCGATTGTAGTTAGTGGATAGAACTAAAGTGGAATTATAGCTACATATGTAAAACGCCCGAGTGCTGTTATGATGGATTACCACCACTCTTGGAATGCCTCTTGTGGGTACGCCATGGTGTCGGAAGTAAATTCCCTATGGAAAATTACAATGGGCGTCGCACACTATTTTTACTCTAATTCAGATTCATTTTAGGAGCTGGGAATTTCCTGGATATGCCTGTTCGGTGTGAGTATATTACTGACACATCACACATTTCCATATTTCCGAAAATGTAAAGATTTAAGACTTGTAGTTAGTTTTGTAGTCCATTTTGCGAACGCAATGTGGGGGTCCTCTGGACAAATCAGATCCACCACCTCATCCGGGCCAGGTTTGCTAGTCAAAGACGTTGATATAGAAACGTAGCTACCTCATTGGCTGCTGCTGTATGTCGCCACTATGCATCTGCACGTCCGCCATATTGGAGCGGTCAAGATCCGCTAGTAAACAAATACGCTGTGTATTGAGAGATGCAGACTCCTCTACAAAATCGACTGTAACTCACTTAAGTCTGAACCGATTCTCATGAAATTTGATTTGTTATAAACGTGAGAAATTGAACATGATACTGGTCACTTATTGGAATTAAATTCAGTTACTGGGGGTGGATCTAATCAGGTCTATGCCAAAACATTAACCTTCTGAATAGCCACAACTTCCTCTGGGGCATGCAGGCTCCGATCTATGAATAGGCAACATCAAGTGTAAATTATTTAGAACTTCAGCTTTTGTGAGTTTCTCCAAAAATGTAGATTTCTATATCTCTGTAAAACTATACTGTTTCAAGGATATTAATCCTTAGAAAAAAAGGTGTTCACATGTTTACATATGACTGCACTGTATATCTGAACATTGGTCTCAAACACTTGACACACTATGTAGTGTTGTATTATTATAATTTAATATAATATAATATAATATAATATAATATAATATAATATAATATAATATAATATATGTGTCAGTGTCTAAAGTGGATTAATGAAGATGAAAATAAAATATTTGAGATTAACAATATTTCTGCCATTGTTTGTGTAATGGCAACTGTCTAGCCTGCAGAAGTGGACTTATCATATGTGTCTCGGGGTGTACGAATGAACTGACTGGATGTTCTTCTCTTAACTGGAGTCTGGGGAACAAAAATACTCTTGTTTATTTTATTAATGAATTGATTTAATTAAAGATGCTAAAACAACGGTTCACTGCTTTTTCCCGACACCATCGCTGCTTGCTAGCTCGCTAGCCAAGCTATAACTATAGCGGATATGATTAGCTACACTCTAGCTAGCAAGGCCGGAGAGTGGGAATCAGAATGCTGTCGGTTCATGGGACATGTAGTTTTTCAACTGTGATTGGTTTTAGTTTTCAAAGGAGAGACATGTTTTAGGGATACCTCTTTTTACACTTTTTTGTATTTATTACAGAATAAAATGTGGTAATGATGTGATGATGTGGTCCTTCCTCCCAAGTATAACTACATTTCATTACATTATAACTACATTTTTATTAATTCATCATGGATATTCATCTCTAAAAATGCTATTTAGTCATTGATTAGGCATTAGCTAAGTAGATAAATCCAACTTGAAATTATTATGTGCTTGTAATATAGTAACAAATAATAGTCTATTGTATATTTCAAACTGTTATTACGTTGATCTTACAAAATAACAGTCATGGTCTTAAATTGGACTTGCATTGTTTCAGTCTCGGGGCGGCAGTGTAGCATAGTGATTAAGGAGCAGGACTCGTAACCAAAAGGTTACCAGTTCAATCCCCGCTGGGGACACTGCTGCTGTACCCTTGGGCAAGGTACTTAACCCACAATTGCCTCAGTAAATATCCAGCTGTATAAATGGATAACATTGTAAGGAACGGTAACCTATGTAAGTCGCTTTGGATAAAAGCGTCTGCCAAATGAATAAATGTAAATGACTCGGTCTCGCCCCCTTTTGGTCTCGGTCTTGTCTTTGTCTTGACCCCCCTTCGGTCTTGGTCTTGACTTGAACTTGAAACGCTAAAGTCTTGGTCTTATCTCGGTCTCGCTTTAGGTGGTCTTGACTTCAACACTACTGCAGTATCTGCTTCTTAGTTTAAGATCATAATTTGTGGATAGAACCCTTAGTGTAAGCAGGAGGCAGGTTTGAGTGTTTTTTTTTCCATGCTCTGTCCTCCGTCCCTGCACCAGACCACCTGAAGACGGAGAAGGAGCTGGCGGAGGAGAAGCAGATCCTGAACGACATGCTGGAGGTGGTGGAAGAGCGGGACTCCCTGGTGGCCTTGCTGGAGGAGCAGCGGCTCCGAGAGAAGGAGGAGGACAAGGACCTGGAGGCCGTCATGCTGTCCAAGGGCTTCAGCCTCAACTGGGCCTGAGGGGGTGCTATGCCCCTCCATCACACAGGGACTCCCCTGGCATCACGCCTAGTGTGGGGCCCACACCCTGGCCACTCCCAGAGCTACCACTGAGTGAATGTATTCCAAACATATCTGCCTTTTTCTCATACAATCCAGGGACTTTACATGTTGTCTCTGCTCAGAGAAAACCCCCTCCTGCTCTCTTCCTGTCAGGTGGGAGGAAGGCTGGGTCTCTCTCAAAAAATTCTGATTGTTTTATTAACAAAAGGAAATCTTCATGGTTGGTTTTTTTTATTTGTTTCTAGCATCTGTTTTTCTGTCTTCTTGGCTGGAAATGGAAGGCATATTACAGTATTGCACAGAAAAAAACTAGCAAAGACCTCATTTAAAATTGGACTGCACTGTTTCTCCACTGGTCACAGTAGAGGAGCGTGTGTAATGTGTAAGAGGCAGCTTTGGCCACACTGGGAATTTTGAGAAGATCTGAGCGGTACTCCTGGTCCGGGGGGGGGGATGTTCCTCGTCTGACCAGGTCCCCCCCTTGATCCTCTGCCACACAGTCTGCTGCAGCAGCATATCAATTGCCTCACAGGCGCACAAGGACCTCTTGTGGATAACACCCACATGATCATACACTATGCACAAAGTATCGTTTGTATCAACACTATGAATTTATAATCTGGTTTCAGGTGTTCAACAGCCTATTTATTAAACAATTGTTTTTTTCAGAGAGAAAGATGTTTTGAACATAATTGCCTGCTTTCTGTGTAACACAAAGCTCTTTTTGTTGTGACATCAGTGGTCTGGAATAGACCAGATGATGTTAATTCCAGATCCCAATAGCCACTACAAGACAAAACAAAACATGTCGCTTTCAAGTGGCCAAGTCTGATGTTCCACCTGATTCTGACAGTGATGTGTTGGTGTTGAATAGTTGGCTGGTGGGCTGATTATCAGGCTGTATGTTGTCCTTCCCAAGCAGAACACTTTGCACAGGTCCACTGTCTGGTCTCCAGTGACTGTCATTGCCCAGTTCTGCACCTGAAATTACAACCTCTGTTTGTTCTTTGAATAGAAACAGCACATTTTGGAGGTATTTTTCAAGACTGCATCCCTGCTTGAATTCATAGCCACATTTTTACTGACACGTTTACAGTTAATTGTAATATAGGGGTAAGCTTGGAGGTCTCTGAATAAGCTACTGTCCAATAGGTGTGCTTGACAAATAGCATGGTTTGTTGCTCCAATGCAGATGTGTATGATTTAACATCAGAGGTTACATGGTGTTGATGTGCCACTCATACAAGGAGTCCTCCATGCACATAGGGATGCTGTAATGACACAAAGACTATCCTCAGCTTCACTATGGGCAGTACAGAGGCAAGGAGCCCCTCCTGAGAGAACAACACATTTAGAGTTCATTATAGTTCAAGACCACAGTCTTTACAATCATGTCCCTCAGATTCTACTGTTCACTCCCTAAATAGTATATTTTGAAAGTTTGAAAGAAGTTTTGAAAATTTATACAATACATGGATATAAAACACAACGAATGAGGAGCAGCCCATGGGGACTGAGGCAGCTCCTATCTGCATCGCATTGACTGTCTCCAAGGGGCAGGACTAGGATTCAGCAAATGGAGAACAAGGCCTGCCTTGCTGCCAAATCGTGCATCTGTTGATGGATCACAGTTTCGTTTTTCCTTAGCCATGAACTAAAGTACAATTTCGTTGTGAGAGTTAGTGAAAACTTTAGAAGGTGGCTTGTCTGACAGATTTTTATTATTTAGTAACATGTGTGAAAAAATGTATTATATGCACAGAAAAATCCACATTTTTAAGCTTTCTGTTATTGACTGGACTGAAATGTAAGCACTTCACGCAGCTCATATACATATAAAGTATTGGGTGTACATTTAAATGGCAATAAAGCAATGCAGCTGTTATTTAACATGTGATTTCTTCATATCCTGTCCACACTTTAATTCTTCCTGGTTTCTCTGGTCAATACCCTACACCAAATTCTTCAGATTTTATCAAACTTATTCCCCTGGTGCAAAAAAGATACTCATCAGTCACTGTTGAACTAACAGAAGGCATACGATGTAGCTAATGATTCAAGCTGCTTTCCAGACTGCTAGTTATGGAACCAAGTTACATAAGCTAGTTAGCAATATTTAGCCATCTTCATTTCTTATTGTACAGTTTTAAGAACAAATAAACTAAGCAGTTAGTGGCAGTATACTCCATGAAATGCTCCAAAATGTGTTGGCAGATTTTCCCCTTCAGGTGTGTTGAGCCAGAGAGGGGCAGAGTGACGATCCGGTATTGGTACATGGTTGTTACATGGTATCAGCAAGACAATTTGTCAATGTTGTTATGGCCAAAACTCTATAAACAGTAACCACAGGCTAGTATAAGACATTTCAGGAGTTTTATTTGCCGAACATAATAAAAATGAAGAGACTCCCTATGGATAGAAAGTTGCACCCGTAGCTGGCTCCTCAATACCAGGAGGAAAGTAATCTCTGAGGGCAGCTTGCTGAAAGTGGAGTGGTAGTCCAGTCATAGTAGGTCAGAGCAATAGCAAAAGGTCCATCTGGAGTCAGGAAAGAAGAAGAAGTTAAGAATCAGGAAGGAGTCAACAAAAAAGTAATGAAGCAAAGTGAACTTAACAGGCAAGGTGTAGAAAACAAACAGAAACCAATCTTTAAAAGGCCACAAGACTCCTGTGCTTCCACAGCTTACAGTAAAAAAAAAAGAAACCCCATGAAAGCCTACACCACTGCCTCCACATTGACAATAATCAAACAAATCAAAATACAGGAGGAGATAGGAAAAAATAAAGATTAAGATATGATTCTAAGGAAAATCTTAAGAGAAAGGCCATTGAGCACATTATGTAATGGGAGCTACAACACTTAAGAGCCACAGCAGAGATGGACCATGGCCTGTGGTCATGAGGACAATCTGAGACCGCCCCTTTCCAGGGCCAAAATGGCAACAGTGAGAACAGTTCCTCCAAGCTGAATTTCCAATCTATGGAAGCCGAGAACGGCCGTGCTTGCAATTATTTTTTTAATGCTGTTATCTCGAGATCACGAGTTACTTATTTCGACAACGGGTTAGTTTATCTCAGTATCTTGAGATAACAAAGCTCGTTTTCTCTTGATAATGAGTTAATTATTTTGTTATCACGACAACAAAAGGTTGTTTCCTCTTATTACTTATAATGTTTATCAGAGATCAGGATTGCCATGCCAGCATGCATAGATGGCATCTTGACAACGGTAGCAACTCATTTAAGCTGAAAATGTCAGGAGTACCCATTACTGATCAACGCATCAGTTCGAAGCATTTTGAAATGACCGGGGTGCAAGCACGGTCATTCTCGGCTTCCGTACCAATCTGTGCTCACCTAATATGAAATAAATAAGCAGCCAGTAAAGCCTGCTTACTGCAGCTGTTAGTCCATGTAACAAGGGCAAGGGAAAGGATGTACTGGAAATTTATTTTAAAATTTCTGAGAGAAATACTCACATACTATATAAACATTTTACATGCATTTCCAAAGAGGGATCTGGGTCAGTTGTAACACTATGGCCTTTAATCACCAAGGTCAGAGTCTCTTAGTCTGTGTCTCTGTTGAGTGCAAAGCTTTTTTTAGGGCCAGTATCATCACCTTTTTTTAAGTATAGGAGCAGGATATATATTTCTTCAACTCATGGACGGAACCAGGGGGTGGCTTTTGAGGCTTAAGCCCCGTATGTTTTTTCAAAAGCCCCGAATCTTTTTTAAGCTTTCAAAATGACGATGACTATCATTTCATTTCTGATAGAATATTCCCATCGGTTTCTTTAATGAGACCAAACAAAGTTCTGGGGAAACATCGCCATCTAGACTACAGGTCTCTTAAAAGGGAGATTTGTCACTGTGCTCATGAATATTCATGAGTTTATACATCCCTTCAATAGGTACATCTAACATCTATTGTGTTCCAAAAAGCCGTTGACCTGAGTGTCAGAAGTCGGCTAGTAGGCTATTAGAGTAGGCTATAAGAAAGCTTTTCAAGAAGACGACCAATATGGATATTAGACAATTTTTCAAGAAGACAATACCATCCAGTGTTGTTTCAGGTTGGTGATTTGATTTCACAGCTGAGTTGGGGCAAACATAGCTGTAGCCACCTCGCTGCTGTTCAGATTTTGGCTGTGTTCAGACTTGACGTCTTTTTAGAAGCTGCCAGCTTTTGTTTTATGTTATGATCTTATAGACCGTGTTTTCAAAAAAGTCCAGAGCGATGTCTTTTTCAGCATCCCAGGGCATCTTTTTAAAGTTGAAAAAAAGTTCAACTTTGAGAAAAACGCCCTACGTCACGCGCTCTTTTTGACAGCTGAGACAGAGAGGGTTGAGATCTTTGGCTGAGTAGTGAGACCTTGGTATTCCATAACTCCCGGCAGAAGTTGAGACTGTAGTGGTGGAGAACTTTATTACGATCGTTTTTGAGCACAGTGAGCTGTATGACATGTGAGTTATACTGTATCACCACATTCATTTGTGCAATAAAACTGGACATGTCCCAGAGTTTTTGGTCAGTCAGTTTGTGTTTATTTCAGTCGTTAGAAAAACTAGCATGTTACCACTACAGCTAAAAGAATAACTATATCTAACTAAAGTTTATTTGACATTTAGAGCTCATTCTTGAATGCACTCTTATAGGCTACTACACTATTATATGCATTATATATATATTATATATATGAGGAATGCCTTGCACTTACAAACGTACCTGTTTAGTCATTGTTCTAGTCAAAAATGGAATGGAATTTACATATGATGAATCTGATTCATCACCACTTCCAAAATGCAAAAATCTGATATCCCCCTATAAGCCCCTCAACAGCAAGCAAAGGTCTTTCACTGCAGTGCTATTTAGATATGTTGAATTTGTTAAGGGTTAGTCTCACATTTTTTCAATTTCAATTCATCCATTAGTAACCACAAAGTTCACCAGAGGTCATTATTTAAAGGGTTATTTTTCAAAAATTTCTTCCAGGGGAGCATGGCCCTGGACCCCCCTAGCAATACTGTGTGTGTTACTGGGCTAAGCCCTGGATGTTCGCAATGTCTAGCTCCGCCCCTGCTTCAACTGTCAGAAAATACATTACTGAATTTCAAACGTTCTCTCCACAGCCAGTAAAAATGCGTTTTAAGCATCTCTCAGCCTCAGACACCTTCATAATGTCCTCAACCAGCCTGAGAATCAACAAAACTAATAATATTAAATTTATTTGTACTGCATTTTTCTTACATTTGGTACGAGGCACTTTACATAGAAGGATTAAAAAAAGCAAAAACAGGCAACCACACATTGTGTTTTCTTTAGGAAATGCACACAAATCTGTATTTTTATTTGTACTTGTATTTCCTATGATTGTAATTTCCTGTTTGCATTATTTACTGTATGCACGAATTTGTGTGCCTTGGAGTTGCGGTCTCAATCCCCCCTCCGTCTGTGTCTGGCGCTGCATAGAGCCTGAGAGAGAGGAATGTGTGCATGTGACTTGAAAGTGGTGGCTGAACTCAAAAACCGTACATCATGAGAATCTGCACAATTTTTCCTCCATTTTGATGTATAAGTTATGCATGTAGAGCCAGAATTTGCACCAATGGTAAGTGAGCCGGTTGATTTGGCGTTGGTTTGCTGTCTGCAGCGCTCATTCTAAATAGTTCTGTATGTATACTTTTCCTTACCTCATAACAACAGCCAATTTAATGCAGGTGTGTTATCATTAGTATTTCAACTAGTATTTCAATTAACCTAAAGGGTATGCAATTGATTATTTGAAATATTTGGCAAAATAGCGCCACCTGTCGAACATCTTAAAATCCATTCTTGTCAGGTTCAAGCTGGGCTTCCCATTAAGTGAAATGGATTTCAGTTGATGACAATGAGCTGCAAAAGTGAACCAGCTGTAAGGATTAGCTTACAATATTGTAACATATTGTTGAATCCTTTATATCAGTGGTTCCCAACCGTTTTTCCTTGGAGCCCCCTCCATTTGTATCTAAGAAAAACTGAGCCCCCCAAGCCCACACACACACACACACCAAAAGAATAAAGTGATTCATTCCAAATCTTTATTAGCAAAAATTAACATCAATTATAGTTTTTTTTTTCTTTCCTCTTTGGTTTGTCCTGGCCATCTTTGGTTAGTATAATTAACATCCCTTTTACTTAATTGTATATATGTGGATGTAGGTATATCTGTATGCATGTATGAATGTATGTATGTACATATAAATATTTGTGTGCATACATGTGTGTACATGTATGTATGTTTATATATGGATACATTTTTTTCTTTCCTTTTGTTTGTGTCACCAGGTGTATAGAATACACACTAATAATAATAATAATTGCAAGGACATGAAAATATACTGGACATTTTATGGTTGTACTGGTTGTTCACTCTCTACAATGTTTGCCTCATTGTAGAGAGTGAATGTGTCCGCTAGGTATGCTGTTTTGATCCAAAACGCATCAGTTCGCTGTTCGCACAGTGGTCGACTGTGATCTTGCAAGAATTCCTTTATTTTTTCCTGCAGTTTCATAAAACGCACAAGCACTTGTCCACGCGACAACCAGTGTACTTCTGTGTGTAACAGCAGCGTTTGATATGCTTCATCCTCATACAGCTGGGCAGACAGTCTCTTGTTAGAAGAGAGAGCCTTAATGAAGTTTATGTCAGGGGTCGCCAACGCTGGCCCCCGCTACCCCAGCACAGGTTCCCCCTAATGGATCCGCCCGCCACAGACAACCAGGACACCGGAGTTGCAGGTACAAAAAAAAAAAAAAAAAGCAAAAAACTTTATTCGATTTCTAATAACACAGTTCATAAGTGGGACGGCTCACACCCTGCAGACCTCCCCTCTAAACCTTCCTCCCCCCCTTCCCTGCGGTGGCTCTTCCCTTTCCTGGCCTCTCCCACGCGGGCCCAGCACCAGGAGCGAGACTACCCCCCACACGGCACCACAAGCCTGAGCACACCGCAGGCCAAGATCCCCCGTGCACGCACACACACACCACACAGTGATCACTCCGACTCGTCTCCCGCGCTGGCCCCCACGACAGAGGCCAGACCCCTCTCAGCCGCCCAAGGGGGGGGTAACACTCCAGGGAGGGGGAGTTCCACCCACGCACACTCACACAAAAAAAAAAAAAAAAAAAAAAGGGTGGGACGCAACTTGGCCTGTGCCTCTGTGCCGGGCCTCGCTTGCACCCCAAAATAAAAAAACAGAAACCCAAAAGAAAAGGGGCGGGGTGCTGCTGGTGTTTCTGGTCCAGACCGCTGCCTCCAGGTGCTGGTGTTTATTGCTGGTCCTGTCGCACAGCTCCGGAGCAGGAACTTCGGCCACACGGGGGAAGAACACACAGCACAGATCACCCTCACTGTTAAGCTGGGCAGTCTTAAAAAAAGGGCACGCACACACCGCGGTAGCACCGCCAGTCACGTCCCTTACTGCACAGGGGCACCGCCCCGTCCCGCCTCCTGCCCAGCCTGGGGCTCTGCTGCTCCGCCCCTCTCCCGAGTCTCGTCCCCTTCCCTTTCCCCAGCCGCGGTCCACTGCACTGCCTGCACCGTTATTCACCCCAGGGAGCGGTCAGGTCCGCAGCACTCCACCGTCACTCACTCGTCCTCGCACGCTATAAAATAAGGAAATCCCTTACCGGGATTTCCCCCCAAAATCAAACCAAAAAAAAAAAAGCAAAAGCAAACAAACTTATTAAACCAAAATATCCGAAAAGGAAAACCCGGCCGAAACGTCCAACAAAACCAAAACAATCAATAAAGAACAACGAAAAAAAAAAAAACAATTTGTTGTTGCGAGTTGCAGATAGATTTACCGTTGCTACATTTAGGCAGAATAAGTTAAACGCTGTCGTTTAACCACTCATTAACGTTAGCGGTCTTCCACTGATAAGCATGGCATTAGCTACCTTTGTGGGTAACCTAATTAGCAATGGACGACGTTATAAGCTGCTGTAAGCGATGTTGCCAGAGAATTTTTAGAAGCCACGAGGGATAAATGATCGGACCGTTGTTTGTTTACTCGCTAGAACTGCCACACTGTTTCATAAATAAACCTACAATCAAGTTTGTGAACAGCTTAGCCTACACCACTCAACTATCTAACCTTAATTTTGATATTTGACTGACGCTACCGGCTTTCACGTTACTGCAGCAAAACCAGGCATGGCTGACATGAACCCGCTGCATTTCCTGTATTTTTTAATGTTAAATCGCTGTTTCCTCAAAGGTAAAATTAGCTAGAATTTTTCCAATCTCGTGTTCTAATCGCACCAGTGTTAGCATACCCGCTAAACGGCTAATCACAACGGTGTGACCGTACACGCGAAAGGGTTAAATAGTTTTATATACAGACTTTTGATTATCCAGTAAGTGTGTTATTATTATTTTATTTAACATGTGCAAATCTAATTTTGACAACCTCAGACCAGACAAAGCCTTGTGTAACGGGTGTGGTCAGACTGCGTTGTGTTTAGATGTTACGTGGGTCAGCGAGCGAGCGAGTTTCGCACCGGCGTTCTCACTGCTCGTTACCAACCCCTTACATTCCATTTTACATTCTCTTTGAATATTGGTTGCTATAGTTCGGCAGGTTACACTGTAGTTGGTGTTCTAACATCTTGCCCCTCTTTAAATTTGAGCACCTGCCCCTCTAAAGGTCTCTGTACGGCCCTGGTGCCAGACACACCCTCTCTGCACAGCACCTGCTCCAGAGTCAAATCTCTCTGGGTGATAAGGATATGGCTACTCTGTCTGTGTGTTTGTCACCTTCCTGCCCCCTCAGACACAGACAGCTCTCTGTACGCTGTGTTGGGGTCCAGTGTGAGCTGACAGGCATCTGCAGACAAGAGGGAGATTAAGGAGATCAATTATTAATATTCACAGTGCAAGGAGAATTTACAAATTATTTTAAAAAGAGTAAAAAAATTTTAAAATTTTAAAAACTCATGTATACACATGCACACACACACATATATGTACATACGGTAGTATGTTGTATATAGTACAGTACAATATGTATGTTTGTACGTACCTCTGTGTAACTGTCAAAGTTTGTCCTCCTGTGTGTCTCTGTGTTTGTGTACATAGAGAGAAGACAGGGAGGAAACAGAAGAGAGGTTGGGAAAGGAGAGACTGAGCAGAGGAAACTGAGGGACATCTTTTCTCCTCTCTGTCCTCCATCCCTCTCTCCCTTCTCCATCTCTGACATGTCTTCCATCTGTACGAGAGAAGCTTGTTCATGCAGACACACTTACATTTCCTGGGTCCTGGTTTGTTCTCAGTCTCTCCTCCATGGTCCACCCTGTAGGAACAGCACACACAGAGACAGTGACTGAGTCATACTCAGCCACTGTGAGATGCAGTGTGGAAGGCAGCAGTGTAGCATAGTGGTTAAGGAGCAGGACTCGTGACCAAAAGGTTGCCGGTTTGATTCCCCGCTGGGGAACTGCTGTTGTACCCTTGGGCAAGGTACTTAATAAACTATCCAGCTGTATAAATGGATAACATTGTAACTGATGTAAGTCTGCTGAAGGGCCCTGTGACAATGGGACAGTTCCACCCATTTTCACACCTCTGCTGTTCTCTGTACTTACAGCCGTGTCTGCAGTTTACAGCAGGGGTCTTCCAGTCCAGCAGCGAGTGTTCTCACTCCTGAGTGCCCTGGGTGTTTGTAGCTCAGATCTAACTCTCTCAGGTGTAATGGGTTTGAATGCAGCACTGAAGCCAGAGAAACAGCCTCTCTCTGTGACTCAGCTGCTTGACAGCCTGCAGAAAGAAGGAGATGAGAGCTCTTTACTCTCCTTGCTCTGGATAAACCACAAGGATCCAACACATAGAAATCTGTTACAGACTTTATAGTGGCTGAATTACAGTGAGGTACGATACAACACAAGCGAAAAACCATACAGAGTCATCAATGCATGACAAAGTTCCAAAGGTCGGCCAGGCAAGGTACAAACTAGCAGGGAGAGCTAACGAGTGCATTAAACCATTACAACCAAACCATTACATTTTTTTTTCTTTTTTATAGTTTAGTAGGAGGTAGGGGGGAAGTGTTTCAGGTGCTCAGGTGAGAGCGGAAGAGTTGTATCTTCAGATGACTCAGCAGAACAGATGAGGTGTGGGAGTTCATTCCACCACCAGGGGACAACAACAGAGAAAATCCTGGATAGTGATTTAACGCCACAATGCGACGGGACCACCGGGCGCTGTTCGGTGGCAGAGTGTAGCAGTCAGGAGGGAGTATAGGGTTGCAGCAGTGAGTTCAGGTACTTAGGTGCAGTTTTGTTGGTCACGCTGTACACGAGCATCAAGGCCTTGAACATGGTGCGGGCAGCTAAAGGGAGCTAGTGGAGTGAAACCAAGAGAGGTGTAACCTGAGCCCTTTTTGGCTGGTTGAAAACGAGACATGCAGCCGCATTCTGTATCAACTGCAGAGGTTTAATAGTGCATGCAGGTAGGCCAGCCAAAAGAGCATTGCAGTAGTCCATCTTGAGATGACCAGTGCCTGGACAAGGAGCTGCGCAGCATACTCAGATAGGTAGGGCCTGATTTTCCTGATGTACAGCGCAAATCTGCATGATATGGTAGTCATAGCAATGTGGTCAGTAAATTTAAGCTGGTCATCATTCACTACCCCCAGGTTCCTTGCAGACCTGGACACAGTCAGTGTCATTGAGCCGTGCTGAACGGTGATTTCGTGCTTGATCAATGGGCTGGCTGGGATGACTAGGAGCTCAGTCTTGGAATATAAAATTACAAATGGGCCATAAAATTAGTGATTAATATTATGAAATGCAGACATCTTTCTGAATGTAATTAATCGATATGTTTAAAACACCACACAATTCTTTTTTTATACAGTTTGTCTACATACTCCTCACAGCTTTAACATGAATACACTTGGAAATTACATAGCTGTTGCAAGTAAGATCACCAGTCAGCCATTCTTTCCTGTCTAACTTTACCTAAGTTTACTTGTAAATTCCTGCCTGACTTGACCTGCTGACTTGACCTGAAGCCAATCCTAAGATTTCAGTCAAAAAGTAACTGACCCTTGGGTAATCAGCAACTCTTCTCCCATAAGTGGCAACCAAACCAGCTAATTATCTACATACTGATCATTTATGACATTGCTGGTAATTAAGCTTAATCCTGCTTTACTGTGATAGAGAAGCAAAAAGAGAAGAGTAAATTCAGAAGGAAGGAACATTTCACTGGTACCTGTGTATAAAGCCATAATCACTGAACTGTATTCACTAAAAGTGATGTATTCCACAGCACTACTCAATTAAGTCTCTGTAGTTTACAGTTTGGACTCTTCAGTCCAGCACACAGCCACTCCACTCCTGAATCTCCCAAGTTATTGTAGCTGAGGTCCAGCTCTATCAGGTGTGAGGGGACTGACTGGAGAGCGAAGGCCACAGTGTCACATGACTCCTGTGTGAATTCACAGCTGTCCAGTCTCTAGGGAAGAGATCAGAGACATTTAAAATATCAGTATGTAATATCTAAAATATAATACTGATGGTTTTCACTATAAAATGATAGTGATGATTACAAGATCTACAGTGGTTGCTTCTTTCAGACATCTTCCAGTGTGGCGGACAGGGTCCTGTGCAGCCGTCAAAGAATTATTCCGCTCCTGTAGGACCTGATGGTATGTTCATGTTTTCATTCTGTAAATGTTCTGTAAAGTTCAGTAACTTTTTTGTCGGACATGCTACAGTCTCCTTCTCTGGACCTATCAACAGCAGTCAGTCTTGTAAAGTCACTACTTGAAACGTTGGAGCAGTACAGGACTGAGGCCTTTTTTGAGGTTGTGTGGAAAGAGGTTGAGGAAATGGCTGTGCAATGTGACATGAGTTTTGAAAGGTCACTGAAGAGGCAGTGTAAGATTAATAGGCGACTCTCTGATTACATTATTACCACATCAACTGGTGAGCGTGGAGTTGATAAAGATGACAGAGAAAACTTCAAAAGACATGTTTTCTATCCTGCGCTTGATTCAATGACTAGTGAACTACAGCGTCGTTTTTCTAAGCCTAATTGTAAAATCATGCAGGGAATTCAAGCACTTCACCCACAAAGTGTTACATTTTTGCAAGAAGAGACTCTCTTCTCCTTTGCAAAGATTTTGATTCATGTTGATGACTTGGCCAATGAGTTGTATCAGATAAAGAGGGTTTTGAAGAGGAAAGAACAAAGTGGGATGCAGAGGTTCATTTCTTGATTTTGTGGTATTCCTAGAACCTTATAAGGAAGTGTTCCATGAACTATTTAGGATTGGAAGGATTGCCATTGTTATACCCGTGAGCAGTGCTTCATGTGAACGCAGCTTTTCAGCACTAAGCTTAATCAAAAATAGAACAACAATGGCAGATGATCGTTTGAGTCATCTTGGGGTTCTGAGCATTGAGTCCCGACAGGCAAAATCTTTAGATTTGGATGAATTTGTGAGACGGTTCACTTTCCGTCATAAAAACCGCAGAATTACGCTTTTTTGAGATTGGCATAATGTACACTGGTTTCTTGTATAGTCAGTTTAGAGCAGCATTGCTTCAATTTTGCCTGAATTTTTGCCTGAAGTTTCTCACATGGTTGTGTGTGTGTGAGAAAAGAGAGAGAGAGAGAAAACGGGTGAGCGGAGTTGAAAAGAGGAGGAGAACAAAGGGAGGCAGAGAGGAGAAAGAGGGGAGAGTGGAGAAAGGTTGAGGAGGACAGAGAAAGAGGAGGAGGACAGAGGGAGAGAGAGGAGAGAGAAAACGGAGGAGAAAGAGGAGAAAAGGGCAGGGAGAAGGAGGTGTAGACTTAAGAGAAATAAAATGGGAGAGGAGTAGAGGATGTTTTCAAACTGACAAGGTTTTTAAAATGTTATCCTGGTCCAATATAAAATATTTTGTGAGAAAAGTGTAAATAAGTAAACACGTTCATGTTCAAACACATTCATGTTTGTATGCGAATGTATTTCCTCTGAAGCCACTATGAGAGAGGGAGTGTGTGTGTGTGTCTGTCTGTGTGAGTGAGTGAGTGAGAAATGCTTTTAAACTGACTGCTGGTGAATTCTCTGATCAACAAAAAGTTTTGTTTTTTTTTGTTTATATCTGTGTATTTCTGCTGAAGCCAGTGTGTGTGTGAGAGACAGATGTTTTAAAACTAACAGTGTTGGTGATTTTTCTATGCACAGTTAAAAATAAATGTAAATTTGCTAAGGAGTATTGTAGTCTAACCTTGTTTTTTTTTTTAATACATGTGTTTGAACAAGACGTGACTGGTGAAATGTATGTGCACCTTATCAAACAAGGGATTGTGTGCATGGATGTTGGACAAATACTTGGCCCCTTTGTGAGAAATGTGGCCCCTTGATGGCCCCCTACTTTAAAAATCCTAGATCCGCCACTGCTCTAGAGCCAGGGTGAAAAACGTCATGTGGCCTCTGAACAATCAGCTGTCACAGCTTTTTAATATTTAACCTGATCCTGTGGTCCAGCTCTTGCAGGCTCCTATAATTCGTTGAACTGACTGTGCCATGGGAGGATGCGGTTGAGGAAGCTTATGAACACAAGAAGCTCAAGTACACAGACCTTGCAGAAGAGGCAAGAGAAAAGGGCTAGAAATGCAGGTCTTCCCAGTTGAAGTGGGCTACAGGGGGTTTGTAGCTATTTCCACCACCAGGCTACTGAAGCAAATGGGACCCCGATGACACACCCTATGGCAGGCCATCAGACAACTATCTGAAGTTGCAGAGAGAAGCAGCAACTGGCTATGGCTCAGAAGAAAAGACAACATCTGGGCTGCACACTGACTGACAGCAAAAGGGGTAAAACCAGAGGGGGGTGACCTGTGGCTGCAAGGTTCACCGTTGAGCCCTCTGGAGATGTTGTGGGCCCATCAACGAAACATCAAGGAGAGAGGGTGCCCACCTGATGACCCCAATGACATTTTTACCCCTTATCCCGCACTCAACACCTCAAGACTGTTGATTACTCAGGGATTTTAACTAGAGATGCACAATAACTACGTAAAAAACTACGTCATTCAGATAACTCCGATAATAAAATTTTTGCCGATAAATAGAACCGATATAAGAAACCTAAATTCCTTGGATAATAATAATAATAATAATAATAATAATAATAATAATAATAATAATAATAAATGTTCATTTGAAAAATTGGAACTGTTCTTGTTTTTATTGTGATTACAACAGTAGTGATTAAAATAAAAAGGATGGCAATTTGAATAATTAAGTGCCAAGTAATCCCAAAGCTTTCTCTTAAGCGTTTCAAATTATAGCTTTCTTGTGTTAAAAAAATTCAAATTACAAAACGGAGCTAAATTTAGTTAAATCGATTTAAATTACTGAGAATAAACTTTCAGGTTAGGTTGAGTGCAATGAACAATAACGTTTAGAACACAGACCTCACAAAAGCTGTGATGTGTCATGAGCATTTAACGTAATTTACATCGATAAATGCCATCTTTGTTAATTAAACAATTTCACGTTGTAGCTTTAGCAAGCACACAAACTACAGACAATCTGTGCTGTTTCGCGAGCATAATCATTTACTCTATTTACAATTGGTGTCAATTATTCTGTGAATTATTTTTTATTGTTAATCAAGGAAGATAAAGGGGAACAGGTTGAAAGTAATGATAGATTTAAAGGTAGTGTTTCCGCTTCCCCTGTTTCCAGCTCACCCGCAGCCACTGAAAAACATACGGGAAAAAACCTAACGCCACATACCGGGGATAGCTGTTATTGCGCTAAAAATACCTATGCGATACATCGCAATGGCTATACCGTGCATCCCTACCTCAAGTGTGTTTATAAACTATAAAAAATGTTATCGGTTATCGGTATCGGTATTGGTTATGAGAAGCAGGAATTTATCGGTTATCGATATCGTTGTAAAAAACAGTTATCGTGCATCCCTAATTTTAACATCTAATCCTATTTGCTTGACAGGTATTTGTGCCTGTAATAGTATGTTAATGTTGACAGTATGACTGTTCAGCTCCACCCATTTAGTGGCTCATTAAAGCCTCATCCTTTCCCCTCTCATCATTAAGAGGAGGATTGGGCAGAAGGGACTGTGGCTCAGAGGCAGAGGAACTGGAACTGGACCCAAAGGTTGTGGGTTCATGAAGCTTTGTTGTCTTATTCCTGCTCCCCCCCAATGTCCTCACTGTGCTGTGTTCCCAGCTAGCTGGTGTCCCTGAGATAGGAGGCCCAAAAGACCAACAGGAGCATGGTGTCAGTACTGGAGCAGGAGCAGGTGGCAGAGGCCTTGAAGAACATGAAGAACATTCCATACCACATGGACCACTCCTAGAACCCCTCAACCATCAACGGCATCTCCTTCTACAGCGTCATGTCTGAGCCCATCTCCGAGGACAGGAAGGGGGGTGCGCTACAGCCTTGCACTTTCATCCAAGATCTGCATCCGCGTATGATGGAAAGTGGATTTTTACCAATGAGAGAGAGTAGTAGAAACAGTTGTGTTGTTTTAATACTTTTTGAAAATGCCATATCTACACGCCCCCATCTACATCAACAGAGATGTAGTGGAGCGTGTATCTAGCTTCAAATTCCTTGGCGTCCACATCTCTGATGATCTCACCTGGTCCCTGAACTCCGCCATTCTCATCAAAAAGGCGCAGCAGCGCCTTTACTTTCTGCGGAGCCTTAAGAATGCTCACCTGTGTTCTAGGATACTGGTGGACTTTTACCGCTGTACCATTGAGAGCATACTCACCAACTGCATCTCAGTGTGGTACGGCAACTGCTCTGCATCAGATCGCAAAGCACTACAGCGGGTGGTGAAAACTGCCCAACGGATCACCGGCACCCAATTGCCCACCATTGAGACCATTTACAATAAACGCTGCCTGGGCAGGGCAAAAAGCATTAACAAGGATGCATCCCACCCTAACCAGGGACTTTTTACTCTCCTACCATCAGGCAGGCGTTACAGGAGCCTCCACACCCGCACCAGCAGGCTCAGGAAGAGCTTCTTCCCCGAGGCTGTGACCCTGCTGAACTCCACATCACAGCACTAAGCATCATTGCACTAATTGACTGCACTGTCTCCATACTTTTACTTTCATATTTGCACTGCTGTACATACAACCATCTGTAAATATCTGTCAATACTGTACATACAACCCTTATATATACTCTCCCCTTTCCAACCCTGTCCATTTCACCCCCCTATGTATAACACATTAATATATTATACATATTTATTATCTGTTAACACTGTACATACTGTAAAATATAACATTTCCTATACTGGAGTAATTACTCTTAACTGCACTTTCTGTAAATAATACTAGTTTTTGCACTTCTGGTTAGATGCTAACTGCATTTCATTGACTTTGTACCTGTACTCTGCACAATGACAATAAAGTTGAATCTAATCTAATCTGATCTAATATGTATCATGAAGGTATGGTACAATCATGGATATATACCCACATACAGCAGGTCAGGTTGAACAGAAAGGCAAGAATATCATTCTTACTGTGAAATATCTGTTTTCATTTGTGTTGTAATATTTTTTAAAAATAGCAGAGTGTTCTTGCTGTTAATATCTAACCCTGCTGAATGCTGGACATGCTGAATGTTAATACACCCACCTGGAAGCTTTACCAGCCCAGTCCCTCCGTTCCCTCTCAGAGACCACCTGGAAGAACATGGTGGGGATGCTGGATGATCTGGAGGCTGATGAGACCAAGTAGGGATCAGCCCTATCCCTGCACCCCCTTCTCCCCCTTCCTAAGGAGCTGGCAGAGCACATCTCTATTTTCTGTCAATTATATGTTATGATACAGCATTTTAATTGGCTTTAATATTGCATCACTCTAGTGGACTTGTTGGGGGCTGCAGTACAATATGGATGGATATTGTGTTCACTAATGGCTCATTGACTGCATAACCCTACAGACAGGATGCTCGTATATTGCACATTCTGATGCCCCCACATGGCAATGTACAGCACAGTGTGACCTGCATTTCTCATATTTCTGCAAAGAAATGATGTACGTGTGATGGACTGGACACTTTATTCACTCATGCCTAATATAGTGCCTATGCTCTGGAGTGTGACCATGTCATTGCCAGGTTGGTGACTGGTGCTGTGTCAGATTTAGTTCCCTTCAGTTATCAGCACATCAGCACAAGGGGTCATATAACCCAAACCCTATCCCTCACCCTAACCCAAACCCTAATCCTAACTGTAATCTTCACCTTAATAGTAACAGCAGTGTAGCATAGTGGTTAAGGAGCAGGACTCATAACCGAAAGGTTACCAGTTCGATCCCCGCTGGGGACACTGCTGCTGTACCCTTGGGCAAGGTACTTAACCCACAATTGCCTCAGTAAATATCCAGCTGTATAAATGGATAGCATTGTAAAGAACGGTAACCTATGTGAGTCGCTTTGGATAAAAGCGTCTGCCAAATGAATAAATGTAAAATGTAAAACCTTAATCATACTGGATGCATCTGCTGCCTTTGACACAGCTAAGCATTAGGTCTTCTTGCCAAACTGGACAGGACAAGCAGTGCCCATAGATGATTCTCATGTAACCCTTTCAAAGGTGGTTTGATAATATGGTTTGATGCTATCTCAAAGGCCCACAGCTTTTCTATAGGAGCCCTCCAAGGATCTGCTCTTGGTCCTCTCCTCTCCTCCCTTCATACTGTATCTCTGGGCTCAGTTATTTCCTCTTATGGCTTCTCCTACCATTGATATGCATATAATTACAACTCAATCTGCCATTTCCACCCCCACTCATCAAAGCAGGCCTCAGTGATTCATCAAATTGGATGAGCAACAAAATTTCAATATCATTCTCCCCAAAAGTAAACTGCTTTACATGCCGCCCATGTCCTCACCGCTGCATGACCTTTACCTCACTACGTGACTGGTCCACACTGGCTGGCTCTCATACTCGGTAGACTGGACTACTGCAGTGTGTGGGCCTGCAAGCACCATCAGTTGAATCAGAATACAGTAGCTCAACTGATCTACAACCAACTAAAATATCTTAATGTCCTCATTTCCCTACATCAGCTACCTATCATGGTTCAGATAAAATGAAAACTTACACACTCATTCCTAAAATCTACTTTCTAACCCTACACTACTGCCTGCTCTTCTCCTCTGCCTCTGGCTTCCTAGTCATCCCTTCATGGGTGGGTCACTCATCTCCATCACATCCCTTCTCTTCTTTGGCCCTCAGGGAGTGGAATGAGCTCGCCAACAGTCTGAACAGCAGGGTCACTCTGTGGATTCTGCCACAGACTAATAACCCACCCACTAAGGCTACACATGGACTCCCCAAACTCTGACCCCTCCTCCTCCCAAACATTATGATAAAAAGCTTTTGGGGAAAGTTGGGTTTAATGTGTAAATAAGGAACAGCATTAGAGGCAAAAGGCAGCCTGGTGTGCAAGATAATTTTCAGATCTTAATAGTATAGGTTTGTGTGCATTATGACAGCACTCATTGTGAAAATGTTTCCTAACATAGCAGTATATTGCAAGAATGGCACTATTGATTCACTATCTAACTTTAACCTTAAGGGGAACCAATTCTGATCGGGCGACCCAATCTGATTCGACTCACAGCAAATTGCACTCCATTAGTGCCTCCTGCTTTAGTTTGAATATGAGTTTGAAAATGAATACATGTGTAAAACGTTGTTAAGTGACTGCATTTATAAATAACTTTATGCAGCTTAATTAGTTAAATGCAAGACTGAAGAGAATATGCTGAATACTGGTAAGGTCGTGTGTGGATTCTAATATGGCAAGACAAGAAATCCATTCCACTCTTTCCCTCCAGCCGTGGTTTTCCCGCTGCTAGGAACATCCACAACAGGCGGAGCTATGCAGCTTTCCAACTGTAATAAAGGTTGCGTTTTCTAAAACGAGTGGGACCAAAGATGATTCCTGCAAGTTTCAGGGACTGCAAGGTAAGAAACTATGCATTTACTGAAAACAAAACGTGTGACGTGCGACTTCCATGGCAATAATAAAATACCGGAATGACCGAAACCGTAAGATCTAAATAGTATTAAGCGTTGCTATTTTTTTCTTCGAGGTTCTCTGTTATGACATGCATTAGCTGTGTAATATTGACTTTTCCGTGATAATTTCTTGTATCAGGCGAACGCTACGTTTACTTAAATTGAAAGGTTTGATACATCTCACGTTGACAGTTGAATTTTACAATCAAGGTTGACCCTGTTTCAAAAAAAAAAAAAAAAAGCAGTACAATGGTGCACAGAGTTTCAACTTGTAAGTGACAATAGACGACATCTCGGTATGGCAAGATATAATTTCGCACTACCCTGGTATTCTCGGTTTAACAAGTTCAATCTTTTAAGAGTAAACGTTTGTATTTTTAATGCAATTTAATGCAGCTTAATTTGGTTTCTAAAATTCAGGCGACAGCAGTTTTGCTGTTTTACTGTTCCTGTTCCACTTTCATGAAGAACTTAACTTTGAGTTCACTGTTCGGTGAAACAGGCATGGCAAAAAGAGTGGCTCCCTCTCTCCACAACCAGCGACGAGGCGTGTAAGCTCTACGACGCCATACTCACACAGGTATACCACGCCGTTCCCGTTTTACACGAAAGATGACAAAAACTAAGAGTTTTTTATTTTCGAAAATTAATTTTAAGTAACTTAAGTAGGCATATGAGAAACTGAAGCTGCAGTTTTTCTCCAGTTCTTTAACTTATTAACTGTAATGATTTGCATGGCCATCACTCAGTACGTCACCTGGCGTAACGATCAGTCCCTCGGGGGAATAGAGGGATGCATCGCAGCCATGCAGGCAGCCGACCCGAATTTCGGTAAGTGACGAGGACGATGTGAAGCCATCACCCCCAGGAGGGACGAAGGGATCAAGTCAGCAGGGACCACATTTGCTCCTTTAGCGATATAAACGTAGTTCACAAAAACTACCAGTGTTTTGCATGTCCTTGCTAATAGAACAGAGCCGCATGGTAACAGATAGTTCACCCCTAAATTCTGCCCTGCAGCTCATATCAGAAGTGTAGAGTTATAAACATGAAATGTATGCTGCATGCTGAGTGACAGATGTTTTAGAGAATCTATAACAGGGGTTATCTACTGTGAGTGAAGTGAACCACACTTAATGTCTTTGTGTCACATGACCTCTGCCCCGGCCCACAGTGATGGGTCACGTGATCAGTACGGGGCTGGAGCTCGTCGGGACGGGGAGCTCGGTGCTGCTGAATGAGCGCCTGGCGAGCGCTTTGCAGAGGACAGTGGAGCTGGCGAAGGCCCAGGACATCACGCCCAGAGAGAGGCTGCATGTCCGTGCCATGGAGCAGTTCTCCAAAGGGTGAGGCTTCTACCCACAGGGAGGGCTGGAGCCCCCACGAAGAGGAATGTTAGCGCCGTTGCTAAAGGTGGTCTCATAAGCTGGGTATCTGTGGTCCAGTATTCTTTCTAACTGAGTGAATCTTATTGGAACTGTTGAAATTTCCCACAGGAAAACATTGTGGAAAAATTTGGATGAACAGTTCTTCAAACATTGTACTGTAACATTTTGATGAAGGCTTACACTGGTGTTGATGGTGAAAACCAGTCTTTGATGTCTCATAAAAATATTAGATATATTACAAAAATAACACCAGTGTTGAAAATGTTCTGATAACCTGGTTTACTGATTGCAATTATAAATGGAAATGCAGATATGATGACAGAGACAAAATAATTGCACATACAGCATTGTCTGCTGGGTGTTGGTGCATGAATTTAACTTGTGGGTCCTGGAACAAAGAGGAAGATCCCACTCTGTTCCCACACACAGCCCCTCTGTGTTTGCCCAACAGCTCAGACTTACTCAAAGAATTATTATGTATTGCTCTGTCATGGTCATGTGTTTTTCACTGTAACAGTAACCTCATTAAAGAATATTATACAAAAGGCCCTACTGTAGAAACCAAGAAAATGAACCATTTCTTTTAAAAACAAAGGTGCCAAAACCTTTGGAGTAAATTAATCAACGTTCAGGGATTGACAGCGTTGAACAAGTTGGTCTCTGAATTTATTTGCACCATCATATTGCCACAGTACTGTTGGCCAGAACTAACATGTTTGGGTATGTGTGTGTGATGGCATTCTCTGACAGTGCTGCCTGGAGAAGGCATCCACCGTTTAAGAGTCAGGTGTGTTTGTCTCAGGTGCCTCCCCAAAGCATGTGACCTGTGGGACGAGATTCTGCTGGAACACCCGACGGACATGCTGGCCCTGAAGTTCGCCCACGATGGCTTCTTCTACCTGGGCTACCAGACACAGATGAGGGACTCGGTGGCCAGAGTCCTGCCCCACTGGAAGCCCCATATGCCCCTCTACAGGTCTGAGCTGTAGGGATCCACTGGGAATGCCTCTGTCACCAAAGAGACTGTCTTCCTGTATTGTTGGAACTCAGAATCCTTGTGTTAAGTTTGACCCTTGCAAAAACTCACAATCTTTACATGAACTTTTACCCTTACACAAACTGAGTCTTGTAAGGGTAATCTTTGAACTTTTACCATATCACGAACTCAGAATCGGTAACATGAGCTTTGAATATTTTATTTTCCAGATAAGTTTCTTATCTAGCAAGGTCCATTGCAGAAATGCATTTGTATAATTTATCAATCTGAAATCATTGTTTTCTCTCCCACTTGCATTTCCAGTAGGATTCCAGCTTCTTTTTTCAGGCTTGCTTAGGAATGTGACTGTGGAGAATGGGTTTTCTGGTTATGTGCTGTGCTGGATGTTTCCAAGGCCTCTTGGTGCTGTGAACACAATTGTTTTTTTTTTTTCTGAGTGTTCAGTTACCTGAAAGGAATATACTCATTTGGACTGCTGGAGACCCATTTTTATGACCAAGCAGAAAAAATAGCCAAGGAGGTATGTTTTCACTCAGTGAAAGCTTTACTTCGCTAAAGCTTTGCATTAGTTTCAGAACTGAACATTTGCTGAAAATGATGCCCTCTAGAGGTAACAGTGGAACACATCCTTAATTGGAAATAATCCTTCTGAGTTTCTTGTTTGGTGAATATTTGCTCAGTTGGGTCAAACAGTGTGAAGCCACCTGAATTTAGGTGTGCTGAAGTGATTGCATGCTGTGACCCCAGGGTCTGGCTCTCACCCCTGACGACGCCTGGAGTGTCCACTCGGTGGCACATGTCCATGAGATGAGGGCCGAGGTGGACAAGGGCCTGAAGTTCATGGAGACTACAGAGAAGGACTGGGAGGTCAGTGCTGCGGTCAGGAGCTGTTTGCTGAAGCAGAACCACTTTTTGATAGGAAGGATTTTATACATCCAGGTATTTATGCACTAGGCTGAGAGGTGGGCCCTGTATATAGTCAGCTTCTCTGATGTCTAACTGTGATGACATGCTATTACATGGGATAAGTCTACTTGTTATCCAATTTTTGCGTCCTCCATTCAATTGCATAGTATGCAGCTGGTTCCTTTTACCCTGCACTGACTTAATGCCTTTGTGTGCATACTGGTTTAATGCATAATGCAACAGTCCTGACCATTTGCAGCTATCAGGAGTCAATTGTATATGCAGTGACTTTGAAACACTTTACAGAAATGTGCATAATGTGCAAATCACACTGTAATTGCAGTCTTTCTTGTTGTCCTGAAAATTTTTCATTCCACACAGCTGTAGTCTGTTACATAACACACAGTGAAGAGAGTGCATATTATGAAATGCATTGTATGTGTGTAGTCACGTTTGAGAGGATTTTGTTCTTTGAAGTACATATGAGCATGTGGAATCACAGGGATTACAATGTGCTCAAGCTGTGTTGTTTGTCTTTTTAGGGTTGTGACATGCTTGCCTGCCATAACTACTGGCACTGGGCACTGTATTTCATAGAAAAGGTAATATACTGATGTGAGCTGCCTAGGCCAAGAGCAGTGTGACTGTAATGAATTTAGATACAGCTGTCAGATTTCATTATTGATATTGTTTTTATTTCTGTGGAAATGATGCCCAAAAGAGTTTTACAATAGTATCAGGTGTCTCCATCTGTTGCTGTGGCTTGTCTGTATGCCGCAGTTCATTGAAGTGTTCAGTGAGCAGTTTGGTGTGTTTTCCACAGGGGGACTATGAAGCGGCACTCAAAATCTATGACAGCCAGGTGAGTGCTCTGAAGCTGGAGGAGAGCAGCGAGAGAGTACAGTGGTGTTTCACTGCGCTGAGAGTATAGTGTAAATGCACTCAGGGGATCAAAGTCAAAGCAGTACCTTGCATTCCTCTCCTAGACAATGTATTTTCATATGCTTGTGTTGTTACTGTCTGGCACAAATGGAAGTGGAGCCTGGTTATGCAGTTCACTGTGGAGTGTATTCACAGGGGAGTGTATCCCGGCATGCTTTGCTCCTCAGGAAGATGGAGGGTGTTTCAATATGGATTTCTGTGGTAGAGAGGGTGGAGTTTGTAATACACACAGGTGACACACTTAGTAGACACACCTGTGTGTTCTGCAGGTGTTCCATCGCTGTGTGTCCTCGGGGGCCATGCTGGACACAGTGGATGCCTGCTCCATGCTTTACAGGCTGCAGATGGAGGGTGAGTGATTGAGGCTGCCCCAACCTAAGCGAGGCTGTCCCACACATGAGACATGATTTTTTATGTCATTCTGATGACTTTTTGTGTCATTTTACTGTTACAGTAATCATCATTGTAATTACAATGTTTGTGTGGGTGTCTGTGCGTGTGCTCATGGGTGTGGGTGTCTGTGCATGTGTGTGTGCGGTAATGAATGCATGTGTGTGTATGTGTATATGCGTGTGTGTATGTATGTGTGTGTGTGTGTGTCTGTGTGTATGTATATGTATATATGCGTGTGTGCGTGCGTGTGGGTAGGTGTCAGTGTAAAAGATCGCTGGAGGGAGCTGCAGCAGGTCACGCAGCCCCACATGGAAGACCACGTCCTGCTCTTCAACGACCTGCACTTCCTCATGACCTCGCTGGGGGCTGAGGACCAGGCCAGCACACAGCGTCTCCTGGAGTCTCTGCAACAGCTGGTGGAGTGAGAGCTGCGTCACACCCCCCCCCCCTCTGTGTTTGCATATACAGCACATGGCTATAATGTGTTCTGACACATCTGCTGCACCATCTGCTCCATCTGCGTGTTCTGTGTCTACATGATCTTTATGTAGCAATAAAAAGGTCCTGTTTGAATAACTTCTGGATTCTGCTGCTGTCTGGGAGGAATCAGCTCCCAGGTGGAGGAACATCAGGGCTTTCAATTCTTGGGCCCAAAAATGTTTCCCATTAATTGATTAGTAGTAACATCAGGGCTTTCAATTCTTGGGCCCAAAAATGTTTCCCATTAATTGATTAGTAGTCAGTATAGGGTTAGCATTAGCATGAGTAGCATTAGTGTTTTTGCTTGCATCCCCCAAGCCCTCTTAAAAAGAAGCCTGTTTTTTTTTTTTTTTTTTTGCAATTTATTTGTAAGAATTTGGTTCCATCCCTGCTCTCTCTATTTGAGGAGGAATCAGGAGGAATGTTGCACTGTTGATGGGTAACAGACAGAAGTGTCCTTGTGGCTTCATGTGTGTCAGCCCCGTCCCCTCCCTCTGCCCCCCAGGGCCCCCAGGGAGAACCACCAGCACCAGCTTGCGCGGGTCGTGGGGCTTCCCATGTGCCAGGCCCTGCTGGAGTACGATCAGGGTAATTTCAGCAAGGCCGTGGAGCTGCTGCAGCCCATCCGCTACCGCTTCAGGGAGATAGGGGGAAGTGATGCACAGGTGAGTATCAAAGTCAATTTCTTCTGTGGTCAAATGTATATCTGTGCATTGGCTGCCTTCTCTGTGGTTGGTCTTTCAGTGTGGGGTATCCAGTGTAACTTTGACGTTGCTGTGAAATTCATTGGTTGTCTTTATGTGTGCTCTTTTCTTCTCTCTTAAGATGATTATTAGATGAGTAGATGATTGGTGTTGTTTTCACTGACTGCTATGTACTTCATGCAGCACACTGAGCAACACATTAGCATTTCTAGTGTTAGCATTAGCTATTAGTATTATCATGCAGGGGAGCAGTGTGGTGTGGTGGTAAGAAGCACAGCTCGTAAGGTTGCTGGTTTGATTTTGCACTGCTGCTGTACCCTTGGGCAAAGTACTTAATCCATAGTTGCCTCAGTAACTGTCCAGCTGTATAAATGGATAACATATAAAATTGTAACCTCGCTCTGTATAAAACAGTCTGCTAAATGACAATAATGTGATGCTGTTATGCTGTGACATGAATGAAAACATTATGACACATTTCTTACACACTAGAGAGCTGGTAGTGGGGGAAGATTATTTCAGAGACTCAACTGTTGAGTGCTTAAACAAAGCAAGAATGTGTGCCTGTTTTCCTGATTTTCTTGTTCTTTTTGTTGAACTGGTTATCGTTATGCAGAGGGTTAAAAATTCCTGTTTCACTAAGATGTCCAGGATGTTGTTTGAAAAGTAATCTTCCATCGAGTCGGTTTTCTCTGCCTGCTTTACAGTCAAAAACTGTCTTGCTCTCAAAAGCCATTGCGGACACTCTCCTAGGGCGCAAAGTAATTAGCTTCATTGTGTGAAAAGGTCAGGCAGGCCAGTGTCAGTGTCAAATAACAGCTTTGTGTGCCATTAATGACTGTAACTGGAGCATGCTCATTTACAGAGAGATGTCTTCAGTCAGCTGCTTATACACGCTGCCATGAAATCGGACAAGAAGCAGCACCAGAGACTAGCCAGGTCAGTGTATTCTAGCTCACTCCTCTGAGCCTCTGAGTCACATTGACCCAAGAAACAAAATATGAGTCATTAATGTTACTGAACTTTAACATTTTGCAATGTTGCAAAATTATGATGACATTTCATACTGATGGAGATATGTGGCCTTTTAAATTTGATTGTTATACTTTATGTTATGTTGGGGAAGAGCTCCTAAATTTGGATCCACCTGATTACAGGGGGTGTGTTTTTTTTCCTTTGGTGGTGACATCATCCAACAAAAACAAAAACATTGTGCTGTTTGCCTTTGAGTCAGTATTTCTGTAGTCTGTTAGGGAGCTTCTCATAGAGTAACAGGTGTTTGTGTTTCACTTGGCATTTGTGAAAAGTAAGGCTATGTCCTCCTCCTTAGCAACAAAATGTATAATCTTTACATCTCTCCTCTCAGTTTAGCCAATATCGGGGAGCCAATATCGGGGGCCTTAAAAAGACATGCAGGAAGTAGAGATTATCAGCCTTGTACCTCAGTGCTCTTTTCAGGACAATAGTGCTCAACAGTTATGTTGTTAAGCAACTGCGGTGTTTTATACATTTAACACATTTTTCTCAGAACTGTCTTTGGAGAGGAAGGGACATATTGATGTTGAAATACTGACAACACAAAAAATTTGTTTGCTGCTTTGAGAATTTTTTTGATATGGCAGCTTATTAATGGTGCCTCATGACAGCAGCAAAATGAATCAGGCTTTAATAGTGGAGGGGGGAGGGTGGCTGAACATTCATTTGTGCGTCTGTCTGGGACACCGCTGTCTGAATTTCCAGAATGTTTACCAGTGTTTTAACATTTTAACATAACGTTAATTAACATTTTGATTCATTTCAATGGTATACTTTGTTTGTGTCACAGAAAAATGTTAATGAAGGCACATAGCCTTTTTAGTATCCTAAACATAACTTTTAGTATCCTAAACATAACTTTTTTAGTATGTCTTATCTCACACACATACACGAGTTATTTTCTGTACTGTGTCTCCATACATTTGTCATGGGAGTTAGGTTCATGATGCTGTGTGTGAGGTTGATTGTGTGTGTGTGAGAGAGAGAGTGTGTGTGGTTGTGAGGTTGATTGTGTGTGTGAAGTTGTGTGTGGGTGTGTAAGTATGTCTCTGTGTATGTGTGTGTGGTAGTGAGGTTGATTCTGAATGAGGTTGATTGTGTGTGTGTTTCGCTAGATGCCTGCTGGTGGAGCGAGATGCAGCAAGGCCAAACTCGTCCCTTACTGACCGCCTGATCCAGAGAGCCAATGCCCTTCACTGTTAGAGAAAGTAAACCAAGGCTGCCAACCAATCGGCAGTCTGTGCGTATAAAACAGATTTAATTTGAGCATGTAGACCTGTAAGTCAGAAAAATAATTTTATAAGTCTGGAAGGAAATCAAATTTGTATAATTGCATATGTTTGCCTGCTGGATTTGTTAACAATATGTTTACAGACAGATTGTCTGTGTATTTCTGAAATTCTGTCCACACAAGTGACGTGAGTGTGACATTGCAGCTAATTTCTTCATGACTTGAAATTTCCCATTTCAAACAGATGATGTATCTGTGCTAAGAAAGCTCAGACTGCCAGCAGTGGGCCCAGAAATCTCAGGCCTCTTCCTATGTCCACCATACAGAGAGTGAGTCTGAGTAGATTCAGTGGCAAAAACAAAGCTGTAAGTTTGGCAACCCTGGTTTGGACTGGCGTAATACCCGAGTCACCAGCGGGCATGGAGCGGGCGACCTCTCTCTGGAGCCACCAAGAAGGCAAAGTCACGCCCTGAGTGACCCCCAAGCAACATTAAACATCTTTGTGACATTCTGCCTTCAAGCACTGACCTTGGCGTAGTTTCAGCATTTTTCACAGAAGTGAAACATTTCGGTTCACAGACACGTGGCCTGCTGGGACACTGCTGCTGTTGTACCCTTGGGTAAAGTAGTTAACCCAGAATTGCCTCAGTAAATATCCAGCTGTATAAATGGGTAACATGTAAAAAATTGTAACCTATGTAAGTTGCTCTGGATAAGGGCATTTGCTAAATGCCTATAATGTAATAAAACATCTTTGTGAAGCAGAATTTTATTAACAAATGCATAGCATTAAAAAAACTCAGAAAAAGGTCTTCATATCAACATAAATATACAGTAATGGTTAAATATATAAAAACTTCAATAAATATATCCAATTTGAACTCCTCTCTGTGTTTAGTCCAGCAGTATACATGTACAAAAGATCAAAAACACTGCTAGGAATCCAACACTCCTGTTACTCGTTTCATTACTGTGATACCGACAGTCTTTCTGAACCGGTTACGGTCATCTTAACTGGGTCATGTCTGATGATCCTCACAACACAGAGCTGATCTCATCTTGGATTTGGGAGATGAGGATCTGAGACAGCACTATACCTGCAATCTGCAGAGGAGGAAGCAGTGAGGACAGCAGTGTTCTGACTCAGAAACATCACCTGTGTCTTCTAAGGGAGTGTCTTTTATACGCCTCATTGTTCTGAAGATGGGAGTGTCACAAGTTTCATCCCCTATCCTTTATATGCTCCCCAGAGTGAGGAGTTAGGATGAGCCACTCTCCCATGGAGGCTGGCATTAGTGCTGGCTACCCAGCAATGTACATTCAAGCTCACTCACAATCAGGCCCACTCACTCTCACACACACACAATCAACCTCACTCTCACTCTCTCTCGTTCTTACACACACATAGACACAATCAGCCTCACTCTTACACACACAAACTCACAATGAGCCTTCCTCACTTTGACTCTCACACACTCACAATCAGCCTCACTCACTCTCTCGCACACACAGTCAGCCTCACTCACTCTCACAAACACACAAACATGCACGCACACACGCGCAATCAGCCTCACTCTCTCACACACAATCAAACTCACTCGCTCTCACTCTCACACTCACACATACCCACACGCAACCACACACAGAGGTGGGGACCAGCTTGGATTAGGGATCGTAACCCATTTCCATGAGAGGTGTTGCATATAGAAAAGCTGCTGTGCAGCAAGGGTTAATATCTACTGAGTTGCACAGTGAGTGTTGAAAGAGAGAGCAGGAAGCAATGCAACATATTGCCAAGGCTGTTTGAATAATCTAATCTGAAGTGACTTGTGTGTAATTTATATCCATTCCTCAAGGGCAGCAATCCATGATTTACATATCAAACATTAACTTCCCTCTCATTTGCCATAAAAATGGGTGGACTGGTGTTCTGCAGCAACACGTATATGGTAACAATTAGTTATCGCGCCATCGGTGATTGTTAGTGATACTGCTCAGGGCTCTGGGAAGATGTGAGTTATGCCCTGTGGATATGTTCTGTCCTCGAGCACTGACCCCGGAGAAAGCTGGCTGTGTACTGATATTAGAGGACAGACACTACAAAGTGTATGTGAGAGTGCTGCCTAGCACTGCTTCCTGTTTAAATACTTGTGGCAGGGTGTGGCTGTTAAGTACTTCCTGTCTGGGGCAGAGAGCTACAGAGCTACTGTTTCAATGGCTGTAGGATGGTGGGACAAAGAGCTGCTTCCTGTGTGGTTACCTGTGGGAGGGCAAGGCCCAGAGCCAGGGCCCCGACTAGCAGCAGGTGGGACTCGATCCAAATGACTGCCTTGTCTGCACACCCCACTGGGTAAATGGACTTGGTGGCCTCCAAGTAATTCTGGGTCTGAACCCCAAATCCACACATTGTGTTAATTACAGCCTGGTGATGTACAGAGAAGCAGAACAGCATGTCACATATATTTAATCAAGCCAGGTATTAGTCTCAGTCCCCCCACCCCATGTACATGGATTTTGTATCCAATAATTTCATCAACAATTTAAGGCAGCATCAAACCTCTTGATAGGGTCATTGATTCCAAATTCAGTCATACTAAGTGTTGTGATAGTCTTGTGCATACTGTGACCAGCACAATTACAGCCTGTGAACAGTAGGTGGCAGAAATGCAATAGTTCAAAACAAGGTTGTTTTATTCAATCCATAGAAATACTAAGAAAAATTCAGTGCAGTTATTGAGAAGAATACATTTTAGATTTGAATATATTGTATTAGTTGTGCCTCCATATGCTTTAGCTGAAAAAAAATTATATTTGAAATGTATACCAGTGCAATTGGAATATATTTATATACTATATATATATATATATATATATATATATATATTATATATATATACTCTCCTGATTAGTGTATTGAAACTCCACACAGCAGGTGCAGAGTGGGCACTGTGACGGAGTGTAGCCAGGTGCAGTAGTGGGGAGAGAGGCCTCCTACCTCTCCAGGTATGGGAGTACAGCAGGAGTAGGGCACTGCACACCGCTCTGTACTGGGGTTCTCAAAGCTGCAGTTGAAGTACAGGTTCCAGGACCAGTCTGTGTAGTTGTTCCACCCACAGCACTTGAACTGAGCAGAGGGGAGGGTTAGCTAAGGATGTCCTGTGTCACTTTCACATGGGCCTGTCCCTGTTAGTAGTGCTAAGCTCTGTTGCACTATCTATTGCAGGATGTGCATTTGCATGGTGCATGGGCTTGTGTGTTTCATAACTGAAGTGTGTGTATCCGTGTGGAAGTTGTGTGGAAACCTGATGGAATTTGTGGCTAGAGCACGAGTAACCAGCTCACCTCCTTCTGGATGTAGTCCATCAGGTTCTGCAGGTCTAGGTCATCCCTGTAGTGCACGATAGCCTTCTTCATGAACTTCCCCAGGGCATCCCGTGTCTGCATGTCCGCAAAATGGGACAAAGGGTCACATCTATGCAAACTGGGGAGGGGGTGGATTTCTACACATGTGCACGAGACTGTGGGGCATGGCATGGGGGTCTGTTCTAAAGGGTACCTGGTCTGAGTAGAAGAAGCCCAGCACAGCTATGGCCAGCTGGGTGAGGAACACCAGGGTCAGACTGAGGGAGAACTAGGGGGGAGGGAAAAAAAAAGAATGAAGACAGAGAAGGCACAATGAAGAATGGAGAGAACCAACCAATGAATGACAGCGAGAGAGAGAATGCAGCAGAAAACACTAAGAGCTTCTGTTTGCACCAAGCTCAGAGTATAACACAGTGCTCCAGCCTTTGTGATCTTAGTCAGAATGTAGATGTCAGAGCTCACTGCAAGCAGCCAAGTTATTACTTCCATGCCTTGGCTCTCTGAATGATGTCATTCTCCACTGCTCTTGCAATCAAACCCATAGTAAATGGCTGCATTCAGTTTATAGGCCACTATTCCTTTTTGATTACCTGTTTAGATCGTTCTGATGAGATGAAAACAGGCCCTTTTATTGTGTAGGATGAAAAGTATGTCAGGGGTTTTATGACAGTTGTAAAGGTGAATGGTTGTTAAGTTATTAAGGGCTGAAGGTCATTTTTTCTTTTCATTTTATTTCACATTCTTTGGAGGTTGGGCCTTACTGTTTTGAGTAGGTGGATGTTCTCGCGCAGCGCTCCGATGCAGCCGCAGAAGGTGATGAAGAACATGACCACCCCAACCACGATGAGGATGACTGCCGGGTCGATCAGGAATGTGTCCCGGACTGTGTCTGTTGAACCGTACCAGCTACAGTCACGCCTGGGTCACACATCCCCAATGCTGGCATTGTCCCATAAACCCACTACTCTGGGGGCTTTGCACCCATGCAATGGTGGAAGCTAACTTTACATTGCATTGCATTACATTAAATTGCATTATCAGATACTATATCCAGAGTGACTTCCAACACAAGAGAACAGAAGCGTATTCAGTCAAGTTAAATGAGAAACAGTGTCAGACTAGCCTGACAAAACTCCAACATAAGTGAGTGTGAGCACAACACCATTCAAGCACTACCACCAAATTAAGTTGGGCTAATCTGCTAATCTGAAAATAATCTGAAACTAGACAACGTGGAAAACTAAGGGAAGACAAGTACATACGCTATCAATGTCACTAGATTGCAATATCCACAACACGTAACGTAACTTGATGTCACTGTTTTTCATGGGAGGAGCCTAATATTAGTATAGCCACTTCTCTACAATAGCAATGCTAATACCAAGTAATGATTCTAAAGATTCCTTTTCTGGTATCAAGACTGTAAGAAAGTTCCCCTAACAGTGCCATTGATTTGGAAAAGGGCAGGTATTGAGAAGAGTCTTACCTGTAGTTTTCTGGGCTTTAGCATACACTCCTATTGCAATTATCAGCAAGGAGAACACCTGAAATAGGTAGCAGAAGGCTTCAGGAAGGAGATCTGCACTGTGTTGCATTTATTGTGTTTGTGCTCAGACTGAGTAGCACATCCCAAACATGTTAAACATGATACTGTGGATTCACCCTCAGGCTACAGGAGGCATGTGTGTGCTACAGGTAGGTCTGATTAACATGTATAAGACAAATACATGCATTCCCCTCCATGAGCTGGATGTTTGAATCCTGGTCCTCAAATCACTGTGATGTTGGGATGCTTTTTGGAAAAGTAGCTCTGTTACCCCTGTAGCTACGGCCACTCTGCTTCTTTGGCTGTCACTGATGTCCCCAGAGGCCCTGCTCTAAGACGTTCGGCAGATCTGCCTGCAGGTGACTGGTTGTGACATTTGCCTCACACCTGGCCACCCAACAGATTCTGTAGTGGTGGTGTGACTCCATTACCCAGAGGGCGTTGCTGACATGGTTAGCTCTGTCTGTTACTCCTGTAGCCCTGGATAGGGTTTCTCTAGGTGTCACTACTGTCCCCTGAGCCTTACTGTGAGCCTTTAGAGGACACTGTTAGGTGGCCAGTTGTCAGCGGATGTCAGACTCCTCAAAGCCAGTGTTCCCCGTTACCCAGAGGGCATTGCAGCCCACTAGGATCTCCTGTCTTCTTGGTCAGGAGATCTGACTGCTGTCTTTTCTATTCATAGTGTGTCTATTTTTAGGTATTGCTGAATGAGTTTTGACCAGTGAGTGTACTAGAGTCAGACGGCTCAGTTTCAGAATGGTTTATAAATTATTAAAATCAATGGATGATGGATCAACAATGATGATAATCGTTTAGGAATAAATCTCATGTTCTCAAAACTATTAACATAATGCTGTTGGTTAACTCTTGGGAAACCTCATAAATCCTGTGCGATATGAAACATAAACTTCAAAACACCCATCAAAATCAAATACTTGTATCAAAGTAATGCACACATATATTTCACACTGATGTGATAAATAGAAAACATAATACCTTATTATGGATGATCCTCATACATTTCAATTTCAAACTAAGCATAAATATTACTGAAACATCAAGAAAATAATTTTTTCAAATCTGTTTTCAGACACAGAAAAGACTCAACCCCAAACCAAAAACAAAAATTTTACCCTCATTTTGTTCCTCTTCAGGACATGCTCAATGGTATATTGTAATGTGGTGTATATTGAGGATTTGTGATTAGTTTTTGAATATCTCTCAGTCTTATTGTATTGTTTCCCAATCCCATGTCCACTATTGAAGTCTCTTGTTATACAATGAAGAGACATTGGGCCACATGTATCAACAGTGCGTACAAACTAAAACTGTGCTGAGCACTCTGCTACACATAAAACAGTATTTATGAAAAGATACTTCCCGGGAAACATGTAACCACTGTGCATGGTCTTGAGGTGGCGTACGCATAAAATTTGTAATTTGCAGATTGGCGACACCAAGAGGAACTAACGGTGATGCAAGTAAACGGGTCTTTTGGTCTAACCACGGATCAGTGGTTGATTAGTGTTATCGTGCCAGGCCTGGCACCAGCATGAAGTGACTGAGGGGGTAGTTAAAAATGGCGAGGGGGCAGATCTTTTTATATAGTAACACAGGAGGTTATCATCCATTTTTTCATCCTGCGGGTGGCAGTATAGTGACGTTTTGACTAGATGCGAACAATTTCCCTGCCTTACCTTTTCCATGTATTTGTGCATCATGGCCATAATATGAAATAGGATATTGGCCCCTATCATTCAGCCATTTAGAAATAAGAATAGGTAAGAGAACATTACTCAGTGCTCTGTTGTGCTATCTATTTTTTCATGTGCAATACACAATATGCAATACAGTGTGTAAGTGAACACAGAAGAGTGAACTACTTAAATGAAGCATAGAAATTGTGGAAATTGTGGCCACGTGTCAAAATATGGATCTGCGTATTCTTGAACAGAGTTGGTGGCAGACAATGGGCCATATGTATCAATCTTTGTGTACAACTTGCCGTGGGACCATGCGTACGCACAAGCTCATGATTTGTGTACAGGGGTTTTTCGTCAGAGTTATCAAACACCACGTATGCCTGATTGTCTTCATAAATCTGAGTGTAAATCAAATCAGCGTGAGATTATGTGCGCATGAACGTGCTTAACATCCACTCCCACAATTGTTCTCATATGGACCTAGACACACCTTTAATTCTTCAAATTAGCATATTAAAGATCCCAGATAAATCTGAGAGAAAAGCAGAGGTTGATGTTGAGGATCAATGGCAGGACGTAAGGAAAGAAATTATTTGGACACGGAGATGGAGGTGATGGTTGATGAGGTGCAGAGGAGAAAAAATGTCCTTTTTGGAGGCCAGACTAGCGGCATTTCAAATCGACGGAAAAATGCGGAGTGGCTCAAAGTGGTGACTGCTATGAATGCAGTTTCACCAGAGGTGCGTACGGTGGAGGAGGTGAAAAAGAAGTGGTCGGATTTTAAACCTGAGTGTCCTCGCACCATTTAGGGAATCAGAGCACTCGGAACGTAGGTCTACAAGATGCAAAATAATAGAATTTATGAACGATTCTAACCACTGAGAGATGACTGCTAAAATCAACAAAATAATAGCCAGCAGTGTCAGGGTCATTAAGTAAAAAAACAAAGATATTCAGATCGTTTTGTCTGTCTTTCTGCTCATGCCATGCAGCTCTCTTGCTCTCTCTCTCTCCCTCTCTCTCGTTGACCGAGTTGTGTCGTTTCCAACGAGTATTCCAACGTTTCCAGTATTTTTGCTGTTTGTGCTATTTTTCTATAGGGCACATTTTTTGGCCCCTCTTTTAATACTGGCTTCACTGCTGTGAAATAAATGTATTATTTGATTTTGAAACAGTCGTCTTGTGTTGTTGTTATTTACCCTTTCAGAGGCTATTGCATGGTTAAATCAATGAATTTCAGTAAACCTACCACCAGACCAATTTAGGTGGTGACCTGGCAATCTGCCTCAAATATTCCTATTTCATATAATGGCCATGACGCGCAAACACATGGAAAAGGTAAGGCAGGGAATTGTTCGCATCTAGTCAAAATGCCACTATATTGCCACCCGCAGGATGAAAAAAATGCAGAACTAGGCAATAGCAGGATGATAATCTACTGTTTTACTATATAAAAAGATTTGCCCCCTCGCCATTTTTAACTGCCCCCTCAGTCACTTCATGCTGGCACTGGGACCTGGCGCGAGAACACATCAATGATTGACACAAGACCCGTTTACTTGCATCACCGTTAGTTCCTCTTGGTGTCGCCAATCTGCAAATCACAAATTTTATGCGTGCTCCACCTCAAGACCATGCGCAGAGGTACACATGTTTTCCTGGGAAGTATCTTTTCATAAATACCATTTTATGTGTAGAAAAGTGCTCAGCACGATTTTAGTATGTACGCACCGTTGATACATGTGGCCCCTAGAGTCACATCAATAGAGACTCCACTCCCCCTGATGACTAGATCTCAAAGCCCCACTGCCCTCCCCTCAATAAACAGATCTCAAAGCCCGTTCCCCTCCCTCAATAACCAGATCTCGAATCAAATTAGTAACTGTTTGCTGTAAGTGCATTAGCAGTCATGATGCTGTTTTTTGTGTGTGTGCTGGGAGTAGGGGATGTGTTCCAGTGATGTTTGTATGCTTTGAAAGGGAGAATGGCTGCCTCTCCCAGTGGAATGTCAGGCTGAAAAGGCCAGCGTCATTGAGAGAGGAACAAAGGGCAGGCAGATTATCCTGTTCCCTGCAGTCCAGTGGCTCAGGTCAACAGAGTGGACCCACACTCCACCGATCCCCTGTCACACCTGGTGCAATGTAATCACATCTGCACAATCATTCTGTGCAGTCATTCAGTCCAACATCAAGTCTGTGCAGTCATTTAGCCCAAAGTTACTGCATCTACACAATCATTCAGCCCAACATCACTGCCTCTGGGCAGTTATTCAACCTGACATCACTGCTTCTGCACAGTCGTTCAGCCCAACGTTATTGCGCCTGCGAAGTCATTCAGCCCAACATTATTGTGTCTGTACAGTCATTCAGTCCAACATCACTATGTCTGCACAGTATCCTAGTTCAGCATAATCGCACAGACTGCCATGTTTAGGGGCTGTTTACATGGCCTGTCCACAGCCACTTTCAAAAACAACACCTGATGCATTGTTCTGCAGTGCCTGTATTTGAGACACATTCCTGAGAATGTAGCCTTGGTAACAGCCACCACTAAGGTGCAGTGATTTTAAAACAGAATACTCACATTGGTGGTGGTGTCTTTAAAATCCAGCTCACACTCAGGGGGTATGCAGGTTAGTATACTCCAAACACTTTGAGACTGATGATCAACTTCACATAAAGCCCATATCATGAATACAAAACATCATGCTTGAATAAAGAATCCCATTATCCCTCTACTCTTCACAACAGATTAGATTACATTACAGTTGGACAGTAAATTCATTTTACGCTTCCCTTGCAGGTTCTAATTTCTACAAATGATTGCAGTTTTCTTTTAGGGGAATGATTGAATTCAGACATACAATTCAACCACATGAACAAGTAGCATATTTATTAATTATAAATTAAAATGTTAATATTAAAGCAGTGTTTTGAAACAATGAGGGAACCGTGGCAGGTCTCAGAATTATAAATCAAGGAATTACATTTCCTAATGTTTAATTCATGTACAGCTTTGCGAGGGCAAACGATCCTCTCAGTTTGGGATACACTCCATGCCTCAAAATTTCATTTGGTAAACATGCATTTGTTGGAGTGCAGGTGTGTGAGGCACAGTGCTGTGTGTGAGCGTTTCAGGCGTGCCACTTACCCAAAATAGGAAACTGAAGAAGAAGAGGAAGTACCTGATCCAGGGGTTGATGAAGGAGAAGGTCTCAGCACGATCCAGGTTTAAAGCCCTATCCATTGCTGCAGGGAGGAGGAGATGGTACCCTTAAGCACAGAAAATCAGGAGAGAAAACCAGGCCAAAAGCAAACCCCCAAGGTGCATACGCTCAGCCATACAAAAGAAAAAAGCGGGCATGCTGGGTCTGCGGCCGCTGCCTAAAATGGGGTCCTACAGCTGTGACGCTCCCCCACAGTCCCAGTCACCACCAGAACAGTCCTGTAAGCTCGGGATGGGGGAGGGGGAGGGGGCTGGGGTTACACAAAAATATCTCTGGTCTCAGCAGCATAGAATGAACTAGCCGCTTTGCCGTATTGTCAGCCTAGTCACTGAGGGGACCCAGGGCTTCAGGGACTGCGGCATGGGGTGAAATGGGGAACTCACAAGGAACATATCTAACATCTCTTCATTAATATGAGACAAAACGGTGCCTTGTGTTACATGAATGTTTTCTATGATGAATTTCCAGGAGTCTCTTGACGGCCTTTTCCCAGGGGCAGGGAATAATTTTCCAGTTTCCAATTTTCCGATTGTTCATTCAGGTGGTCTAAATGCCCCTTCCTTGCTCATTCTCACACACATTTACACACATTTTGGGAGGGGTAATCATATCGGAGGCCCCTGTGAATATTAAATGGAGTCCGCAGATGAAGGGATGTTCCCATAGATCCAGCGCCAGCCAGCTGCACTGCTGCCGGTATGGACCTTGCTGCCCCCGACTGTCCTGTCAATGTCCACATGGAGCCAGAGATGATACTCAGAGTCACTGCCACAGGTCATGCCAGCTTTTATTAGGATTTATGCCCCCGTTTACAGGTGTTGAGTAATGAATTTCACGTTCATTATGTTTGGACCTCAGAAAGGCTTTGTAGTTCACAGATCACAAGACTGCCTCTGTGGCTCCAGGCACTGCCCAGAAACCTAAAGGTAATGAAATAGGGAAAAACCAAGCAGATACTGAAGCTACTCTGGCTCTGTTATAAACCTGCCCCCTCCTAGACAGAACTGTTTTTCACATGGACAGAGAGGGAGGTTTCCCGGGAGACAGCTCCTGGTCTAAAGTGAAGTTCTAAGGACCCCAGATGTAATCAAGAGAAAACATGTCTTTTGGTGATGCCATCCATGAAAGTTTAAAGTAGCCAAGTAGAAAGATTTTGTGCCACAGCTTAGCCTGTGTTATGCTGTACATGTTCAATTTGCCTAAAAGGACCTTGTGGTGCCAGATGCCAGACACTACAACTCAATATTTATCGCAAATTACATCACTTACCAAAAGAAAAAAAATATACATGTAAGTAATCTCTGAGACGATGGCTTCTACCAGTACTTCTGTCTCGTCTATTCTCAACTCTCCTCCCTCTCGCTGTCTCCCCTGCATTGTATGTAATATGTATAGCAGTGCTAACTTTACCTGTGCAAAATGGAGGCTTAATGCTAGGTTGATGGAAAAGATAGCAGAGTTAGAAGTATGCATGCGCGCCATATACAAGATCAAAGCTAGCAAGGAGTTTGTTGAGTCTTTTTCGGCACTGGATGTGTCAGATAGCCTTTCCGATGGATAGCTCAATCCCGGCAGAGCCTTCGCAGCAAGGCGAGTGGGTTATGGTTCAGGAAAACAGACGAAAATGTAAGCGTCCGGTACACCACCAACCCCCGGTTCACGTTTCCAACAGGTTCTCCCCCCTCAGTAACACACCTGCTGAGAAACATGTTAAAAGAGCCTTCATTATTGGTGATTCTATTTTGAGAAACATGAATGTAGAGACTCCAACGACCATAGTTAAATGCATTCCTGGGGTCAGAGCATCCGACATTGAAACTAATTCGAAAGTGCTGGCTAAAGGTAAAAGTAAAAGTAAATTCTCTAAAATTCCTATTCATGTGGGTGCTTACGATGTTCGTAGGAGACAAGTGGAAATAGCCAAGTTAACAATTAAATCAGTGTGTAAGCTTGGAAAACATATGTTGGAGTCGGTAACTTTCTCCGGTCCCATCCCTATGTGGCACGGTGTTGAGATCTACAGCAGATTAATGGCACTAAATTATTGGCTGTCTGAGTGGTGCCCCTCCAACAACATGGGCTTCATAGACTATTGGCACACTTTTTGGGGTCTTTTAAAAAGAGATGGCATCCACCCTTTGAGGGAGGGCGCAGCTCTTATCTCTAGAAATTTGGCCTATATACTCAACATCTCTAAGCCTTGACTCATCAGGGCCAAGGCCAGGCAGCAGATTTTCTGTCTTAAACAGATCTCTGCTTCTTCCCTTGAACCACCACTTGAATTCAGTTCCATAGAGACAGTGTTTGTCCCCTGATCTTCGGTCCGAAACTTTTCAAAGAAATCTGTTAGGGGCATTTGACATCTGACAACTTGATAAAAAATTAAGTCTGGCTAACCTCAAATTAATACCTGCAAACAAATGGTCCTTAGGATTGGTTTAATAAATATAAGGTCATTAACACCTAAAGATATGCTAGTGAATGAATTGATTACTGATCATAAATTTCACATCCTATGTTTGAATGAAACTTGGCTTAAACCAAATGAATTTATTGCTTTAAATGAATCAACGCCTCCCAGTTACAGGTTTGCCAGGTCCCTGGTAGAGGTGGTGGTGTTGTTGCTGTACATAGCTCTAAACTCTATGCCACTTTTAAATCTGGCTATAACTTTAATTCATTTGAATTGCTAGTACTTAGCTTTGCACATCCTGACAAGGCTGCATCTCAGCTGTTAACCCTTGTAATAGTTTACAGGCCACCTGGCCCTTATACTGTTTTCTTATCCGAATTTGCAGACTTTCTATCCAATCTGGTTGTCAACACAGAAAAGATTGTGGTAGTAGGCGATTTCAACATTCACATGGACAATGAACATGATCCATTCAGAACAGCATTTTTGTCCATTTTCGACTACATTGGATTCTCTCCATTTGTGGAAAAACCCACACATTGCTGCACACATTGCTGTGACCATACATTTGATCTGGCCCTCACTTATAGCACTGAAATTAACCATGTAGTAACTATGCCACACAATCTCGTACTGTCGGACCATTATCTTGTGACTTTCCATTAGCTTGTTATATGAACTCAGAGTCCATATTTTCTCTTAGGCGCACCACTTCTTCTGCTACCACTAATGCCTTTGTTGATGACCTCCCTGCATCGTACAGTCTGGACAATGAAGACTATTTAAACTTATGCTCGAAACCTAGTTCGGCTAAAATAAATCAACTCGTGGAAAACATTGAGTCCACACTCCATAATACCCTAGATGCTGTTGCATCCCTTAAAAAGAAGAAAATCCCAGACAAAAAGCTTGCACCTTGGTACAACAACCAGACCCATGCTATCAAACAAGCTGCGCGGAAACTGGAAAGAAAATGGCGTTCCACCAAATTACAGGCCTTTCTCCTGGCTTGGAAAGAAAGTCTTCGAAGCTACAAGCATGCTCTCACAGCTGCCAGATCTGCATATTTTTCTATCCTAATAGAGAAAAATAAGGACAATCCCAGTTAATTGTTCAACTCTGTCACCAGGCTAACTAAAAGCCTTGCATCAGCCAACCCCTACATTCCAGCAATTCATAGTAGCAATGACTTCATGAACTTTTTTGACAGCAAAATCATAAAGATACGAGGCACAATTCAAAAACTTTCCTCTACTTCTGCCTCCAGCCTGGCCTGTCAGATAACGTAGATATGTCTACTAGGCCAGCCACATGCCTAGACTCTTTCACACCCATTGAATTTAGCGGCTTCTCCTCCCTAATTAATTCATCTAAAAATGCCAGCTGCCTGTTAGACCCTGTCGTGGGATGACCGAGAGGCGATAATAAAAAAAACTGATGAGGTCAAAAGGTTTGATGAGGTGATGGTGGTTTATTTCACCCAGGCTGTGACTGGTGAAAGTAACAACAAATAATAATAATTTAACAATGATGAAAAAAAAACAAAGAATAACAGAAACAAACAAATTGCAAACAATAATTGCCTAAGCAGGCCAAAAGAGAACACATCAATCATACTGTGATTCTCACTACACTCTTTGCCAGCCTCCCCCTATTGACTGAGAGTTGCTCTTATAAAGGCAATCCGCCATCTTGGAATAAACTAAACAACAACAACATAACAACATAACAACAACATACATCAATTAACTCAACAACAGCCAGAATCCACTAAATACTGTCATACAAATATCACTCTATTACATCTATTATGTTTCAGGGGTATTCTTGCTGTTTACAACCCAATGCCTTTCAATTATAAAATTTAAAAAAAAAAAGATCAACCAGCAACCACCGGAAACTCCCCCACAGTCACTTCCCATGTTGGTCAGCCCCATTTGTCTGCTCTCTCGCAAACCTACAAGTCCCATCAGCCCCCAGCCCTTGGGTCCTTTGGCTGATGGAGTCCGTCCTGCTGGTGCCCTTGGATGCACAGGTAGGCCCTGTTGCCCCCAAACCACAAACATTTCTTTAATTGAAAAAAAGAGGTGCAATTGACAAAAAATTGTCTGAGATTAGAAATGCTTAAACATTCAGTTGGTCACCCTGCATGTTAAAACATTCCACCTGACCTTCTTGATTTTTAGTCAGTGGTTTGGGTGTGTTTGGGAGGAGGCAAACAAAGGAGCCGATGAAATACAATGGGGATGGTAGATAGTACCATGATATGTTTGCCCTTCTGCTTAGTTAACATAAGTTCATGTAACAGACATGCGCTCCGTTACAGACCCCATTCCAACAAGTATGGTTTTAAGTATCTTAAAACAGCTGCTACCTGAAATTGGCACACTGTTGTTAAATCTTATCAATGCCTCCCTTATGTCTGGACATGTGCCTCAGTCCTGAAGAAGCCCACTCTAGACCCAAATGACCTGTTGAACTACAGGGCCATCTTGAATATCGCATTCCTTCTAAAAATCTTAGAAAAAGTTGTAACAAAGTAATTTTGCTCCTTTTTACAGTCCAATAATAGTCTGGAAGTCTTTCAGTCTGGGTTTAGACCACATCACAGCATGGAAACTGCTCTCCTAAAGGGGCTTAATGACCTACTTCTCTCCTCTGACAATGGCTGGATCTCCCTTCTTGTGCTCCTAGCCCTAAGTGCAGATTTTGATACTATCAATCATTTTATTCTCTTAGACGACATCACTTTGTCTTTATTAACAATGAGTCTTCCAACTGCTCCAGAGTAAGACATGGAATACCTGCTTGGACCTTTGCTCTTTTCTTTATACACGGTATAAACAGTCACTGCCACCTTCTAATTTGGACAAAACAGAAATATTGGCTATTGGCCAAAAGTCTATCAGGAGCAAACTCACCAGTACATTACATTAAATCTTGATGGTGTCTCACTGGCCTCAAGTGCAACCATCAAAGACCTTGGTGTCACTATTGATCCTGAGCTCTCTTTTGAAACACATATAAAAAACACTTCCCTGGCTCCTGAGTGGCTCAGTCAGTAAAAGCACTCGTTCTGAGTGTAGACTGAATGCTACGGCCCGGGTTTGAACCTGACCGTGTCACTAGCTGACAGTGACTGGGAGATCACAGGGAGAACACATTGGCTTTGTTCCACTGGGGATAGGGGTGGGTATGTCAGCAGGGGCTTCTATCCCATTAGCAGCAGCAACCCCTGCTGGTCGATTGGGTGCCTGTGGTCCACGTGCCACAGCAGCATACGAAATGTCTTCCTCCGACTCATCTCTGTGCTAGCTTAGCTTGTGGACTGCAGTGCGAAAAGAAGCAGCGGCTGACATCACGTGTCTCAGAGGAGGGGTGTGATGTATATGGGTGAAGATTTATATAATGATTATCACCTGTTAATGGGGATGTTTGTGAAGTGTAACATGACTCTTTGATTGAACTATTCTGACTCAGTTGGCCACTGTATGAATTTGTATTAATAAAGTTGTATTCTTATACTTCTAGTGTGCAGCCTGTATGTATGGTGGTATTTGGTGGTGATTGGTACGGCACCCTTTTCTAGCCTTCAGTTCTCTAAATTCTTGTCTAGGTTTATTACAATAGGTTGATTTTACTTTATACCGTCTGTGCAGGCAAATGTGCTAACGTTAGTTAGGTAGGTAACCTGTCAGTTCATCTCATTAAGCATTACTGTTCTGATGAGTCACAGCTTGTGGCAACATCTCTTAAAACACTTATTTTCTAATCAGTTGACAAGTGTTATTTGCTATTTGCAAAATGACACAGATATAGGCTATGAAAAAGCAAGTCACAAGTTAATTTAGGTTTTAACGGCATCTGAGTGATACACAACCTGCTAGCAAACTTTTACATATGATATCAATAGCTGGCTAGCTATCACTAGCTAACTATCCAGCTAGCTCACTGCGTTTAGCTAGCTAACAAAACATTTTTTAAGTTAACTAGTGATTTACGTATTTAGTTGACATCTGGGTACAAAATACAAATAGTTAATATACATTTATAATAAAATCTTTAAAGAAAGATGCATGATAAGATAATGTAGAAAATTGTGCATGCATATAAGACACCTTGATGGTTAAGTTGGCTAGCTAATGTGTAGTAGATATGTTATCTTAGCTTCACATTGTGAGTCAGTTAGTGAGTTAACTTAGGAAGCATAGTCTCATTTTAGAACTGACTTTTTTGCCATCTAATTACCTTGTTGTGGAGCCCAATATAGGTCAATTGCGCTCCTGTTTGATATTACATATTTACATGTTGCTCCTCTTTTGCTGTTCAAATACTCAGACGTGTGTGTGTGTGCATGGTGTTATTTATTTTTTAATAATGGGCTTCTTTGCCTGGGGCCCCCCAGAGTCTAGGATCACCACAGTCAGTACACGATGCTGAAAAGTTAATCCATGCTTATGTTACATCCAGAATGGGCTATTGCAATGCCCTCTTGTCAGGATGTGCATATGTCTTCCTAAAGCCCCTTCAGTTGGTTCAAAATGCAGCTGCTCGTATTCTAACCAGAACAAAATGCTATGAGCACATTACCCCAGTACTAGACTCTCTCCATTGACTACCTATCAAATACCACATTGATCTCAAAATACATCTCCTTACATTTAAAGCTTTATATGGCCTTGCCCCTCCCTATCTTAAGGACCTTCTTCACCCATATTCACCAAAACGTTCCCAAAGCGCGGGACTTATTGTTCCAAGCTGTAGTGTAACATAATTGTGATTGGCCCCAGTGCAAATATTATTTCTTGCCAACACACTCATCCTGTTCCCTTTCTTCCTTCCTCTTTTGAGCGCCGCTTTTTTGTTTGGGCTTGCTAAACATTATTTATGCTGCTAACTTATCGTCCATTTGCTGAAGAACACTTGTTTCTTGCTAAAAGATTGAACCGTTGAGAAAAAATTGACGTCAGGATGTCCACGCAAGTTATCACAAATGACAGGGAGCAAGGTCATTGGACAAACAAATTAGCATTTCCCAGCAAGCCTTCTTTCTTTGTAACTTTTGGGAAGAAAGCAACCAAATTAAATAAGTGGTGGGTAGAAATAATATTTATTTTTAATAAAATATGCAGTTTTGGAACATTTCAATAATGACAAATAAAAATAGGCTATGACTCAAAATCGTAAGTGTTATACACAAGGTGGGAAGGTGGTATGTATAGCTATCACAATTACAAGTAATTTTAGTGATATTGTTGAATGGTTACTTTGAAGACTGCTTGAAACGGTCAATGCACGAGAGGGCCCACCTACAATATTAAAGCAACAAAAAATTGGCTTTCTACATGGGCCCCTGACAGCTTCTGGGCCCCGGTGCGCTGCACCAGTTGCACCATCGATATGTACACCAGTGGTTCCAAGAGTGGGTAAAAGTACTATAGGTGATAGAGCCTTTTCGTGTCGACCCCCTCTTTTGTGGAACAATATACCCACTGAGGTTCGGGGAGCAGACTCTTTCTCCGCCTTTAAGTCTAGGCTAAAGTCTTACCTTTATACCAAATCTTTTAGTTGAGGGACATGGTATGGTGCTGGCATTGATCACAGAGTCTCTGGTGGACTCTGTGGTCATTGCTGTCACTACATCATGGCTGGTGACTCTGTGTTCAGCTGATCCGGCTGTGGTCTGCTGTTGACTGCCGTAGGGTCGCCCTCATGATTGTGCTGGCCCCTTGCCTTGTCCCCTACGTATGCTGCCACAGTGCTGCCACATCTGCCAGGATTTTTCCTTATTACACACATGCAACTCTCTTCCCCCCTCTGCTCCCCTTGCTTTTATGTTTTTCATTCCTACAATTAACATCCACCAATCACTGTTTTCTTTTTGTTTCCTGTCCCTGCTCCGGGCTCCTGCCTCCTGCCTGGAGCTGTAGCTGAAGCACCACATCCCTATTTCCAGTTCAGCTACTTCGCTTTCTATCAAGCCTATCAAGCCAACTGTCTGCCAAGAACTGGACATTCCAGGATTACATTTTATAATTACTCTGTTGTGTAATTACTATAGTCTATATAATTCAATTGTCTTAAGTACATCATACAACTTTAAGGATTCTCTGTAATTCTATCTGCTCAGAGCTGGCCAGAAGCAGATGGGCTCCCCCTCTGAGCCGGTTTCTGCACAAGGTTTCTTCCTGTTAATTAGGGAGTTCTTCCTTGCCACTGTCGCCTTAGGCTTGGTCTCAGGGGGTCTCAGGCCTGGTAACAATGTAAAGCTGCTTTGTGACAACTTGTGTTGTAAAAAGCGCTATACAAATAAAATTGAATTGAATCGAATTAAATTAAATTTATGAAGCAAACAACCATGAGAAGAAGGTCTGGTGTACTGTTTCATTATTGAGGCTGTCACCAACAGAGCTGTGAATAGGCAGTTTTTCAAATCTTTCCTCACAGGATCTTTCATTTACAGAGGGACTGTGATCTTTACTCACTTTACCCCATGTCACTTAAAGTATTTCATGATGTATGTCAAACCCATTACATTTTTGCCATTACTGTTACATTACATTTTCTCACTTAGCAGACACTCATATCCAGAGAAATGTGCAAGATGACTACATGTTAGGAGTAATTTGACAGTGGTAATTTAACGCGCTGTACCCCCTGGGGCAAGGGGGCTTGGGTGTGGGGCAGGGCTAGATTCAATTAATTGACGGGGTTTGCTGCCTGGTGCGTGCTCTGCACCTGCTGCCTATCTGATTAAGGGGACACCAGGACTATCTAGGCAGGTGGGTGGGAGCAGCTCGGCCGAGACACTGGGAGGCTGGAGGGCATCCTACCACTGGAGGGCATCCTACCCGCCATCAGTAATCACTCCTCATTTAGAGAATTTTGTAAGCTTTAAGGGAAATGTTAACGTTATTTATAAAGAGTGCTATCTGCTCTGCCCTTAAAAGGTTTTATATGGACCCTCAAGTTCACTTTTTTGTTTATAATGTCACCCTGACCCTAACCCTAACCCTCATATTTTAAAGTCACAGAGGAGCACTCGCTGCTAGGGATGCCTCAGAGCGCTGTCTGAAATCAGTGACTACGTATCTAGTTAACAACATCTATCATTACTACAAACAGTCTGCAACACGGACCAGCAGGACAGGAAAATTGCAGGGGTATTTTGTCAAAAAGCCCGTGGTAGATTCAGTACATTAAATATTGCATAGCAGGAAACATTGCTATTATTCCCAACAGCAAAATTATGTCATTTCATAAACTTTTCAAATTAGCATTTATTTTTAATGTCCCATTAGTATTCACGTATTGACGCTGAAGATGAATTTTGTAAATTATAGCATTAAATAAATTAATAGTTTTAAATGTATGTATTTTTTTGTTGAATTATTGTTTTATGCATTTCAGTGCTGTACTGTGGTGCAAGATATCACATGCAGCCATAGCCTTACTGAAATATTCATTGTAGAGCATGCCAATATAGCGGAATTGCAAGCATTTGTAAAATATATCTGTATTATGCTGTCTTTCTAGTGATACTTTGAATAAAATGAATTGATTACCTATGAGAATAATGTAGGGCAAAATTTTGTAATGACAGAAATTTTCAGGCCTGTCTGTCATTGTGGGGGATGGAAATTTATCCCTGCGGAAACTCCTCTTGAAAAAATGGATAATCCCAAACTGTACATTTTTGAACAAGCATGAAAAAATGGCAGGGCAATTCCATTATAATAATCAATTTCCACATAATTATCTTGTGTGGACATCATCCAACTTGGAAAAAAAACTATTTAAAAAAGAGCTAGTGAAAACACCTGACAGTATATCAGTATTCACCTGTGAATCAACAGATGGGAGAGACCATTGTTTTACATGCTGCATTTTTTCTGCATGGAAATTTCTTCACTCACAATTTGAAAGTCATCTTTACTGACAGTGTGCCTTATCACCATGAATTATTCCTCAATTGCATATGGCATCGAGAAATGCTTACAAGATCTCAAGGTTGATTTTAATAATTTGACTGCATTTATTACAGGCATATGTTACATGTATATAATGCCACCTCCAAGGTATTTCTCCAACACACCCCTGTACAACATTTCACACACAGTAGTAGTTCTAGTTAGTTGGACTGAATTCAACACGTGACAGTGTGTCAGTTGTGCATAAAAGTAGTAATAAATTCATCAACTTAGATGATTTGGGAGGTGCAATCAGATAATTACTTAAGAAGTACCTGGAAAAAGGTCTCTATTGATCTCTTGGTGTGGGAGGACTGAAGGACATGTAAGAAAACAAGTTATGAAAAAATGAGGCCTCAACTTATGAGGGGCCTCACGTGGTACTGTTTCTCCAGTTAAACTTGAAATGCTGAAAGACAAATTCATGGGCAAAAAGACTTGTGGTGACTCAGAGTGTAAATCCTATTTTGTGGCACCCTCTGTGCCTTCAAATTCCATTGAGGCCAGTTGTTTTATGTGCTTACTTCTGTAATTTTATCAAGTTTTCTTTAATCAAAATTCAGCTGCACTGGGCCAGCTGGTAGCCCTGTTGTTTTAACAAGATTATAAGGGTTATCTCCCACCTATGAAATTACGTTTAACCTTTGGTTTGGGTGCTTTAATTAAAATGGATGCACTTCTAGCCGTCCAGCTTTGCTGTGGCTCTCAATGCTGGTTTCCCATGCCAGCTATACTTCAGTTATTCATGGTTCAGATTCTGCTCTGAATTGAAGGCGCATCTATGATGGACAAGCAGGTTACCTTACCGTTGAAGCATGACTCAATGCCAATGCCTCACACTCCTTACAGAAATGCTAAATCCAGTCCTTCCTGTGGTCTTTAAAATAGGTTTTCCTCTGTTTGCTTTTCAGTTTATTGATGAAAGCATAAAGGATCTGATTCTGAAGCTCCAGTACTGTTGTGGATCAGAAGTAATTTTTTGTGTGTAGTTTATTTGTAGAAGTAGAAGGTTAGACATGATGGACTAGCAGCATGCTATGCTGTGGAAACAGGAAGTCTTCCGGAGGTGCCTGTTTTCTAATGAAGAGACCCCACCTCAAGCCACTAGTATCATGTCAAGAAACTTGATGACAGAAACTGAAGTTTTATGGACTACCTATTAAAACCCAGGGCTCTACAACCTAAATGCTGCCATTACCAATCAGCAAGTGTGGGCTTGATTCACATTCATAGAATGTGTTTTCTTTGTTTCATGCACAGCTGGTGCAATGCATGCTGTTTAAGGCACGATGAACAAGCTTTACTCAATTAGTTTTTTTCAGAGAGAGGAATTCACTATGAAGCACAAGCTCTGGGGTGCTTGCCATTACTTTATATCCTTGCATCTCTTCCTTGATTCTTTGGCAAAACATTCACCAATTCACCAGATGAGGAAGAGGAAAAAAGAAGGTCCTGACTGCAGTAAGGTAAATGGGATGTCCTAGTTCTTTTATCAACAATTTCATATAACTTTTAGCAGAAATCCCCTTCCTCTTTAGGACAGATTTTTTTTTGTTTTGTTTTTTTGTTTTTTTTTTTAAGCATGGAATGTATTTAATGTTACAGGGGGTGTGCAATATGCTGATGTGGGTAGAAGGGAAGGTGAATGACACCTCTTAATTGTTAAAACAATCTGAACAAGCCTCTGGGATTAGCAGTGAAGACCACTGCAAACAGTGTAAGAATTAACGCAAGTGCATTTTAGGCCATTAATCTACCCATTAGGATTCATGGAATTCACTTTTATTTGAACACACTTGATTCACTAAATCATGTTTTCATTGCCTTCCTGGAATAAGGCCAACTATGACACATTTTATTAGCTTTTAAACTCAAGATTCTGATTCATGATTTCAGAATTCTGTTTCAGTTGATAAACCTCTCTGTATCTGACAGAGAGGTGAAGTACATCCTCTCCAAAGCAGTATGAGAGGAAACACAGACTGTTTTATGCTGTTTTATGACGTGGGATGATTGCTACTCCCTTGTACCTGCAACATTTATTCAATACCAAGACTCCTTAGAAGCAAAAACAATAAATGCTGTTCCAGCTCAGGGCTTATCTAGATCCATTGATTTTATGGAAACTCCAAGCACCTGTTCCAGCACCTGAGTGGGAAATGCTGATTAAGGCATTGCCAGTACTACACAGGCAAAGCAACTAATCCTTTACAGTATTATCTGATGCTTGATGAGCACTGTCTTCTTATGAAGAGATGCTGCACAATACCTCATTATTGTTATTAACATTAATAAATGATAATGATGTTTTACTAATGGCTTGTTAATGTACTATGGAGCAGAGAAAATTGCTGAAAGATGTGGTTTTCATGTTGCTGCTGATTACATCTGGGGTCCTTGAAACATCACTTTAGACTAGGAGCTGTCCTCTGGGAAACCTCCCTCTCTGTCCATGTTGTTATTATTATTATTATTGGCATTTAGCAGACGTTCTTATCCAGCGCGACTTACATCAATTACAGGTATTTATCCATTTATACAGCAATTGTGGGTTAAGTATACCTTGCCCAAGGGTACAGCAGCAGTGTCCCTGTGGGGAATCAAACCGGCAACATTTCGGTTATGAGTCCTGCTTCTTAGCCACTATGCTACACTGCAGCCCGTGTTGAAAACACTTCCGTCTAGGAGGGGGCAGGTTTATAACACAGCCAGAGTAGCTTCAGTATCTGCTTGGTTTTACTCCATTTCATTACATTCAGGTTTCTGGGCAGTGCTTGGAACCACAGAGGCAGTCTTGTGATCTCTGAACTACAAAGCCAATGTCTAAGGTCCAGACATTACCAAAGTGAATATTGAAGTGATTATGTGATTCCCATGAATGGACTGCTGTAAGATTATATCCGATTCAGACTTTAACAGGATTGCCAATGGAAGCTGACCCCACGCCAGCAAGATTACGGTTAGCACCAGCTACAGCTCATTTAGTGCCACTGAGACCAGATCTGTGATCTGTGTTCAGGTAGAGATGGGAAGGGGGTGGTGTAGTCCATCCATCACTTCTTCCTGACCTTTGGAATCCAGCAATGCTCCTTCCCTCTGCTCCATCCTCCAAATGGTGATCCGCTCCAGGTATTTCCTTAGTGGGCCCTCCATATCCACCAGGAGTTTAGTGAAGTTGGTAGCTCCCTCACCCCAAGATTATCTCCCAACGAATTGCACAGTCTTGCCGGGTTGAATTTTGGACTGTGGTTACTTGGGGTATGTAGAGTGGAATAATATGTCTGGCAGGATCAGTGGAGTGGTGCAGTCTTTATTCAGTGAAAAGCTGTTATTCTGTCAGAGGAGTTCCATCTGATTGGATAGAAACTGCAGTAATGTAAGTGCTGAGGTGCCCAAATGAGGAAAGGGTTCTGGAAAAGTCTCAGATATCGTAATCCTAAAGCTGGATACCGAATCGCTCAGCACTTAAGATGCTAGCCTTGATAGCAAGCTGAGTTCTATGGCCCCAGTTTGATCTCAGCTGTGTCCATTACCCAAGGCAGCAGAAATATTGGCTTTGTTCCACCAGGCACCCAGTAAATCGTGAGGGGTCTGCAAGTTTGCATGACATTACACTGGCATTTACCAGACACTCTTATCCAGAGCAATACTTACTTTTTTTTTTTTTTTTTTTTACAATGTTGTCCATTTATACTGAGGCAATTGTGGGTTAAGTACCTTGCCCAAGGGTACAACAGCAGTACCCCAGCATGGAATCAAACCGGCAACCTTTCGGTCACAAGTCCTACTCCTTAACCATTATGCTACACTGCCGCATGATGTGAACACTTTTTCTGACCACCCACATCTCTGTAGGACTGGCATTGAACTCCTCATGCTTATTCTTAAGAGCAGAGGTATCCCACAATTCACTGCAATCCCTAGCACCTCCAATTTCACACTAAGATGTATGTGAAACGTAGTTTAGTAGGCAGTTAGTGTTCTGTTAGCAATCAGTTAGCATCCCCACAGGTTAAATTGACTCAGGCGAGCCAGGTGCATCGCAGAGAACACAGTGACAGAAGGGTAAGGGGCCACTCACCTGCCTCCAGCCCCATCTGGCCATGTGCCATTCATTAGCATCTCCTTCAGCTCTAATTGAATCCAGGATCTCTGATCTGCATGTGCATCTGATTAGGCCCAAGGCTTTCCAATCAGCCGGGCTGTTGAAACATGCTGAGCATCTTTCCACATCTCTCCACAAAGGCCTTGGCTGACTATAAAGCAGAGGTTCAGCTGATCTCACAGTCCTGATGCTGTCTCTGCTGTTAGCCATTACGCAAACAGTGCCAATTTATTGTCTCCTGTGGTCCTTTTTTTGTTGTCAGTGGAAATGTGTTGCCACAGTGGCCCACCATATTGTCAATAATGTCTAAATAAAACCCATACAAATATATGGTTGTGTCAGGCAGTCCTTACAGTTGGAACAGCAGTGATCTTTAATGTTCACTGAACGACACATAGTTTACTGGGACAAATTCAGCACAGATTTGGGTCAACAGTGCTTTAAATTGCAGTGATTGAAGCAAAAGTGTGTCTTAACCTGCAGTACAGAAACAGAGGGAATCAAGTACAATAGTTACTGTAAACTAAAAGCACTGTATGAATATACTCACACATTATTCCTGATGGAGTGAGACAATGAGGTGTATTAAACTTTTTTTTCTTCCCCAAGATATTTCTGTTCCTTTGTTAAAGGTGCCTCTCTCTATCACAGGCTATCAGTAGAAGCTTGGCTTTGTGGATTGTAAGATCCTTTACTGTGCTCCCTTTCATTATAGAAGATGTATTTAGAGCCCTTCCTCATTTGGTATTCAGACACTGGCCACTCTCAAGAGAGTAATAAGATTGAATCAGAGAGTAATAAGATTGAATATAGTAATATGCGAGCTCAAGTTAAGAAAAAAATAAGGGAAGCTAAAAGGCGTTTTGAAAGACAGATTGCACTAGATGCAAAGAGCAACTCTAAACGCTTTTTTCAATATTACGGTCGAAAAAGAATAGTTAAGGATGAAATAAGAGGTATAAAAAATAAGGATGGAATTATGGTTTATGATAACAAAGCTATTGCTGATACACTAAACAGTTACTTTGTGGAGAGTTTCACTAGTGAAGTGTTTTCGCATATGCCTTTAGGTGCAGTCCGTTCTCAGAGACATGGAGGAAATTGATTTAAATAATGCAGAAGTACTAGATAAACTTCAAAAACTTAAAACAAATAAGGCAGCAGGCCCTGATGGAATATATCCAAGAGTTCTCAGAAAACTAACAGAGGTAATTTACAAGCCTCTGACAGTTATTTTTAAGCAATCCCTTAAAACTGGAGAAATACCAGATCACTGGAAACATGGCAGTGTAGTACCTATCTACAAGAAGTGAGACCAGACTGGAAATTATAGGCCTGTCAGCTTAACGTGCATCGCATGCAAAATACTGGAATCCATCATTAGGGATAATTTGGAATTATTCCTGGAACAAAATGGTGTCTTAAATGATAGCCAACATGGTTTTCGCAGAGGGAGGTCATGCTTAACAAACCTCCTGGACTTCTTTGAGGAAGCTACATCATGTTTGGACTCAAACCAAGCTTATGATATTATCTATTTGGACTTTCAAAAGGCATTTGACAAAGTTCCGCATGAGAGGCTCATATTGAAAATGAAATCTGCAGGAATTACGGGAGCTATCACTGAGTGGGTTCAAAGTTGGTTGTCTAGTAGAAAGCAGACTGTAACTGTGGGAGGAATTGTATCAGAACAGGGTCCTGTACGAAGTGGAGTCCCGCAGGGATCGGTGGTGGGACCTTTGCTATTTCTTATATACATAAATGATCTCGATGCAGAGGTTAGTAGTAAAATAGTAAAATTTGCAGATGATACAAAACTAGGGGGTCTAGCCAACAGTATAGAATCAACTAAGGTGATACAGGAAGACCTAAACATCATCCAAAAGTGGGCAGATACCTGGCAGATGACATTCAATTTAGATAAATGTAAAGTCTTGCATGTGGGAAATAAGAACCGTAGATAAGACTACTTCATGGGTGGAAAAAAACTAGAATGTGCTCAATTTGAAAAAGACTTGGGAGCAATAGTTGACCCAAGCTTAACAGGATCTAGACAGTGTGCTGTAGCAGTAAAAAAGGCCAACAGGATGCTGGGATATATAGCCAAAAGTTCAAGTTCAAGTTCAAGTCTTTATTGTCAGGTACTCGATAACAATGCATCATCATTATCAGTACTGAAATTCTTAGGCTCAGACCCAGCTCAACTTTACAACATAAATAAAAAATACAATAAACTAAAAAAGTAAAGAGTAAAAGAATAAGATAAAAAAATAGAATAAGAAGTAAATAAATAAATGAGTAGATAAGAGTAATAAAGTAGGAATATAGACAACAGTGCAATATTGATACAGTTAAAGTGACAAGTGGTAAACATTTTACGTGTAAAAATGACAGTAGTCCTCCTTAAATTGGCACAGTGGTGAGTGTATTGTTCTGTGTGTGGTGTGTGTGCAAGTGTTCGTGTCAGCAGTTCAGAAGCCTGATGGCTTGCGGGTAAAAACTGTCTCTGAACCTGCTGGTTCGGGTCCGGATGCTCCTGTACCGCCTGCCAGACGACAGGGGCGTGAGAAGTCTGTGGCTGGGATGGCTGGGGTCAGAGAGGATCCGCTGTGCCTTCCTCCTGCAGTGCTGGCTGTAGAGGTCCTGGATGGCTGGCAGCTCAGTCCTGGTGATGTGCTGTGCTGATCTGACCACCCTCTGCAGAGCATTGTGGTCGAGGGTGGTGCAGCTGCCGTACCAGGCCGTGATGCTGCCAGTCAGGATAATCTCAATGGTACACCTGTAGAAGTTGGTGAGTATCCTGGAGTCCATGCCGAACCTCTTAAGCCGTTGGAGGAAGAAGAGCCGCTGCCTCCACGGCCACGCCTGTGTGGTGTGACCAGCTCAGATCCTCGCTGATATTGATCCCCAGGAATCTGAAGCTGCCCACCCTCTCCACTGCCGTTCCCTCGATGTGGATGGCGGTGTGCCCCCCTCCCTGCAGCCTCCTGTAGTCCACAATCAGCTCCTTGGTCTTGCTGACGTTGAGCAGGAGGTTCTTGTCCTGACACCACGATGTCAGGGCTCTCACCCCTGCTCTGTAGGCAGATTCGTCTCCATCTGTGATGCAGCCGATGATGGTGGTGTCGTCAGCGAACTTTATCACAGTGTTGGAGCTGTGTGTGGCCGTGCAGTCGTGAGTGAACAGTGAGAACAGCAGGGGGCTGAGCACACACCCCTTGGGGGCACCAGTGCTGAGTGTCAGTGTGGAGGAGGTGGCGTTGCCGATCCACACCGCCTGTGGTCTGCCCGTCAGGAAGTCCAGGATCCAGCTGCACAGGGAGGAGCTGATGCACAGGTCTCGGAGCTTCCTGACGAGTCTGGACGGCTCCACGGTGTTGAAGGCAGAGCTGTAGTCGATGAACAGCATCTGTACATAAGTGTTCCTCTGGTCCAGGTGGGAGAGGGCAGTGTGCAGTGCAAATGCTATTGCATCGTCTGTGGACCTGTTTGGCCTGTAAGCGAACTGGAGTAGGTCTAGTGTGGTGGGCAGGGAGGATGTTAAGTGGGTTTTGACTATCTGCTCAAAGCACTTCATGACAATGGAGGTAAGTGCTACTGGGCGGTAGTCGTTTAGGCAGCTTACATTTGGTTTCTTCGGGACTGGGATGATGGTGGTCTTCTTGAAGCATGTGGGGACTACAGATTGGAGCAGGGAAAGGTTGAAGATGTCTGTGAAGACATCTGCCAGCTCGTAGGCACATGCTTTGAGAGCATGACCCGGGATATTGTCCGGTCCAGGAGCTTTGCATGTGTTTACCTTTTTGAAGGATTTACACACGTCTGCCCGAGATATTTGAAGCGGGCAGTTGTCCTGTTCTGGCATAAACACCGGCTTGGTGTGCTTTTCAAAGCGAGCGTAGAAGGAGTTCAGCTCCTCTGGTAGAGAAGCAGGCACCTCCCCCACACTGCAGTGCTTTCCCTTGTAGTCTGTGATGGTCTTTAGCCCACTCCACGAGCCACTGTAACATGACTCCACTTTTTCCCTGTATTGTCCCTTGGCCGTTTTTATTGCCTTTCTGAGCTTGTACCGGGCTTTCCTGTACTCGCCTGGGTCTCCGTAGTGGAAGGCTTCTGTCCATGCTCTGAGCGCCGAACGGACCTCTCCGTTAACCCATGGCTTCTGATTGGGATAAGTCCATACAGTCACCCGCGGTACAACGTCGTCGATACATTTGCTTATGTATCCATGTATTGCTTATGTATTGCTACGTACTCGGTGTAATCGTTGATGTTGTTGTTAGCAGCTATCCGGAAAACCTCCCAGTCTGTAGTGCGGAAACAGTGACGGAGGGCGGCATCCGATTGGTCCATCCAGCGCTGAACTGAGCGCGTCACAGGCTGCTCCCGCTTCAGTCTCTGCCTATAAGCTGGCAGCAGCAGGACCGAGGCGTGATCTGATCTCCCGAAAGCTGGGCGGGGGAGGGCTTTGTAGGCTTGTCCGTACGGAGTGTAAACATGGTGCAGGATGTTATCACCTCACGTTGGAAAAAGTACATGCTGGTGGTATTTCGGCAGAACTTTCTTCAGGTTGGCTTTGTTAAAGTCGCCGGCCATGATGAAAGCAGCATCCGGGTGTGTAGTTTCTTGCCGGTCGATAACTCCGTACAGTTCGTCCAGCGCCCATGTGGTGTCGGCATGTAGGGGGATATAAACAGAGGTAAAAAACACAGCTGTGAACTCTCTGGGCAGATAAAAAGGTCTGCATTTGATCATGAGGTGTTCAAGATCAGGAGAGCACCCCGTCGATATTGTTTGTACATCCACACACCACCGGTTGTTGACCATGATGCAAACGCCACCAACCTTGCCCTTACCCGACTCCATTGTTCTGTCCCGGCGATGAATGGAGAAGCCCCCAGGTAGAATGGCCGAGTCAGGGACCGAGGGGTCCAGCCACGTCTCCGTGAAAACAAAGACGCTACAGTTAGTGTCTCGATGGAAGGCCAGTCTGCTTCTTAGTTCATCCAGCTTATTATCCAGAGATTGAACATTCGCTAGGAGAACGCTAGGAAGCGGGGAGCGGTATCGTCTGTTCCTCAGCCTGACCAGGACCCCGGCTCTTTTCCCCCTTTTTCTCCGGCGGCGCTTCTGCCCAGGTAGCCAAGGTGAGTGGTATCCGACCAAGGGAAAGTCCGTCAGTGTAGCTCCAGGTTGCGAATTTGGTCTAAAAGTTCCCGTTTGCGAGTTTAATCTAATATCCAGAAGAGTCTGTCTGTCGTACTTGATTAGCGCGCTACAGGTTACGAAAAGACTAGAAAGTAACATTAAAAAAACGAGAAAAATGCAAAGTTGAGGAGGACGCCGGGCGACAGCAGCCATCCACGCCGGCGCCATGCACTCCATCCCAAAAGTATTGAGTATAAATCTAAGGAGGTTATATTGAAATTATACAATGCCTTAGTCAGACCTCACTTGGAATACTGTGTGCAGTTTTGGGCACCGCACTATAGAAAAGATATTGAAGCTCTTGAAAAAGTTCAAAGAAGGGCAACTAAATTAGTTCCTGGCATGAAATACAAAAGCTACGAGGAAAGACTCAAGTTACTTAACCTATTTAGACTTAGCGAGAGGAGGCTTAGGGGTGATTTAATTGAGGTTTTTAAATTTATAAAAGGATTTAATAAGGTTAACTATAATAGATTTTTTAGGGTGAGTTCAGTCTGTAGAACAAGAGGACATAAATGGAAACTAGTTAAGAGTAAGTTCCGCACTGATATAAGGAAATATTATTTTACACAAAGAGTTATCAATACATGGAATAGGTTGCCAGGTCATGTAGTTGAGGCAGAGACCCTTGCTGTGTTCAAGTCTAGACTTGATGCAGTTTTAGGTACTCTTTAATTCAGAAATGGCGAGCTTAGTTGGGCTGAATGGCCTGTTCTCATCATAATATGTTCTTATGTTCAAGAAGTATTCCCAAGAAATACATAGTTTCCATGTTGAATTGAAGTTCCCAACATACAAATATGCAGCTCAGTATTACACACTGTAATTTCTACAAGCCCTCAGTTCACAGAAGTCAAGGCAAATAAAAAACAGAGGAATCTCAGTGAAAAATCCTGCTCAGTGCAAGCGTCCTGCTCCATGTGCTTAGGGCAGCTTGATGCTTATGCTGTTCAACAGTGTGATAAAGAGTATATATTAACAAGAAATCTTACACTTACCTGTTTTTGCATGCAAAAGCTAGCTTTTGTACAACAGCAGTATTTGGGAAAGGATTTGATTTTAAAAGAGAATCAGAGTGTTTTTCTTAAGCAGCTGGGTTCTCTTTTCCTGTTGGAGGATCAGAAATATAACTCCCATCAATGGTGGACTACAGGCCTTCCTACCCACAAGGCAGTTGTTACAGTATTCATTTCCAAACACACCTCTAATCAGCCCAGATTGGCTGATGAACTGATTAGTCTGCATTCCAAGAGCAAGAGGATGAGTGTTTGAATGCTGTGGTACACTTGAAGGGGTGTTTAGAAGCATTGTGCTTGACTGATTCAGGATCCTATTCAGGATGGTGATCCATGAGTATCCAAACTCAGTTTCATCTTGCATGTGCTCTTCCTGATGAGTTCTATTACAAGTCGCTACAGATTATCAATACATGTAATGGCTTTGCCAGTTGACAGACTGTAAAAGGTATAGCTCATGGATGCAAGATTCCCTGGAGGACAAACACAAACTCTGAGTGTTATTCCTTTGATACTCTGTTTATCTGAATACCTGTTACTCATACAAATGTGAAACATTCAAATGTGATTAAGCCGTTTTGCACAGAGGAAGCAGTGGTGTTAGAGGAGCCACAGATGGAGTAGCATGGAAACTACACTGATACAGCAGGAGCTCCAGAGGCAGACATCACATGAGTGAAGCTTGGTACAGAAATATTCCTAAAGCAGAAAGCAGTGCAAGGCAGTCCCATTCCATAGCAGCTTTATTTTCCATTATTGCATTGGAGCACACCACTGATTGAACTGAACCATTGCCAACATTGGCGGTCCTGGTGGGAAGACGCTGTTTTGTCTCCGTGGTATCCACGTGCATGTGGATCTAAGCTTGGCACAGAGACAGTGTAGTCAGAGGCTTCTAACAGTGACCAAGCCCCAGCACATTTAAGTTAACTGTGAATGTATGGTGTGGTTAACAGCCACACCAATGATCACGCCCAACACTGAAAAGCATTACCATGAAAAGCAATCAATACACAATGTAAGGATTTTGCATCATTTATTTAAAAAAAGTACAATTTTGAGGATTCAACTTATTGTGCTCTCACAAAGGTTCATTCCATTCCTCTGATTTTATTGCTGTTTTTCAATTATCTTTATTTTGAAAAAAATGAACATTTGAGCCTCTCACCTTCCAAACTCCAGATGAAAACCAAACAAAACTGACCTGGCTGCTTTCTCTTTATTTTCTGTGGCAGTTTCCATGATAAAATGACACATCTTGAGAAAATATTTGATGTCTTTAAAATAACTTTTATAAAAGGAGTCACTACAAGCTGAAATATTATTAATTAACATATGCACACAGCGCAACCAGAAAAAGCTCTGTATTTACAAAATTGAATAGAACTGACGATTTATTTATTGATTTATTTATTTTTTTAACAAAAGCATACACGCAAACATAAAAAGGAACATGAGAGATGGCTATAAAATCAGTTTCCCCAAAACACAAGAAAATGCCTTGATTTCCTCCTTGGGTCAACATTTAATTTAAATGCATTGTGATACACAGAGCGCAGGGGATGGAAGCTCATCAACTTCCTGTCATCACGTGTCAAGTAATTCAACAGTGGATGATGCCAATGACCTTGAAAGCCTTGCAGCCAAAGATTGATCTGAGTCATCACATAATATGCGTAAAAAATTAGACTATTAAATATTTGCATGATGAGGTGAGAAACTGAATTGCCCATAGCAAGGGAGAGCAACAGCAAAACAGGGTTCAAACCATTGTATATGACATGTAGCAATTCTTCCCAACTAGACTGTGATGCCCACCAAAGGAACATGAAACACACTGCAAGCATATGCTCTTCTTCAGACTGCCAGTCTCACAGATCTTTACATGTGTGTTTCAATTGCAACACTGTACAGGTTTTTATAGCTTTTTCTTATAAAAAATCCCTTTCTTTAATATGGATCTTCTTGATTGAGGACAATAAGAAAATACTTATATTATGTTTTCATAATATATGTTAGCCTAAAAAACAAATAATAAAAATATGAAATAGTACATCTTAAAAACAAAACAAAAAAAAAAACAGAGACCAATGTCCACATTAGAACCACAGTTAGTCTCCTCCCCACCTCCCTCAGCATTTACAGAAAGAATGACCTGACATTTGAAACCAGTTGTTCGATGAACTGGTATCACCAAAATGACCAACTTCTTTCAGAAATACTAGCAAGACATGAATGTAAGACAATGTAAATATTATGCACTCTACACTTTCCACACTCCAGAAAAGGTTATGAGAGAAACAACTGCTTGCATATGAATTTAGGACTACATTTTAGTTTTAGTTTTTAGTACTGTTGTTTAAATTCACATGATGTGACACAAATAGTGCTGTCAGACTGCTCCTTTTCATTTGAAATGAAAGGGTGAAACCAGGACATTGAAAAATGACATTACCTATAATGCTGCCTCATGGCTGAGGGTAGGTTATCTATGTACATGTTCAGCCAATCTGTCCAGTGTCTGTCAATCTGCACGCAAGTGGTCAGGCCACCATTGCCATGCCAACTTGATGTTTCAAATGTGTCCAAAATTCAGGGTTCCAATCGGAAGGCACACCTTGTAATGCTCACAGCTGATCTACTTCCTGCTTTCAGGAGAGAGGACACACCTTCAATCCCAGCTCATTCAAGAGCAAAACAGGATGCGGTGCACATTTTTGGAGCCGAGCAGTGAATTGTGGGCAACAATTCATGTGATGCTGCACGCACCTCTTCATGTCGAATGACAGCTTTGCATTGGTGAGGGAACAGAGCAATGCTTGGGATTTAGAGGAGAAAAAAGTTCTGAAACAAATCTATTCCAAAGGGAAAATGTATTGCCCAATTTGTGCGTCAAAGTAGTGTGAGCATGTTTAATTACTCACAGGCTACAACAGTCACTCCACCCACTCACACTTATTGACAGCAGAGCTTGCTGGTTTGGTGTGTTTTTAATAAGTGCAGATGAATGAAAAGCACAGAATCGTAAGCTGTTCTGTGGCATTTCAGAGCGGTTCACTGCATGACACACTGAGGCTCTCTTTAACCTGCCTCTACCTCAACTACCTCCAAAGACCACCCGCATGACTGTGGGCATGCTGCATGGCCGCAGTTGTGCTGCACAGGTAAACTGCATGACTGCTGCATGTCAGAGATCTACCCTCATGACCACAGGCCTGATCATGTGATTTTTTTCCCTTATTCCCAGAGTACAGTGAACAGCCAGCCAGTGTCCCTTCTGTGAAGCTTCACCTCCTCTCCCTCTTTAAGCACCAAATTTAGCCATTCCTGACCATGCACCACCCTGTCCTAGTGCAGGGAGTCACACAAACTTTACAAATTTGGGAAGTCAGATGTAAAGGCATCTCAGTAAGCCTACACCAAAATGATGTGAACTGCCCCCACAAAAATGTCCTCCAAAAATGTTCCACAGACAATGTAAGAAGTCCCTCCCAGTGCTCTGGACATTTGTGTAAGGGCAGAATGATTTGTAAAGGCTGTACTTTCTCCCCATAATTTTGAGCACTACCCTTGCCAAGTCACCAGTCACACACCCCTGTCACATGATCCGAGTCTGAAGGAGAGATGGACTTTTAAAATCAGCATCCATATTAGATGTACAGAAACACACTTGGCCTTGCTAGTGGGAATGTCAGTGAAAACATGAAAACCAAACAGGAAGTGAGGAAAGGGAAAGCAGCTGAAGGGAACGGGAGGTAAGTACAGCAAGCCATTTGGGTTAAAATGTGTAAACCTTTACACTTTACCTATTTAGGGAAGTCGTACCATGATGACCACTAAAAATAATTTTTCACTCTTTATGTCCAATCACATTGTTTGCTATAATCTTCTTATTTAATGTGTACAATAATATAGCAAATGTGTAAAATAATTTAAATTCTAAATGTACAATAAGGGAACAAACCTAATATCACTCTTTCGTGACCAATAAGTATAGCCTATCTTTACCATTTTCACAAATGTTTCCCCTTGAATACAGACAGTTTGGCAGTTTTTGAACTTGACTGACAACAAGCCTGATGCAACATTAACTCTGGGTCTCTCTGGGTCCCAGCAGTTGCCCGAACAGACAGCCCTCTGGGACGTCCCACAGCCTCTCTGACCACCAACGTGACCACACCCACTCAACATGTCCACACCCTCTCAATACGACCACATCTACTGAACATACCTGGAATAGGTTGCCAGGTCATGTAGCCGAGGCAGAGACCCTTGCTGCGTTCAAGTCCAGACTGGATGCAGTTTTGGATACTCTATGCATGATTGTAATGTAATGGCGAGCTAGTTGGGCCGAATGGCCTGTTCTTGTCATAATATGTTCTTATTATTTGTTCTTATTATTTTAACATGACCACACTCACTCAGCATATCCACAGCCAATGAACACATCCACACCCACTGGTATTGCCACTGATACCAATAAAACAACCATCCATACGTTAATGGAAATATGAAATGAAATGAATACCAAATGAAATACAAATTGGGGAAAAATTTTTCATATTATAAAAAGGTTTTGTTTTACTTTTAAATTACAAAGTTAACCACTGAGTAGAAAAAGACTGTAGCATGCTAGATTTAAAGCATTAATTGTGGGGGGCCGGGCTGTTACCATTTGTCCATTTGACTTGGGGGAAATGTTGAGAGTCCATTTGTGTTCAAGCTCCCCATTGTGTCTTGGGGCAGAAGATTGTGTTAGTAAAGGCGTCCTTTTGTCTGTTTTTCCTTCCTGCAAACGTTTAGTCCAAGAGAGAAAAAAAAAATGTTATTTAAAAACCGAAATGAGGAAAGATAGCCTTGTAGTGTTCCTTGCCAAAAGTCGCTGCCCTAATTCAAAGTCCAATCGTCTTTGGCAAATGAGTGGTGGCAGAAGAAAGGGGCAGGGCTGGCCAGTGGGGGTGTGCCCCTCCACAGTCAATCCCATTGGACAGTGGGGGCCCTCTGGCCCTCCCTAGGCGTCGTATTTCTTCCCTGTCCTGTGGATCTGCTGGAACAGCGTCATGGAGAAAGCCATGCCGAGAAGCTGTAAAACAGGAAGTGACATCACTGAAGTATGAGAGTTCAAGCTTCCTTGTGTACACTTGTGTATTAAACACATTTGATACAATGTCTAAGAAGTGCTCATTGCATGTGACATCACAAAGGCCTGTTATACCTGCTCTACTTCCAGTGGAGATGGATTTTTGGAAGTGGCATCAATTTCATGCCATTAAATTGGGTTCCTTAGATCTCCTCACTTCTTCCAGCCTGCTTTCTCTCTTTTGATGAAATAACATCTGATGTATGAAGGCATTATGTCAATGAGGTAAACAGAGACGTGGCCAGAAAGCGCCATCCCTTTGAAGTTTCCATTATCCAATCCCTGAGATAGATGGAACTCTGTCACATCTAACAGTCGGGCGGCTCGTCCCAGAGCCATTATCTTTAGCAGTCAGGCTGACCTGTTTTACGTCTTCATTAAACAGGCCGGCTTGGAGTTAGGGAGTCTTTTGCGCTGCTGCTTACAAGAAGAAAATCTGCTGACTTTCAGTTTAATTCCAGAGAGACTGGTCTCCTCGGAAAAAAGGCCTTTTTCAGTGTGAGGACAACTCCTCTTATGAGCTTCCTTCTGCCCCCCCTCCAGAACTCACACAGTGAAATGGGCATCCTTTTATTCTAAGTGTTGGACTTTTCATTACAGTTGTGATTCCAGTTCTGTTAATCTCTATTCTATGATTCTCTCTGCAAGTGCCCTCTGTGAAAATCCAATCGTAACAGGCAACAAAAGCCCTCATAATTATATTTAGGAAAAGAAATACAGCATAATGTGATTGACCAATTATCAGACCCCTAAGGGCATTTTTGGGCCTTTAGTTATGAATGGAGGGAGCCACAGTGTCTCTGTGGTAATGGCATCCACCATGTGTAAACCAGGATGAGTTCCAGCTCCACACCTCTAGTTTCTGTCAGCCGGGGATTATGGGATTCTTTCTAGCAGGGAGGCACTTGCGTAAGCTCATCGGGTTGCCTTGACTACTGGTTGCAGAGGGGCCTGCTCCCTGTGCTCAGATGTATGGGAATGCTCGGCTGTCATCTGCCTGAAAGCCTACAGGGTTAATAATGCCAGCGGTGGCATCTTAACCATGACAGCTCTACCGCTGAGGCACAAAAGCAGCTTGGGCTGCTGCTGCAACTCTCTCCTGCAACATGCAGGTGGTCCGCTGCCACTGTGACATGCTGGTTCTGTCACTTCCTGCTGCACCTGTTCCATTGAGGCCCCTCCTCTCTGATACCATAAGCTGCTCCTCTCTTTCCCTTGGCATGTGAGTGTAAGGTTAGTGCTATTTTAAAAGAATGTAAAAAAAAAAAATGTCTCAGAGGGAGGCTTACCTGCACTACTAGCACACACATGCCGATGGTGCCCAGCAGGTGCTTGTTGTCATCCAGCCACTCCTCCACCTTCTCATAGCAGCCCTGCAGCGAGAGGACAGGTGGAGGTGAGCAAGGCAGCGACATGGGCTGGGGATCAGGGCTTTACCTCTCAACTTGAGAGCTGCAGGTTTGAATCCCAGGCTGGTACACTGCTGTTGAGTAGGCCACCAGGATCTATAAGATGTTACTCTTGGAATGCAAGATGTTTTATGGGATTGTGAATATCAATTAGTCAGCAGTTAAGTATAAGTAAGAATTTATAAAAGTGTCTATTTAACAGGTATTCAACAGGTAGGTAATATAATTACAGACATGAATGGTCTATGCTCTGATCCCTCTGATACTGGGAAAGGCCACACCCACCCATGCTCTCATTTCTCTCTTCTACTGGGAAGGGCCACACCCACCCATGCTCTCATTTCTCTCTTGTACTGGGAAAGGCCACATCCACGCATGTTCTCTCTCACACATTGGGAGACGCAACACCCACCCATGCTCTCCTCCATCTCATACTGGGAAAGGCCACACCCACCCATGCCTTCATTTGTCTCTCTCATACTGGGAGAAGCCATATTCACCCATGCCCTCCTCTCAGTAACGACACACCTCCGTGCTTTGGAGGGGTGGAAGATGTAGACAACACTGTCCCAGTCATGATGCATGTGTGTGAAACTTCTCCCTCCCCACCCCGGTGGGGCCTCTCACCCGCGTCCAAAACATGTTGGTGGCATTTCGGCCACACTCCTGGTAGTGCTCCTGGCAACAGCGGTCCGGCACCACCTTCTCCTTCAGGGCCTCATGCCAGTCTGCGTAGCCTGTCACACCGCAACACTTCCACTGCATGGCAGAGGGGCACAGAACAGACACTGGGTCACCGCACCACTGGCAGCAATTATACACACGCACTAGGAAACTCTGCACCCAGTGTCCCTGCTGATTGGTTAGGACAGTGCTTCCTAGATTTGTTTTCATTCAAATCCAGCTTTTTTTAGTTCAGTGTGATGGAGCTGTTAATTAAACACTGATCATGATTTGAGAGTGTTTGACAGGTATCTTCAGGTAGTAGTAATGGAAAAAGTGCACTGTTGTCACTTTTTGCGCTAATGGAATAACATATTGACTGTACTAACAGAATGGCATTCTGTGTTGAGCTGTGTTTTCATTTGTGCCCAACAGGGAGTCACTCCTGGCAGACCTGGAATTCTCTTTATGAAAACCAGTGTATTCATCCTTTATGTAGATATCTGGTGGGGTAAACTTGGTGAGACCTTTGCACTGATGTTAACTTCGCCTTTTGTGCCAGGTTATTTGTGCATCAGAAATTAGCAGCAGCGCCCTCCAGTGGACAGCCGTGGAATTAATGTGCTGCACCTCTGCTTGAATGATGTTCCATGCGTTCTTCAGACCCACGTTGTTTTCCGTGTTGTAGAGCGCCAGCCCATCCTTCAGGTCCTTCTTGGCGCTCTCGCTCACCTGGCGTAGAGGAAAGCACAGGTTAGTGGAGGTCAGAGCCCAGAGGAAGAGGCTGGCGTCAGTCTTTCTGTTACCAGAGAGCTGCAGGTTTTATTCCTAGGTGAGACACTACCGTTGCACCTCTATCTGCAGGTGAGACTACTGTTGCACCCTTGAACAAGGTGCTTAACCTGAATTAGTTCCATAAATATTTAGCAGTAGGGATAGTCAAAGAATAGCAGTAAATAATACATTATTGTACTCAAGGACATTTTCAAAAATCCATTAAACTCTTTATACCGTGTTCTCCTGCATGGCCACACACTACAGCAAACAATGACACAATCACACCGTGCCTATCACATACAAGTGAGGAAAAGGGAAATGTGAACTGTTGACCATCCTAAACATTACATCAGCCAATAGGATCACTTGGTCTGATGGACAGGCAGAGAATCCTATGAATGTATTTTGCCAGCCAGCCATATTCATGGCCAGACAGTTGTGGTGACAGCCATTTAGGCTGACTGAGCACTGCATGTAAAGCAAAGAAAGACCACCAACCAGGGTTAATATCCACAACATGTCTTTCTTATTGTGGAGAGATTATCCTTGTGCAAGGTTAATAATCTGTTCTAATCTAATCTGTAGCTGGAAACAAACCAATAGAGACACTATTGAGGCAATGCAAAAGAGGACCGCACAGTTTTAATTAAGTATTGTTTTTCAGTTTTTCGAGTGAAACTGAATTAGAGGAGAAGTCAACAGGTACCTAGGCTCAACCATGATTGTGTGTGTTATATGGAGATTGCTTTTTCCCTCATGGCCCAATGGCAAAAGCAATCAATGACAATAAACATCCAGGCAGGCATCTTAATTGTCCATCTACATACAGTTGATATTCACTGCCTTGGAACGCCAAAGCTGCTGATATCGACTGAGTGCTGTTTGCTTGGTGGTGGGAGTAATTACAAACAGCTGAAGATGACACAGAGGAAATGTCTAGCTGGTGAATTACGGTTATTTCGGGTGGGGGAGACTTGATGCCTCTGAAATTGAAATCTCAAACAGACAGCGCAGGGCTTAATTGCACGGTGCCCATATTGGTGTGAAGAGGCCGAACATGTTCTTGCATACCCTCAGAGCTTTTTGTACCATGGGCCGGGAGGATCCCCTCTCTGAGATGTCAGATGCAAACTCGATGTGGGCTCTCATGAAAAATCAATCAGGGCTGGTGTGGATGAACTAAAGGTATGTTTGGTGACAGAGTCAGTAAATGAAGGCTCAATTACAGTTGTGTAATTGCCTACAAGTGCAGGGCATGGGGCCACTACTGGCAGTGCAGCCTGCACCCTCCCCTGCGAGAGTCCCATGGTTTCAGGGTGATGGAGGGGACTAGTGGCTTTGTGGCTGCCTGAAACTAACGGCCCTCCCCACGCAGACAAAAAAATATACTGTAATATACAGAGAAATACTGTATGTCGTTCAGCCCAACAATACATTGCAAATACAATTAACATATTACTGCAAATCAGAAATATTGAACATATATTAAATATATGGATAGAGCTAAACATGTATTTCTCAATGTCTCATTTTTTGGTATATTTTATAGGATGAACAAGCACTTGTCTGAGGGGTCTGCTTTTCTCTGACAGTGAAAAATACTACATGCGCTCATTGTGGCTGTGGTTGAACAGTATGCCAGTAGTTGAATGGATGAAAACCTGTGAGTGATTGAAAGCATTGCTCAAGTGTGATCCTGGGGGAGGATGGTCCATGGTAAATAAGGCCCTCTGTAGCCCAACGCCACAGTGGTTGTTCAGAGGGCTCTCCTGCTCTGAGTTCAATTAGGAATGGGGCCTTCGCTGCTGCCCCCTGCAATGCCTATCTTTCGGCTGGGAGGCTGGCTCAGATGTGTTATTGCTGTCCACCTTGCAAACACCACCCCCAATGCATTGGAATCTCCCATAAAATGATTCATGTGGTTTTTAATCAGTGAGATGAAGGTATCAGAACAACTGACGAATGGCTTGACATTCTGCCGGTCTTCAGCTGTGCTGATACAAAATGAAGGGAAATTCAGGAAGGTTCTCCCGTGCTCCTGAAATGTTCATTTGCTTTCAAATGCTGTTATCTTCACTGCATGTGAGGGAAAAATAAGAGATTGACTGCAGGGGGACTTTGAATCAGGAATGCTACAACAGCCTCACTAAGATACCTTCACCTATAATAAACACATCACACCAATATCAGTAAGTAGATAGCTAAGTAAATAAATACATACAGCAGCCACAGGGTGCTGTCTGACACGGCTGCAGTGTCACAGGCCAGCAGACTGCACATCCCCTAGCCCATCCGCAGATCTGTGCCCCATCACACCTGACACAAACCCTCCTTGACCTGGGCTCACATACCGCAGCACTGTGGCCTACCCTCATCAAGCTCGTAATGGCTTGCTAAAATGTGGATGTTCATTAATTGGTGACTCAAACACTCCCGGATGGGCATAATGCGAGTGTGTATGTAGTGTCACATGTCCCACGCTAAGGGCTATCCTGCCTGTCATTGTCAACCCTGGCCTGTTAGTGAGGTTCTTTAAGTCAGAAGGGTTAAGGTAGTGCAGTTGGAGTACATCTTCGTAACCCTGGCAGGAGTCCAGGCTGACACGCTGGCTGTGGGCTTTGCGCCATCCTTTAGCTTCCTCCCCACTCCCTCCCTTCACTGATTGCCTTACACACCCTTGTTTCCTGTGCCTCAGACGCAGGAGCAAGCCATCGCTCGCCAGCCTCTGTGCATTAAATTACATTATCCTCATTTAGCAGATGCTCTTTTCCACAGCAACTACAAATTGTTTCAGTTTTATCCATTTATACAGCTGGTTATTTACTGGTTTACTGGTTATTTACAATTGTGGGTTAATATCTTGCTTATGGGTACAACAGCATTGTGGGGACTGAACCTGCAACCCAGCTTTCCCCAGCTGCACGGCATTTACCCTACACTTTGAACCATCCTTTTGAGTAGTGAGCCAGCACTTGGAGGCATGCGAGGAGGGCTGCCACCGCCAAGCCATCCGATGGTTTGTCCTGCGTAAGCTTCCCGACCTCTTGCTTACCCTCAGCATGTGTACGGCTCTCCTTTACACTGCCACACTGCCTGCTGTGTAGTAGAGCTACGGCTGTTATCTAGATGCCCTCTGTTTCACGCAGGTCAGAGGAAGCTTTGGAGAGGCTGGGGGTTGGGTGGGGGCACTCCATCTGGATGAATAATGCATGAGGGGGATTCACTCTAATGCTGTGTGGGACAATGAGGCATTAGAGCACAGCTCTGGTCTTACAGCAGTCTGAGAGAGCAGGACACATTCTGGTCCTGGTTGTAAAACACACCCTCAGAGAACCCCTGCTAAAGCTGTTTTTACAGGCTTTTCCAGGACCTGTGTATTCCCCATATTACCCATTAAAGTAACAGAATATTTTCAGGGTACAACTTTGTTCTGAGGTCCAGTGGCCCACCTGGAAGTCAAACCCACAACCCGAGCTTATGGTTCGCCTCACCCCCACCCTTTATAGGTGAATATGCTTTCGTTTGTGGGTGTGCGGGCGGAAGGCTTGCAGGAACAAGGTCGCCCCGCCAAATGCTGATCCTCTAATCCTTGATTTGGCCTGCCCATCTGCCACGTGTCAGTTGTTGTGCTGCGAGGGGACTCGTCCGGCTGCCCGCGAAGGAGGAGAGACAGCTTACACACCTACACTCGGGCGGCTCCTGAGGGGAGAGGCCTGGTGAAAAAACACTGACCCTCCAGCTGTCTTAACCCGTTTAATCGCCTCCCTGAACATTCCCAACTCTTGATTTGCAGTCTCGTGATGTTAACTAACTGCCCCTTTCTGGCAGTCATTTCAGGGTCACTCTAAATGGGCTTTTGAGAGAGGTATTTCTTAACTTCTTAATAGCTGTCTTGTGGTGATGACATCAAATTGCCAAACGAGTGAGCTTCTCCTCTTATCACAAAGGCCTTGCAGACCACATTCAGTGATTATTTCATCAGAGAGAAAAACGAAAACACATCCTGGCTACACGTGATTGATGCTATTTGCCGCCTCTTTGGCCTCTTGCAGCTATGAAGCAGCCTCAGAAGCAGGAGAAATGTTTCACAATGCTGAACAGTGCAGAAACACTCTACTCTTAATCGCACATGCTCCAGGCTGACAGCTTTGTGCTCCAATGCCATTAGAGGGGCGAGGAGAGAGAGAGAGGGTGTTTAATCACACTAGTGTAATCCTCCTTTTGCCTTTCACCTTCCTCTCTTTACATGACTGCACCTCGGTTCCACTTAAATCCCCACCCCTGTATCTGCCTCTTGTATTACTTGACACTTATTTACTTGTAGTATCGCGATGTGCTAAGGATACTCTGATATAGTGACTGTGATGCATGGTAGTGTATGTACTTGACTCCCCTTAGTTGTCTAGGTTGTCTAGTTTCAGGTTATCACAAATTAACTTGTGGTGATGCTTGAATAGTGTTGTACTCACTCACTGGTTTGAGAGTGTTGTAAGCCTGGTCTGACATTGTTGCTCATTTAACTTGAATGGACATACTTCTGTTCCCTCATGCTGGAAATGACTCTAGATAAGAACGTCTGCTAAATGAATGTAGCGCAAAGTAATGTAATGTAGTCTAGTATAATGTGTAACGGTGGGTACATATGCTTTGATGTCAGCAGATGGAACACATGCGACATGGTGAGCCTCCTTTGCATCGTTCAACCGAGAAAAAGGTGGCTCCTGCTGGGACCCCACTCTGTCACATCTGTGGCACCGAAGAAACACACCCCCTTCACCAATCAAAGGGGGCAAGCATCTCTGCAGTGGGTCCTGTTTGAATTCCACCGTGCGGACTGGTTCACAGTGGTAAGTGAGCGCTATCTTGAGATTGAGGAGGCAGGGGAGTCTACAACAGCAGGTGTGTGTTTCATTGACAAGGCAGATATACTCTGCCCTGGGGTCTGAATGAATGAGTTTTTTCATCCCAGCAGTTGGAAATTCGATCAGCAATGCCCTCAGAAAGACAAACAGAAAACAGTATCTCTTTGCGTCCCACAGAGAGGAGTGCCACTGCCACAGCGTCCCTTGAGGATGGGGGGCTGTTTGACCCTCCCCCCCTACACGATTCAGAACACAATGCACGAATTAGAATCGTCTTTGTCAGTCCTGGGACAGATACTCAGGGATTCATGACATTTTCAGCCTGAATACTCTTAACGGTCAAATATCCTAGGGGCTGTGTGGACTGTCAGAGGTTAAGCTTCCGCCCATTCCAAAACACACTCACACCTCCCACTGCACAATGGCAATGGGGTATCCTGCCTGAACTTTAGGCAGGACTGGAGCACTGCACCAGTTACCTTCTACCAACTAACAATGGCTGACATGTATTGTGCTGACTAACCTTTGAAATTTAAGAGAATGCCAGTACAATGAGATGACTTAACCTCCCTTTGGTTGACAAAGGAGCTTCTGCTTTTAAGAAAGACATAGGAACACAGGATATACAGCAATCATCTCTGAAGTGAGTGTGTGTGTGCCATTGTGTGAGCCACTTGCATATTGCTGATGGACCAAAACAAAGTTGCAAGGAGTGTGTAACTCCAAAATGATTTTTAAATCCTTACCTTCTCTGTGTAAACAAAGAACAGAATGAGCAAAATGAGCTCAGCCAGGAGAATGACGAGCAGGACAATGAAGAACTGCAGGGGACAATGGAGAGAAAAAGACAGAGAAAGCTTGAGAGAACAAACCAGCTCTCAATCACTCACATTACATGACATTACATTATTGCCAGTTAGCAGACACTCTTATCCTGTGCTACTTACCTAGGTTACAGTTTTCACATGTTATCCATTTATTAGCTGGATATTTACTGAGGCAATTCCAGGTTAAGTACCTTGCCCAACGGTACAGTAGCAGTGCTCTAGCGGGGGATTGAACCAGCAGCCTTTTGCTTACAAGTCCTACTCCTTACCACTCTGCCACACTGCTGCCCACTCGCTCCCTTGTCACACATTTCCTTTAGGTAAACAATGCTAAAACAAAGGTGGCTACCACAGGAATGCAAAACAACAATGCCCACAACACATTTAATAATCATTGAACATTAAAGTTAAGAAATGCACGTTTGCCTGGTCTGGTCACTTTGTAGCCTTTTTATACTTTTAATAGCCTTTTAGCCTTTTAATACTTGTTGCTTGACATCTTTATTCAGCACTGAAACTTTCAGCGTGCTGCTGAGTGGCCACTGAGCCAGGGTTCTGACGGCTTCAGCAGCCTGGCTCTGTCACACACGCCCATTTGCCCTTGGCTCTAGACAAGAACTCCAGGGACAGAGCTCGTTGGCCCAGAATGGTCCGCTAAAGTCTTTGAATGCTTTGGGTTTTGTCCTGAGAGACCAGCTCACAGCCTAACTTCAGAGATGATGTATTCAGCCAGCACCTCTGATCTCCAATCCCTGGGGGGTTCTGCTCGGTTTTCTCAATCATTCTGGGAACTACAGACTCAACCTACAACAGACATACAGCAGCTAGACATAAATAATGGAGTTATGACTCATACATCTGGCTAATGTCATAGTTGATGTTCAATTTGTGACATGACATCAGGTGAAAATGTATGAACATCAGAGTTCATTGCTGAACTGTCTGGTGCAAATGTAAAATGATATTGCCAAGCAAGCCATGGGTAAACCAGGCAGGCCTTGACGCTGCTTCATTTGGTTTAAAATGAGAGTCTGTTTTGATTGACAGCCACACCCTCTCAAACTTTTCTCATTAAGTTTAAACAGTAAGGACCAAAACACAAAAATGAAATCATCTTTCATGTGCAATCTAATGGTACAAAATGTTAGACAATTATAAACAACCAAGGTAAAAATAAATCTCTCGCAGGATCATGCAAGACACATACTGTTCTAGAATTACTAGGCTATTCTTTTTATTTAATAATTGAAAGTTCCCCATCTTCAGAGATACAACATTTCATTAAGAGTCTTTATTCATTATTTAAACCCATGATGAACATGGAAGGCTTCCTTCTGACTCTTCCCTTCCATTCCACTGTGACTGGACACTATGAGATAGTGACGTAGATGATGCATTGTGGGATATGTCTGCAGCAGGCTATGTGTGACTCACACTCAGGAGAAGGCACTTGTTTTCCTTGATGGCCCCGAGGCAGCCCAGGAAGCCTGTCACCATGACAATGGTGCCGATGGCGATGACCAGGTTGGCGGCAGAGAGTGATGGAAAGGAGGGTGAGAAGGTGGCGAAGCTGCCCTGTGACACCGACAGCCAGATGCCCACACCCAGCAGCCCGCAGCCACACAGCTGTAAGAGACAGGAGCAAAGGAGGGGGCAGTCAGACCCACAAAGGTAACACAACAAAAGACAAGGACTTGATCAAAAAAGGGGTTAATTCAATGGAAATCATTCCATACACCTGAAACCTCAGGAGAATGCGTATTTCATAGATCTCTACTCAGAATATAAAATGGATGCCTCTGCAAACCCAGTCCTGCCTTCTGGAGTTTGCATTACCAATGCCAAATGGAAAACACCTCTGTAATTTGACTTGATCCTTCCACATGCTAGATTTATGAGTTTGAAACCTACTGCTTCAGCTCTCTATTGAACCTCTCCAAACCTTGAGCTGAAAATATCTATCACTGAGAAAAAGACCTGCAGTTAGAACCTGTCATTGCTTCAAGGCCAGGAGCGACAGCAGAACCAAGTAAGAAACGAGAGGAAAAGCTCTGCTGGAAAGCTCTTTCCAGCAGTTTGCTTCTCGTAGCACCTTGATGCATCACCAGCTCAAATGGGACCTTCCATTCCTGGCACGGTTGCTGGGGAGAGCATAGCGGCATCACGCAGCCCCCCGAAACTCCTGGCACAAGTGGAGCAGCCTAGTGAAGACTGCCAATCTCCAGCAAGGCTGTGGATTCCCGGTCTCATCGGGCTGGGATTTTGGGTGCTCCACGAATGCTGTGCTCTTCCCATACATGGCTCAGTGGATTAAGAAATGCAGTAAAACACCAGGTCGCATGCAGACATCCCATAGTCCCACATCAGCTAGAGTCTGACTAAAACAAACCAATGGAATCTGGTTGGTAAAATTTCACTACCCATGAGTTCACCTGACAGGGAAGTGCTAAGGTACTTTGCAGCTACAACAAGTTCTCCATGGGAGAAAAAAGCAAAACACAAATGAAGGATTGATATCCAAAGTGATTTTGTGTGTACTTCTGGGAATACCGCTGGGATAGAGGTAGGTGTGTACACAGAAACACCATTCCTGCCTAAACCAGGAGTCGTGTAAGGTTACCAGGCCAACCTGGGAACATGGTTCCGTAGTGTTAATGATATTTAATACTGAGGTGCTGGGCCTCCATTACCAGCAAGTTTTACCTTATGAGCAGGCAATCTGGCTGGTCCCTCACTGCCTTCTGCCCCTAAGCTCCTCAAAGCTGTTATGCCGTGCAGTCAAACACCCCTCCGTCATCATGCCGACACTGCTGCAGCGCCATGCTTCTGATCATCCCGTGGCTGATCCCACAAAACCTGATGATCCGATTAGCCTGTGTAATCACGCCGTCTGCTCTTGGACATACTGGTGATTTTTTGGTGCCCACCTGGTGGTAGGGAGTGGCACCCCTGCCCGCTCTGGGTCTGGTGCTTGCACTAGCAGAAGGCCTATCAGAATGGGGCTCCACCTCCTCCTTCACAAGGGATGGAGAAGCTGGCGGTAATTAACTCAGTCAGCAGCTGAGCCGGGCTGTATTGGGATTACCCACATTCCCCCTCCCTCTCTGTGTGAGCCCCAACGGAGACACCGTCTCACTCATTAAACGGGTGCTGTCTGCTTTCACATTGACTGGAAATTGTCAGGGAGCATAAACAAGCTCTCCTGGATTATCAGCATAAGGAAACTACCATCAGCTGCATGTACTATAACCCACAACTAAACAGGAAAGATGAGTCTACAATAAACTGGAATCTACTAAAAACTGGCCAAATAAGTGTGTTCTACAGGCCATTATTTGTCCTGCTCTTTACTACAATGCTACACTGCCGATCTTTATAAGGGACAGGCTGCAGGTGTCTTCTGGCCTGTCATAAGCCTAAACATTCAATACACCGTGTCCAAACCAAGCAGGAAGAGAACTCATCTGACTGGTCACTGTGCACAGTGAGACAGACCCGTGGGACCACATCAGCCTTCACTAGGAAAGGTGAGACCACATACAGAACCTAACTGTAGGTGTTACAGTAAGACATCTGCAGACATGTGTAGCTTAGAGACATGGATGGATAGATTTTAGAGACAGCATTCTCTTCTGTGAGTTGCTGCTCTTCTTTGGACTGGCAGATGATACAGGGTTTAGGGTGGTTCAGGGTTGGAGTAGGTTGGGGTGGTTGGAGTAGTTCATACTGCAGACCAGCTTTTACAGGGCCGGCCTCATGAAGGGCTGTTGTCAGCACCAGTGTGTGCTACATCACTGTGTCATTACGTTACATTATTGGCATTAAGCAGACTTACTTATCCAGAGCGACTTTCATAGGTCACAGTGTTTTTTACAATGTTATCCATTTATACAGCTGGATATACTGAGGCAATTGTGGGTTAAGTTCCTTGCCCAAGGGTACAGCAGCAATGCCCCAGTAGAGAATCGAACCAGCAATCTTCCGGTTACAAGTCCTGCTCCTTAACCACTATGCATCACATTCACCATGTCACTGTCTGTCACATGGTGTCCTCTTATCAGTGGGGATCACTATTATCTGATCCCTTGAAGTAGCCGGTCTCTACAGACTGACAAGCCCACTTTTCCGCCACATCCTCTCAGGCATGGCTCCAGGCCATGGTCCAGTAGAGGGGCAGCGGGGGTGTGGTGTTGGTCACAGCTGGTTTTATTGTTATTGCAGAGTAGCATATCAGCGTATTCTGGCCATCTTAAGTCCTCTCCTGTCTGGGACACAATAAGAACTCAGCTATTCTGCATTATAGCTATGCTGAATTAAAGCCAGAAACTCACAGGCACACAATATATGATGAACTTGGAGCTTCAAAAAAGGTGGATTGCTCTATTGTTAATTCCAATACTCCCTGTGTGCTGACACAACATTCCAACCAAGAACAACATCACTTCAGCCTCAGACAAGGATGCCAGCTTTTAAAAGGGCAGTCAAGTTATCATCGATTTTATTATGAAATGAACCCCTCTGCTGTAATGAAGACAGAAAGACTGCTCAGCACTGGTCTACAGACTCCATAAGTACCAGGGGCCCTATCTTACACCCAGCACATGGCGGCTGGTGTGGCGGCGCAGTTGTCTTTGCCAGCTTACAGGCAGCGCATTGTCAGTTTTCGCGTCATGCGCTCACGCCGTCAAAAAAGCAGGTGAACATGCGTGGCCGTAGGCGCGGTAATTAAAAAAAGAGGTGTGGTCAAGCGCATGGTCTATAAGACGCTATTTTGACAGCACTGAAAATGCGCCGCTGACCAAGCGCTGTTGACCAAGAAAAACCTGGTCGGAAGTCAGTGGCGCATTGTTTAATGTTATTTTAAGGGCGCAGTATCAACTTACTCATGTCAGGCTGTGCGATCATACACCCTGCTTCTGTCATACAACAACAAGCAATAGCACACATCCATGCAAAATATAACAAATTAGATTACAATGGGACACATCGTTTTGGGATAAATGAAGATATGAAGAAATGTATGTCACAATGAGTAGTTATAATATTCAGGTATTCACAGATACGGGAGATTAGAAAAATTAGGTAGGTAGACCTATTTAAAAACTACAACTACGTGCACCATCTGAAAACGCACTGATTTATGTCAACCGCAAGGGGACCCACTCAATTAACATACAGGTGATCTGCGATGCTGCATGTCGAGTCACCCATGTGTTCGTAAATTACCCTGGCTCAAGTCATGACTCCTTCATACTGGCCAATTCTGTCATTCCTACAGTCTTCCAGAGGAATCCTCCCCTGGAGGGGTGGCTGTTAGGGGACAATGGCTACCCATTAAAGACATGGCTGATTACACCATACATCATGCCAACAACAGTGCGTGACTTGTCCTTTAATCGCAAACACGCAAAATCACGCACTGTAATAGAAAGAAAAGAACTGAAATGTGCGATGTGTTGCATAAATATATAGACTAAGTAAATTTACTTAAAAACAATACACACAATACATAAAATGTTAGTATTCATTGTTTTTGCATACTAATGGAACTGGTAGTAAGCAGTATTGTACAGTATTGTACATCTTCCTGACATCATTGTAGCGTTTTCAGCATTGCAGAGGTGTTCTGGTGAGGCCAGAAGACGAGGAGACGCTCGCCGCAATGTCTTCCCACGCCTGCTTGACCTCGAGGAGTTTAGGGGGAATTTTTCTATCCCCATATATGATCTGCTCGCGCGCTTTTACTTCGCGCACGAGTAGATCGGTCTCTTCGGAAGAAAATCAGTTTGGTCTCCCTGGTAATTGCGCCATTGAAATAGCAGTCCGCCATTGATCAAGCGCCTCGCTTTTAAAGGGAATGACAAATGACGATCTGATTGGTTCTTTGCATGTCACGCCCAAAACACACCTCTGATTAATTAGGTAGAGTAGTCCAACCCTTTTGGAACAATGCGCCAGTGCTTGGCGGGTTTTTTCTGCCATCAAAATAGCAAAACGCGCCAGACCACACCCACAACAACAGTGTGCTTCACGCCACTGACGATGCGCCTTAGATCGTTAAAATAGGGCCCCAGGGCTGCATCCCAGATGAGTGAGAGAAATGTGTGTGCAAATGAGTCCACACTTGAGGACACACTTGAGGACAAAGGGTGGGGGTGGTATTCGGGAGCACATTTACACTTGGCTGTGTTCTTTGTTCTTGATTGGGTCACCATCAACAGAACTCCAGTACAAACACAGACAGTGGACTGTGTTAAAGGCCATGCTGATGTGTATGCCTTTACATCAGCTCAAAGAGACCAGCGGTACCTAGAGTGTGCCTGTGTCTGCCGTGACGTTACGTCAGTAATTGCGGCGGAACCCTCCTCCACAGTAATGAGAGACACCCACTCCAGCTCTGTCTCCAGTGCCCAATTTAACCATGTTGGAAGATATCAGAATGTTTTTTTTTTTAAACAGGAAAAAACATTACTGCTCTACTTCCCGGGATCAACATTGACATTCAATACTGTGAGCTTGGTTGCTATTATTAACATGATTATATTTCATTTCTCACTTATATGCTGACACACACAAATAAAGCTCACTGTTTGAATTAAGCTCTGGTGATAAATCTACTCAAACAAAGCATGTCAGCGCCCTGTGAAAGCTGTTCATCTTCTCACTGCTGGTCCTTTGTGCTTTCCCAACACATCACATAACTTGTCATTTACTGAATCAAAAGCTTCCTTTTCCTGCTTTGATAAGAATGTCTTCTGTGATGATTTCTCACTTGAAATAAAGTGGGGAAAGTCAAATGGTTGATACAGTGTTGCTCTTCAAGGACTGAACCCCTTTTTAATAGAAGGCGGAAGTGTAGCAGGAGATGACCTCTGACATCATCAGGCAGGGCACACCCACACAGCGACTGCAGCACTGCAAGTGACAGCAAGCAAAGTCTGTGCTTTCTGAGTCATAGTAACTGTTTGTGCCACTGGATTTATGGCTCTTTTAAGAAGCCTTCCAGACAAAGTGGGGACGTCAGAGCCAGTCACAGCAGGCCTGGTTCTAGCATGTCTCGAAGGGCTGATCTCAGCACAGCTCCACAGGCTTTCTCCTTCCTCAGAGCTGTACTGCAAGGATCATTGATCTCAGTGCTGTACCACAGCTGCTATGGACTAGATTCAGCTGTTCTGCAGATCCTCTTTTGTAGGTTCCACTGGCTCCTATTTTACCATAGAATCTAGCGGCTGCAGCAAACCTCCTCAATCATCACCTTCCTCCCCAAATGTCCATATTTAATCTTACTGTAAAATCAACAATAGCCCTGTATGGTGTAACTACCATCTACCTCCTATTTCAGATTCTACTGCAGTGATTCAGAGCTTCAGGTATAAGACTGTGAAGCAGAGGCTGGAAGAACTGTATAAATGATGCAGCAGTTCTGGGAGCAGCTGAGAATAATCCACTCTTATTAAGATTTCAATCAAAAGACCCTTAAAACTGAGACAGATGTACCATATTAGATTACCAAAGTGAACATTTGCGTCGAAAATATTATTAGGCACAGGACGTCCCTGAGGCACTTTAAATTTAGCTCCTGTAAATTGAATTGAAACCTTCCTGGACAGCGAGCGTTGACAGCTTTCTACAGCCTCCAGTATGAAGTGAGGAACACACTGTTGATGTTGGCATCTTTTAATGGTTACACGCCACACAGGCACAGAGAGGCCATACAGATACCATGAACGTCTGGCCTATCACGCGTCTGGCCTATTCAAGAAGGCAGCCGATGCTCTACAGTTTTCCAAAATGACACAGGTCTTTAAAAACACATTTCTAAACATAGGTGGGTTTGGCTTATGACTCGTGCCAGCTGCCTCTTGCTATGCGATGCTATGCAGCGCTTCTGCTGCACCAGTTGGTTGGGGTCACATATCCTGAGCTGATGTTCTGTGACAGAACTGGATGAAGAGAGGTTTAAAGCCCTTTCTGAAATGCTGTGGGAGTGTCCCCACTACTGCTAAAGGATTTGGCTGTCTTAGAGTGGTATGATGTATTTTTAGACATACTGACCCCCCCACCCCGACCCACACACGCATGTGCACACACAGAAAGACACACTCACACACAGACACATGCAGACACGCACACACAGGGAGGCACACACCTCACCTTTCGAACATTCTCAGCAGTCTCTGAAACGCTCCAACGCTCCTGGCTAATTCTGCTGTGATGCCGATCACTGATAGTATAACACCAGCAGGGGTGTCCTTAGGGGGTGCAGGGCTTTCTCTCTCAGGGCTCACAGGCCAGGACTCTACCAGTCTACACAGCACTCTACTCAACAAGCTGGCGGGTGTTACTACAACTCCAAGGTGACACTGCATGGAGTTACGCAGAAGAGCCATCTCAGTACAAGGAATGTGCATCAGAACAGGGGGAATTGAAGCTGGCAACCATAAGAGACAACCCAGGAAGATTTGACAGAACTAAAGAGAACACCCAATACATGAGTATTCAGACACATCTGCTAAATGCTACTTCTGGAATAGAGAGTGTTTCTGCTGCAACGGGTGAGCAGTGTTGTGCAGGCTTAGGAGCTGTGCTTGTAAATTGAGTTGCATGAATGGGTAATGTATAGGAGACTGAACTGTGTGATGCAAGCTGCAGCCCCTGGTCCTGCACTGCTCTCTAACACACTGCTCTCTGTCATGCTCACTACAGATAACACTCTTGTATATCACATCCCGATTTCCAGTTCAGCTACCGCGCTGCCCTACCTGTCAAGCCAAGTGTCTGCCAAGAACCGGACATTCTAGGATTACATTTTATAATTACTCTGTTGTTAATTACTACTGTCTATAAGACATAAGAGACATAAGAGAGCTTTATTGGCATTGTTCAGGACAACAAAATTACACTTGCTCCCCGGTGTCAGTACTGTGACAACATATAATAAGAATTAAAGGCAACAAAAATAAATACAAAATATGTGATGTATAGAATATGAAGAGTAGTATGGGCATGTGTCTGTGCATTGGCAGGAAGACAACTCCTAGCTGTTAGATGTAAAACAGAGATTTTTACAGTATCTTATTATTGCACATGCCCATAACATTGTACTGTATTAAAGTGCGGTGTACATGGTGTCCATATTATTGCAAAAGAGGAAGATTTGCATTGCATTGCACATAATAATGTTGTTATTGCACATGCCCATGGTTTGCTGTTGCCTTCTGTGGGAGGTGGAGTAGGGGGGATGTGTTGAGCTGCATTACAGCTATGGGGAAAAAGCTGTTGTGTCAGTCTGATTGTGCGAGCTGAAATACTTCTCAATCTCCTGCCAGATGGGAGGAGATTGAACAGGTGGTTGCTGGGGTGAGTCGAGTCCCTAATAATGTTGTGTGCCCGTCGCACACAACTCAATGTCTAGGACTTGTCTCCCCATAATGTCCTTCGCAGTCCTGATTACTCATTGTAGTGTTTTCTGGTTGTTTCTGTTGCAGCTGGCATACCATACAGTTATACAGTATGTCAGTATGCTCTCTATGGCACACCGGTAAACGTTCACCAGTAGCTTCTGAGGCAGATTTGCTCACTTCAGTTTCCTGAGATATAGTATAGGTGCTGCTCTGCTTTCCCTACTATCGCAGAGGTGTTGGTGGTCCAAGAGAGGTAATTCTATCTGCTTAGTGCTGGCCAGAAGCAGATGGGCTCCCCCTCTGAGCCGGGTTCTGCTCAAGGTATCTTCCTGTTAATTATGAAGATTTTCCTTGCCACTGTTGCCTTAGGCATGCTCTCAGGGGGTCTCAGGCCTGGTAACAACGTAAAGCTGCTTTGTGACAACTTGTGTTGTAAAAAGCGCTATACAAATAAAATTGAATTGAATTGAATTGAATTGAATTGAATTGAATTGAATTGAATTGCATTGAATTGAATTGCATTGAATTTAATTGCATTTTCAGATGCTGTTTGCCCCAGATAAGTGGCTGGATGTTCTGCATGTGCTTTGGGCCTGTGCTGACCAGCAGGGACCTTGCAGGAGCCTGACGGAGAGAGGCTGAGGTTCTGGGACAGCTTTGTTTTTGTTTCCAGCAATCGTGTCCAAAGCGGCCATGGCAGGGGTCTGGCGTCTCCCCCAAGAACCTCAGCGGATTGGGCATTGTACTATGAGGGGTGAGCCTGAAGGTCTGCAACTGACTCATTATTCACCCCGTCTAATTTGGGGGGCACTGATGTAGCTGGCAGGTGGCAGCTAAAAGGGTCATATTACTAGGAAACCACCTCCGCTCTGATCCCCCATCCAGCCCAACAACCACCCAGCCTGCCTTCTCGCCACAGCCTGATGCGATGACTGAAAGGGCTGCAAGATCACGATCTGACCGCTAACAATGCTAATGCTAACAACACTAATGCTAACAACCATCTTAACCAATATCTCTTACCATCTTACCACTTCTTCTATCTAGGATGAGACTTACATATGTTTGGGCCAAGCACGGAATGTGATAGGTACTGAATAAAGATAAAAGCTGACAAGCAAAAGCACACAGAGCGCAGAAACAGGGCAGTCACACTCAGAGACATGAAATCAACAGTATCTTGTTTTGCTGGTGTCTTCCTGTGTTTCCAAGAGAACTCATTTCCCACCCTGCCACTGAAGTTCATCACATACTACTATGGGGGTTATATTTGTCCCCCTCACATTGGGCTATTTTTTACAGCAGGCTGATCCTGGTACGATCAATTATTAAAACAATTGATATCTGCACTTGGAGATGTTCAACTTCACCCTCTCAACTAAAGCTGAAATGTTGACTCAGACACAATGACCCCAAGGTGTAACCCTGCTGGTGTGAGTCCAGCCCGTTAGCGGGCTACCTGGTGATGTCACCACACACTGCTGAGGAAGGAGCAGGGTCGCCTCGCTCTGCCGCTGGGAGACAGCCGGGTGCACTGCTCTCTTGGCCTCTGGCATGTCTCTGACTCCTACACACAGCTTCCTTACAGTGCCTGCCCTACACATATATATGCCTACAAAATACAGAACTAGCACACTCACATGTACACACAAACGTGCATGCACACACACAGACACATATGCACACATAGACACACGCACACACCACACTAACATACACACATATGCTCACTCACCACTCTCTCTCTCTCTCTCTCACACACACACACACACACACACACACACACACACACACACACACACCAGTAAATGCCAGTCTCAGCCTCCTGTAAGGCAGCTCTACTGTGACATTACCAATTCCAAACAGCACCACTGTTGACAAACCTAATACATCAGGGATAAGAAACAATATATTTATTTAGACTATAAAAACACACACATATGTAAATCTATGAATTCAGGGAGTTCATTTGTACTTATTGACGTCCCACAGTACCAGTCAGACCCCCCAAGGCAGTTTCCCTTGCTGATAAGGTTGCCAAGGCGCCCCTCACTGTGTGAGGAATTAAGTGTCCCCATGAAAAAAAACGAACCTGTACAACCTAAGGCTGTGGGACTGCATATGATGAGGAGACAAACGTCAACACTTCCATTTTAAGGACAGATCCCCAGGGCAGGCTCAAGGGATGTTGGGATGCATGTTCTACATTGAATAAAGCTAACGCCAGCACCTGTCTGCTTCTCTGTTCCCATTACAGTCATGCAGCAGAGCGCAGAGGCCTCATGATGGGCATGTTCCCATATGGCTGACCCTGGAATCACAGCTCATTCACAGACTGGGTAAGAACACTGGACCCACCTCCACTTGCCAACAGCAATCCTGTTGATCAGCACCCAGACCCTGACCTTTGTCAAACGCTTAGGTCACTGTTACGCCCCAGACTATGGGAAACTGGGCATAACATAAGGGATTCGCACTTTCCCTACTCCCAAGGGTCATAACAGTCACGCACTGTTATGTGCGGGGGGTAAGGGGGAGTGAAGTGATGTGGACGGAATGCCAGATCCCTGACCCTTTGCTGTTTAAGGGGTCTTTAATTACTACGGGGCTTCTGTGGTGTATAGCTAACCTTTAGCTGTGAATTTCCAATGCAGACACTACTAGCCCACAATGCCTCCATAAAGGCCAACAGATGGATGTCAATTAATCATTCAAGTTTTGCCATTTTATATTCATGAAGCCCGATGTGGCTGTTCTGAACAGCCCCAAGCCTAATGCGTAGAAACTAAGTGGGACATGCATAGTGACGGGACCTGTGCGAGAGGAAATCTTTCGCCGTTGCCAATCTTCTCCTCTCCAGCAGAGCTGGCAACCTCCCGGCTGCATCAGCAGAATCAACTCAGCACAGCCTAGGGAGAACCAGAGACGACTCATTCAGAAAGATTATGCAATCTTGCATAATTGTTCCGAGGCATGGGGGTCAGAGCAGTGAAATAAATTTAAAATAAATTTAGAGGCCCCTGGCCTCCCACAGGGCTGCCGGGGAATAAATCAATACTCACTGGATTCCTTTCAGGACTGGCGCACTATAAAAGCACAATTCACATTAAGAATGGCATAGCCATAACTTTTTTAAAGGTTGATACCTTCCCTCTGTACCTCATTCCTTGGAAATCTAAGACTGTTAGAGCAGAAGATAACTCTCCTGCTTAGTAGAGTAGTATGTGGGGCTTTCCAGTGGGTCAGAAGGTAAGGTGTTCGCTTTGAACATAGGCTGAGCCCACTGGTCCAAGTCTGAAACCAGCTGTGCTGTCTTCTAACAATAACCAAGCACCAACAGCAGTGAAAAAAACTGGCTTTGTTCAGCCATGGCTAGGGGTGGTTCGTTCAGTTGGGGTATCTTCATCTCACCTATCTCAGGCATGTGAGGTGGTCAGATGGCATCAGTGGAGAAGTACCTATCCTCCAATGGGCATCTGCTCCACTGTAGAGCGCTGTGTGACTTCTAAACAAATGCTGGCTGTGTGTGAATGAATTGGCATTGCATATTTATTGCTTCAGCAGTCCTGAGCAGGAACAGAGGTTGTAGCGGAGAAATTGACCTTACGTACATTGGAGATTCCAGACCAGGACTGCATTAAGGGGAAAGGTATTTAAAAGTGTCTGTGTCTGCCCTCTGGAGGGCTGGAAGGTTGCTAGCTGCAGCTATTGAGGGTTGGAATTTGAAGGCTCTTCAGCTGAGACTCTGTGGAATGGCAGCTGTGGAATTCCCTGTCATGTGTGGTGACCAGACTCAAAGGCAGTGCCAGAGAGGGACACTTACGCCAATGAGAATTGGTGTATGGGTGTGTGTGTGAGTGCATGTGTCTCTGTGTGCCTGCGTGTGTGTGTCAGTGATTCACTGTGTCAGTGTCACTATTGTCAGTGTCAGATGCTTATCATGGATTGCCATGGTGAACTCTAGGTCTCCCCTGACAAGCAGTCTCTCTTTTCAAACATCCTGTGGTAATAAGCAGAGCTTGCGACCAAAAGGTTGCTGATTCGATTCCTTGCCCAATGGTTCTTCACTGCCTCGGTGGATAAAATTGATAAAATATAAATTGTATAAATGGATGAAATTGTAACCTATGTAAGTTATTTTCTGGATAAGAGTATCTGTTAAATGAAAATAATGTAATGTTATCCTGCAACGTCTGTGAAAATTCAAAGTGTTCCCACTGTATTAAATCAAAACTCAAAATACCACACACAGCAGGCTTCAAGCTCATTAAATCCAAGTCATTATTATTTTAAAGGAGGGAAACATGCTCTATATCATCATATGCATATGAAGTAAACTGTAGAGGTAAACAACTTCTGACTGTAAAACTGAAAAACGTTTCTCACATTGAAAATCAAATATATCACTCCACCATTCAAGGACCATGATTTTGAAGATCTAAGACGAAGACTTCTTTCAATCATGACTAGGATACTAATACAATTCTGGGCCTGTGAAATGAGTTTACAATTTCTTTACTCAGTCTGGTAACATGCAGAATATTTGCTCCAAGGCATGCTAGTTAATGCAGGCAGCCATCAGAAAGAGACTGTAGGAACGAAGGTAACAGGTTTGCATGATCAAAACGACAGATGATAACAGAAACACTCCTCATTTCATGAGAAACCGCAAGAGCATGGTAACACAATTTTAGTGCTGTTTCTCAGAGAGGTGCATTGGCAATGCGAGCCTCAGCGAGATCATGTGCATATCAGGGACAGTCAGCCATTGGGCTCCCTCCACCCACAAAGCCAATGAAAGAATTAGCATTGCTTGAGCTGAAAGAAACAGGGAACAAGGTCAAGACGGAAAGTTCGCCTGGAATCTTACATGGATTTGCTCTCAGGCTGAGCCGCTGAAGGCATTCTCAGATACCCCGGGATTATTAAAACCATCCACATTCTGCAGTGGCTCAGAGGGCCCTGCAAAAAATCTTTTGGAGGGTTATCTCCCTGATGCTGGTAATCCATTTCCTGCTATTGATGTTGCAAACCCATGCTACAGAGCTACGGCGTGACCAGCTTGACAAATTGTCGGGGTGGAGCCGGAGGACGGAGGATGATGGATTGTCGGGTGGACACAGTCCTGTGGCCTTGGCGCAGATAGTGGTAATCTCCAAAGTGCACCAGAGTTGGCCTGTCCTTTCTGCTTCTGCCAAACAGCTTCCAAAATGCATTTCCTTACGTGCAACTGGCCAGCCCCGTGACCTTGGGTCCTGGAGACAAGGCCAGCCTCTCAGGTTGCCTTTGTTAATATCACACCCCTGGGAGCAGTTAAGAAAGGGAAGTCTATCTGTGAAGGGAAATTCATTTCTCATATGTATTATGCATTAAGTAGCACCGGCTACTGCACTTTGCACTGCACATTTAATTAGCGGTGGTATATCTATCTACATGTTGAGTGCTTAAGTTGTATTCTTCAATATTTGGTGATCTATGTTGTGTGCGTGTACGTGTGAGAAATGGCTGTTTTTGTGTTGAGTGCCCCCATTTTCAGGTATGCAAAAGTAAATTAAAGAATGACTGACAGGTGTAACTCATTGCTCAAGTGTTTCCTTTTGCATGGATTGTTCACACGTAGAAGGGCAGTGGGTGTCTAGCCTTGATTTCAGCCTATCCTTTCATCTGTGGAAATTGCGTTTGGAGCAAGAAGGCATACATCAGCATGAAAACCAGAGAACTATGACAGAAAAACAGCTAATCTGTAAGAAGAGAGAACAAAAAAAGTCATTAAGAACCATAGCACAGGAAACGGCTATATCAAGTACAGCAGTTTGGAAAGTTCTGAAAAAAAGAACCCACTGGTGGACTTCAAAATAAACACAGAGCAGGTCGCCCATGGAAAACAACTGCAGCTGATGACAGAAAAATCCTAAGAGCTGTGAAGAAAAACCCTAAAACAACGGTCAGTGACATCACTGCCAGAGTGCAGGTGTGAAAGTATCACAATCCACTGTTCGTAGAAGACTTCAACAGCAGAATTATAGAGGGTATACTGCAAGATGCAAACCTCTTATCAGCAGCAAGAATCGAAAGGCTAGATTAGAATTTTCCAAAAAATAGATGAGAGAAAAGTTTTATGGACAGTTAAGACCAAAATAAACTTTCACTAAAGACAAAATCCATCCATCCAATTCATTCAGAATTCAGATTTTGTCTGGCTATGTACAAAACAGTTCCTCCGATCTCATTGGCCGGTGCTTCATCCTGCAACAAGACAATGACCCCAAACACACTGTCCCTGCAACCAAAGCTTTTATCAATGACAAAAAGTAAAAAGTTTTAGACTGGGTAAATCAGTCACCAGATCTAAATCTAACTGAACATGCATTTTACTTGCTGAAGAGTAGATTGAAGACAGAGAGCCCCCGAACAAACATTAACTGAAAGCAGCTTCAGTGAAGGCCTGGGAAAGCATTGCCAAAGAAGATACCACAGGTTTGGTAGTGTCAATGGGTCGTAGACTTGATGCAGTAATTGCATCAAAGGGCTATGCAACCAAATATTTGACCTTATCACTTTGATTTGTTTTGAAATTCATCTGTTAACTTATTTTTGCACATCTGAAAATAGGGACTCAACATTGAAATGGCTCTTTCTATAAAATGATAAAAACATATGTGCATGTAAATAGCATGAAATAAAAGCTAACAGCTAGTCTCTACTTTGGTCTCAGTCATTTTTTGATCTCAAATGCAAATACGTAAAGTAGCGAAAATATCAGATTCCACTCTGCTGTTAACATACTTTTGGAGGGCACTGTAATAAAGTGTTTCTTTATTCTTTCAAAGCTGATTTATTTCCTCCTGTACACTAACTTGTTATGGAATCTTCCTCCTACTTCAAACATCAACAGAGACACTACCACTACTTACAGAAATGTAGATGATCACCCACTAATTTACACACAGAAGAATATGCACACACACTCGCATGCACACACACGTGCACACACTGTCACATACATGCACACTCACACACACACGTACACAAACATGCACACACGCATGCAAATGCATGGACCCGTGTGCATGCACACACAATGCAGACACATGCACAGACACTCACGCATATGTACATGTACGTGCACACAGACACACACACAGGCACACACTCTCATGCTGACTCTGATGTGAATATGAGCAGTGATGACTGCATGCCTCAGTCCTTGTTATACAGTTAATCTTTAAATAAATTCATTCGGGGGGTTGTTGTTTCCGAATGAAAAATCAGACCAGGCACACACAGCTTGTCTTTCCAACCGGCACTGTCACACTCTGATCCTGATCTAGGATTGAGCCCCATCACCATCTGTATCTCAGTGCAATCTGGGGTCAGGGTGAGATTTGGAAGGCCTTTAATGCTCTCTCTCCTCAGTCTTCTGGGCGCTAATCCCAGGGCAGTTGTCTTTTGACAACAGCTTACTAAAGGCTCTTGAATAGGGGGCAGATAAGCTAAAGAGCAGATGACTAATTGCTACTGATTGCAAACAGCACAGAGAAATGCTGACAGAGTGAGCATACATGTTTGTGGAGGAATATTGATTCAAAAGAGGAGAATCACATTTCTGAGTGTCAAATTAATGGGAAGCATTTAAAACAGCAGAAACATTATTCGTTGTTCCTTATTCATATACTGAGGAACTGATCCTCCTCGGAGGGCCTTACAGAGTGGCTCATGTTCAAATCTCACAACACAAACTGCATGTCTGATCACTTATTAGCAAGCAACAGCTATCTGTTTTAAAAGGATGTTTAAGGTAAAAAGCGTTTCACCAACACACACTAGAATTTCCATCTTCCACTGAGCAAAGTCCTCTTGAGATGGGGGAATGACATGCGGGGCAATTACGACCGCTCTGCTTCATGTTGCAGCCACACTCTCTCTGAGGTGTCACCTACTGAGGCCACCGAACCTGTTTGGCCCACACGACAGTGATGTCACCTAGGGTCCAGCCAGAGGCTCAGCTAAATATAGAGTCTGGGCCGTGAGGGGGAGGGGCTGGCAGAGACACCCCCATAGAAGAGTGGTTCTCATAGCCAGGGGGTCCACGAAATAATTTGCTATAAATTATAAAATTGTGCTGTATCATTAAAAAATGCATATCTACAGATGGGGACCATTTGCGCCAATAAAACAAGAATATTGTGTCCATTACTCCCACCGACGTTAACTTTGGGCCAATAGAAACTCTGATATGATTGTAACACATCACGTCAATTTGTCATGAATCACTCACTTCACTCAGGGCGCAACAAACCGTTTCTGCTGCTGCTTAGCTTGGCTTATTAGCCAGCTAGCTAGCTGGCAGGCATGGAGAATTATTTGAGTCAGTCCAGATCGTCCAGTGACGCTAAGCCCAAACTAGCTAAATTGAGAAAACATGACGACAGTTATATCAAGTTTGGTTTTATTGAGAACAGCGATGGGAGACCAAAATGCGTCATGTGTCTTCAGAAGTTAGCGAATGAAGCCATGGACCCAGCCAAGCTATAGCAACATCTGATTACAAAACACCTGGAATATAAGGGCAAAACAAAAGAATTTTTCATTCGAAAGAGCGAGGAATACACCTGCCAGAAAACATGGATGGTGGACCTGGCCACAACTTCAGAGAAAGCACAGAAGGCTTCCTATTTGGTGGCTCAACCGATTGCTAAAAGTAAGAAGCCACACACAATTGCACAAGAACTCATACTTCCAGCGGCGGTTGAAATGTGTGAAGTTATGCTTGGGACAGAGACAGCTAATAAACAAAGCGGAAATGTGTTTCTGTTTATCACTATGAAACAGGTTTGAAGTATTTTGGTTGAAAAGTTTTAGAATACAAATAGTTCCAATGGCATCTAAGAGTACAAATGGTAGTAAACATATGCTTAATCTGTGTTATGATTATGACGGGGTCCTTGGAAAATTTTCTTCGCTGTAAGGGGTCCCTGGCCCCAAAAAGTTTGAGAACCCCTGCCATAGAAGACCTCTTTATAAAGAGGGTGCCACTGGGATTTTGAAAGTCAAATCTTTACTTAAACAAACTCAAAAGCACAACAAGATCCACTGAGGGAAGCTGTGATAGGCCTATTGGCCTGACTGTGTTTTCCAGAGACTTTTTCAGGGCCAGTGAGGCAGCGAGCAATGCTAACACGGGGCTTTAAGCCCTGTTTGTAACCTTCTCCCAGCTGCTGAGAGTTATTGGACTACACCACAGTAACTCAGCACCCTTCCACACAGAACCACGAGCCATGACCTGGACTTTTAACTGTCCAGAATTGCAGAATCACCTGCAGATAACGCAATGGTCTCCTGAGCAGCTGGACCAGTCAGCCTGACAATACCTGCATGCCGCGGCTGCTTACAGACGAGACTGCATCCCTGCGCCCCGCTCTCAGCACGCCTGGCTTGGCAGGCATTTTGGATACAAAGGGGTTTGTGGGGGGATACGTGCATTCTTCTGAGTCTCAGCCTTCCATTCCTCTCATTGCATGACACAGCTAAAAATTACGAAGCAAATAAAATCTCCTTTAAATCAAACAAATTCAGAGGCATATACCTATGTCACAGGCTGCTGCATTAGTTTAAATGGCCGCTCTAAATCTCACCAGTGGTCCATGGTATGTAATTCAGTTTGAGAGCCCTGCAGTTTTCAGCCTCACATGCATACCCAGCATGCATCTAGTGATTCCTGTGGAGAATGTGTTAAGAAGAGATCAGGTCTGTTTGGAGAGGCAGCCTACCCTCTTCAGCTTTAATGAATATGTAAACTGTTTTATAAATTTAAAAAACTTTTATGAAAATGTATGAATATATATAGTTAGTCAATAACAAAGAACAGACACAACGCTTTTACACTGCAAAGTAGGATTTCCAGCCTGCAGCTAGTGATTTTGTAACACAGCCTTCTTCAAAAGCTTTGGATGCCCTCCAATGAAACATATTTCTCATGTGCTATAAATAAAAAAATGAGGATGAGGGATTTTTTTCAAACCATTTAATTTTTATCCTATTCTGTGTCTCTATACTGCATTTCAGTCAGACTCTGATCAAAGAGCCTCCTTACTTATGAACCAAGGAACAATTTCATTAACACTTTTCTTGCTAACATATTGAACACAGACTTTTCCCACTGCACTGCCAAGGTAGATTACTTTTTCTGGATAATTATGACTGTGGATTATTACAAAAGTTCAGGGGAGAAACTTGGCTGGTGAGAGGCAGCCTTTCCCGTGCCAAGCACACCCGGCATGGGATCTGACCATATGACCTTCTGGTTATGGCTGAAGCCCTGAGGCCTGAAACACACTCTCTGCGTGACACTGTTCCCAAACTGGCCGGGGTGAGGGGAGGGGACTACTCCCCCAAACTACCCCTGCTGTGTTGTCCACAGTTTCATTTGGGCAGTAAATGCTTCTATTAACCAAATTCAGAATTACCACAGGACCAACGCACAACAACTCACCTCTCCAGAAAATAAAAACACTGTGCCTTTCAGCACAAAACGAAGCAGATGGAGAAACTAGTGCAATGGCACACATGCCACACCAGGGAGATCTATAAAACCTCTTAAAAAACACATTTGGTTAGTGTGGTGTACTTGCTGTGCGTTGTGCTGTGAGTCTCTCTTGGCTCGCTCTGTGCTGTAAACTGTAGATAAAATACTCGCCATCAGGTGCGTGCAGCTGTCATGGCAGCAAAGCCGCAGCTGACAGGACAGCGTTAAAGACGGCAATGACACAGCACAGGAATGGCAGATGACTTGCATAATTTGCACTGTTCTTAGAAGGTTCTAGTTTTCAGCCCCAATTCTCTGCATCTGAGAGAAAACAAACACAGCCATGGACTGTTTAGAAGTAGACCCACAGCAGAGACGTATACTTTTAACCAACTTCCCAAATAAGACACACCTGTTTAAAAGTAACATGCACGCAAGCTCACAGATGTGTGCAAAACAAGTGCATCGTGGCGTGTTACAGCAGTTAAACTCTTCCCACCACAGACTCTTCCCAGAGGTAATGATATGCACATGTTAAAATATGGATGCTTGCAGAGTGGCTGTGACCCATTTCTGGGGACAGTGTTCATTTATGGCTTCCTGCCGCTGAAGGAAAGTTAACACCTAACAGTGAACCTGAGATGCCAAAGAGATATTCTGAATCCCCTCGTTTGACCCCCTCCTGCCCATAGTGCATTAATATATTCTTCTCTGATACCACTCTTTGCCTTTATTTCTTAGCTTCCTCTCCGATCTACCCATCTGGTCCACTGTGTGTGACCTGCGCCTTTAATTTGGAAACAGCTGCTCACACAAACTTTGCTGTGCCACCAACATCCCCCTGAAGAAGGAACAAATAAGATTCAAATGGAGACATTATAAATCTCTCTCTGCTCATTCAGGCCAGCTGTGGAGATATATAGAATATAATTATTATTGCTAAGAGGCACTATGAGATGCTATTGGATGGTAGGAGGCGGTATGAGATACTATCAGATGCTAAGAGGCACTCTGTATCACATATCAATCCTGTCTTGGCTCTCTTAATTTTTACCACTGAAAGACATAGCAATCATTCTGAGCAACACAGTAACTACATGTGATTAAGCTGTATGTGCAGGGGCCTGGAAAGATGTGACATATGAACCCAGTCCCTTAGGTAAGAACACAAGCATTAACAGACATATATACATGCTACATTTGAGCAGTCTGATGCATATGCACATGTGCTGCTGAGACTAAAATGAAGCTGAGGCAATCCAAAGCGTCAATCCATGGAGAGGGGAAGCAGAGGACTAAATGGACCTGAAAGCGGATGAATGTTTCAAGCCTTTGGTGTGAGAGCGGTAATGACTATAATCTTTATAGCTGCACCCCATCTGTCTCTCCAGGCAAAGACTCAGGGCAGAAACCCGTTTAGCTCCCTGCTGTTTGCTGATGTTTCCTAGCAAAACCAGGGAAAGGGGGAGAAATCCAAACAAATGCTAAAATTACAACAAGGGAGAGGGGTTTAAGCAAGCACTGCGGGCAGGGGGACACAGTTATTACTGAGAGGGAATTAGTAAAATTATGCAAATCCCCATACCGCTCTTACAGAGTGGATGTGTCTCTATAGCTGGATGATGAGCTGCAGGCTCTGGCAGAAGCGTGACATGGAGAGGAGTTTGTGACTCTCTCCATGTCACAAAGGCTCTATTTGGTGGCAGATACAGCCTGGAGCAAAGCGATGACTTCTGGACTCCTTCCCACAGAAACACGCTGCTGATGTGAGGAGTCACCCACTTTTTCGCAGTGCTGGGGATGATGGGACCCGCCTTGGAGGTCCAAGGAAAGCTCCAGAGGAAGCCACGGCAGCTGAGGAGGACAGGAATTCCCCAGCTTTCCACGACCCCCTACATGAAGGTTTTGGTGACCCAAATAAATGCAGTCTAACATATGAGTTTATTTATTTTAATATATAATACTTAAAATATGTAAATAATACTTATTTTTTAAATTTGTCAAAATAACAGGGAGCATATAAACCAGTACTTTTATTATTGTGAATGTCAGTGAAAGGGCTATCTAGTGACCCACCAGTTGGTTTGGGAGCCATTATATAAGACAATTTAGTGTAGCAGTTCCCAGGTGCAGACACGGTCCATTCCGACTGCTATTTACTGATCCTGAATGGGCCTGGGTTGAAGGCTGATCTTTGGCTGCAGATGTAGGAGCTACTGGGCCTTTTCACCTTGGCTTGGGTAGCACTGACCGGGAGTGGGCCTCTCCAGTGCAGCGTGACCAGTTTAGGGTAAAACGGAGACCCACAATTAAGTGGTGACTCAGTAGGAGCCCTGAGGGATGGGAGCGGGAATTCAGGCCTGCATTTGGAGGGAGCCCACATGCCTTACCTTCCCCCTCTCCTTCCCATCCTGGTGTCTCCTTTAGGTCATTTGTGTTGGTGACAGATTTCAGCAACCTGCCCCCATATCTGGTGCTCAATAGCGCATCAGAAGCCTTCCCCTAACTCTAACCCGATTTTAAGACGAGCCCCTGTTCACCAACAGGGTCACTTGGAGGTGGCTGGTTTTCTGGACCTTCCTCTAGACTCACTGTGAGAGCCCCATTCAATTACATCAGATTGTATATTGTTACTTATCTCTCCATCGCTGCATCCTCTGATTGCACATTACATTCCATTTTTAAAGCATAAGCAATGAGGACAGCTGTAGAGAACCTCTCTACTAAGAATTTCAATTATAAGCAAGTCTGACAGCTGAAAGTCCTCACCTTCCTCCTTCTCCCCCTTTAAATCAGTTGCCATTTAAATAAGTAGCAATTAGGCATTTCAGACAAGATTACTTGCAGGGATTTTTTGGAAGACGTAGACTCACAAGTATGACTCACAGTATGAGATCTGTCACAAGCAAATGGCTTCCTTCTGTGCAATACACATATTAACAATTGCATTACAATCCCACTCCATGATCATTCATTGATTTTTGGAGACCTTGACAGGCTCCCTCTCACCAAGGTTCGCGGTGTGTTGGTCTGCGTTCCGGTTTTAATTAAAAATTGAGGCCGGTCACCATGTGTGATTGGCCGCTGAAGCTTCTCTCCTTTTTTTGAGGGTTAAAAATAAAGAAAACCTTCCAGATTTTCATGAGCAGCGCATCTGCTGTGTCAAACTGTGTGCTCGCTCATCATTGGGGCCAGAGAGCCAGACTTACCAACGGAGCTCCGATAATGTGACAATTCATTACATTCCAAGATAACGTGCTGCCATTTCAAGTTGCAGAGCATTCCAGAGCGCCTGGATCTTCCCCCCCTCCCGGTGGTGATACAAACGCACTTCAGCACAGGATTAGAACAGAGCCTCAGCTTACACTGAACAAGATTTATTGGTGTTTGCAAAGAGGCCATTTCATTTCTTTAAATCAAGGATGCATCCTGGAGGATTTAAATAAATAGGATGTGCTGACATGATCCACTCAAAATTAATGACAAAGGAAACTGTTCTTGCGTCTGAGAAGTTACATCATGCGTTACTGATGTCCACGATGAGGTAATTTCCATGTCTTAATGACTTGCTGCATTATTAATGACCATCTTACTTAGCTTTGGACCTTTGGTCCTCCATTCTTGTCCCGCTTATCAAAATGCTTGTCAGACTGCAACCTGATGGAAATTTTGTGAGTGCAGAGACTGTGAAGGCCATTACAGGTGGCTGGAGAACTGTATCAAATTAAATTCGCTCATACTCTAACTGCACCAAGAGTAGTTAACTTTGGCCTGCAAATTACAACATGGGGGCTTGGGTCCTCAAAGGAAGCAAGCATCTCAGTGGCCATCCTGGTTTGGATCTCCCCAGGTAGGAAGCCACCACACTGGCATCAAAAGCTACTGATGGAGAACTGGTAATGCTAAAGACCCCATAAAATCCTGAAATGATTGTTATTCCATCATTAATTAATTCCCTTTTCAAACAATGAATGTACAACATTTTTCTCTGATGCCAACAGTGCAGCTAAAGGCCTTGTTAAAGCCCACTTTTCTAGCACCTTTCAAGGGAAGTCTGTTTTTAAATCACTAACACAAAATTAGGTTAAAACATACCATTCCAATTTGCTGAAGTCTAATCTTATCTATATTTACACACCATATTGTTAAATCATCATGAAATAATTTGATAGACAATTATGCAAAGCACACCAACAGTATGCTCATGCAATATTTACCACTGATAATTTATAACATGACTGCTTATCACGTTTCCACTTTGATATGTCACACATACATTACAGTTCCTCATAGTCGTACCAGTGCTGCACACATCAAAGGATTCCATCTGTAGTGTTAATCCAGTGTTAATTGCATTTCCTCCTGCTCCAGCGATCTTCTCCCAGAACTTGCCTTCCCACAATGCACTGGGGAACTGCGAATGCTTACAGTCATCAGCCGAAAATAAATACAGATAGTCGAATCCTCTGGGCTTGAGCATGTGCTTACCTTGGCAGTTAATTAACATGATCCTTAAAATAATTTGGCTTACGCACAGCAGGCTCTGGAAGTGGAACATTTAGGGTAAGAATCATGTATCAGTTGGGCCTTTGGAGGCTGTGGAAGTGAGAGATGGCCTCTGAGAGGAGTGGTGAAGCCTTAATCTTCCCCCATTTCTAAGAAAAGCTAAAATGCCCAAAGAGAGGACTCGTAAAACATTCCACATTCGCCGGGGACTGGTGGGACTACTGAAAAGGTCTGTCAATCCACACTGTACCAAACAGGCTTGAAATAACCCTGCAGGCATATTCCGCCGTGGCGATGGAGCAGGTGTACCCTGAGCAGTGAGGGGCACTGTGTGAAAAGTGTTTGATAGCCACAGGTAAGTGTATGACTTCTGCCTGCCATTCCCTATACTTGTAGATAGACGGGTGAGTACAGCATACAAATGATTCACATAGCTACACACTTGTACTAAACCATAATGAAAAAGTGTGTCATGTCAGACTCCTGGCAGCTGTGTCACTAAGGGCTGTGTGCTGGGAAGAGGCCACCACTTACTAGCCACTCAGCTGCTACCATGAGCCCCGGCCCCATGCTTATGGGCAGGGCCTCTGGATTCTACAGGCATGCAGTGCACCGGAGGAGGACTTATAAAGCTGTGTGTGTGTGTGTTTGTATGTATATGTGTGTGTTTGTGTGTTTGATAAGTAGCAGACCTACACAGGGTTTGGGTTCACCTTAGATGCCACCTCAGATCCACCCAAGTGCTCCAAAGTACACTTTGCAGCTTCAGGAATGAACAGGCAGCTCGTTTCTCAGAGCTAATCGATGTTAGCTGCAAATGCCCAATTTGCCCCCCGAAACTCTACTTACAGACTGATTAGCAAAGGCAAACTAATCCTTCCTGCCTGGCAGCTGCAGGCCCTGGGGTAGGGCAGAATGAAGCATGCTTCATACAGAGGCCTACTCCAGCACCAAGCCTGGCATCATTACACAAATATGGATACATTCATATTGGATACCTAATGTGTAGAGGTATGTCACACCAGATTTTCTGTAGATAGCCTTCTGTGTGTGTGTACTTGTAGAAGGATTATGCATAGTCAAGTCTTATGAAGCTGAATTGAATTTGAGATTAATAGGGAGTATCTTAGTCAGTACAGTAGAGCAGCACCTGTACCACATCGCTTGCCTTTCCAATTTCCCTTGCTGGGTTTTATGAGGTCATAAACCCGCAGATACTTCTTCAGACAGTCACTGTTTTATTATGAGTACCCTGGATGCTAACTCCCTCCGCAATTCAGCTTGGTGACCTTGAAAAAATTGAGGGATGGAATTAATGTGCTCATCTCCAGGGGGTGGCAGTTGTTGCAGAGTTGCAGGGCCACGGTTTGTGGCTCGACCGGCAGGAGGTTGACCTCCTTGGCTCCTCCTGCCAGAATCCCAGTCTCTGTCCTCAAAGTCCCAGTGATTTCTTGTCTACCCCCGCTCGCAAAAACTGAGCAAGATCGCCTGAGAGTTTCTCCTCGCCTAATTCACAGCAGACATCAAACAGACTGGCGAACCTTGCGTAGACCACCTTTTTTCCAGGTTTATTTGGAGGTTTATCTGTTAGGTGCCTCGAAAACCTGTCTGAACATACCCGGGAGGTGCTATAATGAGGGTCCTTGTTTCTCTTCAAAAGAGACAGGTGAGGAAGTGATTCCAGGCAGATATTCAGGATAATGACAGCTCTCTCTCTGGTCAGTCCAGTGCTAATGAGGGGGACAGACAGTGTGGGTCTCCTGGAGGGAGATGCTCCCCTGCTAACTCCATGGTGAGAAGATTAGGCCTTACCATTCACTCCTTAAGCAGCCTGAACCAGTCTGCATCTCCAATATCATCACAAACAGCACTGTACTGGGGGAAACAGTAACAGGAAAAAATTAAATTAAATCTCAAGCTTTAACCACATTTCACACTGCCCTCTCACCTGCTCACTCCAGGCCCCACGGAGAGGACCATTTTGATGCTGTGAAAATTGACATCTTCCCCAGTGCCCCTAGAAAGAATTGGACTGTTAATTCCAGGTCCAAATTAAAGCCTATTTAAAGCAGGCTCTGAAAAGGTCAGCATCCTGTCAAATTAAGGCGAAACAGCAATGTGAAAATAAAGATGAATGCTGAACTTTTCTATGCTAATTTCATCTAAAAGGTTAATCAGGGCCCTAGTGAAGCAGACAGCACAGAGGGGAGGCTGCTCCACATCAAGCTGGGCCCATGCCAGGTGCGAGAGTGAGAAGGGCACGCCTCGTGGGTCACACGGCGCTCTTCTACCAATCTGCTGCTACAAATGTCAGGGTAGGCCATGCCAAGTCACATGGCAGGCATTCAGTACGCCAAAGCAGACCTGAGGTACCAATCTGATGGTAAGGGGATACCGAGGGGGATTCTGGGACTGGAAGAGGCTGTAAGTTGGGGGCGGGGTGTTCATTCACCCCAGCTTCCATCCTTCCACAGGGAAGTGAGGTCATGCTGGAGATGTGGTGAAGACAGTCCAATCATGATATTAAGAATGCAAGTAGAATTCTCACAGATACTTTGACTGGGCTCAGATCCAGTAAGCATCATGTACATTCCATCATGTGAGGGGTTGACATTGTGTATCCAACACTTTCAAACTTCAAAAGATGGACAGTACAGAAACAGTGAGGTCAGGACTATATATACAGTAATTCCCAGCAGGTCTGTATAGCACAATAGGATTTGCTCTGCAGGCACAGTTGCATGCCAGTTCAGCTAGCCTCTCTCAGTGCTTCCAGAGGCAGCATCTGTCATTGGCTCCATTGGCTCCACCATAAATCTGAGGCCATTCCACAACACTTCCAAACACATTAAGACACATCATGAACCTGGGGATGCAGTTCAGGGAAGATTTAGCCAATAAAATCCAAGATTAATCTTGTTACAGACCATTAATGGAGAAAGCTGCTTCATTATCGAATTTTCCAAGGATTCAAAATGCCGTGTGATTGCACAAAAAAATGTAATTCATATGCTACTCATTTATAGAATGTCTTCATGTGATGAGATCTATGAGAAATACAGTCCCTTCATGTATAAATCTAATGAGGTTTGCATACATGACATCATAAACAAAATCACATAAACAAAAGCAGTCAATCACTTGGGTTGAAATGAGGGCTGGCCTGTGTCTTCAGTATATGTCTGAGGTTTGCAGGCTTAGGCCTCTGAGCCTTAGGACAGAGGTCTTCCTCCTGAGTAGTCAGTAAGCTCTGTGGAGAGTGTTTGAGCTGCTGTTTGTGAACGTCCTGACATTAATCTTTCACATATGTGCTATGTGTTTCTCCACCCACTCCAGGAGCAGAGTCGAGTCCAGCTCCTCTCTGGGAGACAGGGATGTCCACAGTGGAATGCAGAAGGGGCAGTGGAATGAGCTCAAAAACAATGGCAGCCCCTACAAGAGGAAGATCCTCATGGCAGCTGCTTTTATTTAGCTATTGTTCCTGCACAGACAGGGGACCCAGCATTAGTGAGTGTAATAGGGAAAGGCTGAGAGAGCAGGCCGTGGGGCAGCCTGACCACAGTGGTTCAGCTTCTTCAGAGGGGAGATATAATCCTACAGCATAGCTAAATCCCTGAAACTACAAGGTAACACTGTCAAATGGCAACAGAACCTTCCTCCCTAAACAGCATCTGTTTCTTTCTTGTTTCATTTAATCTCAGCAGTGTGATCAACAGACCAAAAGTTCCTGTTGTCTGAATGCATGCATTATGGGGGAGGAATAATCAGGCCATATCAATTCACACTCCCATTATCGATATTCAGCCAACGTAAAGGGCTGTAAAACCTGTAGTTAAAGGACTGTTAGCTGCAGGTGGGGGTAGCCTACGCTGTGTAGTCTGGTAGTGTCTGTTCCTAGTACCTGTTTACACTGTCCGTGGGCAGCTGCTGCCCTGGCTCAGGGGGCAGTTCAGCTGAACTGGTATGCCAATAAGCCCAGGTCTGGACATGACTGCTGAGATGGAGCATAATGGCACATAGACAATCTACAAAGCACTACCTACAAGGACCGTGAATTTCATCTGATATAATGAGACCACAGAGCTCCCTGTTTCTGAGTGTCATCTCTGTGGTGTGTTAAACAGAGATAAACTGGAAGGTAACTGAAATGTCTGAGGGAAATGAAAGGTAAATGTGCTGATATGTTTCAAGCGAAGGCTTGGCTCCATTCCTTCACAAACACAAGCTCACTGCACAGTGAGCTTGACAGTATTTAGGGTGCGTTGCCATTGGTACATGAGGTGGTTGCTAATGACACCCTGCTGACCCATGTTAATTGCGAAGAAACATGTGGTCACCATGACAAGGTCATGGTGGGGATGTTATTTAACAGTAGTAGGCTTCCGCTGGGGTCAGAGAGCTGTAACACTTTTGAAGACGGTTCAAAAATCCCTACATTTCGCAGGGCTGGATGAACAGAAAGCCACAGCACAGCACTGTCCATAAATCACACGGTAGCACAGCTGGGCACTGACCACCCAAACATGTATCCTCTCTAACTACGAAAGTAAGCCTGTCTGAGAAGATGTTTGTTTGTAGAGCACCAGTACTTCGACCAATGCCTTTTTCTGAACTCTGTTGGAGGGCCCTGTAAGATAGAAGAACTTGACACTGGGCCTGTTCAGAGTGGTGGGGTGTCCTAGCGTTGTAAAAATTCTCCTTTGCCTTCGGTTGCTTTTAAGGCGAGACACGGTAGGCAAAAATGACGTTTTTGCTTCCACTCATCAATTTTCAGATTTTTGGTTATTTTGCTTCTATAACATGTCTTCTGCAACACTATTGTCATAAAAATGTCCAAACTGCACACAAATATGTTTATTTTACTACATTTTGCCTACTTGAGTCCTCTAATTTTTCGTAACTTTAGCCAATATTAGCATTTTTGAGCGCGATATAGCTCCACGATCTTTCATAAAACCATATAGTGTTATACCTCATTGTAAAGCTCGGGTCCTGGAGCACAATGCTGGCTGCTCCATACATGGTCATTTCCCTTCTAGTAACGACAAACAGTGAACAAACTGAGTGATGAACTGGCTGCTTCTCGAAATCTCATTGGCTAATGAAGTTTCAAGATCATTTCTGGCTACGTGATTTGCTGAAATCCATCACGTGATTTGAAACCGGGAAGTAGAATGGGCAAAACACGCAGAATTCGTGTTAAACCTTATTAAAAGAGACGTGATAACTTATCAATTGCCAGAAGAAGAGTAACTGCCAGGCTAAGTAAGCGTTATCCTAGCATTGACGACGAGTCTGCCAGACAGTCACGAGGGGTTAGTGCATAAAGGCACAAGGATGATCAGAGAATTGCAAAAGCCAATGCTGTCACTGCCGCGGGTGCCAAGCATAACAGAAAGTCCTCTGATACAATTAAAAAGCTCAAAAGACACCAGCAGGAATTAAAAGAAGATCTTACATATGGGGCAGGCATGGCAAATTAATTGGGGGGATAGAACAAAGATAACGCAGTTCAGCATGAGAACATGTGATAGGTACAGCACAAAAGGGCTGCGCAGTAAGTTGAAGGGCCTGTGCCAATGATCCTTAGTTGTAATTAATATAATAATATAAGTATATATACAATTTAGATATATTTAGTTGTTTGATGGGCAATTGGGGGGTATCATTGAATGGGTTGTTGTCGCTATAATCATTAAATACTACTTATTGAATATATGAATTCACAATATATATCTTTAACGGCCATTTTCTCAAAATTAGTTTTTTTCCATGCTCTGAACCAAAAATCTCAACTTCTAGAGCACTTATATTAACCAAACTTTTCATAATCATTCATAACAGTATTCTTGAGGATATTAGAGAAGGATTTGTTTATACATTTCTTATCTTCTGATTTATTAGACATTTTGTTCTTAAAAACATGCCGAAAATGCATTTTTAATACCTGTACATAGTATTTTCTGATTTATAAAATGAAAAAAGGATGTATCCAAAATCTGTTCTGTAAAAACTTTGGTCTACACCATGTTGTCAAAATGAAATAAATATTTTAAGTCTGGCTTTATTCATTATCTAGATTTCTGGTTTTTAAATATATGCAAATTACCACATATTTAATGAGATATTGCCTAATTTGCATATTTAATATATATTTATATATAATGTGAATTTCTGGAAAACTTGCAATACAAAAAAAAATTATAATAATGAAAGTAATCAACTGGCAAAGTTTCATGGTGACACCTTTTAGTTGAAAATTTTCTCCTGTTCACCTGTAGTGTCTTGCCTTAAACCTCCTTCAGGAAACAGCCACTGTCAGGTACCACCACAAAGACTTACACCAACGGCCTTCTCCCAAGCAGCACTGGCAGGCACTGCCTCATCCTCGCCACCCAGCTGACTAGACCCCAACCTCCAGCACCTACACACTGGCCGGCACCAACCACGGAGACAGATCACTGTGGCAACAGCGCGGCTGGACAGCAGTGGACTAATAAGAGCTGACCTCACTGGCTAAAGGACGTCTCTTTGAGAGGGACGGCATCATTAAGACTATGTACCCCAAGGCAGGCGGGACCTGCCCCTCTGTGATAAAGCTGGAATAAAAGTTGCCCCGGGAAACCGACTGTGAGCCCGTTTCCAAGCCCATGTCCTGTAAAGCGAGTCTCTCCATCCCCATCCTCCAGTATCTCAGGAGGAGTAGGGGGCATTATAGCTGCTGCTGATTTACAATTCAGACAGCATGTGTGAGAGGGAAAATGGTGGCCTGAACCTTGTGCAGTGTAAATTGTGCATCTCAAATTCTTTCAAATTATTTTGCACATTCTCAGTGCTCTGGCAGGGATAGTCTGGTCCCTTCAACTGGAACATGTACCAATAACACGAATGTGACTTGTGACAGGATCAGTAGGGAACATTTAGATCAGGGGGATTATTGTGGTCAGACAGATGCTATGGGGAGTGACACCCGGCCTGGCAGCGTCCAGATTATTTGAGACCAGGCTTCACACGGTGCTACAGGAGATAAACTGTATGCTAGGAAGAAAGACAGGCCGACATGACTCAAATCATCTGACTCTGACTCATGACTCTGACTTTGTAAGAAATCCAACAACACATCTGGCCAACAAAGGGTTACCTGGACCTGTGTGGGGAGAACACTTCTGTGAAGCCAGAAGAGGGTGATTCGATGTGACAGGCCCCATAGTCGGTGTCACCCTTTATTACACTGAAAGAGAGGGTGGCACGGAGCAAGCATTCCCCAATGGACCACCATCTGTTTATACTACCCCAAAGACATACCAGAATTAAATCATTCACAGTTGAAGACCCAGGTTTTCACACTGAAAATGGCGTGTCTGTTATGTGGAGATACCTACACTCAGTTGTGCTAGTAGGTTGTGCTAATGTGGCTGTATGTGCAGACACACTGTAGTTTCGCCCACTATGATGGAGTAAATGACTCAAGGCCATGGCTTTGTGGGAAGGTGGTGACAAGTGAAATGGACAAGTGAAATGCTTTTCTTTTTCATTTGAAGTTTGTGTGCAGTTTAATTTGTCTGTGCTTGCAGCTGAATGTGGACCTTGTTCTTGTTGCAGTTTTATTTTGGGTCTACGTCTGGACATGCTTATTCATTACTCGCTGTGCCAAGTTTAGTTTTATGGAGCAATTAGGGTACCATCACACGGCAACATGGGGGTCACATTTCTGTGTTGTGTGCTGGCATCACAGGAAGGGGACAGATTTAGATCCCCCCCGTCTCATGAGACACTGGCTCCTACCATCTTGGTGGAAGCGAGGCTGGAGACAACTCTTCAAGGTCAAAAAATGAGGCTTGGATTCAAACAAATTCAAATGTCAAGCTCTCCTCTCAGAAAGCCAGCTTCTTGTTCGTGGCCTAGTTTTGCTTAACCCATATCAGGAGCCCATCCTTCTAGGAAGTCTTTGTGCCATTTTTGGAGCAGGCGCTGCAGCCCATAAAGACACAATAGGAGAGCTGCGATCTGCTGATGCCTATTATCGGGGGCCCAAATGTCTCCAGCAAGGCAGCAAGAGCTCAGATCTGCCTGGTTTGCAGCGCCTCAGAAGGAATGTGAATGGCACTGCTAAGAAGCCCCATTCACCACCAGCCTCTTTTCATGTCAGTGGACTCTGAATAAAAATGGCATTCAGGCGAGCACCATTTCCCAGAGGGCTGCGTTTGTGAATATGCAAGCCTGCGCTTCACTGAACCTGCTCTTTCCAGAGCAGAACACAACTTTTTTGTGTCGCATTCTGGAGAGTGCATCCAGGGACCAAACAGAGCGGGTCTGCATTTCTTGCAATATCGCCCTGGTTTGTGACCTGGTTTGTGGGTACTAGGTATTCCACAAACCCAAAGTGTGAATAACACCAAATCAATAAGCTCCTCATAATACCGCTCAAAGAAGCAACACATATTTGTAGCCAACATGTGACATATCTCCCTCAGTTCAAACAGATTATGATGATTTGTGGTTTACTGAAAGGAGTACGTAACAATCACTACACATGCCTATAGCTTCTGCAGATAGGGAAAATACCAAGGAATGTTACAGAGTGCTTGACTTTACATTTCACACGACCAACTACCATGGCCCTCTCACAATTCAAGGTCAAAGAGACTGAGCCTCCTCTTCCCTCTCAGGTGACAAACAGGGGTGACAGTTAAGCTAATACACAGGCCAAATTAATGTAGCCTGAACATCCTAATAAATGAGGCTCCACTCTCTGGAAACCCTTTCAGCTTACAGAACAAGAACTTTAAGGAGACTCAGCAAATCACAAGGTCAATGCTGTGAACATATCTCACTGGACAGGGTGAGAATTAAGGCCTTCCAGTGTAGCTAAGATCCTCATCAACTCATTCAGATGAGAACTGCCTGCACTTGTGAGGTCTGAGGCGTTCACTTCAGCAGGGGGAGAGAGGAGATGGGAGTCATGAGGGAACCATTTCCTACAAAGCCACCCGCCTACATAGCATAATGTTTGTCACACCTCCAAAGAAGCCAAACAAGCCCTTGTTTTGTCTAGTGCTGCAGCAAAACAAAATGGGACCTAAACTCTTGGAACAAACTGTGGGGCTGTGTTTCCATGTTGCTTGGAACAGTGACTTCAGACTTAAGTTACACTCAGCCAGATCTCAGAAAGGCCAATTAGCCTCGAGTCGCCTGGCTGCATCTGAGTCGCCTGGCTGCATCCGATACATGGATGCAGCTGCTATGCATCCGATACATGGATGCAGATTCAAATATTCACAAGAGATGACAGTGCTTTGGACAACAGGAAAAAATACCTCTGCAGTTTACTTTAGCTGAGAGAAAAAGTCCTCAGAGAATATTTGGTAACTTCTCCCCTCCAATTCAGATTCTGTTCAGTTCACTTCAGTGAGATGGTGAGTGAGATGGGTTGAACTTTTTTTCCTTGCTGGAAGGAGGGTGGGGGGTGGAGCTCCTCCATCATATTGATATGTGTGAGCACATAGAGGGTGGTGAATAATAGGTGAGCCTCCACGCTGGAGCCTGGGGGATGTAGTATACTGCCATGCCTGGCTTGCTTGGGGTCTCTCTGGCTATGCCAGCCTGCCCCTGGCTGTTTGGCATTTCTGGAGTGTGGCAGCAGAAATTGTAATTAGCATTCAATTACCTGCTCCAAAGGCTCTGCTTCATGTCACACCCCCTTCATAAGGCCCAGCCCACCACACAAGGTCACAGAATATGGCTCAACACATCCATAGCCTGACTGCTATCTGTGAATTGCAGCTTTTCTGACTGCAACAGGGCAAAGCTATTTACTCACCCTGCCACAATATCATACTGTTCAAAAACTTTTATTCAACCAGCCGTTCTTTTCTTGTCTAATTAGATGGACAATTACGCATCTTGTAGTGGCATGCTTCAATTGCTGTAAAATAGCAGGTTTCCCTTGTGGAGGCTGATGTAGGGCTTGGTTCTATGATGACCCAGCTGGACCTCACATGAGTTGATTAATAAAACAACGCAGTTTAACATGACTACTGGCATGGGTGGGAGTAAAGGATCATGGGATTAATGCTACAGGCCCTGTCTGCATGTCAGTTTAATGCTGCTGACAGAAGTGGCAATTTACCCATAAAAGGTCGTGAAATGATTTTAATGCTCTGTCAATTGAGTATGTGCAGTCGGTTGCAAAGACATGTGTTTAGAGAGTGTGTCAGAGTGCTTGCTAATAAAGTGGGATTCACATGATTGAAAAAACAAACCCAAAATACAACACTTAATATTGCTCTTAATTAGGAGGGAGATGGCCCTGCCTGCCACCAAAAGCCATTGTAGAGTACCAACCAGCTGCCACTCTGACTGGCACTGCATCCTCAAAAGTAGGACAGTGAAGTGTCAGTCTGGGTTATCTGCGATGCAGTCTCAACAGCAAAGGGCTTATAAGGCTGGGTTGTGTTCAATATGGTGTTAATGGCAAAGGGTTTATGCTGCTGATGTCATCACTAGTTTCATTACAGGGTTGCGATAATTCCTAGGGAGTCAGGTGTGGCAGCAAATAGCATTTGGGGGTGTGGTCGTGGCAGCAGAGTGTTTGGGGGTGTCTTTTAATGTGTGCCTAAGTGGGACATGCTCTCCTCCCCTTCTGCACTAACAGAGCAAGAGAAAGAGGAAGAGAAAGAGAAAGAGAGAGAGTGAGACAGAGAGAGAGTAGCTTTTATTGCAAGTTGATCTGATTAATATGCCTGACAAAGCCAGAAAGGTGCATCTGGACATAAAATATGACTTCATTCTGATAATCGGTCTCGGCTAACAATCTAGACTCAGTCAATCTGTGATGAATATAGCATCCATTTTAAAAGCCGTGCTTATTAGCATGTGCTTGAAGCGCTGGACCATGGTTTGTTAAACAAGTAGTGCTTCCTAACAGTTTTGCTTTATAGGCCGTGAGGATGCAGAAAGGAAATGGATAAACATATAAAATTCATTCCCCAGCGGAAACCCGCAGATCTGGAAAAAAAAAAAAAGTCTTTTATGTCTGATAGTATTGGCTCTAATTGAGACAAGGAGCGAAATGCACGAGAAACATTGAGATGGTTTACCTCTTTGATAGAGCATGAGGCGGCCCCTAGCATGGCTCAGTTTAGCCATGATAAGGAAGAATCTGCACGTGTAGCAGAGCCATTACGGGCTCAAGCACAAATCCCTCCCTCATGAGACCAGTGCATCAATCTGTACACAGCTAACTGCAGCCTGTAAGATGCAGAAGTTAAAACAGGGACAGCAATCTCAGCTACCTTCTGTTTATTTCATTAATATTCATCTGCCGAGGAGACACCATTATTTCTGCATGCTATCCGTTTATACTATCCATTAACACAACTGACTCCATCTCAGTACTATGCCTCAGCCTCTTTAGAAAGTATCTGTGTTTCTCATTTTACTGGAAAGCCTTCAAATATCTTATTTCAATAAATGCAACCATAAATACCAATCTACACTAAACCACACAGGTAATGACTGTGATAATGTTGTAGTGATTCGACTCAATAATCTGTCTCATCAACAGTGTTTTTGGATCCACAACAAGAATGAGTCAGGCTCCCGAGTAGCTCCACTGGTTAAGGTGCCTGTTGAACACAGGCCGAGCCCCAGAGCTCAGTCCCAGATTCGAGTCTGAGCTGTGTCATTTGCTCACAGTGACTGTGAGTCCATTGTGGTAGAAACTAGCTGGCTGCTGTCGGCCAGGGTGTACTTGTCCCTCCACTGTTACACCCTCTAACTGCTCCTGAGGCACCTTTGATTCACTTGGACGACATCAGCAGGTGTGATCCTCTAAGGCCTATCCTCCAATCACTGATCACTCTGCTATGGGGCATTGTGAGAAACAGCTGCTGGGCTTGTGCGTGTGTATCACAGGACTGCATTCGCCTGGCTTCAGAGCTGCTGCAAGAACACTGTTTGAAGAGATGGCCCGAACTGCAGTTCAGCTGCCCATTCCACACTGGGAAAAAAGAGGAAGAAACACTAAAAACCCAAAAGCATCAGAGGCTGAGGTGAGTTATGATGCACAATGTTGTGGCAGTAAAGAGTGATGATAAATCAATGGGAACAATAATGTTTGAAGCACAGCAGCAGGCTGTATTTAATCAATCCTGACAGGGTTTTTCCCCACAGAGGTCTACAGCGAGGAAGATGTAAGGTCCGGTTCCTAAAACAGGTGGAGCAAAGGGACATCTATTGATGGCTGTTTCACATGCCCCCATACCCCCGTCTCTCACCCATCCCTCTGGGGACATCACCTGGAGTCCCCATGCTCCCCTCTAGAATGCAGAGCAACCAGGAGCCCAGATCCCAGAGATTCCTTTTCCAGGGAGATTCCTGTTCCAGGGAGATGGGAAAGTGGCACGCGTGTCTTATCTGAGACACAAGGCTGCAAGGGGGAAATAGTCCAGGTGTCTTCAGTAATTTCGAGCTGTTGGCCCCGGTGATGGCCCTGAGGAAATCACCTTCATTTACATCCAATGATAACTCAACCCCAGCTAGGCACCCCTGCAGGACCTGATCAAGCGTGCCAAAGTGCCTCCAGGTAGGTGTCCGACAAATTCAATTGCGCCATTGCCAGGCGGACGGCCTTCCGTGATGAGACTTGAAGAAAAGGGCTCAAAACACGCGCCACCAGCAGAATCAAATCAGGCCTCGGCAAGCCTTCCATCTGGAGGCCTGCTACCCCACTCCCATATATAATTAAGAAAGGAGCTGGGTGCCTTAAAAAGAACAAGATACCAGTATACTGACAGTGAGGGAAAGTGTACCCAAGCCAGGAGCAGGGAGATAGCATTAGCATTAGGCTGGCTGGAGGAAGTGTACTGGCATTGATTTCTCAAGTAATTTGCTATTAAGCCAGCCTAAAAGTGCTGAGCGGTGAGTGCTACCATGCCACTCTAACCATATACATTAATTCACTGGTTAGCACCAGATTAGCATTGATTCTTCCACCAGCAGTGAGTAGCAGCATTAAATGAAGACAGGTTTACTGCCGTCCCACAACATGACAGACTTTGGCATAAAAGAGATGTTTTCATTTGCAAAAGTATAGTTCAGTATAGCTCCAGAGCAAATATGAACAAACACACCGAATCAAAGTTCTTGGTGTTAATATTAGATGTTTAATGGTAAAGTTAATGTTAAATGGTAATATTTAATGTATTCAATGTATTAATGTTCAACTATTCAAGATTTAAAAAGAAAAAAAATGGGCTGTGTAAGTGTTAAATAACTACAAATCCCTACACATCCTTCATCTGGTCAGAAGAGACCAAAAAGTTCAGGGTCTGGAATATTACAATGCCTTTTTACTGAGTAAGTATGCTTCTCATAGACAATGGACCCCATGCTGACTCACAATGGCCTATTTTACAAAGCCAGACAAATCATATCAGTCTCGTGCTACCATCTATCATGTTAGCAATGTTAAAAGGGAAACAAATCTGACGTAATGTATGAAAATGCCCTCAGAGTCCTCTGCATGTTGGTACTAGAATAGGCAGATAGCATTTCTTTATAGCTGAGGAATGACATAATGAATGATAACTACCAGTGCAGACCTCGTTTAATCTGCTCTTGAAAAGGTCTCAATTTCCCAGTGAGAAAATCAGGTTGGATGAAGTGGGCCTTCCCTTGCTACCTGGATGATTGCGGTTAGTAAGCTTGCTTTGTTTACAATGGATTACAAAAGTAAACTCCCATTTAATGCTTCACTAAGCCCTCTTGCCCTCTTCATTCTGATGGGATTTTCATTCTGATTGTCTATCCACACGACTGTGGTTGAAACCTCTTACTGCATATGGATAGTATGCGTAGTCTCCATCCTGTCCTGAAAGAATCACTCCCAAATCAACACAGAAATGCATGCACACGTGAACCATTATCAACAGATGGAGAAATGCTTGACTGAGCAGATCTGTTTCTGGATGATTGCTGAAGCGTGCACGATTCACCAACCAAGCTGCAGTGACTCCACCACCGGGTGACCAAAAATATCCCATGATTCCTTGCTCATTGCCAGCGGTGCTGGGACTGACATGCTTGTGGTTAGATGGGTGCCGTCAACACCCTGCTTACTGGGTATTACTCAGAGGTTCTGAGAATGTTCTTTTTCTGAACATCGTCTATATTAAGCATTGGGTTTTGCAAAGGCAAGGAGACCAGACTGCAGGAACACCAGACCTCGGGGGTGTGGAATCAGTAGCCATGAGGGGCGATCGTGACCGTGGGCTATTTCTATGGCAACGCGGCGCCTTGGAGGCCATAGGGTGCATTACACAGGGTTGCACGGAGGAGCAGGAGAGAGGCTGTGTGAGGCCATGGGTCCATGCCAGAGTGCCTCAGGGGGAATTTAGCATTAATGAGGAGAATTAGAACTTTGGAGGGGGTGGGAGGGAGCCCTAAAGATAGCCCTGATTTGGGGCTTCCCCAGTCCCAGCCCAACTTCCAGTGAGGGCAGCTCCAAGAGGCTCCCCCACCTGAGCTAGGAGGGGGAAGGGTCTACTGTGACATCATCCTGACCTTTCTAATGGTAACATGACAGAGAGTAATGTAGTACCCACCCAAGCACCGTGTTCCACTCACACAGCACAGGACCATGTCCCATGAAATTACTCTTAATTCTACTATTACTTCTTTATCACTTACAACATGTCCAAAATATCCATCTTAAGTTAATTGTTAAAACAGCTGATCCTATCCATTTTTGCTCATTGCTATGCCTTTCATACACCCCAACCTGGCCTTTCCCAGAAAAAGGGAGACTTTTACGGAATCATCAGAGCAAGCAGTGGGAAGGGCTCCAGCTGAATCTGACACTGGGGCCCTGTGGAAAAATACGCAAACACACGCAGCCTCTGCATTACTGCGGAGTCAGCAAACACCTGCAGTGGAGGAACCTGCAAACTCCCAGGGCTATGCCAAACAGAGGGCTGATTGCTCCTTACAGTCCCCTCCACTCAGCCTGCAGAGGACCTGCCCATGGGCTCTATAACATTAATGTTAGACCTCCCTAAATAAATCATGCATGTACATATATCAATCAATCATTTTATTTGTTATAGCACATTTTTACAATTTATATTGTCACAAAGCACTGTACATATAGTATAGTGCTATAATCAAGAACCACAAAACCCTGGCCAATTGGGAAAAACTACTGAAAAATGATTCTGTGACCCCAAGAAAACTCAAGACACCTGGAAAATAATAATGGAAAAGACAGCATTGGCATAACACATAAGACATCAGTTCATCAGAAGAGGTCCATTCCACAGCCAATGAACTGGACAGGGGATGGAAATATACTTACAACTTGTACAGAATATTTTCAATGTTGTGATACAACAGCCTAGACATATAGAGCGCCTGACCGTGACCTTTCACTTTTATTTAAAATATTTATGTTTTTATCAATAATGTTAGATGAGAAATTTCCAACACAAAGGGGGTTATTGTCCCAGCCCTGTTCTAACTGGAGGCAGATTTTCCATTACAGGCATGAGGATGGAGACTGAGAAACAGGATTCCTAACTCAATCAATGGCTTCCAGGAGAGGACCCTACAGCACCATATCCAATCTTACATGCTCCAGGAGCCACAATAGAGAATAGAGAACTCAATTTTCAAACACAGACACTGATTTTTACAACTATGCATTTCCTCTTTCAAATATCATCCACAGACACCGAATTTGCATACATTTTATGGTCTACAACACTATCAAAAACATCAAAACCAGGTCAGAAGAGCTAATATTTTTCATTGCATACCTGCAGAATATTTGTGAAGTACCTAGGCCTATAGAATATTAACACGGAACCAAGATATGTACAGAATATCAAATTCATAACAGAAATAATTTAACAATATTTAATTAACATACAGCTCTATTCTATATCTATATCTCTATATACATACACACTACTGTTCAAAGGTTTGGGGTCACTTACAAATCTCCTTGTTTTCCATGAAAACATATATGAAATGAGTCTGAATAGGAAATATAGCAAAATGAGTAGGAAATATGGTCATTGAAAAGGTTAGAAATAATGATTTTTAATTGAAATAATAATTGTGTCCTTCAAACTGTGCTTTTGTCAAACAATTTGCAGCAATTACAGCCTTGCAGACCTTTGGCATTCTAGTTGTCAATTTGTTGAGGTAATCTGAAGAGATTTCACCCTATGCTTCCTGACGCACCTTCCACAAGTTGGATTGGCTTGATGGGCACTTCTTATGTACCATACAGTCAAGCTGCTCCGACAACAGCTCAATAGGGTTGAGATCCAGTGACTGTCCTGGCCACTCCATTATAGACAGAATACCAGCCGACTGCTTCTTCCCTAAATAGTTCTTGCATAGTTTGGAGCTGTGCTTTGGGTCATTGTCCTGTTGTAGGAGGAAATTGGCTCCAATCAAGCACTGTCCACAGGGTATGGCATGGCATTGCAAAATGGAGTGATATCCTTCCCTCTTCAAGATCCCTTTTACCCTGTACAAATCTCCCACTTTACCACCACCAAAGCAGCCCCAGACCATCACATTGCCTCCACCATGCTTGATAGATGGTGTCAAGCACTCCTCCAGCATCTTTTCATTTCGTCATCTAACGAATGTTCTTCTTTGTAATCCGAACACCTCAAACTTAGATTTGTCTCTCCATAACACTTTTTTCCAGTCTTCCTCTGCCCAGTGTCTGTGTTCGTTTGCCCATCTTAATCTTTTCTTTTTATTGGCCAGTCTGAGATATGGCTTTTTCTTTGCAACTTTGCCTAGAAGGCCAGCATCCTGGAGTCGCCTCTTCACTGTTGACGTTGAGACTGGTGTTTTGTGGGTATTATTTAATGAAGCTGCCAGTTGAGGACCTGTGAGGTGTCTGTTTCTCAAACTAGATACTAATGTACTTGTCCTCCTGCTCAGTTGTGCACCGGGGCCTCCACTCCTCTTTCTGTCCTCTTTTCAGTTAGAGCCAGTTTGCGCTGCTCTGTGAAGGGAGTAGTACACAGCATTGTATGACATCTTCAGTTTCTTGGCAATTTCTTGCATGGAATAGCCTTCATTTCTCAGAACAAGAATAGACTGATGAGTTTCAGAAGAAAGTTCTTTGTTTCTGGCCATTTTGAGCCTGTAATCGAACCCACAATTGCTGATGCTCCAGATACTCAACTAGACTAAAAATGGCCAGTTTTATTGCTTCTTTAATCAGCACAACAGTTTTCAGCTGTGCTAACATAATTGCAAAAGGGTTTTCTAATGATCAATTAGCCTTTTAAAATGATAAACTTGCATTAGCAAACACAATGTGCCATTGGAACACAGGACTAATGGTTGCTGATAATGGGCCTCTGTACGCCTATGTAGATATTCCATTAAAAATCAGCTGTTTCTGGCTACAAAAAAACAAGGAAATTTCTAAGTGACCCCAAACTTTTGAACGGTAGTGTATATATATAAGTGGTGTAACGGATCGTAGTTCATCCGTGATCCATACGGATCACCCCCCACGGTTCGGCACGCATGTGAACCACGGATTAATTGCAAAGTTTAACCATAATAGTGTGAAATACAGTTTTACTGCCACTGTTACTTTTTAAAGTAATAATTCCCTAAATCTCGATGCAGAGTTGCAGTGAAAAGATACAAGCACCATTTTAAAAACCAGCAAACTTACTTAGCAGAAGTGTTGCGAAGACGAAGGCTGCATCTGAAATCGCTCACTCGTTCACTCACTCACTATTCACAGTCATACAATAAATTAATAATTTTCTGGATATAGTTTTATGTTTGCAAGTTTATTCGAACATTTGTATGAACATTGTGTCTGACTGTGCCAGCTAGCTAGCTAAGTGACAAGCCAGTTGCAACTTACATTAACCTGCTAGGTAGATAATACCGCTACCTATCTAGCTATCACTAGCTAACTTAATGAAAGACCTAGCACCCAGCTTCATCTGCTCAAATTAGTTGAAACTAAGGTTAGCTAGCTAGCTGGCAGTTAAGTCCAGCGATCAAGTGTAAAATGTATATATATGCACTATAGTGAATAGGGAGTGATTTCGGACACGACCAGCATGCTCTGTGGGCTACCAAATTTGCATTTGTACAAAGTTACCCACCATGACTGTGTCTACTGTTGTGTTCAGTTAGTCCCTTCCCTTTTCCCTAGCGTTCTGGTCTTGTGGGTGTTGCTAATAAACGGCTGGTTGGCTAAATTTACAGCAACTCGCAGCGTCATTCTTCCAAGAACCCCGTGAACGTTACTATATATATATATATATCTATATCTATCTATCTCTGGTGCACATATTTGTAGTTTAGGCTAATAAGGCACCATGGGTACAGAAGTTGCCCAATACTCAGAAACCAAATTTCAGTAAAAAATATGTCATGCATGGAGGAATTCATACATGCACCTTCATACAATATACAGCTTTTACCAGGGTTACTGTCGACATAATGTTATCTGAATAAGCCACTTTATGCTGCCTGTGTGCTGCCTGTGCTTTTCTGGTGTTCGCTGGCAGAAAGAGCAGTTACACTGGCAAGGAAGGAGGAAAGTGTGCAAAGTTTATGTGGCTTCGTTGTGTGAGAAGCAATTTGCCGGTGGACCTTTGAAAGTTCGCTGAAAACACTGACTCCTTCTGGGCAGAGATTACTGAACTTTTGTTGTGGTTTGCATGTGTGGAAAAAAAAGAAATGGGAAATTGCTTCAGCACCTCGGATCAAAAAGCCCTCGGCCACACCCGTTGCCCCAGCAGAGGCAGGGGAAATGGGCTCCACGGCCACTGCTACAGTCAATTACATGTCTGAGGCGCAGAGCAAATCCAGCTCCAAAACACCTTCAAACTCACACTGACTTCCCGGGCTTTTAACTTTGAGCAGTGCGCTGGCTACATTCAGAGCACAAAACTCCACTGCAAGTGATTATCTTGATGGGGAAAACTAATCTTTTGTTGCCGCCAACCAAATGGCACTGAAATCCGGTGGCAATCCCTCCAGAGAGTGTGGGAATGCGCGGAAGGCTAAATGTGCTTGCGTCCCTCCCTCTCCCAGCAGAAGATTTGCTTTGACATCACTGCTCCCAGACAAGGTGGCTGAGATTACATTATTCCTGGAATACCAAATGAGGATCATCTTTGTCTGATAGTGACAACAGAAGCCATGCTTCTACCGGCTGCCCATGTGCTCCCTATTTCTGTGGCACAGGAGAGCGCTGAGTGAGGCGGCAGAGTTCAACCAAGGGAGCAGCATCAACACTTAAACACCGGTATCAGACACCACTGGGAAACTATAAGAGTCATTTTATCTTTCCCTGCTTAACAGTGCATGGAGCTCTGCACTGGTTTAAGAACAGACAGACAGCGGTATGACACTCCCGGGAAGCTCCTTCAGGCCTTTATCCCTGTGTGTATGACAATCCTGGTCACAGTAAGTACTTTCATCTGAGCTGGGTCCCACTCCTTAGACAGCACTAATCCCCATGAGGAAGAGAGGCCAGATGGCGTGAATGAATGTGGGAGGTGGCGGGATGATCCATGAGGGTGAGCTTATACTTCCTAGGACGTTACCCACGGGTGTCAAGGTATGAGCACCGATTTGCCCTGGCTCCCTCAAAAACATGGCCTGCAACAGCCACACCCACCCACCCCCAATATATGAGCTCAGAACAGTTCCCAGCCTAGTAAAAGTAAAGCAATCAAACACTTTATAAATGTCACTACCAATGTGCAATTCTTGGAGATTAAACATCTGAATATTAGCACAGTGCTCAGCCTCTGAAAGGTGATTCAGCGGCAACAGTCAACGGTACCAGGTTCGAGTGAAGGGCTAGCCCCATGCAGCCCTGGCTCCTCTGGAATGGGGGGTCTATTGAGTCACCTGCAACATGCTCTGCCGAGTCTCTCCTGGGCACTCAGTCTCTGAATGGAGACATACGTTACATTACATTGTACTCATTTAGTGGACTCTCTTATCCAGAGCAGCTTACATGGCTTATGCTAACCATACACTAGAAGACTTTGACAAGACTCTGAAAAGACTTTTAAAAGACTAAAGTCTGACAATGTCCACGTCACTATTTGCATCAGTCCAGACTAAAAACTTATGATAATATTAAACACAGTTGATTTTATCGGCACATCAAGATGAGAAAAACGCTGACTTAAAACAGCTCGGATTACCACCTTACACGAAACGATGGAGATCACGGGAGCATGCCGCAGCTCTAGCAAAACTCTCATGAATTTATTCCGACATTGGAAATTTGTCTGCGACAGTGCAATCGTTTGAAAGTCGTTTAGCGTAAGGCCGGCATTACAGTTTTTACATTTATATGACAGAATATGTACTGAGGCAGTTGTGGGTTAAGTACCTTGTGGGTTAAGACCAGCTCCCAATCTACCCCAGCCAGTCACGGTGGGGAATCAAACCAGAAACCTTTTGGTTATGAGCTCTACTCCTTACCACTACGCCACACTGCCGCCCCAGATATAAACATTCTGGAGACAGTACTACTCATTTGGCAGGAGCAGACTTGGTTCTTCGCTCTAAGTTTAGGCTGGGTGCCCTGAGGTTCTGGTAGGTCAGATGCACTCCCTGATTGCAGGTGTCTGGGACAGGCAGGCTCTGGCTCTTATGGCTCAGAGCATGACCTGACTGCCTCTCCGTAAAGAGCCTTCAGCAGACAGATACATTCTGTCTAAGTGCGCTATCACAGTTTAGCTTCGATGCAGGTGGCATGGCCTGTGCCTTTCAAACATACAGAGCTCAGCTGTTAACCCAGTGCATCCACATTCCCCTCACCTGAAACAGAAGATACCCCGACCTGGGGAAGGTCTACCCCAGCCAGTGACAGTCACTCCCCAGTATCCTGTTCTGGTTATACAACTTCTTCCTGCTTCAGCTCCACCATAAAGCCACTCACCTAACTCAACGCATCCAACACAAGTGAGGTTCAGTCAGAAAACAACTGGAATAACTGCACGCAGATGAAACCATGATGGATTATGCAAATCCTTAAGTAATAAAGAGAAATGCACAACAGCTGAGAGACAATGGCTTAGAGGATGTCCTCTGGTTAATGTGGTTGTATTTTTGCATCATCTGAGGATGAAGCTAAAACAATGGATGCATGCTTACTCATTACTCCACAACTGGTGAAATCAACAACACCCAAAAGCAAGAGGTTAGAAGTGAGAAATTGTGATGAGAAGGGATTTGGAGGCGCACTTACCCAGAAGATGAGGTTGAAGAGGAACATCATGTATTTGAGGCAGCACAGGCAGCCACGGGCCATGTTGAACTTCTTGAATTCTAGGAGGAACACAAAGGACAGGTCCAGATAAAACACCACATATTTGCTGCCCCTGGGTTTGCCAGCTTTGTCTGTGCTCTTGTCGCCGCTGCCAGCACCGGTGCCCCCACGGGCCTGGGCACGCGTGCCCGTTGAGCCGTAGAATGCACCAGCGGTGAAGCCACGGCCACTGAATGGCCGGCCCGAGGCGGACGCCTTAGCGAAGTCGGAGTCACGGCTGTCGACTGACGGGCTCCGGTGAATAGCCGACTCCTCGCTACTGGACATCTCCATGCTCTGGGGTGGCTGTGAGCGTCGCAGGGTCACCCTTAACCATGTCGCGGAGGTGGGCACACAAGCGCCTCCCACCGCCCCCCGCAAACCTGAAGTTTGGCGGAGAGCAGCTCTGTCAGACACACAGGAAGCAGCCTCTGCACTCTCAGGTATCTGCCAGCATGAGGAGGAGAGAGGTCTTGTGGGCAGCACGGCTCTGCTCCTTATGCAACTTTCAGTGCTCCCTTCCTCCTCTCCAGTGCTGTTCCCCTGTACCTCTTTTGGCACTCCTTTCTTTCTCTCTTGTGCCGTTCCCCTGCCTCTCTTTCAGTGCGTCCTTCCTCCTCTCTCGAGCTGATGCCCTGCTACTTTTTGCTGCTCAGTGCTCAATGCTCTCGTCCCCTGCCTGCTTCAGCTCCACTCTATGAGAGCTCACAACTTTCCCACTCTCCTGTCTTCCACTCTTCCATTCAGCAGCCCCCTCTCTCTCTGGTGCCCTCGCTCGCCTGCTCTCGCTCTAGTCCCTCATCCCGCACCGAGCTCAGACTCTCCGCTGCAGTGTAGCTGGACTGCTATTATCCGCTGCCGCATCTAACAGGCTTTCCCTCAGCCCAGCGAGAACACTGCCCTTTTTTCTCTCCTCTCCCTCTCTCTCTCGCTGCCTCCCCCGCCTCCCAGCTGTCAGGGGGCCAGCCAATCCGGCAGTGGGCTGCCTGGCCTGAGCCCCTCCCCCAACAGACACCACAGCTTTAATAAGCTTATCATTACTTTGCTCTGAGGCTGGCCGCTCTTTTAGACGATGTCTGGATGTCAAGGCGTCCACAAGGCAATCAACAATTTTTAAAAAATCACACAGCAGGAAGATGAAGGAAGGGGTAGGTGGTGGGGGGTGGGGACTGCGTATTAATACACCCATGTGTGACTGGCAGAGCCTCCTGTGTCAGTTTAGAAAATAGCAGTTTGCCTGATTTTAGGCACCAAGGCGGTAAAGCCACCTGCCAATCAGTGGTCAGGACAGTGGGGTGGCTTTCTGGCACATCTGCCTGCCTCTGAGTTTAGAACAATGTTAACACCTCATCATAATTAGCCCTTAAGCTATTCTAGTTTCAGTTGACAACTGCATCCCTGCCTCATTCTTCTCGAGGCACACTGCTCCTCTTGGGAGCAGTTACAGCGATAACATGGGGGCGTGGCCTCTGCCCGGAGGCATCCTTCTAAGGAGTGCAGGCAGGCTGGCAGCCCCTGACACAATAGCACCATCCCAGGCATGGGAACGGGATCACCCTGCATCGCCCTGCATGGACACTCCATGAACTCCCGTGGATATGCAGGCTTGAGCCCAGGATCCACTCCCTCCTCTTGCAACCATGTCTTATACAATTAGCAGATGTCTGCTATCTGGTCAGCACGACCACACTCAACCACAATGTCTTACTCATCTAACAGGCGTCTGCTAACTGGTCAGCATGACCGTGGTATATCTTGCACATCTAACAGGCATCTGCTAGGTACATTTGCAGAGGGCTAAACACACAATGCTGAGTAGTGTTTCTGAAATGATAAAGACAAAATGGAGGAAAAGTGGACTCTGTTCTTGCCGCAGATGTTCATTCTTGTATTAAAAGAATTCTTTAGTCCTCTTCTGTTGGGAGGTTTACCTGTTGCTTTTATATTACAATTTGACTGTTCCCTGATAAAATAAAGAGTTATATATTGTAATGTTTAAGCATGTTTCCTAAAAGCTCAGCCACACAGGAAAAGCAGCCTACTGCCATACAGACAGTCATCCTGTTTGGCCATTTATCCAGAAGTTTCTCTAAGCCCTCTTCTGGCTCATGCACTAATGGACAGCTGTTGGTAAGACTGTCCAGTGCTGATGTCACTTCCTCCAGACCTAAATGCATTACAAGGACGGCCAGTTCATGTGTGCGTGCCTGAAGCAGGTTAATGAACGGCCTCCTATAAGAAGCCACACTGGTCAGTTATAGCTCCCTCCTCTGTTCATCTTACACTAAGGCAGGGTGTGTCCCCATTGTCATTTCACAATGGCAGCTTCATGAGAATAGACGGGCCCACCCACACAAGCTGGGGCCCGCTGGCTGAATCTCAGTCACACTGTCCATTCTGCAGCTAAAGAGTGTTTCAGCTGAATGGGTTTTAAGGTGAACCCAGTAACATTGCCACATACACTTAACCACTAATCCCCCTCCCCCTGTTTTCCTTAGGCTGCTCCACCATAACTGGTTTGTAAAGGCTTGGTAGAAGAGCTCACAACATACATTGCAAGGATGAATTTCGCCACGGGCGTGTCAGAGGTCTATCAGGGTAACCACTCGCCTAGAGCACGACTCAGTTGGACGGGTGCCGGCTGTCCCTGTTTGGGGCTTTGGAGGTAAGGAGGAGGGCGAGGAGCCCAGTGGGTGCTGGTTCAGTTCCCACCACATGACCCTCCGTGAGCTAAACACACCGCTGTGCGAATGGCCAAAGTGTGCTCTGGACAAGCCCACCTCCTTAGCAAATAACACGAGGCAGCACAGGGCACACGCCACAGCAAGGATGCAGCTAATACTTATCCATGGCCTCTTCATTGTGGCCATCAACGCCCCTGTCACCTATTATGGTGATCACTATTTAGACCGTGTGTCCAGTCACCACTGTCAATGCAGTACCGCCTGGGCATGGTTTGTGTTCAGGGTCAGCTCCCACCAGACAGGCTCAGAGGTGGTCAAATCGTGTTGTGTCTTCTCATTGCCCCTCCAAGATGCCGCTCTGTGTTTTGGTTGAATTTTCACATACACCAATTACACCTGACCCCAAAGGTCAGAATTTGATTGGTCTTCACTCTAACCCCTTCCTGTCAGATCTATTATTTAAGTGCCTAAGTGTTCACAGCTGCTACACTGTGCTACACTAAAGCATCATGTAGTTTCTCAGCTTCATTTACTGCATGTGAGAAGGCTGTTTTCTCTTTATTGGTTACTGCTACTGACTGACAACTTAGTGCTATGGAGCTGCTCAAACTCAAGTTAATTCCATTACAGGCAGCCATGTAAAATCCCACGCAATAGGCGTTTAGGCATAGTGGTGCATCTGGTGCACCTAAACTGAACAGCAGTTCATGATAATTGTGAGATAGGCAGCTGATGGTGTTTAAGGGCAATGCCCATGCACACCGTGCTCTGCCATGGTTCTCCGCATCAGCACAACTGCAACCACGGAAGCGTGTTTGATTGATGGTGTGAAGACATGGTCCTGCCTGCCACCTCTCAAAGTTCTTTTTATTGATTTTATTTCATATTACACACCAGACAACCACATCAAACAGCTTCCTCCATCCCCCCTTTCATATCCATCAAAACCCAATCATCCCTTCCTTGCTGATCATTAAGTATCATCTGCCTGCCTTCTGGTCCAAGATTCCAGAAACCCTCTGTTCCATAAGCACGCTGTCTCAGATGTGCTCTGATTAGAGTGCAGTGTGTAAGGGACAGTCTAGTGTGTAAGGGATGTTGTGTATCAGGGACACCCTAAGACTCCAGGAGAACAGTATGTAAGCAACAGTCTAACAGGGGAGAGCCTAAGACTATACAATATACAGTAAGTCATTCAGTGCAGTGCCTGGAACAACAGACCCTCATGCAGGCTGCAGTTCAGCTCGGGGTGAGAGGTCTTATTTCATACTATGTCCTTGAGTGGATTCCTCTACAATAGCATGGAGCATTAATTACACTCAACGCCCGGTCACACTGATAAGGCTCTAACTTTGAAGTCAAGCAGAAGTTTGTGGTGTCAGCGCTCTTTTTGTTCTGTGGTAACTGGTAGGTGAACCTACTTTACCAATCACTTTGTTAAGCATTCTGGGTATGTGGCTTTGAAGAATAAAGCTTACAAGAACCTTCACAAGGAAGAATCAATTAGTTACGCTTGACTGAGACATTTAGCTGCTGTTTCATTGAAAGCTCAGCCCCTTTCAACATTAAGAAAGGGTCCTTGTGGGTAAATTGTTCATGAATGTCAGCATCATTTAGATTATGGTATCTCTCTGAGTCCTAAGACAACGGTTTCATGATTTACATTTTCAGATTTGGTTTTTTCTGATATCAGATTTCTTAAAATTCAATTTTTACAACCATTAATAGAAATAAACTTAGAAATCCATGGAAAATTATGACAAAAATGGACTCCAGATTGGGGGGGGGGCATGATGCAGTGGGAAAGGGTGTGGGGTTTGGAGATATTGATGAAGGTGCCAGCAAACCTGAAAAAGTTTTTGTGTGTTGGGTGTGGGGGGTGTCAGCTGGATGATTGACATGGGCCATCCCTCTACACACAGGGCACAGGAGGCTGCCACTCATCGGCTGCTCTGCTAGGGAGGGTCTCAGGCCTGACTGTGCTTGTGTGTTTAACCCTGGGCCCCTAAAGTCATGTAACAAATGGCTCAATAGCTGCATCATTCCAGGAAGGCTAGAGTGTCCTTAGAGCAGACCCCTGGAGGGACAGTGAACAGCTTCCAGGCATCAGATGTCCTTAAGTGAATGGCCCACATGCTTAAAAGACCAGTCTGGTTTATCACAGAATCTACTCAGCAAACTCTGTCCTCTCAGTCAGGCCACTGATCATTTCATGCAGAGGTTACGCAAAGGAGTCTTGTCTAAAGGAGTCTAAAATGCATCCTTGTTCTAAGCATGTAAGCAAACTATTTCAGGATCCAGGTCTAGCACAGATTTTTTTTTCAATACATGCCAAGATAAGCAGTATTCTGTGACTGTATCTCATCTGGTCAATGAAAAGGAGGGGGTTGCTTCCACATCCCACCCCAGTGACTGAACAGCATGGATGTCTGGGTGTGCAGAGAGGAGAACTGTGGGTGTCGAGAGGAAGAGTCTGGGTGCTGCTGTGGAGATATGTGGACATGGAGAATGGCACTAAACAGTAGTCTGTGGGACCGTATTGGCTCAGCATGGAAAACCCATGCAAACATTTTGAGACTTTCTTTTCATGACATCAACAGCAAATGGCAGAGGATGCTTGAGGGCCCATGTGACCTGCACAGGCAGGTCAGAAAACACAGGCTTAGGCAGTCAGACACATTGGCATTTATAAAAGGTTTTCCCTGAATTTACATTCCTGCGAGGGGCTTGAGGGGTTAATTCTTGTGATGTCCCAAGTGTACACAAGTAGGAAATGAGAGCACAGTCTTACTATGCCCCGTTAATCAGAGAGAGTAGCTGTACGAATGAGAATAGGTGTAGCACAATGCAAAAAAAAAACAAAGCTGAAATCAAATGCCATGAGTCCGACCAACGCAAACCTGTCACAGCAGAACTACTACTGCAGGAAAAAGGAGCCAAAAGTGTGGCAAGGGGTACCATTTGGGGATTTCAGGATTTTTCTGGTTGCTGCATGCAGGAGGTACTTGATAATGAATTCAGGGGGTTTTGGGTGATGACATGCTGAACCTCCCATCCTTTCCAGCTCTCCTGGAGCTCAGAGAGCAGTCTGAGCCAGTCCTGCTCATCAAGGCCTCAGTCTTTTTACTGACTCCTCTCCCTATCTCATGTTTGTTGGTGAGGAAGGGTACCCTGTTTGCAGCCTGCATGATCAGACAGACAGTGGAAAGAGTAACTGAGTGAGAACTCTGGGATTGCACCTATTCCGTGTGTCTGATAAAGCTCTTGCCCCCACCGTCAGCCTATTTCCAGGTGTGGAGGAGTGAAACTGTTTCAGGATCCGAGCCCTTCGCTTCACGGGGCCGCTGCGGTGGGCACATGCTGATACCTCCCCTCTGCATTTTGGGGTTACAGGCATGGCAGGGAGTTCGGCAGAGAGGTACACGCTATACACCCAGACGAGGAAAGGCAGGTGGGGGCAGCTTTCATTAAGGAAGGGGGGAAAAAAACAACCAATCATGTTCCCCCATACTTTACCAGCAAGCCAGTCACATGTTGTCTATTCCATATGCCTGGATGCACTGGGATTAGAGGGTCACATCCCCTATAGAGGTCGTGTGCGGGTATAATATCTGCCTTTCTGAAGGGTGGTGTGGGGTCTGATCTGAGTGTGTGTGTGTGTGTTTTGGGGAGTGCACCGCTAGCTATGCTAAGGTGCTGACACAGCTTTTAAAGGGCAGCCCAATGCCATCAATATTTAAGCATCTCCACCAAAGAGCAAACAAATATAGTCAGCTCTCCAGCATGCGCCCTTATCAACATGCACACATTGTATGTAATTAACGCCAGCCGCCAGCACTAAGCATTTGTTCAACTTAACGACAAGCATGTCTTGTGTGTGCGCTCAATGGCGAGCGCATATTTGATGTTGGCTTAACATGGTGTACATGGTTAGTGTTTTACACAAACGCTTTACATCTCATTTAGCATGTTTCATGTGTTTATACAGACTTTATTCATTGAGTAAATGAGAGATTGGATTAAAGCCCTCTGCAGATGCCTGGGGGGGTCCACCAAGACTAGTTCTCCTCATCCTGTCCATCCTGCTGTTTTCGTCCTTACCTAGCAAGGAATTTACTGGATACCACTCTATCAACCATGCTCTCAGTTTAAATATGGATGCCCAGTTTTCAATACAGGACCCAAGCTTTAATACATGTTCATTTCACAGTCAGAATGCCCCACAAGCTGGATGCTAAACTTCTATTGAAACTGTGAGGAATGAGGTTAGGGACTGTCCGAACTGTTTGTAATGCATTATCTCACACTGCATTTCAAACACACAGAAACCGCTAAAACAAATCTCTCTATATCCTAAAGATGTTTTCAAACATTTATGAGTGAAGCTACTGTAGAATGTTTCAGACAATGACAACAAAAATATATATTTTACCATTATAGTACAAAAAGTACTGAGAAAGGGCAATTCAAAAGTCTGAAAATCCAAGTTCCAATGTATAACAAATAATGAAACACTTGACAAGAAATAGCAAATTGAATTTTGGTTGCGCAAGAATAAAGATGAAATGCCAGTGCTCTGACAAACCACGTTTTCAATCATTAAACTAATTTTTTATCAATTCATATTTCATTTACTGAAATATGGTGTGGGTAATACTTTCTGCTTATCTCTAAAACCAGCTTCTCTCCTTCAGAAAGATTTGCAAGAATAAGCCTCATTCTCAAGCCCTTAAAAGACAATCTGTATCACAAAATGAAGATTATTGGCTAAAGAACACTCTTATCTATACAAACATGCAACAATCACTCAAACTGTGAGCATGTACACAAGCACACAGACATACACACATACATACCCACACACCCATATAGAGACACATATGCACACAAACACACACTCAGAGACACACAACTGCATGAGCATTAGGGCTGTCAACGAATATTCTAAATTCGATTATATAATCGAATTGTAAAAAAAAAAAAAAAAAAAAAAAACAGACATTCGATTGTGAAAATTAATATTCAATTGTGGGGAAAAAAGGACTTTCGCACTAGAGCTTTTGGTGTGGACCCGAGTCTGCTTGAGCCGTTACTTCGGTTTGTTTTGTTGATGTGAAAGCTGTTTTCCGAAGTCGGGTGCGCACCAAGGGACCGTACCCGAGTCCTCCAGAAAACGGGGGTCTGGGGTACGGTTCACCTTAACTCCAGTGCGGTTCGCATTTGGTGTGAAAGCTATTCGATTTAAAACCAGGAAGTAAACGCTATTGATGATGTGTAATTTGTTTGACGGTCGCACAATCATGAGCGGGAGAGGTGCATGCAATTTTCAAAAACGCTGGCAATCTTAAAAATGGTGACTAGAGGACAGCTATGTGGCAATTCAGGCTTGTCGCATCTAAAAACTATTTGGGAAATAACTGCAGGTAGCCACACTGTTCGCTCACCTTGAGGGTATGCGTGTATGCTCTGCAAGCAACGCTGCAAATTCATTTTGCATTGCCGCCTGCAACCAAAAAATGTAGCCTAATGTGAAAGGAGACCAGCAGGGGCAGGGGGAAGGGGGAATAATCGCACTCGAGTGCGGACCAGCAAAACGGACCAAGTGTGAAAACAGCCTAATGGACATAATGCGCAAAAATATATATTCGAATGGTTTGAACCCATGTGTTTTTTTAGAACGAATAATCGAACGTCATTTTTGGCCAATTTTGACAGCACTAATGAGCATGCATGCACACACATACACACACACCAGCATATTGCCGTACCATTCAGTATTAACATTGACTACCTTATTTTCATGTGTGTATATTAGGGCTGTCAAGCGATTAGAAAGTTTAATCACGATTAATCACATGACTTTGTGTAGTTAATTGTGATTAATCACAAATTTATTTCATTTTTTAATCTGTTGAAATTTTACCCCAATGAATGATTTTTAAGTGCAATGAGGTTATATTAAGAAGAGTGGACACAATATGCTTCACACAAATGCATTTAACAAGTTCAGGTAACTGGAACAAGAGAAAATTTTATTCACTCACACACTAGAGCTGTGCAATATTGAACATAGAAAACACTAAATTGGGCTTAGATTGTAAAATAGATAACACAAATTTAAGACATGTAGTCTCATACTACAGTGTCCATGTATTGCTAAATCATGCTCAATAAATCTCACTCAAAAACTTTTCAGAAGTCCATACAAAAACCTACCCCAAAAATAGGATTTTTTAAATAGAACACAATTCAAAATAAAGCTGTTAGTACAGTTAGACCAGTTAATTTCTCAACAGCAACAGCAGGTTGGCCTTTTGGATTATTTTGAATAATACACAATTTTACACTATTTCTATTTTGTTGAACCAAGCCAGTTGCTTGCTTGCAAGTCTGGTCACATTTCCAGATGACAAGGCAGCTTGCTTCTTCTGCACAATATGCCCAGAGAGGGAAAACAACCTCTCACAAGGCACTGATGTGGCAGCTGTTGCCAAGTACTTGCGAGCAAGGCGGGATATCTTGTTATGTGTCCCAGCATGTTTGGACCACCACTGTCATGCTGATGACAGGCTCTGCTTTGTAGCACTCCAGACATTTCTCAATACAGTCCCCCTCCTCATCAGATTCAGACTAGGGGTCGACCGATTATCTGGTCTTAGATAATTGGGGCCGATATTTGCAAATTTTTGATTATCGGTCATCGGTATATTTTTATATAATTCCCGATAAAAAAAAAAAAAACTTTTAAAAGCAATGCGTGTACTGTCCCGACGCATCTCCTCTGCTACTGGCTAACATTCTTTCCACAAAATTCCATCATTGGCCAAGACAGACGTCGTTATTTGACCTTGAAAATCATACGTTTTCAGCTGCTGGAAACAAGGATGGAAGGTAAGTATCCAGTAAAATGGTCATTGTGCTCAAACCGTACCGTTAACCAAATTGCACTAGGCTAATTGGGCCTTTTTGAATCAGTATAAGTACTCTATGCTTAAGCTAAAAAGCAAGCAGAATATAAAAGAAATAAGGACTTGTTATAAGGACTAATTGGTGCACTTATGCTATAAGTTGCAACAGTTTGACACTGCACATGTAACAAATAGTAATGTATATTTATTCTTTCAAATGAAACATTCAAATAAATTTACCCTAAAGCACAGCCCTTCTGAATTACAGTCGTCATTTAAACAACCATTCACGAAATTAAACTTCAGCTCACTTGCGGTTGCACTGTATGTCGGAACCTTGCGGCAAAGCTGAAAATATCTGTTTGCCGCTTTGATCATGGAATCATCGTCACACAGTTTGCATTTCACAGTATTTTCGCTAACTTTATCACAGTACTTCCACACGGTACCTTACTTTTGTATGAGCTGTCCATTTTTCACATAAATGACTTATGAGCATATGGGCTCCCAGAATCTCCCCGCAGCTTCAGAAAAAGCGTGGACGCACAGGCTAGTTTTAAGGTTTGATATTTCATACTTTATGATGAAAATGCAGCCTAAATGATGTATCAATTCGCTTTATTTCTTACGCAATGATTGCTGTCGTTCGTCCGATAATTGAATGCTTGTGGCATCTGTTGTGTAGCCAAAATAAGATAACCATGGAGAAATGTACCCACGTCAATATTACAATGCACATTTTAGTTATTGCAATTTTTAGTCTATTTTTTATCTTTGAGAAAGAATTTTCATTTGATCTTTTTGCTCTTTATTTAAATTTAATAGTGGTGATGTATGCCTATTTCTTTTCACACCGAAAAAAAAACATGTTAAAAGCATTTAAATATCGGCCTGAAATATCGGTTATCGTCCTCTTTTTGTCACAGATAATCATTATCGTATCGGCCCTGAAAAAACCGTATCGGTCGACCCCTAATTCAGACTCTGAAGCAACTAAAAGAGCTGCTTTCTTCTGTGGAGGTTCAGATGTTGCTGTTTGCACTGGTTGCTGTGCAAGCATCACTTCCTTAAGAATCCCAGCGAGCAATGCCCACACCTCAGCTCTCTCAGCTCTGTACAGGCACTTGAGGTCCTTAAACCTAGGGTCAAGTGCTGTGGAAATCTTCAGCCATATACTGTTAGTTTTGTCCTTGCGTTTTTCCATGTCCGTGGTGAAGGTCTGCTTGAACTTGAGCATGTAGACTGGGTCATCCTCTGAACTCTCCATCACCCGAGACAGATGGCAGAAAGCGGGCAGCACCACTGAACATGAAACAAACTTCTCTCCTACAAGGAGTTCAGTAAAGTATCTGCAAAAGACAATTCAAAATCAATTAAATTGTGAGGGATTTATTCACATTTATATTCACTCACACACAAAAAGCAATCCCGAACATCAGCTAGATGGACGTGAGGATTAAATAGAGGCAGTCATGCTCAACTATAACTGGCCTTTATCTCAGCTGAAAGCATTGGCACAAGTTAATCTACATTAGCATACATTAGCACTGTGTAGTCTATCAGCATTGACAGTGCCTCTGAAAGTAATGAGCTTCACCTGTGTTAGCAGCCAGAGAGAGAGAGAGAGAGAGGGAGAGGGAAAGGGTTACCTGCAGGGCTACAGCAATGTCTCCAGCTTCTGCAGTTTCTCCAGCTCAGCCTTTGTTGGCATGGCGATGTTGGTTTTCTGTAAGGCTAGTGCATCTCTTAGTGGCTGGTTTCTTTGCACACACTTCACCATCTCCAGAGTGGAGTTCCATCTAGTCGGCACATCTTGTACAAGTGACAAGCCCATGTGCAACTTGCTGTTTCTCGAGTTCTGTGGTATTTTGTGGACTGTGCTTGAAGTGCCCCACCACCTTTTGGCATTTGGAAAGTGCACCGTCAAATGCACTATTCTGCAGAGACACTGTGACAGAACGTTGAATGCTGTGCGCGGTGCATGGCAAGTGTTTGAATGGCAGCTGTCTTGCTGCTGCAATTATGCTTCGTGCACTATCTGTGCTGAGTGTGCTTACTTTATTTTCAATGTTCCACTGCTTTGCTACATCCATAAAATGTTCGGTGCACGCCTCAGCATGATGTCTCTCCTCTGTTTTCATGATGGTCAAAGCATGTGAATGCAGTTTCCACTGTTCATCGATATAATGGGCTCTAACCCTGAGATAGCTATGATTCCCTAGTGATGTCCAGTAGTCACCAGTAAGCACGACCGTTGCTGTGAGCTCCAACTCCTTAGCTAGTTTTGCCCTCTGTTTCATACAGCTCGTGTATCCTAGTGACGACTGTGGCTCTCGAGGGCAACTCATAAGTTGAGTTGTTGGACATAATATGAATTGTCGCACAGACCTTTGTCCTCCACTATGTAAATCGGCCTGCATGCTGTGGCTATCCATTTAGCAATTGCTACCGTTAATTTGCTGAAGGTTGACGCATCCATTGTTTTCCGCCAAACACTGTCGAGCATGGTCTGTTGCATATTACGAGGGCTAACGCTGTTGGTGTTAGATGTGTGCTTGGCTTCCATGTGATATTGTAGGCTGGATGTACTCCAGTGATAACTAAACTCAGCCTGACAGTAACTACACACAGCCTTAGTTTTGTCGAGCGAGCCGTCTGGCAAAGCTTTGAAATGGAACCTCCCATTCAAGAGGCCTTTCTCCATCATTCACCGATTCAAAGAGTATAGAGCGACTTCTCATGCAATCTGATTCACGTGAAGGCTAGAGTGGCACGCATTCAATTTGCAGCTTGAACTACAGGTGATTCATAGGTTCAAATAGAACCTGCGTTAACGGCACAATTTTTTTAAACTGTGTTAAAGTGAGATTGCGTTACTGCATTATTATCGCGTTAACTTCGACAGCCCTAGCTTATATATATATATATATATATATATATATATATATATATATATATATATATATATATATATATATATATATATACGTATATAGTGGTGTTCAAAAAAATTGCAGTGTGCCAAAAAAAGTGAAGAAAGTGCAAATATTTTTTTTAATTGCTTTTATTTCCATATTTCAAATGTAGTAGAAACATCACACATCCAATTCCAAATCAAAGCATTAATAATTTTATAAAGTCTGCATTATTCTTTTCCAGGAAGCAAAGAAAAGGAATATTAATCTGTTCCAAAAATAGCAGCGTTGACATATTTTCCTTCAATCTCAAAAACTTACAGTATAAACTGAAAAAAAAAAAAACCACAGAGGCCACACGGTGTAGCATGTGGAGGCAGGTCACATGGCAGACGCATCGCTGGCAAACGGCAGTGCCGTGCAGAAGAGAGGGGAAGAGACACACAGGGCAGCTCCTGCTCTCTCTCTCATTACATTACATTATAGCAAGGCAGTGTAGCAGTGTGGTAAGGAGCAGGGCTTATAACCAAAAGGCTGCTGTTTAGATTCGCTGCTAGCGTACTGCTTCTGAACCCTTGGACAAGCTACTTCACCCAGAGCTGCCTCAATGAATATACAGCTGTATAAATGCATAGCATGTAAAACTATAACTTATTTAAGTTGCTCTGGATAAGAGCATCCACAAAATGATGCAAAACCAAGTAAATGAATACACTGTCACACTTCGGAGGAAGTGACACACTGTTGCTCCGCATAAGTCATACCCAGAGCACATGGGCCTGCAGACACGCCTCAAAGCCCGCTGATGGGTTTGTGCAGGAACAATGGTAATTGGACACTTCCCCTGCAGGTGCTAATTGAAATGCAGAATCATAAATGTTTAAGCTTTGCCACAGTCAAAGTGGTGCCAGTGCAATGGAGTTGGAAGACCAGCCCCATCGCATGTTAATGTGCAGCTGCTCATACTGCACCCTCCCTCTCTCTTAACCAGATCCTCTGGCAGACCCAACATAGTGGGCTTGAGATGCCCCTCACAAAATGGGTCATCAAAAAAAACCCTGTGTGATTTGAGGGGAGTCAATGTACTGCATAATTTAGTTTATTTTTGTCCGTTACTCTCATCACATTCCAAATCTGTTATCGTGCAGGCTTACGGCCGATGTTGTTTCTGAGGGCAATTTGTTAAATGAGTGATTAACTGACATCCCCTGCCTAACAGATGGCATTTTTACAGCTATGGGAATCAGAGAGAGCGTGTCTGATCAGAGACTCTAAATTACCATGGCACTCAGCCCTGATAACTGCACTGACTGGCTGGCTGGCTGATTGTCAGGTTGGGTGGCTGGCTGGATGGTTGAATGACTGGCAGAATGATTGGCTGGCTGGCTGAATAAATGAGTTCACTCACACATTCTGTAAAGACATAATAACCACAGATCCTGTCTTGCTGCCTCATGTTCTAAGGCAGAGACCAGGCTTCAGCGAGTGACAGGAGCTTGGGCCTGCAGACTCATCATGGTCTCCAGTAATGGCGGTGTATCATCCCATTAACAGGTGCATCACACTCGTCTGCAGGCTCACATGCACCTCCAACTGCACATTCACACGCGGTCACTGTATCTGCAAATGCCACCTACCTGGTGCTGCCTCAGCTGCAACCCATTCAGCACACGATCTGAAAGCACATCCCTCCTCTGCAGTCATTTCGCAGGGAGGGACTCTGGCCAATGTTAGTTTGCACAACTCACTGACTGGGCCATACTTTGGGCCATATATTAGTGTTCATTTTCCTTTCTGAATAGATATGTGTCTGCTCTTAAGGAGCAGTGGTAATTCATTGTTCCTAGCAAGTCAAGACCCATTGTCTCACCACCTTGTTATGTCTGAAAAGTACGTGTCTGATAGGCAGACTTCCGATTCATACATGAAGAAAGACACTACTATCTGGACTGGACAGTCTCCAAATACCACACACAGCGGACAGTCAGGGCTGACTATATTCCAAAGCTGGAGTTGTGGTAGTATCAAACATGTATCATTTAAACAAGTGAAGGCCCAGGGAGCAGGAAAAAGCAAGACTATGAGCATATCTGCAGGCAACGCAGCAAAATGGTAAAGAGCACGGATGGTAACCGAAAGGTTGCTGGTTTGATCCCCCCTGGGGCACAGCTGCTGTACCCTTGGGCAAGGTACTGACCCCAGAATAGCTGAAGTAAGTCCCCAGCTGTACAAATGGATAACATGTAAAACTGAAACCTATGTAAGTTGCTTTGGATAAGAGCATCTGCTAAATGACAATAATGTAATGTAATGAATAATTTGCCCAATTATGCTCAATAATGTATTTCTTGTGTTTTGACATTCATATGTCTATGCATGTGTACTGCAATTTTTAAACTATGGAATCAATTGATCAGTCAATCATCTTCATCAACATCATTTATTCTCATCAGTTCTTCTTATTATCAGTACTACCATGCTCATTCACTGCAGAGAGTGAGAAGGGGAGAAGGTGATCTGAAGAGGTGGAAATTAATCGGAGGGAAAAAATGCTCCTGACGTAGCACCATCTGTCTTTAATAACTGAAGCTGTGGATGGCTGTAAAATACATACTGACTGCAGAAGCACATCAAAACTCAGGGTGGGGGCTGTTGAACATTCCCCATTTTTCTGCCTCCCATTACATATACACAAATAATCTGCAATTTCATATCAGAGGACTGGGGGTTTGAGGGGTCAGTCTGCAGCTCATTTTAGCAGCTGTTAAAATACTTTCCTTCCTTTATTGTAAATAATTCTATATGGCTGGGTCAGTAACCACGTTAGTGAGCAAAAACAAAACTCCTCTTCATCACACGGTTTTGACCTACAAAGAAAAATAAGACTGACTTTGCTTATTTTTTTTGTCAATAAGGCATGCAGAAATTTAACGGCTTAATCGTTCGGTAATTTAAATGCCCGGGCTATTAACCTTCTGGTCTTCAGTGCTGTAGATGACGAGGTCCAGGCATTTACTGATTTGCAGGTAGGCTGGTAGGCTGTGTGACCTGACACCAGCCTGAGAAACACCTGAAAGTGGTGGTTTGGACTCTCACCGAGATTGTTTTCCCTGGCCTTTTCAAACAGCAGGAGTGGAAGGTGAGGTGTGAAAATGCACTCCCTTTGCCCTCGAGCAGAAAGAAGACATGACAAAATGCCCTCAAAACAGCTCTGCTGGTGTGAAACACAAGGCTTGGCTCTCTGTCAGGAAGCTCGCTCTAGGTGTTTGCCGACTGTCTGCTTCAGGTGTTCATGGTTAACCTCAGCACCCCCATGGAGAAATCCCCCAATGGGCAGAGTTTATTTGTAGTGAGGGGCTTGCAAAGCATGCAGGGTGAGCAGGAATGAACCAGGGAGATCTGCAGCTGCTGTCAGAGTGTTCTAGAACTCTCTAGTGGAAGCCTGGGTGGGGAAAGAGGAATTGTTAGCCAGGACCATCTGAGCAGAATACCTGATTCTTTTTTACACTTCTGAGAGGCTCAGAGGGCAATGTTACTACAATCCTTCCTTTTAGTTTAACACATGATCTTATACCCAGGAAGGCTTGTTCAGCCAACATTTTACACTTACTCTCTTTATACAGCTGGACATTTAATGCAGCACTGTTGGTTATGTACCTGGCTCCAGGGTCGTGCCTCACACTGACCTGCAACCTTGGGGGCTGTGAGTCAGTCTCTTCAGCCACCAGGCCGTGCTGCTGAGCAGCTCTCAACACTCTTCCCCCGTTCCCAGAACACAAATCAGTACTCACATGTGCATTCTGAGCCAAATAGCATCCTTTAGAACACTGCGGCTTAATAAATGTGTAATGAGGACATGCTACTTTCTCTCTGCTACGATCCTTCATTGGGAGGTTTACAGAGCAGAGTCACACACTCTCAACAGACAACCCACCATCTCAGGTGTACCATTTATCCTCAGTTACATTTCACCCTGCAAAATGACCTCCCAGAATGTGGAGATGATCAGAGAAATAAAGAAAGCCAGGTCTTAACTGACGCAAAACACAGGCTGGCCACCACAAACAGACTTTCTTCTGCGATTACCCCAACTAGCTGAATACACTGGGAAGCATGCCAAACCAAACTAATACACTCAAATATTAGCATACTCTCCAAGGCATTTTATTACTCTGTTGCATTTAGTAAAATGATTATTTTTCACATTAATCACTATTCATTTAATCAGAGACAATAGAGAATAAAAGCAGATCCTCCCACCTTTAGTGTGACATCCAATGGCACAACAGTGATGCTGGCAGTCAGAGCACATAGAAGTCAGAAGTCAGAAGCCCATGCACTCACACCAGGGTCAACCTAACCTGGGGGTCCCTCATACGGCTCCCACACTGGGCACGCCATGGGAGAAGTACGGTGGGGGAATGCGCGAGGGATGCCTCTGTGTGTGAAGCGCATGGGCGCGCTTCCCGAAGGGGAGGGCAGTATGACGGAGTGCCGTCACTATGGTTGAGTATGCGCTGTGAGTGCCATACCAACGAGCCTGGCTCTTTGGTGTTGGGTCAAGCTGCAGGTTTGGTACCCTGTAGACCCAGGTTCAAGGCCGGGTGGGGTGACTGCTCTCTCCCTTCGCTACAATCAGTACTCACATACATTGAAACAAAATTTGTCCTCTGCATTTAACCTATCCTATACACTCACTGCCATCACTGCTTACGAAGCTGCGGCATTTAAAAATGGTCTCACGCCCCTCCAGAAGCAGAGAGAAGCATGGCATCGCTGCAGCTAGCATCCTCCCAGAGTGACAAACTTAGCTAGGGATCGGTCGAAACCATTACGTCCTCTGTTCGAGTCCCAAAATAGGAACTAGGCAATCGGCGGCTACCTTTTATTTTCCATCGCCATTTCTGCTGACGGAGCCGTGATATTTAAAACGGTCTCACACCCCTCCAGAAGCAGAGAGAAGCATGGCATCGCTGCAGCTAGCATCCTTCCAGGGTGACAAACTTAGCTAGGCGTCGGTCGAAACAATTAGACCCTCTGTTCAAGCCCCAAAGCACAAGCTTGGCAATTGCTGGCTACTTTTTATTTCCCATCACCGTGACGTTGCTGTGAGTGAGAGGGATGCCAGGCGACCAAGCTGAGAAGGTATATATTTCCACATTTAAACAGTGCAATTAAAAAGTATAAATATAGTACAAGAATGTGCTGACAAAATGTATTTTGCAGTTTGCCTTTATTGATAGCCTACATTTAGCAAAAAAAAAAAAAAAAAAAAAAAACGAATATCTGTATCCCAAAATTGAAAACCAAATACCTACCCAACAAATGAATATCCGAATAGTCGAATATTCAGGTCCAGCCCTAGTTGTATGTTCACTCAAGGAAGACCCCCGACAGCTGGCTGTCCCCAGAGCCTGTCAGACAGCATGGGTACATCACTCAGGGCTGAAGTGATCAACTAATGCCACTATTAGATTAGATTAGATTAGATTCAACTTTATTGTCGTTGTGAAGAGTACAGGTACAAAGCCAATGAAATGCAGTTAGCATCTAACCAGAAGTGCAAGAGGATAGTATTATTTACAGATAAGTGCAGGTAAATGTAAGTACTACAGCATAAGTGATGCTATATCTTACGGTATGTACAGTGTTATTGACAGTGGAGAGCAACATATGTACAGATTATTATATATGTATAATATATTAAATATGTTGCATTCTGACGTAAGAGTTGGGACTGTCCAGGTGGGTCAGGGCAGAGTGGAGAGCCATGGAGTCCTCTGTTGACCTGTTGGTGCGGAAGGCAAACTGATAGGGGTCCAGGGTAGTGGGCAGACAGGATTTCAGATGTGATAGAACCAGTCTCTGCAGAGACCAAGAGAGGAGGAACTGCAGAGCGCAGCCAAACAGCCCCATTATTCAAGACACTGTTTATTCCTCCTGCAAGACATCACTAATCAGTACATTACACCTTCTCCCACACCTTGTTACATCTATCCCTACCACACATTGCCACACCTGTTCCTCACACAGAGGAATGAAGGCATGTGCAGCTCAGTCAGGGTTATTTTTGCTACAGATGTTGAGGTGACACTGCTTCTGATTCCTTGCCTGCTTCTGGCTTTTGTGAAACAGCAGTGCTTTGAGTGGCGGCGAGCACAGCTCCAACTTAGCTATTCGCCTCTCCACCTCACACTAGATTCTTGAACAAGCAGAAGCAGACTAACAGTGCTGAGGGTGAGCATCCAACATGCAGTGGCGTGGCAGAAAATATCTTTTTCAGGCCTTGTGGTGGCTGACTGGGGACCAAACTAGTGGCCTCAGGGCTAAGATGACTAACTCATGACTATGCAAATCACCTCACAGCTACGCTCGCTAACTCAGGACTAGGCAAGCCCCCTCGTTAAAAAGCTCACTTACTCAGGACTAAGTGAGCTGCCTTGTAGCTAACTCAGGACTAGGTGAGTTCCCTCATAGCTAACTCAGGACTAAGCTTTCCTTGTTGCCGACATCTCAAATGGGGGAAAGTTACAAACGAGCTAAGGTGAACTCTCACTTAATGAAAAGCCATTACCAACATTCTTAGACTAAAGCATAATCAATTCAGCATATTTCAAAATGCAGAAAGGTGAATGCATTTTAGTTAAACGCAGAACAGTTCGGGAGGACATATTACAATAAGCATGAAAAATGTGGTGTAGTTTTATATATGTGAGTATCTGTATGTGTGTGCAAGGACATTAATCTAAAATACATAGGCCTTTGAAGTAAATAATACTATACCAATACTACAGCTAATACAATCATTTCCTCAATTAAACATTTGCCATAAAAATTGCTTCTGTGCTAAAAAAAAGGCCTTTCAGCAGCACTTTGCAATTTCAGTCTTTCAGTTAATTCTCCCCTGTGTAATCTCCATTGAGGCCATTGAAGCTTCTTGGATTTTTCTGCATCCGACTACTGAAAACACACTTAGAACGCATGCAAATGTGTGGAAGAAAAAAGTTTTGGATGCCAATGCACACAATGATAACTTTTTAACTAATGTACTTCACACTCTTTGATATCCCTCTTGGGAAGGAAGAGGCCTACAGGCCAAGAGGTGTGTTTTTATGGGAGTAAACTCACAAGCATTTGTGGATTGAGGGGAGGGCTCTTTTCCCTCATGAAGGGACCTGAGACAATGTAAGCATAACACTTAATATGACCACCAGCACTGCTGATGGTTCGAGGCTTGCCTCGACTCTGAGCAACTGTAATTTGGCACCATTTGGCAACCCCTGTGGCACTCTGGTGCTGAGCAGGGCAGAAACTGAGGACTGCAGTGTTGCAGGGATGAACACACTGAACTCGATATGGAGTGCTGCTTGTTCTGGGCCCACTGAGGCCTCGCATTTGCCCTCTAAAGTCCCATCCCTCTCCACAGTCCACAGCCGTTTTCTTTTCTTCCTGTTTTCCATAACAGATATAAATGCACAACTCACTCACAAGCCCATTTTGACACGTAAACTTACGATACTCCATACATGCTCAAAGCTCCTATGATTGAAAGGTCGTACTCCAAGAGGGGAGGTTCAGGGGCTGCTGTGGCGACAAGCTTAAATGTATAACTGGCCACTCCTAAAGCTGGGTGAAATAAGGAGGAAAATGCAAACTGCCCAAAACCCCCACAGCCCTCACTTGATTCTCTGGAGTCATTCCATGCAATCAGCGAAGCTTTTGACCAGCAGAGCTTTCTGAGGACTAAAAGGGCCTTTTGATCTAAAGATGAAGAAAAAAATCATTAAGCGTGCAGCCATTATCTCTCTCAGTACGGTATTTAACCTGGGCTGCCCTGATACACATCCACCTAAAACCTACAACATCTCAGCTGCCCTGGATAAGCCAAAGAGTAATAATAAAAACAACAAAGAGCATCATGGGAAACAGGCCTTTGTGTGAATCATCAGCCTCACATGCTGCATTAACACCCACTGAAGACCCGCAGCCTGTAGGGTGATTAGAAGGAAAATCTCCCCCATTGCCACATAATTAGGTCGGCGGTTGCAGAAAATCTGATCTGCGGACAGTGTGAGTTGGCAAGGGGGGGCCTCCTCACAGAGGATCGGTTGGGCGCAAATGACCTGAATTCAGCAGGGTGCCCTTTGAGGATTTCCATTGTGGCCCAGCTCCCCCTCACCTTCATCTTGCTACGTATGACCCCCATACTCAAACAATTGTGCTAGAATATTTCATTTCGGGTCAGTGGTGGTCAATGGTGTCTGCTCCACTGAAAAGGGATTTTGGCTAAATTGCCCAGTGCCATAACACAAGTCTGCTGTTTCAGCCTGATGCACGCACCCATGAGCAAAACGTGTAAACAGATGCCAACCTGGCACTACCTCCCTCACCCTGAATTACAGATGGAGACAGCACAGGCAGGATGTGCCATACAGAATCTCAGCTCTGCTCTAAGTCTTCAACAAAGAGCACTACTGCAATGACATGCCAAAGCCCATCTAAGTGTCTACTAAATTCTATACTAAATTCAAATACTAAATTTTTTCCAGTTTATGCAAGAACCTTAAAGGCATCTGAACGCCTTCCTGTGCAGTTTAGCCACTCATTGCAGACTGAAACTCCCTCCTGATGCTCACAGCACTAAGGATTGTAATCCCTGTCATGTTCCTCTGAAAAAGATCACACAGGCAATGAATCTGGATGAACGCAGAACACTGGTGTTTGCGTCTGTGGAAAAGAGTGGGACTGGGACATGTCCTACTGCACGTGGTCATGACAGGGGCTTCGAGTGGCTGCCGTAGCAAGCACGCCTGGGGGGGGGTCTGTCTGAAAACGTTCCTCCGCATGGAGTTGCACCACTCTGCTTCAATTAATATCTGCTTACAATTACTTCACTCATGCTCCTTGCCACCTGCCTCTGTGCCAGACCTGCACAACCAAAAGCCTCTTGTCTGGGAAATTTACCCTGCTAGGAAAAACAGTGTGACTTCTGTTTTTTTTTTTTTAGGTATTTGTAGTTTGAAAACTGAAACAATGACATTTTATGGCACTTCATACAGAAAGACTGCTTCCATTAAATTGAAATCTTTTGGATTCTAGGTGAGTTATATTGGTATGGTATATGGTGGTACTTATATATCTCACACATAAATGTAAATGGTATACATTTCCAGCTGGGGAAAAGGTTTGTCAGCACTTTTATCATTTAATGATTTTGAAAGGGTTATACATGCTTTTATCTTGTCCCGGCTTGACTACTGTAATGCTTTGTATGTTGGTGTTAGCCAGGCCTCCCTCTCGCGCTTAAAGTTGGTCCAAAATGCTGCAGCTTGTCTTCTAACAGGAACACGCAAGAGAGAGCACATCACCCCTGTACTCGCCTCCCTTCATCGGCTCCCTGTACGTTTTAGGATTAATTTTAAGATTTTATTGTTTGTCTATACATCGCTAAATGGGCTTGCTCCAACTTATTTTTCTGACCTATTACAACCACACGTCCCATCAAGGTCGCTCAGGTCCGCTGACCAGTTCCTTTTAGTTGTTCCAAAATCAATGTTGAAGCATAGGGGAGATTGTGCCTGTGCAGTTATAGCACCCAAACTCTGGAATGAGTTGCCTCTGCATGTAAGGCTGGCCCCTTCACTGCCTGTTTTTAAATCCTGTCTTAAAACACATTTTTATTCCCTGGCTTTTAACTCAGTATGAGAGTTGCTTTTGCTCTTTCTTTTGTTGTTGCTATGGTTTCATTGATTTTATTTATTGTCTTTTGTCTGTTTTTTATTTATTTGTACAGCACTTTGGTCAACTGTTGTTATTTTTACATGTGCTTTATAAATAAACTTGACTTGACTTCCTGTGAATTATTAAGCACTGTGGTACATTCAGGACATTATTAAAAATGTGGCATTCCAAGGACATAGGGCCCAGAGGAGCCAGTGCAGTACCATCAGGGACCATAACTGGCGGTCTGCAGCCTGATGAGGATCTGCACTTTGTGTTAATGTAGTGCCTGGTTCACTGCAGACAGCTGTTGAAACAAATGAGCCGAGTGGCGAATCCTTTCCGACCCAAAATTTCCCAGCCTGTACGCAGCCATTGTGAATGAACCATTTAGCCTTGTTCTACTGAAGTATGATTTACACAGACTGACAGGCCAGTGCCTGCTGTGAGGTGCAATTTGAGGACCTTTGAGGTTTGTCACAGAGCTCTATGCCAGAGTGGAGGTCACAGAATCAGTGGGGTGGGGGGTTCTGTGGGTGGCTGAGAAACAACCTGTGAAAAGGCCCCGGATGGGCTGTCCATAAAACAAACCAAACACACTGCCTAAACACTGCGTGACTCCCCACTAAAGACTGGTGTTCCATTACAGTGGAATGTACTTTCCCTCATTCTGCAAGGGTAGGGTTGCACCACTGTGGCACCCTCTACAGGCTCATCAGGCACCTGTGAGTTGATTGGCTGATGTCAGTGGAGACGGACCTATCCTCCAATTGGGACTTTGCAGTGGTGTGCTGTGGGACTTGTGTGAAAAACAGCTGTTGTCGGTGTGAGTTTTCCTGAGGATTGCATGCCTTGTACCTCAGCTCAGAGTGAGAATGTGCGAGAAGAGGTGAGCCTACTGTACTAAAAGGGGCAGTTCCAGCAGAGCACATGATTGGAGAGGAACAGTAGCAATTATCTGCTAATGGCTCAAAGCATTCTCCCACTTGGTTCTGTGTTTTCCATGCCCCGATCCAGCTGTGCTCCTGTTCACACATGAGAGAATCCTCCATGCCCTGCATGGGCTCTCCTCACCATGGGGCATAGATTAGCAACTGGCTTGTTGATTACTATCCAATTTAATCAATAACTAATATTGATTAGACCGTGCTGGCATAAAAGTCACTATTTGGAAAAAATTATCGAAATATCACCAAATATAAAAAAAGAGGGACATCGAAGATAAGGGACACTAGGATTTGAGCACACTCTTTGGTCATGCTCTGTCATTTTGGTATTAATGACAAACATAAATGATGCAGCGTTGTATGGTTAGCAGCAATATTTAACCCCTTTGTTGTCTTGCGCTTTTTTATATTTTTATAGGAACTGTACACAATCAGGGTACAAAGACTGTCTTTTGGGTCCCTGACCTGAAGTATTAATAAATTATTTATAGCAGCTACAAAGCATAGTCAAGAACCTGAGGCCACTTCCTCTTGATATCTTTGTCTCTATCTCCTCTCTTTTTCTCTCACATATAAAAATGTACATATGCACAGACAAACACACATGAGCACATACACATGCATGCATGCCTTCAAATGCAGTTCCAGTATTTTACTCTCTCGCATTCTCTCTCACTCACACACAAAAACAAACACAAACAGTGAAAGAGAGAATGTGTGTGCTTATGCTTGAAAAAACCAAAACTCTCTCTCTCATGTGCAGCATTCCCCCAGACCTGGCTCAGTTTCACACACCATTTCAAACGAAATAAAATCAACAACATTTCTTGCAGGAGAGCATTGTTTTCTCACGGTCAGAATGGTACAAAGGTGCTGCACATGGCAGCTGACATCCACCCAAGCTGGGGCAGGCTAAAGGAAGAGATGCCAATTCTGCCCCCCAAAGAAGGACTGTAAAACAAACACAATGTGCTGCAAATGTGAAAAATGTATCTGTAAAACCAATGCTTGCAGACTTGCATACCGTCATACATGTGATAAATAGAGAAATACAGCCATGTGTTTCGTGCTCACACTTCCTAAAATAAGAATTCAAGAAAGTTATTACTATGCTATTACTATATTGCAATTGCTATATTTCCTTTCAGTTAGGGATGGGCGATATATCTAATATACTTGATATACCATGGCAAGTTCTACGTGGGATGTAGTAAATGACTATATCACGAACATCGAGTACAAATTGTCACGTAATTTTTTTAAGCCGCCAGCATGAGACTCACTTTGGCATTTCGCTTCTCTCACTCTCTCCTATGGCTCTTTCCCTCTCACAGACTCAAAAAAAAAAAAAACTCACATACATACGTCACACACACTCGCCCACCCACCCAGACCACTCTCCGGGGGAGTGTGTGTGACGTATATAGGTGAGACATGTATTTTTTGTATCTGGAGGGAACAGGGAAAGAGCCTGGAGAGAGCAAAAGAAGTGAAGCACCAAAGCGAGTTTATATGTGCTGAGTTTGGAAACAGTAATAGAAGATGGAGGCGGACGAATTGGATTTGAAAAGAAACAGCACTGGATCCATTGTCTGGCAGTGTATCCAGGGCTATCCTGGGTATCCAGGGCTCCAGACTGCAACCAAAATGGTCATTTGCAACCATTTTTTGAGAGTGTGCGAGTTAAAAATATCACATGGTCGCATTCGCGCGAGTGGATGATGAGCATTAGGCTGTTTTGGTGCCCCTCCAGCACGGGTACTGCGTTAGCCATTGTGGTTGAAAGTAGAGATGAAACGGTACGAAAATTTAATATCACAATTATAGTGACCAAAATTATCACCGTTATCAGTATTATCGCGGTGTTGTTTAAATGTGCTGAAAATGTTCAAAAAGTACTGATACACAAGCTGAAATCATTTCATTTTTTGATGTGGGTGCATAAGCAGCCTGTCTTTTAAATGCATACTCGAGTGTCTGTGTCACTGTAGATGAGGACAAGGGACCAGTAGCATTACTGGGTTTGCCTGCTGCATGCCCACTCTGTAAACAAGGGAATAGCAAATTTATTATTATTATTATTATTATTATTATTATTATTATTATTATTATTCTCTCTCTCTCACACACACACACACACACACACACACACACACACACACACACACAGTCCATCTTCTGTGTTGCATGAGTAAATGCAATGACCCCATGTATAATTTACATAAATACAAATGAGTCTTAAGACAGTGATAGTAATTGCAATGAGCCCAACAACTGACATAAATACAGCGGGGTACAGTGTTTCTCCAGTTGGAAAACTTTTACAACCAATTCGACGACTGTCGGATTTTAAATGAACAAAATATGTTTGTACGGTGACTACACTACGTAACGTGTTATCGTGTGCAATGGGCGAATAGAGTCTGCAGACACACGACGCAGCAGCAGAACAACGTGCAGGGGTGTAGTGCTATTTTAAGAAGTGCCGGAGCACCGGGGAGGGGGCGGTGTTGCGGAATACGGGGGTCAAGTCCATTATTATTATTATTATTATTATTATTATTATTATTATTATTATTATTATTAATAATAATAATAATAATATCATTATTACTGCTATTGTTGCTAAATACCCACATCAAAAGAAGGCGATCGGCTAGCCTACATCTATTCTGTCCGTTGAAATGAATTAACGTCTACAATAGGTCTAGGTCTTTTATACATGACATTACTTTCTCAGGCTACAAAAACACTCTACAATGAAGTGGAGATACGTGTTTTTAAATGCAAAAGTTAAGCTACCTGGTCCAACATTCCCATGCAAGGCTCCAGTTGCTTACATGAGCCTGTAAGGAAGACGTGAATTTCCGAGTGAGGACGCTAAGGACGCGTTATTCATCGCAAGTCAAGCGCAAACGGAAGAGTCGAGTCTGCTTGTGCATGTTGTTTTCTAACAGTCTTGGTATAATATAGGCTAATTTCAGAGTTCAACTATTTTCTGAACTTCAGACAAATACAAATAATGCTGTCACATCGTAGTTACGCTAGAAAATCCATACAAAAGAAGGAAATAAACTGGTCTAAACAGTGTTCTCTTTCAAGAATATGCAAATACAAACGTACATGAAATTCATTCTTTATAGCAAATGGGCATTCAGCTAGCTCTGAGGCGGAAGCAAAAAAGTGCCGGCTCCACTACACCACTGACAACGTGTAGTGTTTTTACAAGAGTAGGTAACACTGAAAGCTTCAGTTTACATTATTGACAAGCTATTAGCAAGTTAGACAGACAAACCATGACATTCATGACAAGTCCCCACATCATGCATTGAGCTAATTTAGATAACTAGTCCTCTTAGAAGGTTGAAAAATCTCCGGAGTGCTGTCCCTGCCTTCCGCCATATTTTCACGGACACAAAACAAACCCACGTTGCATGTTGCGCCTGCGCGCCTGCATCTGGGAGACTGTTGCTAACTTTGGTTGATGCTGGACAGTATTTAACGTGAGTTTTTCAAAGTGCGGTAATCAACCACGGTTTTAATGATAATTAAAATTGAAAACTGGTTTACCATGAAACCAGTAACCGTTTCATCCCTAGTTGAAAGTAGTACTTTTTCTTCTTCACTGGCTCAGTCGGTCTCTCCATAGGCCAGATTCACACTACATGATTTTAGCCCCGATTTTCCAGTCGCCGACAGTTTTTGGAGATCGCAGAAAGCCCCCGATCAGAGGCAAATCAGTGCTCGCTCGGGGCTCACAAATCAGCTCTCGATCGCTATGTGTGAATTGTTCAAAGACACCATCCGAGAGACGATGCCTCGCAGACGCCCAAAAGAGAGGCTAAATATCTGGACCCGTCGGGGTGTCCAAATCCTGTAGTGTGAAAAGTATTGTGAGCCGGTTGTGACTGGCAGTGAGTGCGGTGTCGAGCTACAGCCAATGAGAGCGCAAGACACGGGGTAAGGGGAAACCTAGGGGAGGAGTTGTACAACATCAGGCATGGCTACAACAAAAGTGCCGCGGTCTGCTTGGACCCAAGAAATGGAGGAAACTTTGGTTGAACTTTGGCAGGAGCACCAATGCCTTTTTGATGTTTCCAAAAAATAATAAATTTCTGCAGTACTGCGAATATGAATTCATGACTTAAAATTGTGACTCTTACATTACAATTTAATTACATAAACAACATCAATAATACCAGTACCCCGTCAAAATACAAATATTGTGAGATGAGATTTTGGCTATATTGCTTACAGAGCATATTATCTTTGTCTACAGTAGCCACTTTTGGAAGAAAAAAATCCCTGTATCACGCATGGTATTGCATCATTCCCCGTCACTTCTTGCACGTGTTTTCGTGACAAAACATAATTTGGAGACTAGACAGACTTGTCGGAGATTCCTCCCGATGAAAGATCTTGTAATGTGTGACCCCCTGTCGCTGATCAGTTATGTAGTGTGCAAGCCACAACGACTTCAAGGTTCCCGATTACAAGACAGCAAGTTGTGTAGTGTGAACAGTACAGTGATCTGACGACTTTGAAAGTCATGTAGTGTGAACCTGGCCTAACGTGAACAATGGGAGCCGGCTCCCGTCTGAGAGCCGATTTTTTTTTCCTTTCTTTGTTAATTAATACAAGACAGAATAATAGGATGATCTTTTCGCCACACTGCTCGGCCACAGGCACTCCATGCACTGACCGAATGTTGTGTTGATGTGCGTGCCGTGCGACCAATCAGGTGTGATGACAGACAAGGATCATACTTTTTTGTTATATGGCACACCGTGTTCCGTTTTGAGTATGATTTGTTTGGAATGGTTTGTGTTTTGGATATATTTTATTTTATTTGATATGGACATCACAGTAGCATCAGAATTGTAACCTACATTTATGCACAATGACCAGATGCACTGTGTTTAGTGTCTGAAGCGAAACACTAATTTACAATGTTCAATATAAATAAAACATTCAATAACCATGTGTAATAGTGTTTGTTTTTACATTAATGTTTTTATACCAAACATAACGTAAAATAATGGTTTTCTGAAAGTTATAAGGTTTAGTGTAATTATATTGAATAATTTAAGTGATATACGTGCACACATACCAATCATAGGTCAAAACATTGCTAAATTTGGCTGAATTATAAAAGCTAGAACTGGTACTAAATGAAGAGCCGTTTGGGAGCTGAAAGAGCCGGCTCTTATTGCTGAGCTGAGCCAAATGATCTGGCTCACTAAAAAGAGCCAGAATTCCCATCACTAGCGCCTGCAGCGGTGGCAGCGGGTTGGGGTTTGGGTGGGTGTCGCGGTTCCATCTTCTGGAACCGCGACACGAGACCATGGACGTTTGTATCGCGGCTTTGGTCTTGGTTTCAGAACCGTTACACCCCTAGAAAAGAGGCTAGCAGTACCCGACGGTACCTCCCCTCCTCCCACCAGCCCATTTCTTTTCACTACGTGTCATGTTTTCTGGCTTTCTGGTCTTTTTGCATTCCAACCTGAAAACATGAAAAATAGGTTGTGCAGTCACTAGCTGAGAAATGGCTTTGCTCTAAATGCACTGTGTATCTCAGCGTTAATTACTATGCACGTCAGATTAACAAAAAAGAGCTTCAGTCCATGCTGGGGCCACTGCCAGCTCTCAGCCAGCTTGTGTAGTGCTGCTACATTTTCCATCTGGAATGCACAATGTCTTTTCTCTGAAGCGATCAGTCAATACACAGTTAGGCAAAGGCATGTGAGGTCTCTGCTGCCAGGGATGGAAGATGCAACTGTGCCTGGAAGTATCAATGCTAACGGAGCACTTCAGCAGTTCCGTCAGACGGCACCTTTGCAGATGGACAGGTGGGATGGTCCAGCTCCACTCTGACTGCGCAGATGGACAGTTAGTGCTGTCTTGTGTGATGCACAGGACTTTTCTGAGACCAACCCCACAGAGGCACATGAGGCCCATCTCCCAGACCATCGGACCCATTGCAGTTTGCCTACCGCTCCAATTGGACAGCTAATGATGCCATCATTACTGCCCTCCACCTCACCTTCTCCCACCTGGACAGAAAGGACAATTATGCCAGAATGCTGTTCATAGACTTTAGTTCAGCATTGAACACAATCATTGTGCAGAGGCTGGTCCGGAAGCTGAGCCTACTGGGCATGAACACCTCTCTCTGTAATTGGATCCTGGACTTCCTGACTGACAGACCTCAGTCTGTCAGTATAGGAAAGAACACCTCCAGGGTCGTCAAGCTGAGCACCGGCGCCCCCCAGGGCTGTGTGCTGAGCCCACTGTTGTTCACGCTGCTGACGCAAGACTGTGCTGCCCAGCACAGCTGAAATCACATCATCAAGTTCGTGTGATTGTTGTTCAAGTTCAATGATTGTTGACTTCAGGAAGAGGCCTGCTGTTTATACTCCCTTGGACATCAACGGCTCAGCCATGGAGACAATCAACAGTGTCAAGTTCCTGGGAGTGAACATAGCGAAGGACCTCACCTGGACACTCAACTCCACCACCATAACCAAAAAGGTCCAGCAATATCTCCACTTCCTGCAGAGGCTGAAGAAGGACAGCCTCCCCCCCCTCCCATCCTCACCACCTTTTACCGAGGGACTGTAGAGAGCATCCTCTGCAGCTGCATCACCATCTGGTTTGGGAATTTCAATGTCGCTGACCTCAAGTCCCTACAGCGGATAGTGAGGACAACTGAGAGGATCATCGGGGTCCCTCTTCCACCCATGGAAGAGCTCTTCCAGAACCACTGCATCCGGTGCACAACCTGCATCGCTCCGGTATCTTCTGCCTTATAGCATCTGTACTGTCACTGCAACAGCTTTTACCCTCAGGCATTTAGGCTCCTCAACTCCGCGCTACCCTCTCCTCCCCCCCCTGTACTTGCACAAGAACAGACCCACACCCCTGGAGCACAACATGCCCCTGCCCACTCCCCTGGACTGAGCACATAGCTACTTTAAAAAAGTGTAATCTGTTTACATATTTACTTGCACTCTCTGCCTGCCACCTTAAAATCTGATGTCATGTTACTTTGCCTATTTATTTATTGTCTTGTTATCTTGTCTATTTATTGTCTGTTATTGTCTATTTATTGTCTTGTGTATTTATTCAGTTGTATTGAATGTAGCACCATGGGTCCCAGGGAAACGTTATTTCAACCCTACTGTATACTGCATATGGATGGGCTGACAATAAAATCACTCTGACTCAGATGAGTTTTCAGTTAGCTCTGTCCTAACATGTGCCCCACACCCCTCTGCTCCTCAGCGCAGATGTGCAGGCCAGTACTGTTTCACTCACTTCCTCTGCCAGTATCTCTGCATGAACACCTGAGAAGGCATGCCTTACACCTCTTGATACAAGCGCACACACAGGCACACACACGCACATGCACAGACGTGCACGCATGTACAAAGATGTTTGGACGGTAGGGCTGCTGGATCCTGGCCCTGCCCCCCACTGTGCTGATATGCTATTAAGGAGCAAAAGCTGTGGCACTCACTCACTGATAGCCAATGAGAGCATTTCAGAGAAAACCACAGTACCCCACTGGCCAGAACAGTGCCTGAACAGCTCGGCCCCTCGGCTATGATCCAATGATGCACACTACCCCCACCCCCCACCCCCCAGCCCCTGGGTAAACCTCCTTGTAAACCTCCCTTGAACCCCTCCACCATGAGTTTAAGCCTCACTTTTAACACCACCGGGCTGGTCTACTGAACTAAGTCACTCCAGCACAGGGTATACACTATCAAACACCCCTGCCAAACTGGGGGGGGGCACACCAATTGTAAGTGCTTAGTCCTCAACTTTCAACTACACGCTTAATAATGGGTAACATTTATTTTCCAGTTACATGTTATCATGACTTTGACATTCTCTGAAATAGAAAGTACTGTACAAAAGACTGGAGGTGAATGGCTCAAACCTCCAGAGCTTCAGTCCAGCAGCTTGCCAGATACACCTGCTTTATATCTCTTAGACAATTCTACAAAAGCCACTGCAAGTGACCTCTGTCCTTGTGTTCTCACTGTAGGAGAAGACGATGCTGGATTTTCTGCAGAGGACACAGGCAGTAAGGCGTGCGCTCTCACTCACGCTCGCTCGCTCGCTCACTCACTCATTCACTCTCTCTCTCTCGCTGTCCTTATTAAGCTGTAAGGCTTTCCTTTCAATGTACAAAATGAGTCTGGCTAGATGCTGGATTTTTCATTTTCCTTTTTACTTATCACACATGTGTGTGATGGTGAAGCACTGCTAATTTGACAGCAGGGTCCTCTGGAACGAACAACGCCATGAAAATAAACAGAAAGATTACTGCACTGACACATTAGAAGAAGCTTTTCTCCCGATATGTTTGCATGTGTCTGTGTGTGTATGCAAGAGTGAGTCTGTGTGAGTGTGCGTGTGTGTTTGTATGCCTGTGTGTGCATGACAGTGTTGCAGGTGTGTATGTGTGTGCGTGTGTTTATGCATGTGTAACCCTTTTCCCCTGGTACTATAAAGTTCTCAAGAGTCACACTCGTATAGTAATGAAACAGAATCCTGGGTTCTCAGCTGTTGGTGGTGAGCTGGCTGAACTTCCTGTCTACCACTAAATTTAGGAACTTTAGTATTAGAGTTAGAGAAGGTAAGTATTGTATATATCTACTGAGTAATAGCAAAAAAACTAATAAGTAAATGTGAATAACTAAGTAAGTAGCGCGGTGCCTCCACTGAAGAAATACTATACCAGTGTACCTGGCAGGAAATATGTAAATCCTCAGATATAGTTACAATGAAAGTAGTACATGCAAAGAGTAGTTCCTATTACCAGTATTTTTAGTTAAACAATAGTGATTCAATGCCACACTCTGTTGAAATTTAACAAATAGGCAACATTTATTTTCCCTTTATACTCAAATGAAAAAGAAAAATTGTGAGTGTGTATATATGTGAATGTGTGTAAAATATATGTCGAAATATACAAATCTGAAGTATGAAATATGAATTTTCAACTCAATTTTGTCACCTTAGTACACAGTTGTGTGATGAACTGAAAAGTATGTTATCCAGAAAAATCTGGCAACTCTCTCAACACGCCAAATTAGGCAACCCACTAAATGGCGCTCTTAATCCCGCTAAGGGAAGAGAAAAAAAAACTTACAAGCGGTTAAGTGGTCAGGTTGCAATGAACACCGATTACAATGAAAAACACATTCAAGAGCACAGTTCAGTGAGTCTCCCTTAAAGTTAGCAAGCCTGCAAAAAACGTTGGGGCCCTTTACGTTGGTGCACATGCGAAAATTCCCAGTTCGTGCCATTTCCAATAGCAAATGTAATCCAACAGAAACAAAATAAACATTCACTCAGACTGTTACAGTCATGCTCACCCCGGTGGATGAAAAGTTAGTTGGGCTTCACAAATAGAGTTCAGCAGATGCGTGGCGAGCAAGATGTAGCCACTGGACGCTAAATTCCTGTAGTAGCAGGCAAACCAGATGACGATGAGCCTTTAACGTGCGAGCTGTCCTTCCAAACGCGGCTTCGCTAGCTCTGTTAAAGTTCGTTTTCGCTCCGTCTGATATCTTATTGCAATAACTAAAGTTCGAAACACAATGATTCTACTTGCATTTACAGCTATGCTGCAGCACTCGGTACTTCGCTGATTAAAAAAAAAAACTGCGAAGGTGATTAGCTTGCTAGCATACGTAACAGACTTCAGACAGAAGAAAACACCCTCTGGAGCCTCTATCCACTACAGCACTAATTAACATTTGGGCCAGTATATTAGCTACATTGAGTCTCCAAGATGTTAAATTAAAGCTCCAATAATAAATTTATTAGCTTAAGCTCCCAGCTCTGTGACCGTAAACTCCGCAGCCAAACTCCTGAACTTTCTTCCTACTACGTAGCAAGGACAGTCGATTCTAGATTAATGCATCCCAAATTCTAATTGGCCTGATACACATCACTACCTCTAAACTTGCACAGGACTGGTTACAACACAAAGTTTTCTCCCTCACAAATTCTAGCGGGAAACATACATTATTACTAAACAAATGAAAAAAGAAAGGGATTATGGTAATTGTAGTCATTTTCAGTACACACAGTAGATGGTGTTAATATCAATTAACATGTTATTAATATTGCAAAGACATTATTAAAATAAATACTTTTTTAATTTTAAAGGGCCTTACACGTGTATGCCACATTTTTCAGCTATTAGAACTGACCTGTTGTTAATGTTCCTCATAGCCTGTCTAGACCTGCTCAAAGCTTCAGTGTCACATACATTTTCATGATCTTATTTCAGACTTCCCTTAGCCTTGAAGCCTCCAGTTCATCTCCATGTTTGGATAAGAGTAGAAAGAGTCTTTTCCCTCCTGTCTACACAACCGTCTTTGGGCATCCATCCCATAAACACGGTCTAATGAAAGGGTGAAACTGCCCGGATGTGTTTGGAGATCCGCCAGAGCAGTGTTTCCATACTGCAGCTAGAAATGACTTTCTGCGTGTATTAGAGAAGAGTGATACCAGAAGAAAGTACTGATCTCCACAGAGGGGGTGTCATTCTGCAAGGCTGGGGAGAGGAACTCTTTCCCACAACTGTCTGATGACAATTGGGCATCTTGAAAGATAAAACACACGCGGTCGATTACACGCAACTTTCCCGCTGATGAGTGCAGGAGAGTTGAGCTCGGCTGCTGTGCTCTAAACTGGGACTGGTGGTTTGATGGATCACAGGCCTGATTCAACACATGTGGGAGACTGAGGCATGGGATGGCTTCTGTGCACATCACAACACCCAGTGGGAGAGCAAGAGAGGGGGAGGGAGAAAGAGAGTGTGAGCCAGAGAGTGAGAGAGACACAAAGAGAATAAGGCAGAGAGAGAGGGAGACAGATGGAGGTTCATCAGGTCAAGACATAGTTTTGAATTTAAGCATAGTTTGCTTTGATAGGAAAGATCATATATCTAAGTTGATGATTAACAAACCCAAAGAGTTTCTCACACTGGACCTGAACAGATGTAACTAAACAGCCACCACAGCCCTTTAGAGAACTGCAGAGACACTGCACAGGAGAATTTTACTGTAGAGACACTGCCCAGGAGAATTTTACTGCAGAAACACTACCCTGCATAGCCGTAGAGACACTGCCCAGGAGAACTGTAGAAACACTGTCCAGGAGAAATGTACTGTAGAGATACTGCCCAGGAAAACTGTACTGTAGAGAAACTGCAGAAACACTGCCCAGGAAAATTACAGAAACACTGCCTAGGAGAACTGTAGATGCACTGGCCAGAAGAACTTTGCTGAATCAGCACCACAGGAAACACACAGCAATTTTGTGTATGCTGTGCAACACTCCAAAACTTTGTTATTCTATTAAAGCCACGGATGTGGAACGAGGTGCACTGAGGGGCTCCTTTCAGGTTTTAATACAGGAAATAACCATTTATCACTGTGTGATCATATGCTGGGGTTGAGATTAACTGCTTCATATCCTGAACTACATGCCTTGACATGGTTGGGTCACACTGTCCTCCTCTGTCCTACTCTCCTGCCCCATCTGCAGTGCACTGTGCACTCAGTGCCAAGGTCTCTGTCACCTCTCTAGATCACATACACAAGGTGACCAGGCCTCACTGGACCATATCTCAACCTTCGGGATGCCGCAATGCACTGACACCCCAACTGCCACAGCCAATGGCAACACCACCAGCCAACTTCTCGTCAAACTCCCTTTGACAAGTTAACCTGTGGTAGTGCTTGAATGGTGTTAACAGTGGTCTGGGAGTGTTGTTAGCCTAGTCTAACACTGTTGCTCATTTAACTTGGCTGAACTTGTGCTTGAAGTTGTTCTGAGTGACCGCGTCTGCTAAATGAATGTAATATAATGTAATGATGATCTGAGGCCTAACTCACACTGCACTGGGTATTACAGTGGGAAAGGATCTAGGTTCTTAGACTGAGAAAATGATGTTATTGAGTGATGGCAGAGACAGATCACGATGCCTGTTCGGATTTGCGCTACTGCGTTGCTGGTGGGAGACCAGCTGTCAGAAATATGAGTGAAGGATCCAGATGCCGACCAGACTAGTGAAAATTCTGTGTTTAATGACAGTTCGGAGCTAAAATTGAGGTCGAAAAATAGCCCAAGGTCAAAAAGCCAAGAGGGTTGGAACACACACAACCAATCCAAAAAACACAAGGCAAAAATCAGAATCCAGTCAGGCAGAGTTCATCAATAAGGGATCAGATAGGCAGACAGGAACAATGGGCACAGGCAGGAATCGGGGAAAAAAAAAAACAGGCAGAATGGTCAGCAACGATCAGGCAGAGAATAATCCTAATCGGCAGGGAAAAGGGAAATCCAAAAGGCAGACAGAGGTCGTAATCAAAAGGCACATACATACAAATTTACAAAGGCTGGAACGAAACAGGCAAATACACTGAGTCAATCTGACAAAGAACTGGGAAAACAGGGAGGTTTAAATACACAGACTAATAATGACAAAACAGGAAACAGGTGAGTAGAATGAGCTTCAGGTGGTGGGTGTGGCAGGAGGGCAGACCAGCAGGACAGGAGGCCAGATGATGGAGCACATGGCATCTGTAAACAAAAGCACATCAGAGAGCAGAAGGGACTGACTTGTGGACCATTTCAGCTTCTGTATGAGGTGCATATTTCATCAGAGACAGAGCAGAAGGCCATTCCCTTACTCACAATTCCAAAATGAGGGGACAAAAACTATTAACTGTTCAAAAAAAACCATCAAAACAACTGAAAGCAACAAAACAGGATATTTGCAGGCTCTCCAGATCTTCAAAACACCAGCATATGCTTGGGTTGCTGTTTTAAAATATATGCTCAAACAAACTTCTGCTGGAACTAAATTCAGAAATACATCAAGTGTACAACACTTCCATTCCGATTGTCCTTCGCCCTGTGTGAATGGAGAAAGTTCAACCTCAAGCAATTCTGCTTTCTGTAGCCCTGCCACAGAGTGAGAGCAGATTTAGGAGAGGCTATAGCGGCCCTGTACTACACCCTAATAGAATGATAACAACATGGTAATTACTCTTCACTACTAGGAATGTAACGATGCATCGCGAATCAGTTAAAAATCGATTCAAATGCGTGAAAATTCAAACCGGTTGAGATAAAAAATGAATCGCGATGCAATTTTTAAAATAGCATAGGCTGCCACAAGGCATAATGGTACGTAGGCCTAATCTGGCCTACTCTTGATTTCACTTGTTCGGCGTAACGTAAAACGTCACTATGTACGTCGCATTCAGTTGCGATTGGCTGTCTAGACAGAACCAGAGACATGGTGGCAGCAAGCAACTTTGAAATAGAAAATGCTCCAACCATTTTCAAGTCAGCAGTGTGGCAGCATTTTGGCTTCCCAGTGTTTACAAATGAAAACGGTGAGAAAATCACAGACAAGACTAAAACAGCGTGTAAACATTGTAAGAATCTGTTAGCCTACACAAACAGCACAACCAACATGTCACAGCATGTCAACCGGCACCACAGTGAGCTCAGTTCGCCACCGCCTGAGCGAAAATTACCAAAGGGGCAAACGACGCTGACAGACAGATTTGCAACCCCTCTCGCCCCAACCAGTGCAAAGGCCAAGGAGATTACGAGGGTCATTGGTGTTTTAACAGCAAAGGACATGAGGCCATTTTCCGTTGTAGAAAATGAAGGCTTTTGGCTGATGGTAAATACATTGGAGCCAAAGTACTGCATCCCATCACGCCCACACTTCAGCCAGATGGTGATGCCTGAACTTTACAGGGAAGTAAAGCACATGTGGTTCAGGTTCTCAGAGAGGCAGATAATATAGCTATCACAACTGACAGCTGGACAGCCAGGGCGACGCAAAGTTATATTACAATCACAGCTCATGTGATCACCGCGGAGTGGGAAATAGTTAGCTTTGTTCTTCAAACGCGCCCTCTTTTTGAAACGCACAGTGGGGCTAACATTGCTGGAGTATTAAAGGAGGCTGTGACGGAATGGGAGCTGGAAAGGACAAAACATGGAATCGCTGTCATTACAGATAATGCGAGGAACATGGATGTTGCGGTGAGGGAAGCTGGACTGGCACCCCAATATCAAGTGTTTTGCCCACACATTGAACTTGGCCACTCAAGCAGGTTTGAGTGTCCCCCGCGTCGCACGTCTGCTGGGTCAAATCAGGCGGATTGTGGCCTTCTTTCACCGAAGCCCTACAGCCACTGCTGTGTTGGCATCCAAACAAAAAGCACTACTAAACCAGGATGTAAACAAGCACAAGCAAATCATGGATGTTACCACACGCTGGAACAGCAGTCTGGATATGATTGAACGCCATCTGGAACAGCAGCTGGCTGTTGCAGCTGCTCTCCTTAGCGCAGACGTCCGACGAAATGCCCGTGAAATCGACACACTGGATAACTCGGACATCCGTGATGCTGAGGACATTATGAAACTTCTTAAACCTCTGAAGAAAGCCACCACTGTGCTGAGTGACGAACAAAACCCAACAGTGTCTCTCATTGTGCCTTTAAAGCACATGATCGAGCAGAGCATGTTACCTGATCAGGAAGACTCCGCTACGGTGAGCATCATGAAGAAAGCTATCCTGAGCAATCTGTCGGACAGATATGGTGGGGAATACAACCACTTGCTGGAGTGCACTGCAGTAGACCCCAGATTCCACTCTTTACCCCATCTAGAGGAAGACCAGCGTCAGCATGTGTTCCACAGACTGAAGGAGAGAGCCATGCTGGTGCACAAAAAGGTATTTATTTTTACTTTTATTGTTAAATATATATAAAGCAGTATTTTCTTAGAAGCACTTTCTCTTAAAGTACATGTATGCTGTTTTTGCTTGTGTTGCTTTTGTGATAAGGTCAGGACTCTACCTCATGTTAAACCGATTTTTTCTTTCCCTGCTGTTTACAGACCAACTTCCCAGTGGAGGAAACCAATAATGGAGGAGCAGACACCAATGCGTCTCCATCTGCAGCAGAGCAGCCTGCTGGCCAGGCAGACACAGCAGAAGCTGAGCTACAACAACCACCTCCCAAGAAAACAGCACTAGAACATCTCTTAGAAGGGACTTTCACAAAACCTTCAGGGGCAGCACAGATCAATCACGTGAAAGAGATTGAAGCAGAAATTGTCAGGTACAGAAGTGAAACACCCATTTCCCTCTCAGGCTGTCCACTCAAGTGGTGGAAGGAGATGTGGTAAGATGTGCCCACTGCTTTCACCTCTTGCAAAGGCATACCTCACCATACCAGCCACCTCTGTCCCTAGTGAAAGAGTTTTTTCAACTGCAGGGGACATTGTGACTTCGCAGAGATCTCAGCTTCTGCCTGAGAATGTTGACATGTTGATTTTCCTTAAGAAAAACATGTAAATTCCAAGCTGCACAAGCAAGTTTTAGTTTATTTACTTGAAGAGATTTTATTTTGTTTTTATTTAGTTATTTTGATGTGGGATTTGTTTCAAAATCCAATTATAATTTATAATTATTATTTCTTATTTAAGATAACAATTTCTGTTAATAAGATAAGTCAATTTCAGTTTCACTTTTGATAAGAGGACACAAATGGTGTTTTGCACAATTTATATAAATAAAGGAACATTTTTTGTTATTATTTTTTAATATTTTTTTGTAATTAAAGATAAGTTTCAGTTAATGAGATGAGACAATTTCAGTTGCACTTTTGATAAGAGGACACAAATGGTGTTTTGCACAGTTTATATAAATAAAGGAACATTTTTTGGCCATAATTTGTCCGCAGCTCATTCTGTTAAGAAAATCGTGAGAAAATCGTATCGTGAACTTAAAATCGTGAATCGTATTGAATCGTGACTTGAGTGCATCGTTACATGCCTATTCACTACCAATCCTGGCTCTCTGGTGCACAGAACTTAGATCCAAAAACTGACAGTCCAGTACATACACAGCTGAGACTTCAGCACTTCTGAGACCAGTGAGACATGCCAAATTCACCAGAGCCATTTTCAATTCGAACACATTTCCAACCAAGACAAGAGGTGGTAATTCTTTCCTGTTGCATCTTGACAGTCTGTTTTCAAACTTGAAGCCACCCAAATATTCCAAACTGCTTAGCACATCACTTAACTGAGTGAATTATATGTGAATCTAATGAATCTTACTTAGGGGCAATAACAATTGCACTGCTGCAGTTTTTTTTCTTTAATTAAATTTGTGAACAGCTTTAACGCAAGATAAGTCACAACCAATCATGACACTGCCTCGAGCCAAGGCCACTAAACAAAGCTCTGAAATTGTTGGCTGAAAGTTCACTCTGACAGACTAGGAGAAAAGTACAAGACCCTCTCCCTGGAGCGCATTTCCATGGGCTGCCATGTGGAATGAGTGCGTGGAGGGAGCAGATGAGATGACAAGGGGCAGTTTCTGTTGCATGCCATGCTATTGAAATGCTACTCTGTTTGGTGACCAGTTAAATGGACACATTTACAGGCAGGGCATGATGGTCCTTTGCATGTCCATTAATCGGTTTACTCATTAGCTTTCATCAGCTATGCTGAGATTCACAATGGAACAAACCCCCACCTTCTGGAAACCTTGGAATACAGAACAAAGCCAGCTCTCTGACACAAGAAAGCCTCATTGGGTCTGATTAGCTACTGTTAGCCCCATTTTTGGGAAAGAAAAGAATGCTCTCACTATGTGTTCAAGCTCCTCTCTTTAGCATCACATTCTTCATGCTCTTGGCAGAGGCCCTCAGTCAGGCTAAGCTAGCATTTACACTGCTGGATATACTAGGTGAGGTGATTCAGGCTCATAACCTTGCTGGAGGATATAGCCCCAGCACTACTACGGAGCTGAATTTGCAACCCTCTGGTTCTGAACCAAGTTTCTGAAGCAGGCACCAGCCTCTCCAAAAGGAAGCACAGACTTCCTCTGCCTGCTTTACAGTTCGGATAAATGCAACAGGCTGCCTTTCGATCTGCCTGCTGCACCCTTATTCCCAGAAAGGCAGTGAGGACAACCATGTAGAACAACCTTTAGGATGTTCTGTTGTCCTTGTTCCCTGCAGACCTGGAGAAGGAAAACCCTTTTTAGTGCCCAGCTCCTCTGGGACGTGCTCGCTCCAGGGGCCCGGAAAGGAAAGGTCAGGCCAGGAAGGAAGCCATGAGTGTCCTGGGAGCTGCCATGTCTCCACAACAGCAGCTGGTTTGTCTCTCAGATGCTTACTGTATGCTTACATGTATGTCACATCCATTCATCTCAGTTTGCTTTGCTAACTCAGACAAATGCTCAACTGTAAACCACATCTCTGCCAGCTCTAGTCCTAATAACACATCCTGTACTAACCCACCACATCATTACACTGTCTATGTGAAAGCTGTTTTACAGAGGCGTGTTCTGTTAATGCCAGAAGCTTCACCGGTAGCAATTAATATGACAGCTAATTAAGTTATAATAAGCACAAATAACTGCTTTGTAAGTCGCTCTGGATAAGAGCATCTCCATACATAACATTTTTGGGCTGTAGTGTAATATAGTGGTAAGGAGGGCTTGTAACCAAAAGGTTGCTGGTTCAACTCCCCACAGGGGCACTGCTGCTGTTCTCTTGGACAAGGTACTGAACGCAGAATTGCCTCAGTAAATTTCTTTTTTTTTTTTTTTTGTCATTTTTTTTTCCCATTTTCTCCCCAATTTGGAATGGCCAATTTCCCGAATTTGGAATGCCCAATTAGTCATCGATGTTCGGTCCTATTGCACAACCCCCACTGTCAATCCGGGAGAGCGTGGACAAGCACGTGCCCTCCTCCGAGACACATGATGTCAGCCACTGCTTCTTTTCGCTCTGCGGTCCACAAGCCAAGCTAGCACAGAGATGAGTCGGAGGAAGACATTTCATATACAGCTTTTGGCACGTGGACCACAGGCGCCCGATTGACCAGCAGGGGTCACTGTTGCTAATGGGACCGAAGCCCCTGCCGACGTACCCACCCCTATCCCCGGTGGAACGAAGCCAATGTGCTCCGCCTGTGAGCTCCTGGTCACTGTCGGCTAGTGACACGGCCGGGATCGAACCCGGGCCGTAGCGTTCAGTCTACACTCGAAACGAGTGTTTTTACCGACTGAGCCACTCGGGAGCCCTACCTCAGTAAATTTCTAGCTATATAAACAGATTACATGTAAAAACTATAACCTATACAAGTCGCTTTGGATATGAGTGCTACATGACAACGATGTAATGTAATTATTGCATATAAGTGCTTCATATCTAGATTGTCTGCACCACAACTCGCAATCCCGCTCTCATCACTCTGAGTTGGTCATGAATAGAGGTCTGTTGTGAAGATTATCACCTTGGTCAAAAGATAAAGAGCAGTCATCGTGCCCACTGATCACCCCACAGCCACGACTGCCCCCGACCCGGCAGAGTGGTTTAGCTCGCAGCTGCCAGGAGTAGGTGGGGTTTGGCCTGTAAGCGAGGCCTTGAAGTGTTTGCCCACTTTATGAGGAATTTCCTTCCTGATCCGCTGAGGAATTACCAGCATCCACACGGCCGCACTCTGCCAAAATTTCCCCAGGACCGCCCCCAAGGCTATGCCAGGGAAAGCCCACCTGCACCCCTACACCCCAGCCCTTGCCACCTGGTACACATGAAGCCGACCCAACCTCACCCTGCTGAAACTCAGTGCCTCATGTGCTATGCACAAAGTTACCCAGAATCCTCAGGGAGACATGGCTCAGTTGTATTTACACCAGTATATCTGTTTTTCTCTCCATGGAACAAATAAACTTCTGCAAATAACCTCTCTGAAATGTGCACTTCTGTAGGACACATGCACTTCTGTAGGTAACCACTCTGGCAGGTGCAATTCTGTAGGCAAAAGTTCTGAAATATGCAGGTCTACAACCTCCTCCATTGAGATACACAGATGCATTCCTTATAAGTGGGAATGGCTGCCAGGCTGGGTTTCTAGTGTGCAGTGCTCTTCATCTGGTGACAGTGTTGACCCGCTGTGTTTGGTCAGGTACAGTGCAGAGGACACAGTCATAAAATGCTATCTGTGTGCCTTCTTTACACTGCCTGTCCCAGCCTCTCCCAGCTGATCAGACCCATTGAGATGCCAGTCCCAGCCTCTGTCAGGAGAGAGAGCTTTAATAGAGCTGAGAGAGGGCTGCCAACTTCCATGGGTGCTGCCTGGTGTCTGAGCTCTGAGACACTGGGCATGAGAGAGAGTGAGAGAGGAATACAGGAAAAGAAGGAGAAAAAGAGACAGATATTATTTATAATATATTATTATTATTATTTCATCGCTTGCCTGGATCGTCATGGGGCGCCAAGACATCCACTCTCCGAACTGGTGCACTAGCCCTTGTATACAGTGCCGGTGAATACGCCGCCCCAGTATGGTGCTGCAGCACCCATACCAGCAAACTGGATGTATCCCTCAATGATACCATGCGGATCATTACTGGTTGCCTACGCCCTACCCAACCGGACCTTCTGCCAGTGCTCTCAGGCATCGCACCCCCCAAGCTGCGAAGAGAGCATGTCACTCATAGGCTGGTGCGCAAGGCCTTATCGGACATTCAACACCCACTCCACCACCTTGCCCAGGACTCTCAGGAACTCGGATCTCAACGCTTCCCTCTCGCCACCCCTTCTCCTGTCATGCAGCAACCCTCTCCGTTCCCAATTTCAACCTACTGGGTGTGTGGAGAGCCAGCTGGGAATGGATTCCACGACCAACCCAGTTCACGGTTGAGCCGAGCACCGCAGCTCCATCTGGCTTGGACTTGCCCCGCAGACAATGGGTCACCCTGAATTACACATATAAACATTTCATTCGTAAGCAAATTATCTAGAGCATCAAAATACATAGGTCTACTGTATGAAACATGATAATTAAGCTAAGGTTAGTTGTAACTTTAGCTAGCTATAAAATTTTTTAAAAAATGCTTGAGAGTAACAAACCATTACAAGCTAACGTCATTATACGCTTGTATTCATTTCCAAATTTGGCTTTGAAATGTTTCGTAGGCCTACTGTTATTGATACTGTCGCCTACATAAGCTGTTTTTTAATCAATGGCGCTGTGTGAAACATTAGCTAGGCTACTAATATGAAAGAAATAGCCTAGCCTTCATCATGGCCAGAGTACGTATATTTTACACAGTTCATACAATTGCCTTTACTCCAGACGCTGTACCAGGTTACTGTTTTGAACGTTTCTTACAGATAATGGCATAACGATCATTGCTTTGTCTTACCGATTGGTATGCTTCCAGTTCACACACAAGCCACCTGCTGCTGCCAATGTGCACAAATTCCAATTGCTGCTGTCAGTGGAAGTGCTGACGATGCAAGGGGCTGTGCTCGCGCCCTCTCTCACAACTCTCACAAACAGAGGACACTAAATAACAATTCTAAACTGAATTAAGTATGCACTTGTCTCAGAGGAGAAGTTCTCAACCACTGATTTTTTTTTTATCCACTTGTATTTAGCTTCAAGTGCTTTTTTAGCATTTTTAGCTCTAAAAAAATTGACCTCATAGCTGATGACAGGCATGGTAGTGGGGTAGTGGTGCAGTGGGGAAAAATGACCCCCGTGCTAGCTCCACTTCTTAGCGGGACCTAATGCATGAACCCACTGTGAAGAGAAGGTATGAGAACGGAAAAAGAATGTGTGTTGAGTGTGGGGGCAGGGCCATGGGGTGACATTACTTTCTGATTTGTTGAGCGAGTAATCTCGATGGCATAGAACGCCAGGCTGCAGCACATGAAAAATGAACTCGCTTGACATTATTATGTATGAAACTGCCAATCAGATTTATTTACTTATTAATCGAAGGTGCCGGAACGCCGTTCCAGATTGTTCCGGCCCACTTTAACCCCTGGCTTTTTGCAACCTAATTTGACAAATGACATGCTTGTAGGACACCCCTCTCTGGGCTGTACTGAGCTGTAGATAATAGAGGAAGGGCTGAACAGGTGGGGGCAGGCACATGGAGGGCTCTGAATGGTGGCCCTGCAGCAGCATAGAGGTGCCGCGAGACTCCTGAAAAACACACGTGTGCCACAGCACAGTCAGGAAGAGGACAATGACCTGCATGCGGAGGATGATGACCTGCATGCGGAGACCATCTCTGCAGGTGCAGCTTGCTACTCTCTGGTTAAATGTCTTGTGCTGAGGCAGCTTATGTGGTGCCAGGTGCAATCCTCCTGCAATGGTCCCACATAGGGACAACCTATCCAGGCATGACACGCAACCTGGCCCCGTCCCTCACAGGCCCTGGCTGCACACAGGCTCTGGGGTCTGCAGGGGGTCTGTGGCAGAAGCCCCCGATCCACTGACCTGCGACGGCTGGATCCACTCATTATTTTATTGGTGACCTGATTAAGCCAGGGAGCTGTGGCTTGGCGTCCCGTGCCCGGTAAGGCTTGGCTTCGGGAGCCTCTCTGAGAGCAGTGTGACACTGACATGGCAGGACAACTTGACCCCTGGGGGATGGTTTCATCTTTCACCCTCGTGAGGCTCTGGAAGCACCTGACGGCTGTCCAGCATTGATTTTAATGTCATTCCAAGTCGGTGCTCCTATTTTAATGGTGGCTGTGATTCAGAGAGGGGCGAGGCCACCGTTTTCTAAGCAACGCACCATAATATTTTGCCAAGGTGTGCTGGGGACACCCGTTGCTGGGTCTGGCCTGGGTGAGCATGGTGGGAAGGGGGGGCAGGCGTGTCTCTCAGACACACTGGCACCTGGCCACTGTTTGTCCTTTAGGTGTCCTAGTGACCAAAGGATCTGCCCACAAAATCTGCAGAGAGGAGCAGGAATGTAGATGGCACAGAGACACAGACAGCAGCACAGTACAGAGGCACAGAGAGCAGCATGGTACAAAGACACAGAGATACAGAGAGTGCAGCACAGGGCTGGTCTGTTGGTGCTCAGTAGGGTGGCCTTTGTCCTATTACTCTCACACACCCTGTGGCTTGGTGGTCACTTATACTTCCATTCAATTCAATTCAATTTTATTTGTATAGCGCTTTTTACAACACAAGTTATCACAAAGCAGCTTTACATTGTTCCCAGGCCTGAGACCCCCTGAGAGCAAGCCTAAGGCGAGAGGCAAGGGGCCAGCACGATCATGAGGGCGACCCTAAGGCAGTCAACACCAGACCATAGCCGGATCAGCTGAACACAGAGTAACCAGGCCATGATGTAGTGACAGCAATGACCACTTAGTCCACCAGAGACTCTACAATCAATGTCAGCATCATGCCGTGTCCCTCAACTAAAGGATTTGAAATAAAGATAAGTTTTTAGCCTAGACTTAAAGGCAGAAAGACAGTCTGCTCCCCAAACTTCGGTGGGTAAATTGTTCCACAAAAGAGGGGCTCGGTACAAAAAGGCTCTACCCCATATAGTACTTTTACCCACTCTTGGAAGAATGAGAAGTCCCGCACTTTGGGAACGTAGAGCTCGTTTTGGAGAATATGGGTGAAGAAGGTCCTTAAGGTAGGGAGAGGCAAGGGTGTTCAAAGCTTTAAATGTAAGGAAAAGTATTTTGAAATCAATGCAGTATTTGATAGGTAGCCAGTGAAGAGAGGCTAATACTGGGGTGATGTGCTCAAAGCACTTTGTTCTGGTTAGAATACTAGCAGCTGCATTTTGAACCAACTGAAGGGGCTTTAGGGAGGCATATGCACATCCTGACAAGAGGGCATTACAGTAGTCCAATCTGGATGTAACAAAAGTCATGGATTAGCTTTTCAGCATCATGTATTGATAGAATTTTCCTGATTTTGGCTATATTCCTCAAATGAAAGAAAGGAGTCCTCGAAGTGTTTTTTTATATGTGTTTCAAAAGAGAGCTCAGGATCAATTGTGACACGCTGTGTCTCGTTGGCACTTGAAGCCAGCGAGACACCATCAAGATTTAATGTAATATTGGTGAGTTTGCTCCTGATAGACTTTGAGCCGATAGCCAATATTTCTGTTTTGTCCGAATTTAGAAGGAGGCAACTATGGGCCATCCATGTCTTTATGTCTTTGAGGCAGGCTTCCCTGTTTGATATTTCCAAGGAGACATCAGGTTTGGCCGATATGTATAACTGGGTATCATCTGTATAGCAGTGGAAATTAATGCCATGTTTACGAATGATATTTTCAAGAGGCACCATGTATAACAAAAAGAGCAAAGTTCCAAGCACGGATCATTGTGGTATTCCATGTCTTACTCTGGATCGTTTGGAAGACTTATTGTTAATGAAGACAAAGTGATGTCGCTCTGACAGATAAGACCTGAACCAGGATAGAGCCTTACGCCTTACTTATGCCAATCAGGTTTTCAAGTCGGTCTAATAGAATAAGATGATCGATGGTATCGAAGGCTGCACAGGTCTAGGAGCACAAGTAGGGAGATACAGCCATTGTCAGAGGAGAGAAGCAGGTCATTAAGCACTTTTAGAAGAGCGGTTTCTGTGTTGTGATGTGGTCTAAACCCAGACTGAAAGACTTCCAGAATATTATTGGACAGTAAAAAGGAGCAAAGTTACTTTGTTACAACTTTTTCTAAGATTTTCGAAAGGAATGGGGGATTTGAGATGGGCCTGTAGTTCGACAGGTCATTCATGTCCAGAGTGGGCTTCTTCAGAATAGGCTTAATGACGGCTAATTTGAAGGACTAAGGTACATGTCCGGACGTAAGGGAGGCATTGATAAGATTTAATAACAGTGTGCCAATTTCAGGTAGCAGCTGTTTTAAGAATCTTGTTGGAATGGGGTCTAATAGGCAGGTAGCGTTTTTAGATGAATTAATTAGGGAGGAGAAGTCGCTAAAATTAATGGGTGTGAAAGAGTCTAGGCATGTGCCTGGCCTGTTGGACATCTTTAAGTTATCTGACGCTGGACAGGCCAGGCTGGAGGCAAATTAGAGGAGAGTTTTTGCATTGTGTTGCATATCTTTACAATTTTGCTGTCAAAAAAATTCATGAAGTCATCGCTACTATGAATTGCTGGAGTGATGCAGGACTCTTAACTAGTCTGGTGATGGAGCTGAACAAATACCTGAGATTTTCCTTGTTTTTCTCTTTTAGGGTAGAAAAATACGCAGATCTGGCAGCTGCAAGCACATGCTTGTAGCTTAGAAGACTTTCTTTCCAGGCCAGGAGGGGGACCTGTAATTTGGTGGAGCGCCATTTCCTTTCCTGTGTCCGCACAGTTTGTTTGATAGCATGGGTCTGGTCATTGTACTAAGGTGCAAGCTTTTTGTCTGGGACTTTCCTCTTTTTAAGGTGTACAATGGCATCTAGGGTAATACATAGTGTGGACTCAATGTTTTTGAGAGTTCGAGCACAAGTTTAGATATTCTTCATTGTGCAGACTGTAGGATGCAGGGAGCTCATCAATAAAGGCTTTAGCAGTAGCAGTAAACACCTGAGATGCAGTCTTGTCAGGATGTGCACAGCTAAGTACTAGCAATTCAAATGAATTGAAGTTATGACCAGATTTAAAAGTGGCACAAAGATTAGAGTTATATACAGCAGCAACACCACCACCTCTACCAGTTGATCAAGGGACCTGGTAGTTACTGTAACTGGGAGGTGTTGATGCATTTAAAGCAATAAATTCATTCGGTTTAAGCCAAGTATCAGTCAGACATAGGAAGTCAAGTATATGGTCAGTAATCAATTCATTTACTAGCATTGCTTTTGGTGTTAATGACCTTATATTTAATCAACCAATCATACGGACCATTTGTTTGCAGGTATTAACTTCAGGTTCACCAGATTTAATTTTTCAGGGCAAATGCCCCTAATAGATTTCTTTAAACAGTATGGGACTGAAGATCGGGGGACAGACACTATCTCTATGGAACTAAATTTAAGTGGTGGTTCAAGGGAAGAAGCAGAGATCTGTTTAAGACAGAAAATCTGCTGCCTGGCCTTGGCTCTGATGAGTCAAGGTTGAGATGTTTAGGCTATAGGCCAAATTTCTAGAGATAAGAGCTGTGCCCTCCCTCGAAGGGTGGATGCTATCTCTTTTTAAAAGACCAGGCCTCCCCCAAAAGGTGTGCCAATTGTCTATGAAGCCTACGTTATTGGAGGGACACCACTCAGACAGCCAACGATTCAGTGACATTAATCTGCTGTAGATCTCATCACTGTGCCACACAGGGATAGGACCGGAGAAAGTTACTGACTCCAACATATGTTTTGCGAGTTTACACACCGATTTAATTGTTGACTTAGTTATTTCTGATTGTCTCATACGGACATCATTAACGCCAACATGAATTTTAATTTTCAAGACTTTACTTTTACTTTTACCTTTAGTCAGCACTTTCAGATTTGCTTCAATGTTGGATGCTCTGGCCCCAGAAATGCAATTAACTATGGTCGTTGGAGTCTCTATGTCACTACGTACCGTGTGTCTCACACTTTTCAAAGCATTTTAAAAGCCATACACCCACGATCCTGAGCAATTGCTGTTAATATAATCCTCTTTACTCTGAATAGGCATCACAAACCACCCTGACAGTTTATATAGGCCATAAAATAACACGTGTTGAGATTCAGTGAGGGGGGAAGTCCCTCTGCCCAGATCCTATCAGAAGGACTGAGATTCATTCTATGAGAGGCACTGACATTTTGTGAGGTGGCAGGCCTTTCGCCCAGATACCATCCAATCACATCCAGCATTTCCCCATGGATCGTTCCATGTCAAAACTTGGAGTCAAATTAATAAAATAAACTTTTTTCCCCTCACACACACATTGCTGAGAACAGATGATCAGTGCCGCTCTTAGACATCTGAGCCTGGGCCTTACAGCATTGCTGATGTGACCACTGCTGAGAGCATGTCCAAAAAGCAGGGCAGAGGCTTTTAGGCTTGCCTTGCCCTCACAAGAAGGGGTTGGCAGAGACCCCAGAACTCAAAAACCCATCGGCCGCCTGCAGAAGGCCCACACACACAGTTGGGCACACTTCGGGGTCACTACGGGCACATGCAGGGGAAATGAGGAGAGCAGCTGTGTTAACTCATCACTCGTGAGCTGCAGAATGTTCCGAAGCCCTCACTCAGAGGTCATCTAAGGTCATACAGGCAGGTCAAACAGGCAGGTATCCACTGCTGTCCATGGCACGCTAGGGGACCAGGCCTGAAACAGAGGCACTTCTGTGATTACAGATTGTCAAATGGCATGGAAAAGATCAGAAAGTTGGAGATCAACAGAACCTTGGGAAGACAGCAAGGCATCATGGGAAGAAAAGCTTTTCAACTTAAGTGTGGTGTGTGGAGAGGATTACCTTGAAATGTGAAAATAATGGGGGAAGAAAAGGTTGACTCTTTTCTCTCGCCCTCTGAATAGCTGAGAACGGTAGAATGAGAATAGAGGGAAAGAGAGAGGACAGAGGGAAGGAGGCAGTACCAGGAGTGGATGGCTGGCTCTTTTCCGCCTTTGCATTAATTGCTTTTTAATCAGCCCGCTGATGGGGGAGGGCAGGTTCTAATCATGGAGATAGATCTGCCAAACCGCTTCTTTGACACAGACCCCTTCCCTTTATCAGCCATTTGGGAGAAGCATGCCTCTGGGCTCCCTGATGTTTCATCTTAGTACAGATGACACCTCTAGGATTCTGCCCGGAGACGCTGGCTCTCACTGTGGTGGATGGATGTGGTGCAGCCGGCCGATGTTAACACACCATGACGTCTTTGTTCTGAGTGGACACCGCCTTGAGTGTTTAACAGCCCTGCACATTCACAAAAAAACTCAGCAAGGCAACAGATGCTCCCAGCTCCTGGGATAAATACAATCTGAGTGCTTGAAAATGATGTTGGTTATTTGGTTCTAGAGATGGGAAATGGATATTACCTTACAGAATCAGAATCAGACTTTATTGGCCAAGTTTACACATGTATGAATTTGACTCCGGTTCCACTGTCTCTCATAGTGCGTTCACACAATGATTTTTAAGGTGACAACAAAAATAGCATCCAAATATTACATTACATACCACCTTACATTATATTACTGTCATTTACTAGACATTCTTATCCAGATTGATGGATTAAATTTTATCCATTTATATACAGTGGATATAAAAAGTCTACAAACCCTTATGAAATTGCAGGTTTTTGAATTGTAAAGACAGAAGTAACAACAATGTAAATTTCAGGCTTTTTCCATCTGTAATGTGATCTTCCAACAAACAAAAATCCAGAAAAAAAAACAAATATCGCCATTTCTGTCTTTACATTTCAAAAATCTGCAAATTCATAAGGGTGTGTAGACTTTTTACATCCACTGTAGCTGGATATTTACTGAGCCAATTTTTGGGTAAGTACCTTGCCCAAGGGTACAGCAGCAGTGCTGTAGTGGATAGAACCACCAACATGAGATGGAAATGAGATGCAGTTTGAGCAGAACTGTTCAATAAAAGTCCAGTCCAAAAAAACAAACAAACAGACAGACGTGCAGAACCCAGCTTTGCTCTTGGTGGAGCATGCTGCATTCAGCAAATGCATGTCTTTGAGGGGATTACCTGTGGCAGTGGTTGGCACAAGGGCTGTTGTGTGAAACCAACACATGTGGAAAGTAGGGGATTATCTGAGCAATACAAATAACAGTGGTGATGTGTAACAATAGAGATGAATTGTGTATGTGTGTATGTGTGTGTGTGAGAGTGAGTTTGTGTGTGTGTGTGTGTGTGTGTGTGTGTGTGTGTGTGTGTGTGTGTGTGTGTGTGTGTGTGTGAATTTGTGTGTGTGCATGTGAATGTGTGTGTGCCTTTGCGTGTAGTAGACTGTGGGGCTGGGTGTTTATTTGAGGCAGTACAAAGGATAACTTTGTTACTCCATAAACATCACTGTTCCTCCATAACAGTAACAAAGACGTACTGTAATAACACAAGGACACATCCTTCAGCCAGCCTTAATGCAGCAGACTACACTGTAAACAGCCAACCATCAACATACATGCCACTGAGCTCAGCCATTGGCTTTTATTAACTGCCTGATGACTGCATCACTCTGAAGTGTTTGAAAGTCACAAGATGTGTCTTTGATTAACTCTTACTTTTCGGCAACTGGGGGCACGCTTTACAAAAAGTATGATACAAACATCTGCTATTTACAAAACAAATGAATTACAACAGCTAAATAAGCACGTTAACTTCCTGCATTCAGCTACAACAGTATCACTTCAGGTCTCAGTTCCAGATGCACAGTATAAAATACGCAGCACATGGCATAACTGAAATCTCTTGCTAGTCTTGGGATTCTTAATATATAAATATAGAGCTCTGTGATGTAAACACACAAGCAACAACACTTAGCCTATTTGATGGACTCATTTAGAAAACAATACGGATTGGCTGCACATTAACCTAACACCCTGACACATGAGGAGGTGTCCGAAGATTACACCATTATGATACTGACATAAATACTTGATGTCAAACCCAGTTGTACAGAACAATCCCAGTAAACATTTTTAGTGAAACCTTTGGAGCTGAGCTCTCCAGACAGAACACATTAGTGTGATTGTATTTCATGAAAAGGCAATAAAAACATGAATAAAATGGCCTTTGAGGAAGGCATTACATGAGAGTAAGTGGATGGTGGGAGGCTTTGTGGTTTGGCCCCTTCTCTGGTGAGGAGAGGGGGTTAATGCCACTTTCACATCACCAGCAGGTGGAAAAGGGCCACAAGGGGCAGAAAGAGGCCCTGCTGCCACTCTAACTACTGGAAGTACTCAGCTGCTATTAGAAAGGAATGCATCCAGAACACCCCATCACTCTGTTCCTGATTAATGCAATACTTTCTGATGACTTCATTTGAAGCCTCTAAATTGCTGCAGTTTGTGAGAAACACCCAGAACAAAGAGACACATGGTAGCTTTGGAGTAGTAACACAAAAAGACCAAACAAAAGGAAGGACACACAGGTCCAGATTACACCACCACGCAGCACAGAAATTTAGACAGCCCTTTTAGTGTCTGTTGCCACCAAGAGGTCAGTTTGAGACAGACAAGGATCCTTTTCACACCGGTGTAATTTTACATGAGAAATTGATTTTCAGTCTGTGATACTGCTCAACTGCCCTGCACAGACAGTATAAATAAATGACCTCCAGAAATACTTTAATTCAACAGAGATATTCACTGTCTGGACACTACCATTTTCAATGATCAACTGTCACTTTAAAGAACGAATTTCAGTTTCTGTTCTATTGATTTTGTCTAAACAATCTTCCCACACCCAGAGACCCCATGGCTCCTGTGGCCTTGTAGTTTTACCAAAAGGGAATGTCACCTCTTGACATTTGTCCTAATCAGCACAGACCTGAGGAAATGTCACTTTAATAATCTGCCTGGTAGCAAAACCATTATTCAGTTATAGGATAGGTTCTACTTTCTGCTTTCTCTCTGCATGCTCTGCTGCTTGCTGCTGTGCCTAGCATTAGCCTTATAGCACTCCACCATCTATGAACAGCCCTGTACTACATTACATTCCATTACTGTCATTTAAATTTGACTGTCTAACTCACAGTGACTTACATAGGTCACAATTTTTACATGTTATTCATTTATACAGCTGGATATGTACTGAGGCAATTACAGGTTAAGTACTTTGCCCAAGAGTATAACAGCAGCGCCCCAGCAGGGAACTGAACCGGCAACCTTTCAGGTATGAGCCCTGCTCCTTTCCACTATGCTACACGGCAATCCTAACATTTTCACAAAGGGCCAGCGATGAGCAAAGTAAGTGTGACCAATATGAGGAAAACACTATTGAATAAGGAAATTACAACATGAAAAACATGGGGACTTGCACTGTGAAGCATTATACCACTAGGGTATTTAGCCTCAAAGGAAGGCTAAATGCAGTCTGACAACATTGCCATTCCAAATTTTATCCACTAGATGGCACTCATCTCTCAGGTACATGGTGAAGGTGACATACCCCAGTGGGGTCTGTATACCAGCAAATCTTGAACTTTTTTTAATCTTTGAGGGTGGTGCTAGGAAATTATTTTAAAACTTTTACAGAAAGGAGATATGTGGCCTTCTTCTACCTGAACATGGCTACAATAACCAGATAACCTGAGTGATACATTACATTCAAGTAAGCCATGCCAATTCTAATTCAGGTGGTGGAGGTTTTGCTTTTCACTGAAAAATGCTTTAATAATGGATAGAGGGAGGGAGAGAGACATACAAAGGAAAGAGAGAGAGACTCTAGGGAGAGAGGGAGGGGAAAAGACACCAGGGAGAGAAAGAGGGAGAGACACTGTGGCACTGTAGCTGGGTTTTTAAACATTCTGCGGTTGTTGTGATGGGCCAGATAAATTTAACAGCAATGCATTCTGTCTTAGACTGTGCATTACGTGCCGTCTCTGCTCCCTGTGCAGTCTTAGAGTTTTGGTGGGTTGCCAAGATGAAGGAGAGATGCTGTCATTAATTTGCTTAAAATGGTGTCTTAACTTGAGGACACAGTGCACTATGCTTAGATGGAACAGGGGCCTGTGTTGTGGATATGAAACACTTTAAGCCATGCAGCCACAGACTGTATCTGTGTTCTGACTGAGAGCCTGGGAGGTGATTCTAAAACAAGGCAGAGCTCCTTGCTGGGCTCCCCATTACTTCAGTGTTGTGTGCTAGCCTTCTGTACATGATGGGTATCACACAGAACACGCCTGGCAGTGGAGGCCATGTGATTTTCTGTCCCTGGTGAAAAACAGTCATGTTTGGGTACCTAATAAAATTTAAAAAAACTCAGACGTGGCTTCGCTGGAGAACAGATGACAGTCTTGTCCGTTCTGAGCCTGCTGTCCCTGTCACCTTGTCACGTCTGAGCCCTTCGGCACACCTCCCAAACTGAAACACAGCACAGAGCTGCTAACAGAGAACGCACAAGCTGGAAAAACTCAGATACAGCCACATCAGATATGCCATGTCTGAATGCTACATGTGTCATGTGTCATCCTGGGCATAGCAGCCGGTGACAAGGGTCCCTCTGAGGTCAACAAGGAGGGATCTGAGAGGCACACTTCTCAATATAGGTCATTTTTAGATACTGACTGACATAGCCTGCACTAAAAGAAGCCCACCAAATAAAATGGTATCATTTAGCCTTACTCAATAAACAGGGCCACAGAGGCACTGCTGCAAACAAGCCCTTTGGGCTTTAGACATCTGCACCTTTTACTTGAGTGGGCCTCTTCAATCACAAAGTTGTGCTTTCACCATCATCCTCTCATTGATAAAACAGCAAGTGCTGGACAAGCAATGCTGAACTCCTCATATCTCTGACTCTCAGCCAGACTTACCACTCAAAAGGTGTGAAAGAGGTAAAAGAGGTAAAAGACAACAGAGGGGACTCCCCTCCCCGTCATCTTGGGGAGAGAGTGAGGGAGAGACAGAGACAGAGAGTGAGAGAGTTAAATATCTAATATAAAAAGGGAGCTCAGCTTTATACAACACCTATTATTAAATCTGACAAATCCACTGCAATACAAGTGCTTCAAACCCAAGGGCTCAGCCCACAAGTGTCCCTAGAGCCAGCTGATCCAGAATAAAAAAAAGCTAAAAAGAAAACCAAATTTAAAATCTTTCCTGGAATATTGCAAAAAGTAACCCATATTCCAATCTAAATTGCTATTGAGCCCTAAACAGGGATTACACATTATCAGAATATCTTTTCACTGTTAGATATACAATGTAGAGACAGATCCTGACCAGATCCGGGCTCAGCAACCATACTGAGCAACTGAAAAAGGTAGACACAAAACGCCATGGCTACCAAAAGAAGAAAGGCTATGTGGTCACTGTGAGACAGGGGAGGTAGACACAGAGAAGCACTTCCTGCTATACTAGAAATAAATCCAGAAAATAAAACCATTAGAAATAAATCCAGGGTAGAACACTAAGTAAAGTGACTTTGCCTCATCACAGTACAGACCAACAGCAAACACTGAAAAGACTCTCTCCGGAAGGCAGCAAACTATTGGAACCCTTGCTTGTTAGCTAGCTAGTGTATCTTGCTTGTAGCTTGGTTGAGTTAATGACGCTGTAATTAAATCTCACAACTACCAAGGGTAAGCAACCAAAACAGTACGCTGCTCCGATTAGGTTACACGGTTAAAGCAAGCATTTCGCACGGTAGATTTATAAAGTATTTCAAACGCCACAGTTTTTTCAGATGAAAATTCATATTACCAGGTTTAAGGAGGACAGAGGCAAACAGAAAAACAGCAACAAAAAACTAATACATTTTAGATTTCCAAGATGGCAACCAGGCAATGTAAAATGGTTGCCAAAACCTCAGTGAAATCTGGTTGCCCCGGGAAACTGTTGAACCCTTAATGTATATTAGTTCTGTATTTTGTGCCAAAAAGAGAATTTGAATTGAACCGAATTAAGAGAGATGGAGAGAGACAGCCTGAGGGACAACAGGCGGGAACTATTCCATATCCTGTAAATGGGCTTTATGTACGTATGTATATACAGTATGTATTTATATAATTTAGTGTACAACTGTATGCTCACACTAATAAAGTTTATTTGAATTTTGAGACTGTCTCCACTCTGTGGACTGTACACCACTCCACTCCATATGCACTCATTGCTATCACCTATTCGATTTACCAGGACTGAGCTATGCACAATACTACGTTACCATTTCCCTTTCTGTTTTTTGTCTATCTAGACCTTGGGCCAGGGAAAAAGAAGGGGAAGGAGAGATTTTCTGTAAGAAGTGCTTGGGGGCGAGGCACATGGTGGATGACCTAGCTTGCATTTTCATGTCCCAATATCTGAGACGCATGCCTCTAATAAAAGCATCAGACAAGAGGCTTGATTTATGAGCCTCACTAGAAGCCCTTAAAATGCAGAAAACTTCTGATGCCCTCTCACTGAATAATTCAGGTCACTTTATTCTAGAGTTACACTAAAGAGAAAGCTTCAGCCCCACTTCACTTTAAGTGGCCCGCTTGAGTACATAGCTACTACTGAGTAATTAGACTACTGGACACACAGAGACTTTTACACAAGTGTAATTACATCAGCCACAAAAACTTTAACATCTGTAATGACTATGTAACTATGAGATGCACGTTTGGCCAAACGGCTCTGACCTCACTCTAGAGGGCTAAACCATAAGGTATCCATCCTGTGTGGTCTTCTCCTGGCACCTGCTATATTCAGAGCCCCATGGGACAGTATGGGAGCTCAGCGTTCTGATCCTGCATGCAGTGGCCACTGCGCTAACAAAATGGCCTGGACTGCTTCCCTTCCGGTGTCGAGCATTGGTGTCGAGCATTAGCAAGCAGCGTTAGAATGGAGGCTGTGGCAGGGAGTTGGTCAGCTGCTGTATGCCTGTTAGCGTGGAGTGTTGGTATGGAGTGTTGGTGAGGACTGTTGGCATAGAGCGTTAGCGTGGAGTGGTAGCATGGAGCATTTGTATGAAGTGTTGGTATGGATTGCTAGTTTAGAGTGTTAGTGTGGAGCGCTGGTGTGGGGCATTGGCATGGAGCATTAGCGACCAGCATTAGCAGGCTGCCGCAGGGAGCTGGCCAGCTGCTGTAGGCATATTAGTGTGGACTGCTACAGCAGGCTGTGAAGTGTTCCCATAAGCAATAAGAGCCAAGCCTGAGCCCTGGTCAGCCTCCAGTGTGTTCACACTGATGAACACACAGTGGGTATGAAGGGAGAGAACACGTTAAGTTGCAGTTGCTGTATTCAAGTAAACATGTAATTATTTCTCCTGTTATTGTGGTTCAGGAGCAGTTAGGTGAACATCAGTTCAATACGGCCTCTGGGCATTTCTGGACATCCAGAGACACTTAAACTCCCCTTGCTCACTCACTTAGTGGTTCAGTGAGGGGGGGTCCATAGAAAGAGACCGCCATTACTAAGTTTCACCACTAGATGGCGAGAAGGCCACTAAAGTAGTATAAGCCCCTTATCCTTACATGATTAGTGTGTGGCGCTTTATATTTTTTGATCACCGAATGCTGCTATAGATTCCTTCCCAATCCGCTAGCACTTCAGCTTTGGAAGGAGCGTGAGGCTATTTCTCAAACAGAAGCCAACAGATCCACCTGTCATGAAATCATTCATTCAGAGGACAGCCTTACCCACTCGTATCTCACATTTCAATCTAATCATTCACATAGATGGATCTTACTGCATTTAAATTTACCACAATGAAGAGTCCCAGCTAGGAATTTCTGGGTTACAAGCCCATGTCCCGGTAGGTCCTGATCCTGGCTATTAAATCATAACTCTCACCTCACAGGGATCTGAGCTGGACTGCTGTATAGGATAATCCAGTAGGAGAGCGTATTCAGCATGCCAGACCTGTGCTGCTAAGGATATCTCCGAGAGGTGACCACTACGCAGAGCTTGGATTCTATAATGAAGGCCCCGTAGGGCACACACTGTACAACTTTCTCTGTAGGTCTAAAAATGAGGCTTGTTAATAGGAACTGTAATTAGGGTGCTGTCATGAACATTCTGCTACTGTAAGACGAAGAACAATAGGGCCCTTAAGTAGAACCTGGTTATGTTCTGTCTCACCTCGGAGCACAGGCAGAGACTTTCCAAAGAACAGCATGGGCTGGTCTGGCGGAGGACAGAGGCCCAGCACCAGTGGAACAGCAGAGAGGGTGTGTGAGAGTGCGGCAAACCAGGAGCAGCTAAGGAACTGAAGTCGTAACCAGAAGGTTGCAAGTTCAAATCCTGGGCAGAGGCTGTACCCCTCAACTCAGGCACTGTGGCCCACCTGCACCAGGGTGAGGCTCAGGTAGCCTCTGATTAAAGCTGATTTAGGAGAAAATTGCTTGCAAGCTGCAACGACTAGGTAAAATGGTGCAAGACTTCGTGAAAAGCTACGTGAGTGTGCGCAAGTGTGTGTGGGTGAGTTCACTCATGTTGTGTGCGTGTGTGTGCGTGCAGGGCTGTAGTGGAGGCTAAACCGGGGCTGAAAGGGCTGGCAACCCAATCTGCGTCCTCTGTGAGGATCCCCCAAAAAGCTACGATGAATCCAATGGAAAGATACCCCCAGGGGTGCCCGAGAGGGGGGGAGGATGAGCACCTGAGTCGGATGGACACAACAGCGTCAGACCCAGACAATGAACAAACGACTATGAGCAAGCAGTGTGCATGTGGTAAAATCTGCAAGAACGAGCACGGCTTCAAGATCCACCAAGTGTTTGGCGGGAGTATGGGCAGCACAATGTGAAGGCTGTAGACTTTCACATTGGCTGTGGCTGCAGTCCTCTTACCCAAGTTCAAGACCGCCGGGACTAACAGAGCAGATGTAATAGGGGCTGGTGAGGTTCAAAGATTCACATGATCTAATTTGTGTGTGTATTGCTATGTGTGCACACATGTATAAGTGTGTATACTTTATAAAGGTGCATTTTAACCGAACGTGACCGAAATTTTAATTTTAACCGAAATTTTCGCGCGTCGTGAATGCATGAAAAGTCAACGGCAGGAGGCGAATGGGCGGAGTTAATCGCGGCGAAACTGCGAGCGACGCGAAATGGGCATAATGAGCGTTCGCTTGAGTTAAAAAATGTTCAACTCGAGCGAAAATTTCGCCTGGCAAAGCCAATCACCTTCAAGTGGGGCTAGAAGCCTCGCCCCCTTTCCAGAACTCTCTCAGGCTGATTGGTGTTGTCCGTTAGCTGACGTTTCAAAACGTGGACCCATCGTTGTGTTGACCGTTAGCTTTGAAGCTTTAGAGGAACATTACTTCTTAAAAAAGACAGTTCACAAGAAATGACAAACTGCTTGTGTGCCGTATTTATATAAGCTAATTAACTAGCGAGCTAGCAACGTAAGATAACTTGGCTGTCTTCTATTGTGTCTAGCAAACTTGCTAGCAGCGTTGGTGTAATGAAAAATGCTTGCTGTGACATGACGCGAAATTCACATGTTCATTTTTCAGGCAAGCGATCAAACCCGTGCCAGAAAAGCGAAGCAAAATTTCGCGTCGCGTTCGGTTAAAACGCAGTTTAACTCCTCACTCATGGCAAGCCTAAAGGTTGTTATTTATTGATGAGCTCCCCATAATACCAAAGTATCCTTTTTTGTGATTTAGCTGATTTAAATATGTGTGTGTTCAGGAATATCCACTGAAACTGAAATTTACTAAAATTTACTAAAGCACTAAAATTGTGTTGTCTACTTGCAATTACAGGCTTGACATACGTCAAACAACATCTTGAAATGACGGAGCATGAGAGTGAGCAACAGCAGTAAGAGTCATCTGACGATGACGATTTCTTCTCCAGACCAATCCCCAGAAAGTCACAAAGTACAGTTGAACTTGACGGTTATCTTGCTTGTGCCACAGACAGCATGGAGCTGCTATACTCCTTCCCAGCCATTAAGAAGCTCTCCCTCAAGCTGAACACAGCTCTGCCTGCCTCTGCTGCATGTGAAGGGCTTTTTAGCTGTGCTGGTCTACTCTTTACATCCAAGGAAGCCGGATAGACTCTGTTAACTTGGAAAATCAGCTCCTGCTGAACCTGAACAAAAGGTTCAGAAAGTGAACTGTGCAAGACATACTAGCATGTCCAAGAATTTTGACACTCCCATTAGGCCCTTGCCTGGCTGCTTGTTTGCAGTGGATTGGGAGAAGTTTATACTAATTACATGTGTTCCATGCAGGTTCAAAAACATTTTAGTATGCTTCTAACAGACAAAATTCCTGCTTTATCTGTATATTTGTTTAGAAAACAAATTGCTTTAGTTTGATCCATTCATACCTTTTATCGTTTATAAGAGAAATGTCCTTTCTTGAAAGTAGATATTTTCTACATGGATCTCCCCTTTCGATTGAATGCCTGCTATTGTTAATACATTAAACATCAACAGTTAAAAAGTAACTAATTCTCTGAGTAGTATTTGAGAAGAATACTTTGAACTTTTACTTAAGTATTTTTTGACACCAGTAGTTTTACTTGTAGTTAAGTAATATATAAATGTAACAGTACTTCTACTTGAGTACAGATTTTCAGTACTCTTTCCCCTCCTGATTACTACAGCAACTTCAGGATGAGGGTCTCTTCAGGAGCAATTACATCAAGCTGGCACAAAGTGGAGATTGGCATCATCACAGGATGTGACACTGTTCTCCCTAGCCATGAACATGCTCGTGAAGTCCGGAGTGCAGAGGACCCAGAACGAATTCCGCTCAACGGTAACCACCCATCAGGGCATTTATGGATGACCTCACAGTCACCACAGAATCAGTCCCAGGCTGCCGGTGGATTCTGCAGGGGCTCAAAAAGCTGGTGGAGCGGGCCTGGATGCGTTTCAAACTAGCCAAATCAAGATCTATGGTGCTCAGGAGAGGGAAGGTGGAGGACAAGTTCCCGTTCAACATTGCAGGCACAGCCATCCCAACCATCTCAGAGAAACTAGTCAAGATCTTAGGCAAGGTTTTTGACAGCTGTCTGAGGGACACGACATCATCCAGTCGACCTGCACAGAGTTGGATGGCTGGCTGAAATCCGTGGACAAGCCTGGCCTACCTAGCCTGGGTGTATCAGCATGGCATTCTTCCCAGAATCCTGTGGCCCCTCCTTGTCTATGCAGTTCCGAACTCAACAGTCGAGACCTTAGAGAGGAGGGTCAGCAACCACCTCAGGAGATGGTTGGGACCGCCAAAGAGCCTGAGCAGCATCGCACTCTACGGCCAAAACAAACTGCAACTGCCTTTAAAATCCTTGGCAGAGGAATTTAAGGTAACAAGAGCCAGAGAAGTTGTGCAGTACAGGGACTCAAGTGATCCGAAGGTGGCTAAAGCAGGGATCCACACTGCATCCAATTTCTCATCCAGACAGTGTATGATGTGCTTCCAAGCCCATCAAATCTGCATATATGGGGCAAAGCAGAGTCACCAGTGTGCCCACTGTGCTCCAAGCGAGGAACCCTGGAACACATCCTCAGCTGCTGCGCAAAGGCACTTGGAGAGGGACAGTACCGATGGAGGCATGATCAGGTCCTGAAGACCATTGCTGAAGCTATCAGCGCAGGAGTCGAGTGGGCGAAGCGATCCCGACCCTCCAAGCAGGCCATCGCCTTTGTCAGAGCTGGGGAGCTGCCAAAACCCACCGAAAGAACACCTGCAGGCATCCTGACCTCTGCAAGGGACTGACAGCTGTTGGTGGACCTCGAACGGCAGCTGAAGTTCCCCAACCACCACCCTGTGACCAGACATTGTGCTTGTGTCTGAGACCACCAAGCAAGTCGTGCTGCTGGAGCTGACAGTCCCACGGGAAGATCGTTTGGAAGAGGCCTTTGAAAGGAAGCTCTCCAAGTACGCAGGACTGGTTAGCAACTGTCAGCAGGCAGGATGGAGAGTGAGGTGTCTCCCTGTGGAGGTTGGATGCAGGGGATTCGAAGGCCGCTCCTTAGCCAGAGCCTTCAGTTATTTGGGCATCGAGGGAGAGAGGAAGAGGAGAGCCATCTGCAGTACCACCGATGTGGCAGAGAGGGCTTCAAGATGGTTGTGGCTCAGAAGAGGAGAGCCATGGAGGTAGAAGTAGCTAGCCATCTGAACACAAACTGGGGTCTGATCAGCCCTGGCTGGGTCACCTGGAGGAGGGTGCATGATGTTGAAATACCCGAAACACCCGATGATTCCAGGAACATCACTGAAGATGTGTCCAGAGGCATCAGTAGATGTATGTATACAGTTACATCACTCAAATACAGCAGCATCCATTAGAGAACACCCATAAATACTTCTAGTCTGGCAAATTAACAAATCTAAATGCAAGGTTCATCGTAACAGTTGCTGTTCACTTCTAATTAAAACGAACTGTAATCATTCGGTACAGTGTTACCACTGTTTCTTACTGTGTGTGAGAAATATAATTCAATACGATTTGTGCTAAAATTATGTTTTACGGTGTCACTGTAGGTTGACTGAACTATTGTAAAATTCGTAAACAGAGGTCTGCACCAATGTGCACTCTGGCACGTCCAACAAAAGTAGGGCCCTATGATTTCCGTGATGCAGAAAATGCGGACGGAATCACAGAATCGAGACATGAAAACGGTATTCACATATAAACGCGGAATTTGCGGATATTGTGTTCACATTTTAAACCTATGAATTTTTTCACATTTTGCGATTGTCCAGATAGTGTAAAATACCCTCGCAGTACCCATAGCCAGAGACTTTTAAATAGGAAGGACTCTGCCATAGCCAAATCTGGCCAAATGAGTGCAAGGATGTTGCCTAGTAACCATGTCTCAAATCTACATGTTCAGCACATGAGTTCCCCTACTACATGCATTGGAAAAAATCATGTCAAAATGAATAGCCTCTGGTAAGCCAACTGTGTCGAAAAAGTTAAGACACACACAGTTAACTGCAAAATACGAGGCTGAACCCCCTCAACGACTACTATGAGTCGGGCCAACAGCTATTCTGTAAGTTTTGTCAACACACAATTGAGTGGACCCGTGAAGACACATGCAATGACCATTTAAAATCGAAAGTCCATCTCAAGAACAAGACAAAATCAACAGCAGACACCTCCCTCCAGGTTTCAATTGAAGCAACGACATCATCAGCAGATGCAAGACATGAGTCTGTCAAAGATTTTGTCACAATGTGTGCAGAGACAGACATACCCCTTGTGAAAATGAGGAAGATACATCCCTTTCTTGTAAAACACTGCAAACCGGGAGGCGCACTCCCAGAAAACGAAAGCAGCCTAAGGCAGACTCACCTGCCGCGGGTCTTTGACCAACACATGCAAAAAGTGCTGCAAGAGATCTGTGGCAGATGATTTTTGTTGTTGTCGATGAAACCTCAGACAACCGAGATCAGTGTCCTCAACATTGTAATAGGTGAGTGTTTATTTGATTATCCTAGCTTTTATTTTAGTAATTTGCTTAATAGGTTAGGTTTAACGAGGCCTAGGTATTCTGGTATTTAATCACTTTGAATTAGCTGTTGCTGCTGCTGAATTTTAACACACACACACACACACACATTCTACAAATCTATTAACAACTAAGTTACATTAGCCTCTATTTTGGGAGCAACAATAAAATATGTGTTATAACTTCTTTTCTTCTTCTTTATTTTCTGTTTAATTCAACAGGTACTGAAGGGAAATACTTTCTGACCGATGTCATCTTCATGGAGAGCTGCAACTTCTCAACATTTTCACAGGCAGTACTGCAGTATCTTCACACCAATCAGCTGAACTTGACTGGCATTCTGGCAGTGGTGACTGGTAATGCATCGTACTGCCTTAAAGCCAACAAAGAAGTACTGAAGGGGGTTATGCCTAACAGTGTGCATGCAACCTGCTTGTGTCACGTCATCAATTGGGTGGGAGAGACCTGGCAACACTACAAATACTTCAGCGAGGCCTCAGCTCTAGTGATGTGGGTTAAGTCTGCTTCTTCAAAAAGCCTGCAAGGAAGAATAGATGGTTGTACTTCTTGACAATGAAGGAGGCTGTGCAGCCCAAGGTGCCCCCTGAGCCAGGAAATACCAGGTGGAATAGCTGGTTTGAATCAGTTCAGTACCATGCTGAACATGTTCACCTCTACAAAGAGTTCTTCTTAGCTGAGAAATCCTCTGCTCGGGCAGTAAGAAACATCCTTGAGCTGGTTGAAACAAACAAACAAACAAGAGGCCCTCAAGGTAAAGCTGACATTCTTCTCTGAGGAGTGTGGCAAACTGGTCACAGCTCTGACAGTGCTGGAGGGCACTCACTCTTCCTCAGCAGTCTCTGCATACATACAGGATCTTGGTTCCTAATTAGTTAATGGAACAGGAAAAACCCATGGGTGTGGGGCCAAAACTGATGAGCTGCTGAACCAAATGAGCATGCGACAGAAGAGGAATGTGTTTGATTACCTTCATATTGGATTTCACATAGCATTTGAAAATTTTTCAAAGCACTGGGATGTCCATCCTGCCAAAGAAATCTACAAGATGATCAGAGTGTTTGATCCCAGACAGGATCCTGCTATGGAAAGGCAGGCTGAAGCCTGTGGCACACTGTGGGCACTGAGGAGCCCATCTCCAGAGCTCAGTGAGGAGTGGGCCGCATATCAACATTGGGTCAGAAATGAAGGCCTCTCAACTTACCTGGACCTTGCTGACTACTGGAAAGGTAGAAGCCAATGATTTCCAAGGGTTGCAGAGATTGCAATGTCCTACATATTGTTGGGAATTTTCTCCCTTCGTGGAACCAAGTCGGGACCGGCGAAGTAACACACTGATGACCACTTTTCAATTGAAAAGCTTTATTTCGATGCGCAAAGGGAGACTCGCGTGGGAGCACAGCGACAGTGCGGTCCGACCGAGATCTTCGACATAATGGATACACATGAGGGTTTAAGTACCTTGTCCGCGGTATAACCAAATGGCAGGTGTGAACATTCCCATCGGAGAGCGCATATCACACCTCGATGTCCTGGGGACACCCACTGGGTCAGCTACCGGGGACATCCCTTTGAACCCTATGTGTGACCGGTTATCTCTAACAGACAAACGGCTATTGCAGAGTGTGTGTGTGGGAATGTAAATACAAAATGTAGTTCAAACAAAAAGCAATTTAAATAGAATATAACTGATTCAAACCTATCAATATATTTCCCAGTCAGTTCAGTTGACTGTGAGAGGAGCTTCAGCAAGTATAAGACACTTCTCACTGATAAGAGAGAGTCCCTTACTGAGCTCAACACCAAGCGCCTTACCATCATATACTTCAATGGAAATGTATGTAAAAGATGGGAAATGCCCAATGTAACAGAGCTGCTAGCCTGTTACGGAATGCATCTATAATTGGGACAAAAAAAAATAACAACGTACACAACTGTTCATTACTTACCCGTTTATTGTACAAAAACAGTTTGCGGAATTCCAGCATAAGTTTGTTAGTACGCAACCGAGCGCACTGCGCACATGTTTAGGAAACAAAGTTTTGAATTACTGTCAGGCTACACTGTTGTTGTTAGGGTGGCCAACTAACGGGGCAGTGAAGCTACACGCTGTTAAAAAACATAGTTTAACAATTTTAACTTTGCTTCAAATGTTTATGGTACTGCGTTAGTGTGCTAACTAGAAAACTGTGTACTGCGCGTCTGTTTCTGTCTCAGCCAGCAGCAACTGTTTCCGGGGCATCGGGAAGCAAAGGGTGATTTGTTGCAATGGGACTGTATTTATAATATAATGTACATTGGGTGGTATATTCCAGTTAACACCAGTTTGCATATATGTTTATTTTCAGAACATGGGTAAATCTGAAAATGTAGAAAGCGTGTTGTAATTGAAAGGCTACTATTAAATGTAAATTATTTCTGTTATTTATTGAAATATTAACAGTTTGGATTACAAAGAATTAAAATTGTTTTGGATCGTCCCAGCCAGCTAGGAAGGTATATAAGGGAGTCTTTGCCCTCATTTTGGGGTTGGCTGAATGGGAGTGAAGACTGGACAAAGTCAAAGTGTGCACAGTGAGTGGGTATTACTGGAAACCGTCGACCACCAGCTGCTCATCGCCAAGCTCTCTGAGCTTGGCATCTCTGGGACGGCCCTTTCTTGGTTCAGGTCCTACCTGACCGGTAGATCTTCCCAGGTCTATTGGAAAGGCTCCACCTCCACTCCCACTACCCTCACTACAGATGTCCCCCAGGGATCTGTACTGGGACCCCTCCTCTTCTCCATCTACACTAACTCTCTTGGTTCAGTTATTGGCTCGCATGGTTTCTCCTACCACTGCTATGCTGATGACACTCAACTAATTTTTTCTTTTCCCCCCTCCACCCCCAGGTCAACGAAAAGATCTCCGCGTGCCTGGCTGACATCTCCAGATGGATGGCCTCCAACCACCTCAAGCTTAACCTGGACAAGACCGATCTGCTGCTTATCCCGGCCAGGACCTCTCCTCTTCAAGAGCTCTCGGTTACTGTTGACGGCACCACAGTAACTTCCTCCACTTCGGTGAAGAGCCTGGGCGTCACCCTCGACAACAGGTTGGACTTCACCGACTACATCTCCCAGACGGCACGCTCCTGTCGATTAATCCTCTACAACATCAGGAGGATTCGCCCTTTTTTGACCACCTACTCCACCCAGCTGCTCGTCCAGGCCACTGTGCTCTCCCGCTTGGACTACTGTAACGCCCTCCTCGCAGGCCTCCCAGCCTGCACCATTCAGCCACTGCAGCTCATCCAAAACGCAGCTGCTAGGCTGATATACAATCTCCCCAAGTTCTCCCGCGTCACCCCCCTACTGAGATCCCTCCACTGGCTCCCAATCGCAGCCAGGATCCGCTTCAAGACCCTGACTCTCACCTTTTCCGCTGCAAGAAAGACTGCCCCGACCTACCTCCAGGACCTCATCCTACCCTACGCACCCGCTCGTCAACTTCGCTCTGCTACATCCGGACGCCTCGCTCCACCCACCAACAGAACGAAAGGCCCACGCTCCTCACAACGACGCTTTTCCATAATCGCCCCCCAGTGGTGGAATGAACTCCCCACCCCCCTGAGAACAACTCCTTCAATCCAACCCTTCAGACGTGCGCTGAAGACACACCTCTTCAGACTCTACCTGGACTGATACCTCTCCCTCTTTCGACCTTGTAACTTTGACGTTGATAATCTGACTCCAGTCTTGTACTTGTTGCTCACTTACCTAGGTAGTATAGCGGTACTCCATTTTTTCTGTAATTGTATTTGAGATGCAATCCTTGTTTAGATTAGTTGGCTCGCGTCACTGACCTTGCGCTCAGCTTCAGCACTATTTGCATTGTATGACCTGTACACATCTTGCTCTTGTGCCTGTTGTTTGCTCACTATTTGCACTTTTGTACGTCGCTTTGGATAAAAGCGTCTGCCAAATGAATAAATGTAAATGTAAATGTAAATGAAACCCTTGTAAATAGTTTTGTTTTCCTGTTTATTTTATTTTTTCTTGTTTTTTGTTGAATCTTTGTTGCTCGAGTTCTGCTTTTTGTTTATTTTGATACTTTTGCCACCTGCACTGTATATAGCCTTTACCTTCACCTGGATGCCTGGGAACCAATAAACACCCTTGCCACTTCATTTCATTTGTTGTTTGTTTCATTTGTTCATTTGTTGCTGCGGTTGTGCCGTCACACCCAAGAAAGCAGCACATATTTAAAAGGAAATTGCACTAACTGAGGGCATTATGTTACCAGAAAAGACTTGTTGTGGTAAATTCCACTTAAAGTTACAAAGGCCTACAGGCTAGTTATGGCTATTTCATTTCCTTTATTCTCTGGTATAAATTTTATTTTTGCCCTGAGGACTTTTGAGAGTGCTGAGAGTGCCAAATTTTGTCAGCAGTTTAAATAATAAAGATTAAGTGGCATTTGGCAATTGTTTGTGTCTAGTTGACTTTAAGGTAAAAATTGGTTAAAAATAAAAAAAAATCTAAAACAGATCAAAATAAATCCAAAAGAACAGAATTTGGAAAAAAATAAAATGCAATTTGAGAAAAAATAAAATGGATTTCATAGGGCCCTACAAAAGGGATCCTGTGATGCCACTGGCCCCTGGATATGTAGTGGGACCCTGTCAACTTTCCTGCAAGAGGATCTGGCACCCTCTACAGTTCATCAATAGTATTGGATCCACAGAGCATGTCCTACCCCAAGATTTCCCTGTCCTGGTCCTCAGGGCCCCCTGTGTCTGCTGGCCTTCATTCCAGCTGAACTCTCAATTTATTAGGTTTAAGTCAGCTGTTAAATGAGTACTAATCACTGTTTGATTTAACTTAAATATCTGCCGTCAGTTCTGTTACAGATATGGGTTACTGGAAATATGTTGGCTCTAACAGAGATATACACTCAATGAGCACTTTATTAGGAACACCTGTACACCTACTTATTCATGCAATTATCTAATCAGCCAATCGTGTGGCAGCAGTGCAATGCATAAAATCATGCAGATACGGGTCAAGAGCTTCAGTTAATGTTCACATCAACCATCAGAATGGGGAAAAAATGTGATCTCAGTGATTTTGACCATGGCATGATTGTTGGTGCCAGATGGGCTGGTTTGAGTATTTCTGTAACTGCCAAGAACAGAAAACTGAGGCTGCAGCAGGCACAGGCCCACCAAAACTAGACAGTTGAAGACTGGAAAAATGTAGCCTGGTCTGATGAATCTCGATTTCTGCTGAGGCACACAGATGGTAGGGTCAGAATTTGGCGCCAGCAGCATGAATCCATGGACTCAACCTGCCTTGTATCAACAGTCCAGGCTGGTGGCGGTGGTGTAATGGCGTGGGGAATGTTTTCTTGGCACATTTGGGCCCGTTAATACCTATCAATCATCGCTTAAATGCCACAGCCTATTTGAGTATTGTTGCTGACCATGTGCATCCCTTCATGGCCACAATTTACCCATTTTCTAATGGCTACTTCCAGCATAATAATGCACCATGTCACAAAGCAAAAGTCATCTCAGACTGGGCTCACGAACATGACAATGAGTTCAATGTTCTTCAGTGGCCTTCCCAGTCACTGGATCTGAATCCAATAGAACACCTTTGGGATTTGGTAGAACGGGAGATTCACAGCATGAATGTGCAGCTGTCAACATGGACCAGAATCGAAAAGGAATGTTTCCAACATCTTGTGGAATCCATGCCACAAAGAATTGAGGCTGTTTTGAAAGCAAAGGGAGGCCCTACCCAGTATTAGTATAGTGTTCCTAATAAAGTGCTCAGTGAGTGTAATATGTGAGATACTTCTGTTAATTATTTCTGTTTGAGTCTCTTAAACTAATTAACTATACAAACAAGTATTACCTTAACTGATTAAGGTAAGCGGTTCTGTCAGGCCTAGAACAAGAATTTTAACAACTAATTACATCTAACCAAATTTGTTCAAGGGTCAGACATGTTAAACAAATAAGTTGTTTGTTTTCATATTAGTACAAACGCATCTGTTACAATATAATTTGGCCACAAAGAATTTATATAAGACTAAACACAGAGATACAAATAAACACATACTTAAATAAATCTAAATAAAGAGCAGTGTTCAGCTAACCGCTCAATCCAACATAATTATTTGAGAGTTCAGCTGGAATGAAAACCAGCATACACAAGGGGCCCCCAGGACCAGGAAACGCTGCGCTACCCCACTGAATGATTACAGATGTACATGTGACCAAAGACAATTCATGGCATATTCATTCAGCAGAAGCCATGACCACATTGACAGGAGTATATTTAAGTGGCAAGTGTGAATTATAGTGAAACGCACTTCACTAGATTGGAAGGATGCCCTCAAAAAGAAAACCATGCACGTATTCCTTCCAGGCCAGAAGTCAATGATTTCATGTAAAAAATTAGAAAAACATTCTGAAAGAGTCACTGAAATACCACCAGTTTCCATAAATTACTTTCATGGAAAAAGACTTTATTCGGAATGAAATCTTCAAACTTTCCCATTCTATAGACTGCTACCTTTTTCCCCCACTCAAAGATGGCGGATGCTGCAATAATCTGGGCCCGGGGGTGGATTAGGGGTTAAATATTTTAAATATGGTGTCTGACACAGCTGCAGCGTTCCTGTAAGGTCCCCTTTTCACTTATTAGAAAGCTTTTTCTGATGGGTCAGCTACAAGCTGCCCTTTGAACTGCCCCATGGAGAAGTGACGAAACTGTGACATTGGCAGTGAGAAGTATGTGGGGAAAAAAAAAATTTAAATGGTGGCAGACGTAACAGGGATGGAATCGATATGACCATTTTCCTGTTGTAGCGCGCCTCTGTACTTTTTTGGCATTATAGGTTTTATCTGTTTATCTTTATATAGGTTTTATTTATTTAACATCAGTGTATGTTTTTCTCTGTTTTTTTACTGTATGTTTTTGATTATTATGTTCTTAGATATGTTTCTTGTTCCCTGTAGCTGTCTTACCCTGTCTTTATATATGTGGAATGTTTTTCTCTGTGGATGCAGCATGGGTGGGAGTCCAAGCCAAATTTCCTACAGTGTGGGACAATAAAGTGAATCTTGAATCTTGAACCCCCAAGTACAGATTTTTTTAGTTTTTACCATGTAATGTTTCCTTAAGAAGAACCAGTCTTTTTCTCTTACATAACAGCTTGGTTTAACCAAATGTTGGTTTGGAGGAAATCATGAATGTGCTAGAAAAACAAAATATAGCCGCAAGCAGCGATTACGGGGTCCAAGCACATCAGCGGACCATTGAATGGGTGATGGCTGCCATTGTTTCTGAGTCATCAACCTGTCCTTGAAGACTTAATCAGGACCGTTGACCAAGATGCAGTATACAAAATTCTAACTTTATTAGGGAATTGGTTTAGGAGATACGGCCATTCCTTTGCTATAGTGCCACCCATTCATGGATTTACACCTAACTTGATCACCTTAATCCTATTGTCCTATAGATATCAGTTCTCATGTAAATGTGATAGATAATGTTAAATAGGTCAATTTTTGCCAATGTGAAATACATGTATTATATGCAAGAATGTTTGCCATTAGAAGAAACCAAATGATTTTTGCCATCTCAGGTCAGTGAAAGTTGACCTGAGTTTAGGTGTCAGGGTCAATGAATGTTGATCTGGGTGTAGCCGTCGGGAATGTATCAGCACCATTGGGGCAGTTGGAGAAATTTTCATACAGATTGGTATTTGACACATCCAAAACAATCCTGCAAAGTTTCATGATGATAGGTCATAGTTAAGTCAGTTTAAGGGCTCCTGAAATTTGATTTGACATTAGACATTGACACCCTCTCTTACACTCACACCTGTGGGCCTAATACCATGTCCAATTGACATTACCTGAATGTGTTTGCATTGCTGTAGAAAACCAGAATACTCTGAGAAAACTCACATGAACAGAGGTACAAGGTAGAAACCTAACACAGATGCTCCCCGAACTTGAAACCTCCATATTGTTAGGCAGTAGTGCTACCCATTTGCACCACCGTACTGCCCCCCACTACATATATGTCAAGCTTAAACATAAGCAGTGCCATAAAATGCAGTGTGCCTTCTTGAGACATTGCAATAGGAAGTGCCAATGCTGTTGGAGGAGTGCCATTTTTGGGTATTTGAAAAAATCCAAAATTGTGGGAAAAATGACAGAGAACACACCATAGTAGCTGAATATAATAACATGTCCCTGATTAGAAAAGGACCCCCATTTTCAACACCTTTTTTTGGTAACAGACTTTTTGAAGATCAAATCTTAATTTTATAGAAAATAATTTCATTTGACATGAATTTAATAAAACACACTGAATAAAACAAGGTATGCTGATGTTTAAATTAAATTGTCACATTTAAACAAAAATAAAATTTAATGAAATTTTCAAATAAGTTATTTAAATAAAAATAAACTAGTCTACTGGGATTTCTAATACCACTGAACAATCTCAGATAAATGGCGCCATCTGCTGTTGTTAATGTATAATGGCATTAAAAAGTCTAGTCCAGTGTTTCTGAACCCTGCTCCTCGCGGCACCCTGTCCTGCATATCTTCTATCTATCCTTGCTCTTCCTACCTGACTGAACTCACCAGTGGCACATTTTATTAGCTGAGCACACCTGATTTAATCAAGCAGCAAGGATAGATAGAAGCTATGCAGGACAGGGTGCCGTGAGGAGCAGGGTTGAGAAACACTGGTCTAGTCATCCCATGCAAGACAACCCCACTTTTCAGTACTTGAAGTAGAAAAAAAAACAGTCTTTCATTCAGGCCAATATGGAAAGTCCAAGTGTTTCTTCAACACTATTTAGTGTATTAGTTGTGGCAGTAGGGTAAAAGGTGCAGGACCTGTGCCTATTTTAAGTGCTACAAACTGATTGTATCTTAGCAGCCATGCCATTTGGACATTGAACTATGTGTTCATTTCCCATTTAGGACCTGACATGTAATGATGTAATGATCTACAAGAAATTGGTGACAATATCTGCTTTTCTTTGTGTGGCCTGTGCCTTGTGATTTCCATTGGAACAAAATGTCATTAACATCTAAGTACACGGACACATGGGTGTTTAAACCTGTTTTTCAGTATACGTTACATTACATTTATTCATTTGGCAGACGCTTTTATTCAAAGCGACTTACATAGGTTACCGTTCCTTTATCCATTTATACAGCTGGATATTTACTGAGGCAATTGTGGGTTAAGTACCTTGCCCAAGGGTATAGCAGCAGTGTCCCCAGCGGGGATCGAACCGGTAACCTTTCTACCTTCCCCACTATGCTACACTGCCGCCCCAAAGTGGCCAAAGTTCACTAAACTTGGTGTGTCCCACCCAGGTCTCATGGTAAGCATGTGTAAACGAGTTTCATGCCAATGAACAAAAGCATTGCAGAGATATGGCCACTCTTCCTTTATGGCGCCTTCACGGGCGAATTTGTGGGTACACTGAGGCCATATTGTTTGACTTGACAACTATCCTTTAACAACTCTTAAAGACAAAGATCTAAAGACGTAATACACAAAAATTCAATTTTGCCAAGCGCTAGGAGGAGATGGCTAAATGTTTTTGACAAAATCAAAGACGGATGAAACACAAAATGGCTGACGCAGAGGTTTCATAAGTTCCCAGTTAGGGTCCTTAACTTTCATGAAGCACAAGAAATTTAGTTGAAATATCTGCTTTCGTTCCAGAGTAATGGGGATTTAAATGTTTTCTTGGAACGCACCTGCCAAATTTCATGGTGATAGGTCATAGACAAGTCAGTTTAAGGGCTGCTGAAATTTGATTGGCTGATGGCGGCCATCTTGCTTGAGCTATCAACTTGTCCTTTTAGACTTTATTATGACCTTTGACCAAGAGAAAGCATGCAAAATTTCAAGTTTGTCAGACTATTGGTTTTAATGGAGTTATGACCATTTGTTTGCTATAGTGCCACCTATTGACGGATTTACACTAAATTTGGTAGGCTTGAGTCTAAGGCCCTGGAGATGAGGGATTTCAAGGTTGGTGGTGATCGGTCATTGCAATCAGGAACTACAGCTCATTATATCAATTGAGGCCACGCCCACCAGCTTCATTGGCTTAGGCATTCCATGAGTGCTGATATTCAGTATAACAGCACTGGCACTTTTAACTGTACATGTACTCCACTATTGATGTTCTGATGCAATCATTGATTACACCAATGCGAGCTTAATTTGCATTTACCGACAGCGCAAATGTGGATACGTTTTATGTATGATATAAAAGAAACTAGCTAGCCTGCAGTTGAGTACGATAAATGCTTAAATGCAAAGTGACATACGGGGTCAAGGGGCATCACAGAGTGCAAGTAATTGTGTTATTTTTCTATAATTAATTAATCGAAATTAATGCCTTATTTTGACAACCCTAATTTTGTTACATGCTTAACCCTTTCGCACGTAACTTATTTTTATGCTATGTAGCACGTGTGTTACTTTACATGGTTCGTTATGTTTTCATTAGCATTATTTAAGCTTCTCATAGTTTTCAGCACTGTTATGCATGAACGCGCTCATTTTTTCGGGTGAACGGTGAACTTGAATATATCTGTCTGCAACTAAAGAACGTGAATTTGAGCTTGTTCAGGTTTGTGCAAGATTCCTTTGGTGTGTTAAAGTTACTGGTTGATGAATAAACATGGATGGCGTTATTCCATACTTGAGACATTTTCATTAGTGCAACTCATCAGACAGACAGCTCGACAGCTCGCAACCAACTGCCCATGTCCTGCGTAACAATCGCTGCGCATGTAGACGTACACATAAAATAGTCCCTGGAGCAGCTCATTTTAAAAAAATGGAAGAAATGAACTGGGACTGTGAACTTGTTCAAAATTCAAAATTGTGAACTATTAATGTGAACTTGTTCATTTTAATCTGTGTGCACTGAACTTTGAGCTAGCTCTTGTGAAGTGTGAACTTGCACAACACTGGTTTTCAGTTAGCATTTGCTATATTTTTTAACGTTAAATGCTGTTTCTTTAAAGCTAAAATTAGCTAGAATTTTTCCAATCTAGTGTTTTAATCGCACCTGTTTTAGCATAATGGCTAAATGGCTAATCACACCGGTGTGACCATACGTACGAAAGGGTTTATTGAAAATTTGCACATAGGTTCTAAATAAAAGGAGAAAAATAATCAAATATGAGTAAGTGCCTTTTATTTGTCGAGTATATAATTCAAAATGTAATAAGAAATAGGCTTTTCCATGTGGTCATTTTATGTAAACTATTTATTCATTGAATTTACAGAAAACGTGCTATATCGCGATGTGTATCTTTATCGGGATGAGAAATGACCTATATCAGGATATGAGATTTTGGTCATATCGCACACCCCTACTTCAACAATAAGAACAATGAATCAAAATGGCATTCATGAGAGGATTGCCAGGAAGAAGCCTCTGCTGTCAACAAACTGCCCGTCTTAAGTACCTGGACAAAACTGAAAGTTTCTGGAAGTCCATTCTCTAGACAGATGAATCCAAAATGGACCTTTTGGGTCACAATCAAAATTGCTATGTTTGGCAAAAATCTAACACTGTCTACCACCAAAAGCACCTTATCCCATGTGAGAGCTGAGTGTCTTCTGCCTGATCATTTTGTACTGCTCCAGAATGTGTATTCCACCAGGCATGATCTAATTTGAATAGCTGCGGCATCCCAAAGGGCTTGAGATCATAGAGACCCCGACAGGATGGTCCACACCTCTGCTGACACCTTAACAATTTGGTCAAGCGAGGTGACAAACAATTATAAAATGGGACCAGGAGTGGGCAATCAAGAACTCAGACAAAGAGGGTATCTGGGCTTATTCAAACAATGGTATCTTGGCTTACTTAAAACCGACACTGTGACTTCATTATCATACAGGCGACAGGTTCGGTTCACTCACATCAAGAGCGTAACCTAAAAAAAAAAACGTTATTCCGATTTCATTATCATACAGGTGACAGGTCCAGTTCATTTACATTAAGAATAACCTAAACTGTATATATGGGAATTAATCTGAATGTTCAGGGTTCTTTTTGACTCCGCTGAACCCAGAGTGCATTGGACATATTTCTGACAACTGCCGTTCCTTTAAATAAAGAAGTCTTTTCCACGAAGATCGGAATTGCGCCTTGTTTTTTTCCTTACAGTACTCTTTGTTTCTACCTGCATGTATAGAAGTTATACACATATATGTTATTCTTCACAAAACACTCTTTGTACTCTGCTGAAATTAAGGATGTTGTATCTTTTCCTGAGCAGAGCAGATTGTCTGCTCCGCGGCTTTGATTCGTTTCTGGCCTGTGTGGGTCTAAGGAGCACACAGGTCATGCCAGGTCAGCAATAGATATGGTTTCACCTGGCTCAATTTTAAAAGAATTTTTTTAGGGAGTTTTCTGTTTTTAATTAACTGCTAAGCACAGAATGTTTCAAAACACAATTATAACTTTTCTGCCTGAATTCTGCCTATAAATGATGTATGCGCCTATTCTGAAAGTTGCACGCCTTGTCACCGTATAAGAAATGTGATGTACTCTACTGAAAGTTGGAATTGCTCTGACTTCTCTATGTGAGTTGTTGGATGACTTTTCCCCTGAAAGCTTTCAGAATAAACACAGAATCATCTCATTGCACTCTGACTCTGTCTCATCACTTAAGTTTCTTTCTAAAAGGTGAGATTCCATGACACCCAACAGTCAAGCACAGTGGTGGAAATGTCAAGATCTGGGGCTGCCTTTCCTCCTCTGGGCCTGGTCAACTCCACATCATTAAGGGAACCATGAATTCTGAGGTATGTCAGAAGATTCTTGATCAGAACCTCATGCCATCAGTCAAGAAGCTAAAGAAGCTGAAAATGGTTCTTCCAACAACCCAAAGCATTTAAGAAAATCTGCCAAAGAATGGCTCAAGAGAAAGAAGATTTGTGTTCTGGATTGGCTAAGTTAAAGTCCTGACCTAACTCCAACTGAGATACTGTGGCAGGACCTGAAGCAGGCAGTGTGTGCCAGACACCCTTCAAACCTTAACTGGCTTAGTCCTGTAAGGGGAGATGGGCAAAAATCCCTCAAAGCAGATGTCAGAGACTGATTAGTGGCTTTAGGAGACATTTACTCAAAGTTATTGCTACTAATGGCGGTGACACAAGTTATTGACTGAAAGGGTTCACATATTTTTGCACACATTAAATCTTTTTTTTTTGTTACATTTACCACTTCTGTCAAATAAACAATAAACGTATATATATAATATGTTTGTATTCGTTATTTGGAATATCTTTATTATGAATTGGGTTGGATAAGTTTATTTTAAGATTTTATGCAAAAATAATGGCCATCCCTGTAGGGTTCACAAACTTTCATGTAGTACTGCATGTCTATGATGAGTGCAGTAAATATTAGTAAATTCAGCCAACTAAACCACTGGTTCTTAAACATTTACAGTACCTACCCATTATCAGCTCAAAGCATAGAGGAATGTACATTACTATTTGTATGTTAATGTTTTGAATCCATCATGAACGATGCTTCTACTTAAAGTGAGTTTTGTTCGCAGTTTTCTTTAAGAGCGATGACCATTACACATAACCACACACACACACACACCATGCTTACACACTAGGGATGGTAAGATTCACCGATTTGCATCAGTGCACCGGCATAAAAGTTCAGACTGCGATTGCCCCGATTAAAAAACGTGTGCACCGGATACAATTTGGGATGCACTCGGGATGCATCGTTTCTAACATCTTTGCATCGGTAAAATCTGATTTATTTATATATAATTATTGGTAGAGGCCCTATGCCTGTTGCTCGCTACCTGTTGCTCGCTACCTGCTTCCTGTTCCTGGACCCAAACTTGGAGTGTTTGCAGTTTCCAACACCTTAATAAAAAAGAAACGTTACAACACGCAATACACGTTATACACGCAAGACGCCGATCAGCTAAGACCCAGCCAGGACTAAAACCTGGAGTATTCGCGGATTCTAACACTTTCACAAAGAAACGACTACAAACGTAAGTAGCCAGCTAAGTTACCTCCAATGGCTTCTCGCAGCTCAGTCTCTCTCTATCCTTAGCTCTCCTCCCTCTCACTGACTTCCCCGCTCTGTGTGCAGCATGTTTAGCTACTCCTTCTCCGCCATTACTACCAACTTTACTTGTGATAAATGCATCTAACATTAGGTTGATGGAGAAGGTAGCAGAATTAGAAGCACGCATCCGCACCTTATACGAGACTAAAGCTAGTGAAAAGTTAATTGAGTCTTTTTCGGTACCAGATGCTTCAGTCAGCCTTTCCCCTAGTTCAACCCCGGCAGAGCCTTTGCAGCAAGGAGAGTGGGTTACAGTTCGGGAAAATAGACGAAAGCGTAAGCCCCCAGTGCACCACAAACCCTCAGTTCACGTTTCCAACAGGTTCTCCCCCCTCAGTAATGCACCTGCTGAGAAGCCTGTTAAAAGAGCCCTAATAATTGGCGATCTTAGAAACTTAGAATCTTAGAATTGGCGATCTTAGAAAAGATCTTAGATCTTAGTCTTAGAAACGTGAACGTAGAGATGCCAACGACCATAGTCAATTGCATTCCTGGAGCCAGAGCAACCGACATAGAAGCAAATTTGAAAGTGCTGGCTAAAGCTAAAGGTAAAAGTAAAACTAATACTCTAAAATTGTTATTCACATTGGTGCTAACAATGTCCGCATGAGACAATCGGAAATAAAAAACTTAACTATTAAATCGGTGTGCAGGATTGCTAAGCAAACGTCAGAATCAGTCATTTTCTCTGGCCCCATCCCCATGCGGTGCGGTGACGAGATCTACAGCAGATTAAGGTCACTTAATCGTTGGTTGTCTGAGTGGTGCCCCTCTAACAACGTGGGTTTTATAGATAATTGCCACAAGTTCTGGAGGAGGCCTGGTCTTTTAAAATGAGATGGCATCAACCCCTCGAGGGAGGGTGCAGCTATCATCTGTAGAAACCTGGATCATAGTCTGAATTCCTCTAACCCTTGACTTATCAGGGCCAAGGCCAGGCAGCAGACTTTCTGTCCTACACAGATGTCTGGTCTTTCCCTGGAACCACCACTTAAACTCAACCCTTTAGAGACAGTGTCTGTTCCCTGACTCTCAGTCCCAAACTTCTTAAAAACATCTAGTAGGGGCATTTGTGCTGATAAAAATTAAATCTGACAAACCTGAAAGTAGTACTTGTAGATAAATGGTCCGTTAATAAATATCAGGTTGTTACAACCTACAGCTATATTAGTAAACAAATTGATTACTGATCACAAATTTGATATCTTATGCCTGACTGAAACTTGACTTAAACCTAATGACTTTGTCGCTCTTAATGAATCAACTCCTCCCAGTTTCAGTAATCACCAGGTCCCTCGACCCACTCGCAGAGGTGGCAGTGTTGCTGCTGTACACAGCTCCAAATTCTGTGCCATTTTTAAACCTGGGTATAACTTTCATTTGTTTGAACTGTTAGTGCTTAGCTTTGCACATCCTGACAAGACTGCATTTCAGCTAGTTACCCTTGTAATAGTTTGTAATAGTTAACACCTGGCCTTATAGTGTTTTCTTATCAGAATTTGCCAATTTTTTATCTGACCTGGTTGTCAATACAGAAAAGGCTGTGATAGTAGGCAACTTTCATGTACATATGGATAATGAACATGACCCGTTCAGAACAGCATTTTTGTCTATCATCGAACCTATTGGACTCTATCAAGCTGTGGATAAACCCACACACTACCATAACTATACTCTAGATTTGGTCCTCACATATGGAGCAGATATTAACCAGGTAGAAATTATGCCACACAATCTCGTGTTATCAGACCACTATCTCATCTCTTTCGATTTACCACTAACGTGCTTCACATACTCGGAGCCCAAATCATCTTCTAGGCGCACATTTTGTTCTTTTACAGCCAATGCCTTTAATGATGAGCTCCCTACATCATACACCCTGTACAATGAAATCTCCTCTAGTTTATGTTCAAACCCTAGTTTAACTGACATTAATCAACTCGCAGACAGTATTGACTCTACTTTTCGTAAAACACTGGATGCCATTGCTCCCCTTAAAGGAAGAAAATCACAGACAAAAAGCTGGTACAAAAAGCTGGTACAACCTTGGTACAATGACCATACCCGTGCTCTCAAACAAGCTACCCGAAAACTCGAGAGAAAATGGCACTCCACCAAATTACATTTTTTTTTCCTGGCATGGAAGGAATGTGTGCTAAGATATAAGCATGCCCTAATAGCTGCCAGATCCAAATATTTCTCTACCCCTATTGAGATAAATAAGGACAATCCTAGATATCTGTTTAGCACTATCACCAGATTAACTAAGAGTCCTGCATCAGTTAACCCTAACATGCCAGCAATTTATAGCAGCAATGACTTCATGAACTTCTTTGATAGTAAAATCATAAAGATGAGAGACACATTACAAAAATTTTCATCGACTTCTGCCTCCTGCCTGGCCAGTCCCATCCCAGACAATGTAGGTATGTCTATTAGGCCTGCCTCGTGCCTAGACTCTTTTATACCCATTGAATTTAGCGACTTCTCTTCTTTTATCAATTCATCTAAAAACTCCACCAGCCAACTAGATCCCATACCAACCGGCTTCCTAAAACAGCTACTGCCCACAACTGGCACACCGTTATGAAATCTTATCAATGCCTCCCTTACGTCTGGACACGTATCTCAGTCCTTCAAAGTAGCAGTTATCAAGCCTACTCTGAAGAAGCCCAGTCTAGATCCCAATGACCTGTCAAACTATAGGCCCATCTTGAATCTTCCCTTCCTCTCAAAAATTCTGGAAAAAGCAGTATCAAAGCAACTCTGTGCATTTTTACACTAACAACATTTTGGAAGTCTTTCAGTGTGGGTTTAGACCTCATCATAGTATGGAACCGCTCTTCTGAAAGTGCTCAGCAATCTTCTCTCCTGTGACAATGGCTGTATGTCTCTTCTTGTGCTACTAGACCTAAGTGCAGCCTTTGATACCATCGATCATCGTATCCTCCTCGACCGCCTCAAAAACCTTGTTGGCATAAGTGGACAGGCTCTATCTTGGTTTAGGTCCTACCTATCAGAACGATATCAGTTTGTCTCCATTAACAATGAATCTTCCGCTCCTTCCAGAGTAAGATACGGTATACCACAAGGATCTGTGCTTGGGCCTCTGCTCTTCTCGTTATACATGTTGCCTCTTGGCGATATCATCCGTAAACATGACATTAGTTTCCACTGTTATGCGGATGACACTCAGTTATACATAGCAGTCAAACCCAATGTCCCTCTGAATATATCAAACATGGAGGCCTGCCTAACAGATGTAAAGAATTGGATGGCCCGAAATTCTCTTCTCCTCAACTCATACAAAACCGAAATATTGGTCTTTGGCTCAAAGTCAATCAGGAGCAAATTCACTCATTTTACACTGGACCTTGATGGTGTCTCCTTTGCCTTGAGTACAGCTATCAAAGACCTTGGTGTCGTTATTGATCCTGAGCTCTCTTTTGAAACTCACATAACTAACACCTCTAGGACAGCCTTCTTCCAATATAGCCAAAATCAGGAAAAATGCATCAATTAATGACACTGAAAAATTAATCCACACCTTTGTAACATCCAGATTAGACTACTTTAATGCCATCTTGTCAGGATGTGCAAATGTCTCACTAAAACCCCTTCAGCTGGTACAAAATGCAGCTGCTCAAATCTTAACTAGAACTAAACGCTTTGAGCACATTACCCCAGTTCTAGCTTCTCTCCATTGGCTACCCTTTAAATACCGGATTGATTTTAAAATACTCTTACTCACATTTAAGGCTTTAAATGGGCTTTGCCCCTCCCTATCTTAAGGACCTTCTTCACCCATACCTTCCACAAAGAACCCTTCATTCCCAAAATGCTGGGCTTCTCATCGTTCCAAGAGTGGGCAAAACTACTATAGGCAGTAGAGCCTTTTCCTACCAAGCCCCTCTCCTGTGGAACAGCTTACCCACAGAGGTTCGGGGAGCAGACTCTCTCCACCTATTAGTCTAGGCTCAAAACATATCCATACAGTAAATCCTTCAGCTGAGGGACATGGCCTGGTGCTGGCGTGGATCATAGAGTCTCTGGTGGACTAAGTGGTCATTGCTATCACTTTATAATGGACACTTTATCATGTGCTGTGATCTGGTGTTGACTGCCTTAGGGTCGCCCTCATGACTATGCGGATCCCTTGCCTCCCGTCCCCTAGGTATGCTGCCATAATGTTAGCCTGCCGGGTTTTTTTCCTTGTTGTACACTGGCACCTTTTTCCTTGCCCCTCCTCTCCTTCCTCTCTGTTGTACATTCCTGCCATTCTTATCATCCACTAATCACTGTTTTCTATTTGTTTCCTACCCTTGCTCCGGGCTCCTGCCTGGAGCTGTAGCCCAAGCGTCACATCCCGATTTCCAATCCTGCTACCTCGCTGCCCTGCCAATCAAGCCAACTGCATTCCAAGAACCAGACATCCTAGGAGACATTTTTCATAATTACTCTGCTATTAATTACTACTGTCTACCAAACGGAAAAGTCTTAAAGTACATTGTACAACTTTAAGTTTTATCTTTAATTCTATCTGCCCAGTGCTGGCCAGAAGCAGATGGGCTCCCCCTCTGAGCTGGGTTCTGCTCAAGGTTTCTTCCTGTTAATTAGGGAGTTTTTCATTGCCACTGTTGCCTTAGGCATGCTCTCAGGGGGTCTCAGGCCTGGGAACAATGTAAAGCTGCTTTGTGACAACTGGTGTTGTAAAAAGCGCTACACAAATAAAACTGAATTGAATTATTTAGAAATGTGACCAATAATTTTATATTTAGATTGATTCCTCCTCTCTAAACTGTTTCTCTCATCTCCACTGCTGTCAGTGGCCAATTCTCGTCAGGTTTCTCAGCCAAGTATCGCACGAGTTGGAGGCGTGTCCGGGCGAGTCACAGATTATCATGGAGGAGGAAGAGTCACACGTTCCACGGAATTGCTACAAATTAAATGTTTGGCGACACTTTGGATTTTTCAAGAGATACGGACAATTTGACAAGACGCATGCATTTTGAAAAATATGCCGTGCCGCTATAAAGTACACAGGCAGCACGACTAACTTAAGTCAAAAAGAAACAGCATAAATGAGATGCTTACTGAGTTGCAGTACTAGAGAAACAAATATGTGAAGTAAAAATGGCATTTTTTTAGTTAATTTATGATTTGCTGTCTAATTAAGAAGAACCAAAGAAATAAAATCAAACTATCTGTACCGTATTCAATTGCATAGCATCATATTCTTTTGCATCACATCATATCGCGTTGAATTGCATTGTGCTGAATCAAATCGTGTCGAATTGCACTGCATCGCAATAGGAGTGAATCGTATTCTATTGCATTAGTAGTTGCTTCATATGTATCTTTAATGTATCGAATCATTGGCAATGCATCGAGATGTGTATTGCATCGGCCTCAGTAATGGAGATGCACATCCCTAATACACACACACACACACACACACACACACACACACACGCACCCAACCCCGCTGTGGTCTGTGTGGTTGGTGCTGATGGAACCCAGCAGGTAACAGGCCTCAGGACTGAGGGGTGACTGTTCCCTTCTCCTGTGGAGTGACCAGCCACTGTCCAGGCAATGGTGTAGGATCATAGCAGCAGCTTTTCCACCACATGACGGTGAGTGTCATGTGCACTCAGTGTGCTTTTTCCATTCCAGCAAAAAAGGTCATTTTTAAAAGATCCTTTGATTTTACTGGCGGTACATAAGAGCTTCTGAAAGGTTTAAAACAGTGTAGACTGCGGTCTGCATCTGGATCTAGTTAAATTTCACAAGAGCCAGAATAGTGCCAATTAACTGCAGAGAGCCTGCCAACGGAGTGGGCATGAGCATGACTCTTACTGCTAATGGAGTGTGTGCGCGGAGGAGTCTCGCTGGCAACAGAGCGTGCATAAACATGACTCTTACTGCTGATGGACCTTGCACATGCAAGAGTCTCGCTGCTGACGGAGCCTGCATGAGCACAAGTCTCAGTTCTGGTACACTTTGCAGGAACACACAAACACAAGCAGAGGTGGAGAGAGTAGACATCAGGCTCTGTGGCCACGCCTGTTTGTGTATCTGGATCCAAACTTTTGTTTTGCTTACCAGGCGTCACTGAAGGAGGCTGTTTCAGGATCTCCTAAGCTTTCACTCCCTGATTCACACGATCTCTACACACATTCACTCCCTTAATTAAACAGGAACAACAGGTTAAAGCTTAGTGTTTAGAGAAAAAAAAATTAGGCATAAAAGCTTTCCAATACTTACATTTTTGTTGCAATTCATTCAGGGGTATGAATGAACAGGACAGTATTTGCTTTTCTATGTGCTCCTTTCGGTTTTCATTATGTTCCATCAAACTGGTTGCTCAAATGCACTAAGTATTGCTTGCAACTACAGTGCTCTGTAAACTGAAAAACCTGCTCTGACAGCCCCCTCCTCTTTCAAACCCTGTATCCACAGAGCAATCATCAGTAGAGATTCCCAGCAACTTCCTCCTGTCTGACTCTGAAGGCCGTATTGTTTCCGTTGCAAACAATTTCCTTTTAGACTGTTTACATCTTCTTTATTTCACTCTGCAGAAGACCACTGAGAAAACAACTCAAGGCTGCAACAGCTATATTAATCAGCAGTTGATTAAAGTGCGAAGCATAATGTTTTGAGTGATTCATTCTCATAGGCTTATTACAGGGAGTTTGCTCAAGCTCATTTAATTAAAATAATTACACATGGATGCCCCAAACAAGACAAAATGGATTCCCTACCTCAACATGTGACATTCTGATATTTCGTCATTTGGTGCCCTTTTTGGGAGTAAAGAGCATCCAAAATCCGTCCTTCTGACATTTAACTTAAGCTCATCCAGTTTTTGGGGCGGAGACATCAGACTGTTTGCTTCCCCAACAATAACCGCAAAAAATTCCATTTCAACTGTGGGGGCTGAGCCCTTGGCTAATGAATCGGTTTTTGGATTTCTAAACACTTCAGATTAGAGTGCAACTGCACACAGTGGCCACCAACATTGGGGCCAAATCATTCCTACACTAACACATTTGCATTTCAGAATGGCCCATTAGTGCAAAGCAATGCTCAGTCAAGTGCATTGTAGCATAAAGAGAGAAAGGCCATTTACAATCCCAATACCATAAATCTCGTACTTTGCATTAATTACTGTAGCCCTTATTTTGAGAAATAACCTAGGCTAAGTTTAGCTAAGGTCTTAAAATTTTAGCTCTAAAATCCTCCGTTTCACAATGGACACCATCTGAAATTCTTGGACACAGAGAGGACAAAGTAGCCGTGACTAAAGTAACGTCTCATCAGAGCGCCAATATTCAAAGTTTAATCCCCACCTTGTTTTGACTTTGTTTTGACCTTGAATTATCTGTTTAGTGGATGAAACTATCAATCACAAAAAGTCTCATTGATCAAGATTTCAAGTGGTCACCTGCTCTTCCATTCTTCCAGATATAGAGTGTCTGAATGTCTGAATGGGTTTCAGTTCCAAACAAATTTTAATCTCAATTTCTTTGATGTATACTGATAATTTGAACACTGGAGGGAGAGAGCGTCTGAACACACACACACACACACACACACACACACACACACACACACACACACACAGAGTGTTGGGCAGTAGCATCGCTACAAGTAGCGGCGTTACTAGTTTAACTACATTTCTCAGTAGTGTGGTGGTAACGTCGCTGTTTTTGGGATCAAATAGCTTTTCAGTAGCAAAGCTCTTTTATTGATCAAGTAGTGCGGTAGCGTCCACAGAAGCTACATTTTCCCGAGCATTTCTGAAGTTCAAGCACAGCAGATCTTTCAAGAAGTCTCTTTGGATCTTTCTGCTGCGGTCCGAAATAAAACTAAGGATCAGTACATGACGCCACCGCCATACACGGACGTATATGTGTAGCCACAGAAGCACTTCCGTATGACATCACGTGACATCACGTACCAATCCTTGGGCTGATGCCAACGATAAGGGAGTAAGGGAATACAGAGCACATTTAGGCCACGCTGCACTTACCATTGATTTGCATTGTACAGTTCTCTTTATTGTCTTAAAACTAAAATCGCAACCATGCCAAAAAGCTGTTGCGTGGTGGGTTGCACGGCAAACAAGATAACTAACCCTGATTTAAGCTTTTACAGGATTCCAACACACAAAACGGAGACGTCATAGTCAAAGACGTCATAGTTAAAGACTGAGCTCGTGTTAATCAGTTTCATCTGAGCAGATTAATGGTTAATTGTCAGTTTGTAATTGTCTGTGTGTGAATCAGCACCCAATTGATTGGTCCCATCTGCCTAATTTATAGGGCTGTGTATTGGCAAGAATCTGGCGGTACGATACGTATCACGATACAGGGGTTATGATTCAATATATTGCGATACTGTAAAGAAGACGATATATTGCGACTTTTTAATCTAATGTTAGGAAGACTGTCATAGTATAAGTATTTGATTTTGGCATGGTACATTTTGCAAATGGCATGGGTCTTGTCAATCTCCTTAGTGCCTTCTTTATTGTGGGACCCAAAATGAGCCCACACTTCAGCTCTGTACAATGGTACAGTTGCTAGTCAGCTAGGTTTGCTAATGCTAACGTTAGCGGCGCGCCCTTATGCTACTTCCTGTCTCAGTTTACGTTGTTACATTGGAGTGGAAGAGTCAAACGGCTGAAGATAGATTACAACACTGCTATCTAGTGGTTGGGGGTTTAAACACAACACAAAATCAGGGCTTAAAGCCTGAAATGTTTTTTTTTTTTTGGGGGCAAAATGGGACGCACGTACATTTAGCGTTACCACAACAGCTTTAATTCAAAATTGTAAAAAAAAAAAACAAAAAAAAAAACAAACAAAAAAAAAACACATTAATACAATTTTATTACCGTGCTAAAATTAAAAGTGCTTCCTTTTTTCTGAAATGCTATTAAAAATGAAAAGTGCAACTTCAATAGAAGTTGGTCGAGTATCAAGATGCTGTGTTACAACTTTGTCCAAGTCATCATCATAGAATTGGAACAATACATTGAAAATTCTGTCCATGTTGCGTCAACGTTCTATGAAAACATCTGTTTTGACAGCTTGTGCGCTAAACATTGCCTAGCACTGGCGCTATCCTGAAAGACAGGTCATGTTCCGCTATAAATGCGGACTTTATGATTGCACACGTGGTCTTGGATGGATGAAGCGGCAGCAGCTACAGTGGCCACAGCTCCCAGCAACGTTGACGTATAACGAAGAGCCCGAACAGCTACTTTGTGTGAGGGGTCTGTATCATGCCGAGACAATACCTTTTGCTGCTTGTCCCATACTGTATTTTTTTCGAACACACGGTGCAAAGCAGCTTCCGGGCTCATGTAATTGTGACAACATACGCCGAACGTTTGTCTGTCATTACCGTTTTCATCTAACCAAGCCTATTGCCATTTATTTTTCACCTCCCGTACAGTGTTTTTGAGAATCGATACAGTATCACAAACATAATATTGCGATACTCAAGTGTATCGATATTTTCTTACGCCCCTACTAATTAATGATAGTTAAATACATGTGTGTGGATGCAGAGAGAGGAAGCTGTTTGAGTTGAGTTTTGGCTGCTTCTTTTTTGTTTGTTGGTCTATAAAATAAATTATTGCTAAGTTTTGCTCCTCTTTTTTGTGAGGAGTGTTGGCCAGCTTCCTCAGAGTGGTCCAAGCAAGCATCAAACTGCAAAGCACAGCTCTCTGATAAGAGCCACAGACCACTAGTGTGTAGGACTCGTATGATGGTCCCCTGCTCAGGAAGTAGTCCAGCTCATCCTAAGCCTTGCAGGTTTCACCACAGAGCAATGAGGGTGCGTAGTAATACACACTGTGTACAAGGTCAAACTGGCAGTGCTGGCTCTCACTTTACCTTTCTGATCAGTGTGGAGCGTGTAGGATGAAAGCCAGCAGCTCCTTCCTTTGGTGCTGAATATAGTCCAGGATAAAAGCCGTAAGAGCTCACAGCCATGCCCCAAATGCAGTACAGCTGATTTCACAAGGTCTCTGGCACAAGCAACACTCAGGAAACCCTCCCCCTTTCAAATCAATAGCTCTGACATGAAGTGCTTCCTGCAATGCAGTGCTTTGATGAGGAGATAAAATGACCCCACTCCGTCAACTGAAAACGCCACACTGACCCAGACAAATGTGCAAAAATGTATTGTGCAACTTTTGTGTGGTAAATTCTGTGTAATGTAATTGTTGGTAAATAACTTCTACTTGTTTTTAAATCCTTTAATAGCTTGGCTTCAGAGTAGGGTTGCAACATTCAGAGAATTTAGGAAATTAGGAATTAACAAAATGGGAAATTAGGAATTAGTAGGAATTCATGGGAATTTTGCAGGAATTTATAGAAGGAAAGGTAGGTTTTTTTTGCCAGGACTACTTCTCCCTATTAAGCCTTTTTCCATTATTACCATCAGTTGAAATATACTCTTCAGGACAAATAAAAAAGGAATTAAAAGCTTTTTAGGTTATAGCTATGCAAGGCATTCTCAAACACACCACGGCACTGACTGAGTAGAATTACTGTATGGAAATAAATATCTGTAAAC